>JASDDO010000022.1:547453240-548653240 GCA_030015575.1 Agapanthus africanus
CTCTGGACTTTTTCTAAAAACTGGGATTTTTCCAAATTAAAAATATCCAAAAATTACAGCAGGTAATTATAAGAATTACTGTGAAGCACGTGAGCACAAGTCGACAAACGCAGCGCGGAACCGCGGCCCGACCCCACCATGTGCGGCGGTTCCGCGGCAACAATGTGGATTCTTGTCACGTGCTTCCAACAGTAACTCCTAATTTTTAATGTTGTATTTTCTGGGAATTTCTAATATTTATTCTACAGTTGAGTTTTCTGGAGCTGTTTTGGGGATTCGATATTTCGATCGGAGTATTAGATTTTCTCTATGTGGTTTTCCGGATATCTTTTAGAAACTGTTAAAAAGTTCGAACGGATATCAATAACTCACTTTTTCCCCTGTCGGAAAATTTTTCAAAAGTTGGATTTTTCCTCGTGTTTAAGAATGTTCTAAGTCGTGCAAGTAACTCGATGGACCCTCTAGAAGACAACAAACCTTAACTCGATTATGTGACCGTCTTGAACTGCCCTTTGAACATTAGGGTTTGGGGCAGTACGGCGTGCCACATGTGAGGCGTTGGCTTGACCCTTCTACGGCTGGACCATTGGTACTGTGGCATGTGATGGATGTTTTTAAACTGATTTCAAGTGTTGAGAGATAATTGGGGAAATCTTGGGTGTTTGATGATTCGATCGGAAAGTTTAACTTTTTCTATTTATCTGGAATGTGATACAATATTTGGAATCCACAGGTAGTTATGAGATAACTGATTTGAATATTATAAACATAGTAGTTTAGTCTCAAATGATCGGTTGCCACGGAATTTTGATTTGATCAAAAGTCCGTCGCAATCACGTAGTGTATGCGGATACTCGCCGGGTAAACTTAATAGACAGCCACACCCCATAGCCCCGACCAAGTGACTGTAAGAGAACCCCGTCGCCGAAAGCATCCGTTCGGGTGCTCCCGGTAGCGGTGTTCCGCCTTGGTGCACTTCGTCGACGGTATCGGGGGTGCGGCCGTCTACTAAAGTTTGCGACGAGCATTCGATCGGGACGTCGAGAATCTTGTTGAATTGCCCGACTTGATATTGAAAAGAGTTTTCGATAATGAGACTAAAATGCGGGGTTTAAAATTGTTAGGCATGTGATGTCTAAGGGATTCATTTGGTCAGGCATGCGATGTCTGAGGTGGTTGCGGATTCCAACTGTTGTAGTTTTACACTTTCTTTTCTGTGACCGTAAGCGTAGTATGTGGTGTATCGCCGGCTTCGTTGCTATACATCAACGACAATCGGGATACGCATACTTGCTTACATTGATGATATGAGATATTATGTGTTGCTGTGATATGTTATATTGGATCGTCGCGTTTTGAATAGCCGGGGGTTTTATGTGAGATGAGAGTTTTTTCTTTTTCATTCATGTAAAATTAATTTGTATGTAATAATCTTTTATTGGGGCACTTCCAGGTAGCGGAAGATGTCACCGTTGTATATTATTTACTTTTCCGCATTAGGTAGACCCAAGGCGGGGAGCACAAGTAACCGAGTTCTAGGGTCCAGTGGGAGACCATCTCGAGGAGTCGAGACCGGGTCTCCTAACCCTAGAATTGGCAGTGTTACTTGCCGCTCTCGTAGGGGTCTAGGGATGTGGGTTTGGCTATTCATCGCGACCGTGGAATCCGTGTTTTATACAGGCTCGTATTGAAAACACGGACGTCCTAGTATATCCAATATTTCATATATGTTCTTCTGCTGCAATGTTCTGTGATGAGATCATATTACTGCCTGTGACGAATGTTTATATTATATATATGAGATATATGTTATATTGCAGATTTCGTTTCAAAAGAGATGCTTATGAAGCATAATTAAAATGGGACTTCATTAATGAGATTAATGAAATAAAAGAAACCTAAGATGTTTTAGAAACTTGTTTATAAAAACTGGTAGCTACAGTTCTTGCTTTGCATAGCGGTGTTCCTTGTAGAACATCCAGCACCTTATTCGATAAGGAAAGGACCGAGATCCCTTCACCGGGAGTGACTCCTTTAGCAATAACTGGCAGATGCTACAAACTCGGTTTGTCTTTTGATTGCTACTATAGTTCTTGCTTTGCACAGCGGTATATATGATATATCCTGCACCTTATTCGATGAGGAAAGGGCCGACGATCCCTTCACCGGGAGTGACCCCTTTAGCAAAACTAGAAAAGCCTCAAAAACACTCCATTTAAAATCACTCGATTCTACAACGATATCAAGTTCATTACGCAAAGGGTTTTCATAAAAACCTGTCGTAGCCCTCCGTCATTTCAGATAAGTACTAGTTAGTATTCGTGCTGCGGTAGTTTGGCATGCGTCAAGGCGTAGTGTACGGTAGCTAACTAGTGCTTATCTGCTAGCATACGATGCGATTGGATTAGGGTATTCGTACGGCGTTGTTTGGCATGCGTCAAGGGTCGTGCGGGTGGGTTTAATTCAATCAAGAAATGTACGGGTTGAACTTGACTAGCCGACTATGGGTTGTTTGGCATGCGTCAAGGTCATAGCACGCTAGGGGTAAAATACTATTGGGAATTTCAAGTGTTGAAATTTGCAATGAGATTGCATACCTTTTATGAGTTAGTTGGATCCCGATACCCGCTGCGAGTAAGAGTTACTCCTGGGAGAGTTTTATACATTACAATTAGCCAATCAAGTAGGTGTCTAGAAAGGTGTTAACGGGGTTACGCCTCTGGGAAAATGAGGTTTACATTAATTAGGTTCGTGCGAAAGCACGGGAGACCTCCCTCAAAGTACCGACACTGGCCTGGCCGAAAGATTGGCGAACTTGTAGCGTGTAATTAATCCCGGCTAGTCTTTCCTTTTAGGGTTTGAAGGAAGATTTGACTAAAACAGTGGGAGACATCCTGATTAGATATATTAGATAACCAATCTAATCTTGCAAGAGCATACGCTGAGTGTTTTCTTCTCTCTCTCTCCAGGTAGCGACCATATCATGCCTTAATCAAGATAATAAAACGGATATATTGACCGAACCCGCTTGTTATACTGAGCTGGGGAACGTTGGTCCCGCTCCAACTTATAATTGTTATAAGACAGAGCAGATAATTGGGGAATACCAGATTTCCCGTGCCGCCCAAACGAAGAAAGTGCATGTTGATGTATCATCTTCGGGTGTGTTCATTACACAGAACTGTTTCTCAGTATCCTTTACGTCCTGGGTATGTGATACCGGATCAGGATCCCGTATATGTAATCTGTTACATGGGCTACAGATAGGTAAAGAACTGAGAACGGGTGATAAGTTTCATGAGACAGAAAACGGTGCAAGTGTTGCAGCCAAGTCTGTTGGTCACTATCACCCTGTATTATCAGAATACATTGATTCTGAACAAATGTTATTAGATACCGAACCTGATATACAAAATCATATCAGTTTCTTTATTAGTAAAGAAAGGATATAATTTTGTATTGTTGGATAATGTTTTGAACATTTTCTATATCAAGAGTTGATCGGTTCAGGCACGTTATCTAAAAGCATTGATGTTCTAAATCAAACTACAGTTCTTAGTATACGGAACACACACAAGAGGAAGAGTTCAGAAATGAACGAATCCTTCTTGAGGTATTGTAGACTAGGTCATATCAATGCGACCCGACTGACTGAAGTTACATATAGATGCATATTTAAATTAGTTTGAATTTACATCTTGTGAAACTTGCCGGTCATGTCACAAAGATAAGATGACCACAGCTCTGTTTGTTGGAAACAGAGAAAGAGTTAGTGAACTTTTGGGATTGATACATGCTGATGTATGAAAGTCTCCTGTCTACACATGCCAAGACTGGTTCTTTGTACTTCATTACATTCTCTGATAATCTCTCAAGATTCAGACATATGTTCCTGCTGAAACACAAGTCCGAAGTTTTTGAGATATTCACAGAATATAAGTTAGAAGTAGAGAACCAAAATACGGGTATAAGTATTATGTCCTTTGATGAGATCAAGGAGGAGAATACTTGAGCACGGAATTCCTGGACTATTCTAAAGGAGAATGAGATTCTCTCTCAGCATTACTCCTCCGTATACACCATAGCACGATGGTATATCGGGGCGGAGCAAACTCACCCTATTAGATATGGTGTGCTCTATGATGAGTACTACTGAGTTTCATATTTCCTTTTGGGAGTTATGCACTTGTGAAGCTGCATACCTATTGAATAAGGGTTCCAATCAAATCAGTTGCCTACCACTTCATATGTGATATGGAAAGGGAAGAGCCCATATCTTAAGTTTGTTAAGATTTGGGATAGTCCGGCCTATGTCTAAAAGCAAAATCCGGACAAGCTCGAGGCAAGGTCTGTTATGTAGAACTGGAAAGGTTCCAGCTATACAAACTGCAGCTGATGATTTGGTAGAACCAAAGGATTCAATAGTTTCCAACGTACCTCAGCCTCTCCGCCGATCTAGTAGGGTTCCTCAACCACCTGAGAGATACTGCGGTTTTTCTATGACAGTGGGAGCAAGGATTGCATCATGAGATAATGACCCAACTAGTTTCGAGCTGGCCATCAGGAGTGGGACTCTGTAAGAATGGCTGGATGCTTAGCGATCTGAGATGGAATCCTTATACACCAACAAAGTATGGACTTTGGTTGCTTTATCTGAAGGGTTAAATCCCCATCAGGAGCAAGTATATCTTGAGAAGATTACTTGGTGTACATGGAAAAGTTGAGACTTTCAAAGCTAGACTTGTTAAAGGTTTGCATCATAGACCAGGTATGGATTATGTTGAAACCTTTTCTAAGGATCTATGCTTAAGTCCATCCAGATCCTACTTGCCACGGCTACATACCATGACTACGATATCTGGTGGTTGGGTGTCATGACTGCTTTTCTAAATGATGTTTTAGAAAAGAGCATCTATAAGTACACAGCCAGAGGGCTTCGTGGACAGTGGGAGCAGCGGAAACGTGTGCAAGATGTTTTATATGATAAAACAGGCATCGCGGAGTTGGAACATCTGTTTTGATGTAGTAGTCAAAGAGTTTGACTTCATCAAAATGGTAGATGAACCTTGTATATATGAAAAGGTAGTAGAGAGTATGGTGGTGATCCTCGTAGAGTACGTGGATGACATACTCTTGATAGGGAAGGAGTTTCCTATGCTACGCTCGGTCAATCTCCGCTTATCACAAGGATTCTCCATATAGGATCAAAGTGATACCTACTAAATCCTAGGTTTTGGATCTATGAGATAGATCTAATTGGATGTTAGGACACTCACTAGTTGTAGTGAGATGGTATCAATCGATCCTGGGGAGAATCACTGGAAAGGTTCCAGGGTGATAAGGACGACTGAATGTCAGTCGCAGGCTTGTCTATACCCTCAGTGGAGGGACAGTATGTTGGAAGAGTTCCAAGCTAGATACCGTGACATACTAGACGATTAAAGGCAAGATACATCGTTACCGAGGATGCTACCAAAGAGGCAGTCTGGATATATATAAGTTCATAAGATGAACTTCGTTCCTACCATTGTGTGACAATGGAGTTGTGGCTTTAGCCAAGGAACTACCGTCCCATCAGGAATCCAGATATAATTCTTAGGCAGTGTCACCTGATCATGGAGATGGTTGATCTCCAGGGAGATTGAGGTTAGGAGAGTAGACACAGAGGACAACAGCGCGGATCCACTCACAAAGGCTTTTTTTTTCCTAGTAAAGACTTTTATGGGATGGTTGAGTATGAGATACTTCAACCGCAGCTAATTGTTGGGTATGCGATACCATAACAGATGGCCCTAGTGCAAGTGGGAGATTGTTAGTTATATGTATGCCCTAGAGGCCATTACTGTACATACGATGTATATTGTAATGGATGCTTGGACACATATAGGGAGGACTTTCTTGCTCGACATGATAGTATGCTATCTGGGTGTACTTTATCTTAACATGTACTCTTATTGTCTCTATATTACATGTTGATAAAGCCCTTAGGATATGTACTCGACTACTGGGACTATGATGAGATCATACTAGTGGGGCCACGGTAGTCGACGAGTACATCCTATAACTGTTCCTAGTCGAGGGTGTATCGAGACAGGGCATCGATACACCAGAGTAGACTAGCGTATACGCATCTTTACCCATATGATGGGCGATGGATGATCCCATATCCGTCGGTGTTTGACATCAAGGATGGTGTACGGGTGCTCAGTAGAGACTGGGTACACTGGACGGACTCGCCGAGAACTCCCAGATGGTATTATACCATACGTCAGATGGCAGTTCTCCGGTGACACTGGTACAGAGTAGTCTGTCGACCCGAGATCATCATAGAGTCTTGTGTGATTCCCACTGTGCTTTGATTTCCATCATACCACGTCCAAGAGGGCGTGCAAAAAGGTGGCTTTTGGGTACAGTCCCGAATCATATGGAGGCAATGAGCGATAGGAGGGGATTCGTCTCTCCCGGTATAGGGAGTTGATGTTGTGCTGTGTTCGATTGGCTATAACCGAAAATCCCTGGCCAGGGTTGCTGAGATTTACTAGTAAGTGTTATCAGTAGTTTCTCGAACTGTTATAGACCTCATATCGACACGACTTATCGAGCTACTGGGGTCTGACGTTTACCATCCCTAGGCGAGATATGCGACATATCAGACGACGAGACCGGACTGTACGGGAGTGTTACTATTTGGATTCACAGGAGAAGTTACAGGCTTGCTTGTTGATCTTCTGAGCGCTCAATACCTGGGTAGCTGTTACGTTTAGCTGACCGCTTGCAGCTTGTGGGTGTTTGATATGATCATCACCTACTGCCGGCGTATTGACGATTCTTTAGAGTCCTACACAGAGATTTCTTGACTCAGGCAAAACGGAGTAGGAGCACATATGTGATATGTGCGGGACCGAGGATAATGCGATATGTGATACCGTATTCTATTCTCGCGATATTTGATATCAGCCGGGTCATCGGATCAAGTGTTGATTCGATGAATCGGTACGGATAAATATTAGCCGGTTATATGCGATATAGCCGGATTGTCGGATCAAGTGTTGATTCGATAATTTAATGTATATTAATATATTTGATATATTAAATTACATTAACTAATATTTGCTCACTAAAAGATTCTTTTTCTCATTCGGGTAATACATTGATATATATGCGATATATGTTAATTGTATTATTTTATTTTGTTGCAATAAATATAGTATATGTGATATATAATATTGTAACATGATATGATAAATAATGCAACTTGTTTAGTAGAGATTAAACATGGTTAGGGTTTGATTAGGGTTAAGGCTTTCTAGAAGATTCTAGATGTTTTCTTTCTTTGTCTTTGTTAAGATATTATGCTAGATATTTCCAAAACCCTAACCAAACCTTTAACCCTAGTAAAATCTCTACAAGGGTTAGTTTGAACCATGGTTGCATAATTCTATCATATTATTATTTTCCTATTCATCACAAAAGGATTTATTATTCATCATCTTCTTCCTTCTTCTTCTTTGCATGAAAATGGTTTCTTGCTTTGATTTTGTGATGGATAAATGTGAGAAAAATATAAATAAAGAGAGCAAAAATCCTACTTCATCATCCTCATCTTTCCTTGCCATTTAGATGAGGGTGTTCACATCATTTCATGAGTGTTAGCTTGTGTTAAAGAAACTTCGAGGTAGATCATCTTAGTATCGAAGATCGGAAGCAAAGGTTGCGTCTTTCTCTTCGTGGAACCTCTCGAGAGCCCGGAACCCGATGATCGCAGCGAAGGGACCACAACACGGAGCATATGAAGTGAAGGACCGGATCTACAAAGGTTGTAATCCCTCTCACTTAGTGTTAAAATGTTTAGCATGCTTGTTTTCGCCTAATCTCTAGTTTAAAGTTCCGTATTCGGGTTGTTCGGCACGGCTAAATTTTAAATCGGGCATGGTTGATGCCTCATAGACCCTTGTGCGCGTGCATAGCAACCCTACAAGTTAAGGCAGAAGCGGCTCAGGTATCGAGCCAACAAGAGGGCCAGGACTCCGGCCAGGTGGAATCTTGTGAGGTTCCAAAAGTAGGGTCGCCCCGCGACGACGGCTGAATCGGCCGTAAAAATTAGCAATTCCTTCGAACCTCTGAAGTGGGTTCAAAAAAATGCCATGACCGCCAGAATCAAGAAGACTGCGGTCCGAACGTTGCTGCAAAGAGACGTGTCCCGGCCCCAACAGAAAAAGTATGACATTATCTCTTCAAGAGTCTATCAGGCGCTCTGTGCCGTGCGAAAACAGCGGGGCAAAACCAAAAAGGAAGCGTCGGCACCATTTAAGAATCCGGCCAGGCCAACCGCCTTCAATTGACTGCCCGCTACCGAAACAGAGGGGTCAAGACAGCGATCTGTGAAATCAGCCGCCGATAACAAAAAGATGGCTGGATATATTATCCATACAGTCTATATGGTGGGTGGGCGCCCCAGCGACAACCTTCGCAGCAAAAGCAAGGATGGGGCCACCACATCCCAAGCCCAATCTGGCTTGAATGTGGCTGCCGCTTCCTAAGAACAGCCGCCTCCGCTGGATGAAGAAAACCCTCTCGATGAGGATGATAGGCAGAAAGACCCCTCGGTCCATGCAGAGTCAAGCTCGAACAGTGAGGAAGAGCCGACTTTCCGCCCCAGGACCGCGGAGCAAGAGCTGCTTCAAGAGCTTCGAAAACAGCTCAGGAGCAAAGATAAAGAGATGGCCAAGCTCTATTCGAAGATTGACGACTTAACGAACGTTGCGATGCAGCTTACGGCTCAAATTGCTCGAGCGCCTCCCAATCAAGCACAAGTCGCTACTCATGAGCCGGATGATGACAATCCAAAGTGGTCGATGCCTGTCCCTTTGGGTCCAAGATTCATCGAGCCACACGAAAACCAGCCACATTCTGCTTCAGGGGACACCTTGGCCCCAGATAACACTATCCCGCTAACACAAAATCGGATAATGGATTTGGTCACCAGCAAGGTTAAAACATTGGTGGCCAAAGCTGAAGCCCAGAAAGAGATTGGCAGTAGTGGGCTGCCATATCCCGCACAGTACGATCTGATCGAGTTCCCGAGCGGCTATGTCATTCCTAAGTTCGGAATATTTGACGGAACGGGAAATGCCAATCAGCACGTCGCCCACTTCAAAGCATCGTGCAGAAATACAGAGGGCAATGATACGCTCCTTCTTCGTCAGTTTGTCAACAGCCTGACCGGTGTCGCTTTCGACTGGTACGCGAGTATACCAGACGGGTCTATTATTACCTTTGCCCAAATGGAGTCTCTGTTTCGGTAAAGGTTCATGAGTGTCAATGATAAAATCTCCATTGCTGACCTTGTGAGGACCAGGCCGGGGAAGAATGAAAGCAACACCGACTTTATCGCCCAATGGCGTAATATCACGGTCAAGTGCGAACCGCCGCTGGAGCAGGACCAGTCCGTCAGCCTTCTCATTGGGAACCTCAGCAATTGGATGGTCCCATTCTTATGTACAGCAGACCTCAAGATGTTTCAAGAGCTAACTAAGAAAGTCCAAATGCTGGAACGCTCGAAGCAAGAGTCCACCCCGGACTCTCAGAGGGACAAGACTTGGAAAAGCAAGCAGGACGACAACCGTAGAAGCGGGAGTTCTAACCGTACCAATGTCTTCAATGCGTCCGACAATGAAGAAAAGCGAAGGGCGGGCGAATCTAAAACCAACCGGTCTCGAAAGCTAGTGCTAGAAGGAGAAGGGCCTTCCCTAGAGGAGAAAAAGAACAAGGTTTACTCTTTCAGAAGGGACAAGGTCCGCAAGATATTTAAAGATGCCTTGAACAATGGTCTACAATTGCCGGAGTCGAAAAGACCTTAAGAAGCAAAAATGACCGACAATCCCCTGTATTGCCCGTACCACTGAGTAGTGAGCCATGCGATCGAGAATTTCTATATCTTCAAGGACTGGGTCGAGAAGCAGTACAAGGCTGGAGAGATCGAGCTGTCCAAAAGTGTGTTGGTGAACAATCAAGTTGCAACCACCAACTTTATACAGCCAGAAGCCGAAACCTTCTGGGGGCAGACAGCCGAACCCGCTGCCCTAAGAAATGAGACCGACTCACCGCAGCCTCCTTGGAATAAGCACATATCTAATAAGACGAAGAAAATACTAAAGCTACTTCAGAAAGAGCCCAGGACGGAATGGGAAGGACAGAAGAAGCCTACCTTTCCAGCTGCCAATGCGGCTCCATCAGGCTCAAAATCCAAAAAGATCAAGAAGAAGAAAAGTGCATCTCGGCGCGAAAAAGAGTCTGTAGGAAGATCGACCATCCAAAAATATATTGATTCCCTCGAAGAATATGAACAGAAGGAAAGAACTCTAATTCAATTGAAGGAGTTCCACCCTGTACGAGCAGTTGATATTCTGGAGGAGTTAGAAGAAGACTCCAATGAAGAGATCTCAGTAGTGACCTGCTACGCCATCCATCTTGGCAGCGACTCTGAGGAGGAGCTCTATTTTCCCGAAGAGGACGAGGAGCTCGCCACAAAGGCCAACCAAATCCAGCTCAGAAGCGGCAGGGCTCTACTGCCAAATCAGGGCAACTCCCCAAAAGAGAAGGAAAAACAAGTCGCTAATGAAAAAGATGGCAGAAAACTTGCTCATGAAGATTCGAGTCCTTCCCTAGTAGACTATAATGTCTTGGCTCACCTATGAAAGCTTCCGTCTCTCCTTAGCATCTACGATGCCTTGGTTCTATCTCAAGAGCTCAGAGATGTTCTCATTCATGCTCTACAAAATCCTGAGCGGTATCAGGCTCGCTTTGAGGAAATTAATATGAAAGAAGCTCAGTACACTTTGCAAGTCGCCGCAGTCACGTTTAAGGATGAAGACTTGCTACTGGGAAAAACTGAGCATAATCGGCTGCTTTACGTGACCGGGTATAGAGACGGATATCGGATTAATCGTATATTGATTGATCCGGGGTCCTCAGTGAACATCATGAACTTGCGGACACTGAAGAGTTTGTCAATGGACGTCCGAGACCTGTCAAGGGAAAGGATTGTCATTCAAGGTTTCAATCAAAACTGCCAGCAAGTTCTGGGGTCTATAGCTTTGCCAATCAAATTTGGGGATCTGCAAACTGAAACTAAGATATACATGATCGACGGTGACATGTCTTATAAAATTCTCTTGGGGTGTCCGTGGCTCCACGATTACGGCATCGTTCCGTCAACTCTCCATCAATGCATGAAGTATACTAGAAATGGCGAAGAAAGACGCATTGATGGAGACGTCCAGCCGTTCGGTGTGCATGAAGTCTGATATGAAGATTCTCGGTACTTTGTGAACCTCCAAAGCACTGAGCCACAGCTGACCAAAGACAAAACAGCCCCGAAACTCAAAAACAAGTCTGAGCCGGCTGTCACTTTCAAAAGAAGAAACCCCCAAGTGCGCCCGCGTTTCGGTAGCGACACTGATGAATCCGATGCTGGAAGTCCGTCCTTCCGTAAAACTCGCCCTCATTTCGGTAGCGATACGGAAGAATCTGATACTGAAAGCCCATCCGACAGCAAAATCCGCCCTCGTTTAGGCAGTGACACTGAACAATCAGAAGAAGAGGATCCGTCTTGCAACAGCTGTGCAAATCAGGCTATCATGCGAACAGCGAAGCTACGAGAGACCTTCGAAGTTACAGAAGGGTCCCTAACCGTCACAAGGGTGCCGGAGCAGATGTGCAAAGAGCTCGATGCATTGTCAGTCTCCACCGTGGACCAACTGAAAACTTTCTACGTTCCCGGAAGGAAGAATGGACAGAAGGGCATCCTGTTTTATAGGTCAAACCCTGTTGTGCACCCGGAAGATTTGTCTGTCGCATGCCTTCCCTATGAGAGAGGCATAAGGGTCGTCCTCAATCCCAGATACTATGCACCCGAAATGCGAGAATATTTCAAAAAGTGCGGATGACGGTTATATCAAACGGAGTCCGAAGAAAAGTTTTATGAAGGGCTATGGTGTCCGCCCCAGGTCCGAGCACTCATCGATGGACGAATTCCAGATAGACGGGGAATAGGCTATATTCAACCTGATTCCAAAGCGTGTTACATGATCCATGTTGGTGAGGCCAGCGAAAGATCAAATGATGATGATGAGATAGCCGAGCCAGAAGAAGCTCCTCAAGAGCTCGAAGACAGCGGACAAGCAACCTTTGACGAGCTAACCGAGATTGACTTAGGAACGCCCGATAATCCAAGGCCGACCTACATCAGCTCCCTCTTGTCAGAGGAAATGAAAGAGCGGATAATTGCCCTGCTGCATGAGTTTGCTGACTGCTTTATGTGAACATACAAAGAAATGCCTGGCCTATCCCCTGAAGTGGCCATGCATAAACTGGCTATATCTCCTGATGCTAAGCCAGTCAAACAAGCTCCTCGAAGAATGAGAAGGGAACTAGAAGAAAAGGTCATCGAGGAAACCAAGAAGCTCATCGATGCCGGCTTCGTCAGGGAAGAGAAATATGCAGATTGGATCGCATGCATAGTCCCAATGAAGAAGAAAAATGGGCAGATCCGAGTTTGTGTCGATTTCAGGGACCTCAACAAGGCATGTTCTAAAGACGACTTCCCACTACCGGTCATGAAAATGATGGTCGATGACACCTCAAATTATGAGCTGTTCACCTTTATGGATGGCTCATCTGGATATAATCAGATCAAGATGTCGCCTGAGGATGAGAAACACACAGCATTTCGAATCTCGATCGGAACATACTGCTACAAAGTGATACCATTCGGACTGAAGAATGCAGGTGCTACATATCAAAGGGCAATGACCAATATCTTTGATGACCTAATCCATAAAGTCGTCGAATGCTATGTTGATGACCTAGTCGTCAAGACTAAAGCCAAGGCCGACCATGTCCAAGATCTTAGGACCGTTCTCACCAGACTGAGGGAATACGATCTGAAGATGAATTCTTTGAAGTGCACTTTTGGAGTGTCATCGGGAAAATTCCTGGGCTTTATAGTCCGAAATCGGGGGATCGAAGTTGACCCATCCAAGATAAAGGCCATCATGGAAATGCCCCCTCCGAAGAATCTGACGCAGCTAAGATCTTTTCAAGGCAAGCTTGCTTATATACGAAGGTTTATCTCAAATTTATCGGGGTGATGTAGGCCCTTCTCAAAGCTCATGAAGAAAGGAGCTCCTTTTGTCTGGGATGCCGAATGTCAAGAAGCGTTCGAAAGCATTAAACAGTACTTGTTGCGCCCTCCAGTGCTGGCCGCTCCCATTCCAAATAAACTGCTGATTCTCTACACTATTGCGCTAGAGGAGTCACTCGGTGTACTCCTTGCCCAGAACAACGAGGAGGGAAAAGAAAATACCCTCTACTACCTCAGTCAAACTCTAGTTGGGGCAGAACACAACTATTCCCTGATCGAAAAGCAATGCCTGGCCATGATATTTGCTGTGAAAAAACTGAGGCACTATCTGCTCGATCATCGGGTTATACTGATCTCCAAGGTTGACCCGCTCAAAACTTGATGACCAAAGCAAGCCTAGCCGACAGAATGGAAAGATGGGTTGTCATGCTGCTTGAGTTTGACATAGTTTATACTCCTTAGAAAGCAGTAAAAGGGCAAGCTCTTGCGGAATTTCTCGCTGCTGATCCCATACCGGAAGGGTAACCGCACAATTGCGAGTTACCCGATGAACAAATATTGCACCTCAAGAATAGCGAGCCATATTGGGAGCTCTACTTCGATGGGGCCTTATCAATAAGGACCTCCAGCAAATCAAGCGTCCCGGAGATAAAAACAGGGATAGGATTGGTGTTCATCACGCCATTGATGGGAACCCTACGGCGTTCTTTTGCTCTCACCGAGCCTCGAAAAAACAATGAAGCTGAGTATGAAGCTCTGATAGCTGGTCTGGAGCTCACCATAGAAATGGAAATCCTTCGGCTATGGGGTTACGGTGATTCCCAGCTTTTCGTCAACCAAATAAGCGGCGACTATAAGATATACAAACCCGAGTTAACCCGGTACAGAAGCCGAGTGGTGGAACTCATGAAATGGTTCACTCACATCGAACTAATGAGAGTCCCTAGAGCGTTGAACGGAAAAGCCGACATACTCACTCGCTTAGCTAAAGAGTTAGTTGATCCTCACATGGACGAAATTCTGATCACAGTCAGAAGCCGGCAGATTCTACCCCCAGTCTTTCTACGAGAAGAGGAAAGCGTAGAACAGAAGAGCATCCTGCCGAAGAAGCTTTGACCATCCAAGACGGGCCCGATTGGAGAGAACCCTTCATAGAGTACCTCCGATACAACAAGCTGCCCGAAGGAAAATCTGCAAGGATTCAGCTGAAGAAGAGAGCTCTTCGATACGTGTTTGTAAATGACACGTTATACCGCAGGTCATATGACCAACTCTGGCTCAGGTGTCTATCATTGGCCGAAGCCCAAAAGGTCATGAAAGAAGTTCACTCGGGCGTTTGCGATGCTCACCAATCTGGCCCCAAGATGCGACCTCAAATTATACGGCTTAGGTATTACTGGCCCACCATAATACGGGATTGCGTAGAGCATGCAAAGAAATGTTATATCTGCCAAATTCACGGTGTTTTCATTTATAAGCATCCCAATCCATTGCATCCTACGGTGGCGTCGTGGCCCTTCGAAGTTTGGGGTACCGACATAGTTGGTCCAATTGATCCTCCATCATCCAAAGGACACCGGTTCATACTGGCTGCAACAGACTACTTCTCCAGATGGGCTGAAGCTGTCCCGCCAAAAGAAGTCAAGACAGAAGATATTCTGAAATTCTTCCAGGATAATATTCTATACCGCTTCGGTACACCAAGAAGAATCATTTCTGACAACGGGCCTTCTTTCAAGAGCTTCAAAGTCTCAAAGTTCGCTACTCAGCACAAGATAGACTGGGGATATTCCTCCATCTATAATCCAAGAGCCAATGGGCTAGCCGAACCTTTCAATAAGACTCTATGCAAGCTCCTGAGGAAAAATACTTCAGCCAGCAAGAGAGACTAGAATCTCAAGCTTCATGAGGCGTTGTGGGCATATCGTACCACGCACCGTACTCCAACTCAGTCCACTTCATACTCATTGCTCTTTGGAGTGGAGGCAGTCATCCCCCTCAAAGTCGAAGTTCCAAGCTTAAGAATGTCCATTCAGCACGAGTTGACGGAGGAGGAAAACGTGCTCCTTCGGCTTGAAGAACTCGAGGCCCTCGAAGAAAAGAGGCTCGCGGTGTAGCAAAATCTGGAGCTATACCGAGCCCAAATGTCACGGGCCTATGACAAGATAACCCATCTCCGCGCTTTCAAGAAAGGTGAATTGGTGATGGTCCTCAAAAGACCGATCATCCCCAATCGACATGCCAAGGGAAAATTCGAGCCAAACTGGGAAGGACCATACGTCATCGAGAAAGTGTTTGACGGAGGATCCTACCAATTAATAAGTGCCGAAGGAGAAAGGCCCATGCCACCCATCAATGGCCGATATCTCAAGAAGTACTATGCGTGAATGCTCCAAGTCGTAAGGGAATTGAGCACACCGGCCCTACGGTCTGGATCATACATCCTGCAAAACCGTATACAATCCACGGGCAGAAACGACCCCTATCTCCCCTAAGTCCCACTGGTGAGACTACTTTTAAAGTCCCACCAGCGACTTAAAAAAATACGGTATGTCCACAAGCAAAACGGGTACGGATGAAAACTCGAAAGGGCTCCGTGAGTAAAAACAGCAGGACTGCCTGCGAGTTTGTGAAAACCCGAAAGGGCGCAAACTCGTGAAAAGAGATAAAACACACTCGTAAAGTCCTCTCGACCTTGTGAGGAGAAAATCCCGGCGTGAGATCCTTACGACTCACAAAGGGGTAACACACTTAGGAATCCTCACGATTCCTAAGGAGAATATACACCTGCGAGATCTTCTCGACTTGTAGGGAGAAAATATTTTTATGAGACCCTTACGGCTCATAAAATTGAAAAGCCTTAGGTGATAGGGACCAAAACCTTTCTCTTAAGCCATCATTCCCTAACGGGCAACGGCAAATGATGAGCCGCTCCTGGCATTTCGCTTCAGTGTTAGTGGTGCTGATGCCGACCAAAAGCCCAAATTTTATGAGCTCCTTTCCCGATAATGCTTTTACCCCTAGCCTAGAATTTCGGCATGGCCGGCCCTGAAGGCTCCTCTACCCCCCGTGCTCCCCCCGTGCTCTCATGTCTCCATTTTGGGTTTCCTGGTATTGTTTATTTAGCCCAATTTTCATGTGATGATTTGTTTGACCTGGGGCTAATTCGTAGTGTTTCGTAGTCGTATAACTTAACTCTATATTGGTAACATTGACTATTTTTAGCAGTTCGATCGAACTTCGCTCACCACATTTTGTACCCCGCTGAAATTTCCAAGTTTTGTAATTTTCCGAAGTTGATTGTATTCATAAAATCGTGCAAGTACCCCTATGGACCCCCTAGAAGACTATAATAACCTTAACTCGATTCTATGCCTATGGAATTGCGTTCGAACCGTCGGGTTTACCGTAGTTCCTTGGTGTCATAGGTGAGGCGTTGGTTAACTCCTTCTACGGCTGGTCCATGGACACTGTGGCATGGTTTTTGAGTGTTTCGACTTTGCACAAGTGTTGAGCTAATGGGGGTAATTTATGAGTGTATGTTGATTCGATCAAAACGTTAAACATCGTCATGATATTCTGTAATGTGATACAATATGTGGAATTCATATAGTTAGGCATGAAATTCGTAATATGTGATATTTCGGGTTTACGATGTCTAAGTCGATTGTGGATTCCAAATGTTGTAGTTCTGCACTTTCTTTTCTATGACCGTAAGCGTAGTATGTGGTGTATCGCCGGCTTCGTTGCTATATATCAACCACAATCAGGATACGCATGCTTGCTTACGTTGATGATATGAGATACTATGTGTTGATGTGATATGTTATATTGGATCGTCGTGTTCTGAATAGCCGGGGGTTTTATGTGAGATGAGGGTTTATCGAATCAACACTTGATTCGACAATCCGGCTATATTGTATATAACCGACTAATATAATATGTACCAATTCATCGAATCAACACTTGATCCGATGACCCGGCTATATCACATATACCCGGCCGATATCACATATCGCGAGAATAGAATACGGTATCTCATATCGTATTATTCTCGGTCCCGCACATATCACATATGTGCTCCTACTCCATTTGCCTGAGCCAGGAAACCTCTATGCAGGACTCTAAAGAATCATCAATACGCCGGCAGTGGGTGATGATCATATCAAACACTCATAAGCTGCAAGCGGTTAGCTAAACGTAACAGCCACCCAGGTATTGAGCGATCAGAAGATCAACAAGCAAGCATGTATATTCTTCTGTGAATCCAATCAGTAACACTACCGTACAGTCCGGTCTCTTCATCTGATATGTCACATATCAAGTCTAGGGGTGGTAAACGTCAGATCCCAGTAACCGATAAGTCGTGTCGATGTGAGGCTCATAACAGGTCGAGAAACTACTGATAACTCTTATCAGTAGCACTCCATATCAGCCCTGGCCAGGGACTTCCAGTTATAGCCAATCGAACACAGCACAACATCAACTTCCTATACCGGGAGAGACGAAACCCCTCCTATCGCTCATTGCCTCCATGTGATTCGGGACTGTACCCAAAAGCCACCATTTTGCACGCCCTCTTGGACGTGGTAAGGTGGAAATCAAAGCACAGTGGAAATCACACAAGACTCTATGACGATCTCGGGTCTACAGACTAACCTGTACCAGTGTCACCGGAGAACTGCTATCTGAAGATTGGTATAATACCATCTAGGAGTTCTCGGCGAGTCCGTTCAGTTTACCCAGTCTCCACTGAGCACTCGTACACCATCTTTGATGTCAAACACCGATGGATATGGGATCATCCATCGCCCATCATATGGGTCAAGATGCGTATACGCTAGTCTACTCTGGAGTATCGATACCCTGTCTCGATACTCCCTCGACTAGGAACAGTTATAGGATGTACTCTTTGACTATCCTGGCCCCACTAGTATGATCTGCATCATAGTCCTAGTAGTCGAGTACATATCCTAAGGGCTTTATCAACATGTGAGAGCAAGACAGTAAACCAATACAAGTCAACGTGTTAAGATAAAGGGAAACCAAACAGCATACTATCATGTCGAGGAAGAAATTCCTCTCTATATATGTCCAAGCATCCACTATAATATACATTATATGTACAACAATGGCCTCTAGGGCATATATACAACTAACAATCTCCCACTTGCACTAAGGCCAGCTGTTGTAGTATCTCATACCCAACATCCCGAAGAGTCTCTCAAATTGTATCTAGGGAATGGCCTTCGTGAGTGGATCCTCAGTGTTGTCCTTCGTATCAACTCTCCTGACCTCGATCTCGCGGCGATCAACTATCTCCCGGATCAGCTGATACCGTTTCAGAATATGTCTGGACTTCTGATGGGACCTGGGTTCCTTGGCCAAAGCCACAGCTCCATTGTTATCACAATACAAAGGTATTGGATGTTCAATGGAAGGAACCACACCAAGTTCAGTGATAAACTTCTTCATCCAGACAGCCTCTTTAGCAGTATCGTTGACAGCGATGTATTCAGCCTCTATCGTCGAGTCTGCCACAGTTTCTTGCTTGGAACTCTTCCAACAAACTGCCCCTCCATTTAGGGTAAAGACAAATCCCGAGTGTGACTTAGAGTCGTCCTTATCACTTTGGAAGCTTGAATCGGTAAAGGACTCCACCTGGAGTTCTTCGTTACCATACACCAAGAACATTTCTTTAGTCCTTCTCAAGTACTTGAGAATGTTCTTCACAGCTGTCCAGTGACTCTCTCCAGGATCTGCTTGATACCCACTCACTACACTTAGTGAGTATGCTACATCGGGTCTGGTACATAGCATCGCGTACATGATAGAGCCTACTGCTGAAGCATAGGGTATCCCTTTCCAAATCAGTCTTGGGAGACATCTCTTTGGAGAGAGTGGGTCCAGAGATCGTGGGTTGGTTCCTACGCTTGGATTTTTCTATACTAAATCTCTTTAGTATGGTGTCAATGTAACTGGATTGGGACAATCCCAGTATCCGTTTAGATCTATCTCTATAGATCTTGATTCCCAAAATGCAGGAGGCATCACCTAGATCTTTCATTGAGAATCGATGTGATAAGAAGAGCTTGACCGAGTGCAGCATAGGAACATCATTTCCTATCAAGAGTATGTCATCTACGTACAATACGAGAAAGACAACCTTACACTCTGCAACCTTCTTGTAAATACAAGGTTCATCTACGTTCTTGATGAAGTCAAACTCTTTGACTACAACATCAAAATAGATGTTCCAACTCTGCGATACCTGCTTTAACCTGTAGATGTATTTAAGCAGCTTGCACACTTTTCCACTGCTCCCACTATCTATGAAGCCCTCTGGCTGAGTCATGTACACGCACCCCTCTAAATCACCATTTAGAAAGACGATCTTAACATCCATTTACCAGATTTCATAATCATGGTATGCATCAATGGCAAGTAAGATCCGGATGGACTTAAGCATAGCCACTGGAGAAAAGGTTTCGTCATAATCCACACCTGGTCATTGACGAAAACCCTTTCCAACAAGTCTAGCTTTGTAAGTCTCAACTTTTCCATCTACACCAAGTTTCTTCTTAAAGATCCACTTGCTCCCAATGGGTTTTACCCTTTCAGGAGCAACTTCCAAAGTCCATACTTTGTTGGTGTACATAGATTCCATCTCAGATCGCATTGCATCCAGCCATTTCACAGAGTCCCCACTTGTGATGGCCTGCTCAAAGCTAGTCGGGTCATCATCTTCCATGATGCAATCCTCGCTTCCACCGTCAATGAGTAAACCGTAGTATCTCTCAGGCGGATGAGGAACCCTACTAGATCGGCGGAGAGGCTGAGGTTCGTCAGGAACTACTGAATCCTCTGGTTCTACCAAATCTTCTGTTACAGTTTGTGTGGCTGGAACTTCTTCCAGTTCTACCTCATTGCCACTAATTTCTCTTTCAAGAAATTCCTTTTCTAGAAAGGTGGCATACCAAGAAATAAACACCTTTTGTTCCTCGGTGTGGTAGAATATATACCCGCGCGAATGTTTGGGATATCAATAAACTTACACAGAATGGACCTTGCCCCGAGCTTGTCCGGATTTTGTGTTTTCACATATACCGGACAACCCCATATCCTAACATAATTAAGATATAGTCTCTTTCTTTTCCATATCTCATATGGAGTGGTTGGCACAGATTTGGTGGGAACCATATTCAATAGGTCTACAGCTGTCTCCAGTGCATATCCCCAGAAGAAAATAGGTAACTCAGCTGTGCTCATCATAGAGCGCACCATATCTAATAGGGTGCAATTCCTCCACTCTGATACA
Organism: Agapanthus africanus; assembly: GCA_030015575.1. Classification (NCBI taxonomy): domain Eukaryota; kingdom Viridiplantae; phylum Streptophyta; class Magnoliopsida; order Asparagales; family Amaryllidaceae; genus Agapanthus; species Agapanthus africanus. The sequence goes on from JASDDO010000022.1 coordinate 547,473,703, forward strand.
CCGTTGTGCTGTGGTGTATAGGGTGGAGTAAGCTGAGAGAGAATCTCATTCTCTTTTAGATAGTCTAGGAACTCAGTGCTCAAGTATTCTCCTCCTCGATCAGATCGAAAGATCTTAATACTTTTTCCCGTTTGGTTCTCTACTTCGTTCTTATATTCTCTGAATTTCTCAAAAGCTTCAAACTTGTGTTTAAATAAGAACACATGTCCGTATCTTGAGAGATCGTCAGTGAATGTAATGAAGTAGGAAGAATCGTTCCTGGCATGTGTTGACATGGGACCACATACATCACTATGTATCAATCCCAAGAGTTCTTTAACTCTTTCTCCGTGTCCACTAAACGGAGTTTTGGTCATCTTGCCTTTGAGACATGACTGGCAAGTGTCATAAGATGAAAATTCGAACGGATTCAAATATCCATCCTTATGTAACTTAGCTAGCCATGTCGCATTGATATGACCTAGTCTACAATGCCACAAGAAGGATTCGTTCATTTCTGAACTCTTCCTCTTGTGTGTGTTTTGTATATTAAGTATTGTAGTTTGGTTGAGTACGTATATGCCATTATTTAACGATCCTGATCCAATCAACTTTTGATTTAGGATCATAACATTATCCTGTACTACAAAATTATATCCCTCTTTACTCAATAAAGAAACTGATATAAGATTGCATATCAGAGTCGGAATGTAATAGCATTCGTTCAGAATCAATGTATTACTATTTGGTAACACAAGGTGATATTCGCCAACTACTTTGGCTGCAACATTTGCACCATTCCCTACTCTTACGGAATGATTACCCTCTCCCAATTCCCTACATTTTCGTAGCCCATGTAACATATTACATATGTAGGATCCCGATCCGGTATCTAATACCCAGGACGTAGAGTGAACTGAGAAACAGTTCTCGATAACTAACACACCCGAATAAGATACATCAGCATGCATATTCTTCGTTTGGGCGGCGTGAGAATCCAGATATTCTCCTATTCCCTGCTCTGACTTATAACAATTATAAGTGGGAGCAGGACCAACGTTTCCCTGCTCAGTATAATAAGCGAGTTCGGCCAATACATCTATATTATTATCTTGATTAAGGACTGATATGGTCGCTACCTGGAGAGAGAGAAGAAAACACTTTAGCGTATGCTCTTGCAAGATTAGATTGGTTATTATCTTATCTAATCAGGATGACTCTCTCTGCTTTTTATCAAATCTTCCTTAAAACCCTAAAAGGTAAGACTAGCCGGGGTTAATTACACTTTACAAGTTCGCCAATCTTTCAGCCAGGCCAGTGTTGGTACTTTGAGGGAGCTTCCCCGTGCTTTCGCATGGACCTAATTAAAATAAACCTCGTTTTCCCAGAGGCATAACCCCGTTAACACCTTTCTAGACACCTACTTGATCGGCTAATTGTCCTGTGTAAAATTCTCCTAAGAGTAACTCTTACTCGCAGTGGGTATCAGGATCCATCTATCTCATAGAAGGTATGCAATCTCATTGCAATTTCAACACTTGAAATTCCCGATAATTCTTTTACCCCTAGCCTAGAATTCCGGCCTGGCCGGCCCTGAAGGCTCCTCTGCCCTCCGTGCTCCCCCTGTGCTCTCATGTCTCCATTTTGGGTTTCCTAGTATTGTTTATTTAGCCCAATTTTCATATGATGATTTGTTTGACCTGGGGCTAATTCATAGTGTTTCGTAGTCGTATAACTTAACTCTGTATTGGTAACCTTGACTATTTTTAGCAGTTCGATCGAACTTCGCTCACCACATTTTGTACCCCGCTGAAATTTCCAAGTTTTGTAATTTTCCGAAGTTGATTGTATTAATAAAATCGTGCAAGTACCCTTATGGACCTCCTAGAAGACTATAATAACCTTAACTCGATTCTATGCCTATGGAACTGCGTTCGAACCTTCGGGTTTGCCGTAGTTTCGTGGTGTCATAGGTGAGGCGTTGGTTAACTCCTTCTACGGCTGGTCCATGGACACTGTGGCATGGTTTTTGAGTGTTTCGACTTTGCACAAGTGTTGAGCTAACGGGGGTAATTTGTGAGTGTATGTTGATTCGGTCGAAACGTTAAACATCGTCATGATATTCTGTAATGTGATACAATATGTGGAATTCATATAGTTAGGCATGAAATTCGTAATATGTGATATTTCGGGTTTACGATGTCTAAGTCGATTGTGGATTCCAAATGTTGTAGTTCTACACTTTCTTTTCTGTGACCGTAAGCGTAGTATGTGGTATATTGCCGGCTTCGTTGCTATACATCAACCACAATCAGGATACGCATGCTTGCTTACGTTGATGATATGAGATACTATGTGTTGATGTGATATGTTATATTGGATCGTCGTGTTCTGAATAGCCGGGGGTTTTATGTGAGATGAGGGTTTATCGAATCAACACTTGATCCGACAATCCGGCTATATTGTATATAACCGACTAATATAATATGTACCAATTCATCGAATCAACACTTGATCCGATGACCCGGTTATATCACATATACCCGGCCGATATCACATATCGCGAGAATAGAATACGGTATCTCATATCGTATTATTCTCGGTCCCGCACATATCACATATGTGCTCCTACTCCGTTTGCCTGAGCCAGGAAACCTCTATGCAGGACTCTAAAGAATCGTCAATACGCCGGCAGTAGGTGATGATCATATCAAACACCCACAAGCTGCAAACGGTTAGCTAAACATAACAGCCACCCAGGTATTGAGCGATCAGAAGATCAACAAGCAAGCCTGTACATTCTCCTGTGAATCCAATCAGTAACACTACCGTACAGTCCGGTCTCTTCGTCTGATATGTCACATATCAAGTCTAGGGGTGGTAAACGTCAGACCCCAGTAACCGATAAGTCGTGTCGATGTGAGGCTCATAACAGGTCGAGAAACTACTGATAACTCTTATCAGTAGCACTCCATATCAGCCCTGGCCAGGGACTTCCAGTTATAGCCAATCGAACACAGCACAACATCAACTTCCTATACCGGGAGAGACGAAACCCCTCCTATCGCTCATTGCCTCGATGTGATTCGGGACTATACCCAAAAGCCACCATTTTGCACGCCCTCTTGGACGTGGTAAGGTGGAAATCAAAGCACAGTGGGAATCACACAAGACTCTATGACGATTTCGGGTCTACAGACTAATCTGTACCAGCGTCACCGGAGAACTGCTATCTGACGATTGGTATAATACCATCTAGGAGTTCTCGGCGGTCCGTTCAGTGTACCCAGTCTCCACTGAGCACTCGTACACCATCTTTGATGTCAAACACCGATGGATATGGGATCATCCATCGCCCATCATATGGGTCAAGATGCGTATACGCTAGTCTACTCTGGAGTATCGATGCCCTGTCTCGATACTCTCTCGACTAGGAACAGTTATAGGATGTACTCTTTGACTACCCTGGCCCCACTAGTATGATCTGCATCATAGTCCTAGTAGTCGAGTACATATCCTAAGGGCTTTATCAACATGTGAAAGCAAGACAATAAACCAATACAAGTCAACGTGTTAAGATAAAGTGAAACCAAATAGCATACTATCATGTCGAGCAAGAAAGTCCTCTCTATATATATCCAAGAATCCACTATAATATATATCATATGTACAACAATGGCCTCTAGGGCATATATACAACTAACAGTGTCACCAGGGAACTGCTATCTGACGATAGGTATAATACCAACTAGGAGTTCTCGGCGAGTCCGTTCAGTGTACCCAGTCTCCATTGAGCACCCGTATACCATCTTTGATGTCAAACACCAATGGATGTGGGATCATCCATCGCCCATCATATGGGTCAAGAAGCGTATACGCTAGTCTACTCTAGAGTATCGATGCCCTGTCTCGATACACCCTCGACTAGGAACAATTATAGGATGTACTTGTGGACAACCTTGGCCCCACCAGTATGATCTCCATCATAGTCCTAGTAGTCAAAGACACATCCTAAGGGCTTTATCAACATGTGAGAGTAGGACAATATCACAATACAAGTCTACATGTTAAGACAAAGAGCAACCAGATAGCATACTATCATGTCGAGAAAGAAAGACCTCTATATATATATCCAAGCATCCATTATAATATACATCATATGTACAATAATGGCCTCTAGGACATATACATAACTAACAAACCTCCCCTTGGTCACCTTCTTTCTTCTTGAAAACCCACTTGCAGCCAACTACTTTCTTTCCTTCTTCGGGCTTCATGAGCTTCCAAGTCCGGTTCTTGTGAAGAGACTCAATCTTTTCATTCATAGCGATTAACTAACGAGCTGACTCATCGGATGTGATGGTTTCTTTATAGTTCGTTGGTTCACTACTATCAACCGTCTCTGCAACAGACAACGCATACGCCACTATATCATCATAGCCATATCTTTGTGGCGGTCTAATGTCCTTTTTTGTCGGTCACGAGCGAGAAAATACTCCTCATCTTGTGACTGCTCATCATGAGCTTTTTCAGATGATGGTGAAGGAGTGATCTCCTACGAACCCGAGCTTTCACTGACCTCAATATCAACGCTCAGCTCATCCTTCTTCGAATCGTCTTCAATTGGAGATTCCATAATTTTCGGCTTCAACATAGCAGATTCATCAAAAGTCACATCTCTACTAATCATAAATTTTGGCGACTTAGGATCCGAACACCACAATTTATAACCCTTAACACCAGTAGCATAACCGAGAAATATACATTTTTTCGCTCGAGGATCCAACTTGCCTTCACGGCAATGTGCATAAATGGGGTAACCAAACACCTTAAATGTTGAATAATCGGCGTGCTTCCCTGACCATACCTGCTTCGGTGTTTTACTATCTAGCGTCGTATGAGGTGACCGATTCACAATATAGCACGCCGTGTTCACCGCTTCTGCCCAAAACTCCTTACCGAGCTGGGCATTAGACAACATGCACCGCGCTTTCTCCAAAGGAGTCTGATTCATACGCTCCGCGACTCCGTTCTGTTGTGGTATGTAGACAACGGTATGATACCGAACAATACCTTTATTTTTGCAGAATTTATTGAAATCTCCACCACAAAACTCCAACCCGGTGTCTGTCCTTAGTATCTTGATCTGCTTCTTTGCCTGCTTCTTACGTCTTCCCTTCCTTAAATATATTAAGCACATCACTTTTGTATTTCAAGAAGTAGACCCAAACCATTCTCAAAAAATTATCAATGAAGGTAAGCGGATATTTGGCACTCCTTCCATTAAAGGCAACTGGAGAAGGTCCCCAAACATCCAAATAGATATAATCAAGAGTACCTTTTGTGTTGTGCACCGCCAAACTGAAGCAAACACATTTTCGCTTCATAAAAACGCAATGTTCATAAAACTCCAACTTCGTCGTACTCTTCTCACCAAGTAGACACCGTTTCGACAACTCGACCATACATCCCTCACTCATATGTCTGAGCCTCATGTGCCATAATCTGGTAGTTTCCAAATCGGTCATAAATTTAGATGACGAAATAGTAGTTGGTCCGGTAGTTATCGAATCCTGCAACGAATATAAGACCCCTTCTTCGAGCCCTTCATCACAACGGGAGAACCTTTGGTTACCTTAAAAACTCCACCTTCAGCGGAAAGCTTGTAACCTTTGTCGTCGAGTGTATCCAAAGAGATGAGATTCTTTTTTAAGTCAGGTATGTGCCTGACTTCCACCAATATCCTCACAACACCGTCAAACATCTTGACTTGGATCGTCCCTTTATCAATAGTTCGATACGAACTATTGTTGCCCATCAAAACCACTCCACCATCAATGTACTCATAGGTGGTAAACAAATCCCTATCAGGACACATGTGATAGGAACAACCCGAATCCATAATCCACTCATCCTTGGATCAATGTGTGCTGTCAAGAACCACAAGAAGATCTACTTTTCCTTCTGCTATACTTGCCTCAACCGAAGACTCCTTCGATTTTTCTTCTTGTTTTAGGTTGTTCTGCAATTTAAATCAATCGACCTTGAAGTGCTCTTTCTTCTTACAATAATTGCAGGTCGCGTTCTTATTCTTGGATTTTGACCTCGATTTCTTTCTATTAGCTTCTGGATCCTTCTTCTCCATTCGTCCTCGAACAAATAAACCAGACGATGAACCATCAGTTTTGGTAGAAGTCAACTTATTGTCGATCTTCTTTTTGTTCATCAAATTCTCCTTGACATCCTTGATTAAGATCGTGTCTCATTCATAAACCATGATGTCATAAAAGTGCTTATATGAGGCTGATAACAAACACAGTAAGAGAATAGCCCAATCTTCATCATCAATCTTCCCTAGATCTGTAATGATTGAATTAAACCCACCGACGTGAAATTTGATTGCAAAGCCTTCTGACATACAAAGTTTATAAAGACGTTACTTCAATAGGAGTCGATTTGTGAGAGATTTCCTCAAATATAACTCCTCCAATTTCTCCCACAAATCAGCCGTCGTCTTCTCCACTAAAACTTCTTGTAGAACTTCATTTGTCAAACATAAGTGGATAACCGTGAGGGCCTTCTCATCCATCTCCTCCCAAACTTCATTCGTCATAGTGGAAGACCTCTTTTATCCTTCCCTAGAATCTCTTTTTTTCAAATTGTTTTAAGGCAACACGGCAACCATATGGACTTGCCATAAACTGAAACTCATATTTCCATCAAACTTCTCGATATCGAACTTCATGATTGTCGGAGACATGATTTGGGATCAAATCAAAACACAATGTGCTAATGAACCCTAAACTTCAAAATTATGATCTAAGAAAGTGAAGAAGAGGACGTAATTGTTGTTACCCACCATTGACCTAGATCGTAATATTAAAGACTTAATGGTTCAATCGAAAAGATCCCAAACAACAACAAAAGGCTCTGATACCAGTTTGTTGGCTCTGATACCAGTTTGTTGCGACAAGATAATCATCAAGCCAAACACAAATGATAAAGAGAAGAAACAAAACCACGGGCAAAATAGAAAATACGAGAACTTACAAAGAGGCAAAGGCGAAGTTTTATTAATAATCAAATTCGGAAGAGCATAAAAGCGGTGGACGATTATAAATCCTTCAAATAAAACCCAAGATCTCACAAACAAAAGGGTTCTCTCAAATAACAATAGCTATCTTGAAAAGCTCTCGCATCTAGGGTTGCTGCATAATTTCCTATATATAGCATACAAAAGATTTTACCAAAAAACTAATTTTCTAACTAAGCAGTTTTAACCGGCAGACGTTTGCAGAAGGACTTGGCAGACATTTGCCAAAATATCATCAAAACACCAGAGTGTCACCAGACGTCTGAATAAGAATGTTTAGACGTCTAACCTTCATGACTTTAGAAGACCGGAGTGCCCGCTGACGTCTAACCCTCATCGAGGTAGACGTCTGCCCAAAGTATGCTCGCGCATACAGAGCACAGGCAGATGCCTGGAACACATCTATCTTATATATAACGTCAAATCTTCATATAGCTTTGTGATAATGTCGAATCTTAGGAAATTAATATTAGTCGAATGTGAGGCATACACAACAGATATTCATGGGAATGTTTATATATGCAGCCTCCTCCAGGGATTCGTCACTCTCTAAGAAAGATTTATGTCTCAACAAGGCCTTATATGGTCTCAAATAGGCGCTTCGAGCTTGGTTTGAAAAGTTCGACGTAATTGTTATGGTTCTTGGTTTTGTTCCGAAGGAAATCATACGCCTAAAACAGTGGAAGCGGTGCATATGATCTCCGATTATTTATCTAATATGAATCATAAAAAAATACCTTTATAGATCTAAATATTTGTTGGCAAAAGATCTTTCTCTTATAGATACCACAATTGCAAAAAGCTCCAATCAAATCCACCGCTTTGCGTAGGAGGAAAATAAAAACTTAGGCGATAGGAACCCTTCTATAAGAAGAGAAAATTTAAATAATTCTCAATTATTTTTCTGTATGAAATTTCTTATTTCATCATCGTTTTCCATCATCACTTATGGTCTGCTATAGCCAATTTTTTTTATAGGGTTGTGGTACAATATTTTTTTTCCTATTTTACTGATGTGAGACTAAACTTTCCAACAATATAATCACAACAAATTGTGTTATAATATTTCTTTTCTTATTTGTTTTTATTTACTCTTCTATCTTAAGGTTTTGCATTGGGACCAATTGGGTCTCATATCGAGAACCAATTATCAATCTCACTTAATTCATAATTAATCAATTGACAATCTTAATTTAACAATCAAACATCTATCACTTCAATTGTTAATAAAAGTCCGTCATAATGTGAGAGAATAATTAATGTTAATTTACATGTAAGTCCTTCCAATATCAAGTTATCTTTCTTTAGGTCCTTTAACTGAGCGGAATAAAATCACCTAATCGTTCAAACCCAAACCTTCAATTGCCTATGAACATAATATATTCATTTTGAAAATAAATATAATAATAATATAATTTTGAAAAAACAATTTCCAAAATACCTGATCAGGATTTGACGCTTTCATGGGATTGAATAGTAAACTTATTTTCATCAATATGAAAATGTCGGATCCTATCTAAACATCCGTAGTTTTCCTAAATGCATTCAAGCAGCCCAATATTTCAGGTTATTTGTTCCTGTCTAAACGACAAGATTTACTATCATATCAAAGTCTACTTGTCAACAAATCGAAAACTACAATATCATCAAATCAAAAGAATTATGTAACAGTTTGAATTCGACATCCCTATAAATGACATATCCTAGAGAATTCAAACATGATTTTGTTTTACACATATCATTATATGCGCTCATGACATACACCCGGAGAATCTCCATTCTCGGTGATTGAGACACATCACATCTCACATATCAGTGCCATGCATGATAAGCTGTCACAACTATAGCCATACTTTGGTAGTTGTAGGTTAAATACTCAATTTAAGAAATTACTAAATTAGATCATATCTCCATACAAGTGACCTATCACTGTGCATGATTTAACAATATAATTTCTAAGAATATTATAACAATTATAAATAAATAATAATACCCACATTATAAATTATTAAGTGCAATTATATAACTTTATTAATATTCCACTAATATTTCTTGAATTGTAATAGATGTTGAAGGAGATATATTACTACTCTAGCATGTGCAAAGTACTAATGGTCTTGCCATGTTTATTAACCCTTCCTTAGGCAGCAGCGGTGGATGCATGTAGGAGTTCTGGCCGAATAGAGCGTCATTGATGGAGGCATGGGGCTACAATTTTACGGCAGACTCAACAAAAATTCACTAGGGAAAATATTTGCGTCTCAACCTTGTTATAAGAATGCTAAATTAGGGTATCAGTTAGATTAATATGAATGTTTAAATGCTTATTTTTTATAATCAAATTGAAAATTTTAGAGTGTCAATGAGTGTTTTCAATAGATGTGGTATGTGCCTTTTTGTGACTCTCCCCTCATAGAACAAACAAATTAATTTTAGTTAGTTTTCGATTTTAATTTGCCAAAATTTAAAGTTTGCAAGCAATCATTTTGAGTTAGACTCCAGGTTTTGATCGAAGTGGCGCATGCACACATATAGAATAGAAAGGAAAAGGAAAAACTATGATAGTTTTGAAAAAGGAAAAGAATTCTCATCTTCTGTTTTCACTCTTTTGAAATCACTGTAGAAAAGGAAAGAGGAAAAAAAACCATGATTGTTTTGGAGAAAAGCCAAACATTAGAATCCAGGTCTGTTGTTTGCGTAAAACTAAACTTACCACATCTAATATACAGAGTATCCATTAATTTAAGGGTAAATTGTCAAAAAAAAAAAAGCCAGAGCATTTTTTTCCGCCGTCAAAAGCCCCCGGACTCGAAACGGTAGTCAAATATCCCTTAGAAATTTTTCCTTGCAGTATCTGTATAGTAGCTTGCTATATCTAACTAATTCATACAAACTATTTAGATATTGCATGAAACAATTTATATATCACAGCCAGCTGCTTAGATATCGCAGGAAACTAGATATATATAGCAGATGACTACTAGATATCACAGGTAAGGGGTTTCTTGACAAATAACAACTTTTCTAGAAAGGTTTTGACTAACTTTTCGAGAGAGTGTGTGTGTATGCGTGGGTGGGGAGGGGAGGTTGACAACAGAAAAAATGCTTGGGTTTTTTGACAATTTACCCTTAATATAAATATCTATATGCCCACGCGCGCAAATATGGTCGTTTGAGTAGGGACAGGTACATCCTCTCCCTTCGATGTAGATCCATCCTTGCTTATGCACTATCCTTGTAATATGTGTAGATGATATGGTGATCATATTCTCATAGACAATAATTTTGGCTTCTTTCAGTTTATTGAGTTTTATCCATACTTACAATTTGAGATGAAAGATCTCAACCATCTCTTGCATTTTATTAGCATTGAAGTTGCTTTTGGATGCTAATTAAGGATATATTCTTTTTATTGACAAGTATACGGGCTGATATACTTGATCCTGATGCTTTATCTAAAAAGATTGTTTTTAGATTTATTTCAGCTTCATCAAAAACTCTTCCCTAGCATTGGTAAATCATTAAAGAATTCAACTAATTATGGCAAGCTAGTTGGTCTCTTACTCTATGTCATTACTTCAAGCCATGTTCTGTATGTGGCTTGTACACCTGCTCTCTAACTACTTTTCTCTGGTTCAAATTTTAAAATACTTATATTTTATATGACGTTCATCTCTCGGCCATTGTTATACTCTACCTCGTCTTTACATTTCTGAGTAATCAACTGTGTTACTTGAACATGATATACGGCATATCGGTACTACATTTATGGATTATGATTCTTGGAGATCAGTAATACACAATGATGATGCTCTATATTGGCGACCTTCCAGATCAGGACACGTGGCAGATGACGTGTCCCAGAACTCAGAAGAGAGGGCCCACAGGGGCCGATCAGGCCATCCCTGTACCCGACCTACAAGCACAACGCTGGCTCACCTCAGGGCCCCCTGCAAATGGGCCTCCTCGGCCTCTCAGCTCGCCTCCGAGCTACCGCAGGACCAAGATACCTTGGCCCTCTCGCTCGTTCCCGAGCTCTCCCGCCGAGACCATCTTCCTCGGTCCTTCCGACCGACCAACTCCACCACTCACAGGCGTAACCGCCGCTCCGCAAATCTCGCCATGCGCAGATTCTCCGCCAGCAACATCCCACGTTCCACGCCATCACGATCCCCATTAATGGGCGATCCGCTCTTTACGCGGGCGTGACGTCGGGAGAGTAACCGCTGGCGAGATTCTCGTGCCTTCTACCGCGTGCTGCCGCCACTATAAAAAACCCCATCACAAAGGGTCAAGTAAGCGATTCTTTACTCTTCTAAACCGTTACTCTGCTCGGATCCCATCACTAACTTGATCGTCGGAGGGTCCTTAGTGGTACCAAATCACCCCGGGACTTCTTTGCAGGTACTCGGCACCAAACTCCTCATTCCACTTCTTCCTCCAAAACCCATTGAGACCCACACGCAACAGGAGATAATCAACAAAGTTCACCGGGAGATTAACGGAAGACAACATCTGACGGAGACCCGAAAAGGACCTCCATCAGTTGGCGCTGTCTGTGGGAAACTAAAACTCCACAAGAACAAAAGTTGGCCTTCCAATCTCCATCCACATGGCATGCGATCACCCTGAAGATCCAGATACCAGCCTCCGCCTCCCCCCCACCGGAGGCGCGGATGAACCTTCTCCGGCGACCGTCATCAACGCCCTCGCCGGCCGAATAGACTGATTACAGTCCATCGTGGAGGCGCTCATCCGCGTCCAAACGGCCGGGCCAGGGCCCCAGATCGCCGCTTCTCCTCCTCCAGGAGACTCTGCCCTCGTCGGCACGGTTGACCACCGGCAAACTACGTCCCATGGCCACAGGTCTCACGGGCCGATACTCTCTGAGGCCCGCTGGGCGCTCCACAGCTCCACGCCGGGCTCGCCACGGCGGCTCGAGGACCACCTCGCCCGGGGATCAAAACCCTCACCAAGAGGAAACCGCGCAGCTTCACTGCCCGGTTATCCTTAGCAGGCCTCCTACGGCCCCTCCAACGCTTAGGATCAAAGTCCTCCATAGAGGCAGCCGAGCGGCTTCCCTGCTCAGCTATCCCTGGCTGGTAGCTTCCCTACTCGCAACGCCAGGGATCAAAGCCCTCACCAAGAGGCAACCGCGCAGCTTCGCTTCCCGGTTATCCTTAGCAGGCCTCCTACGGCCCCTCCACCGCTAAGGATCTAAGCCCTCACTAAGAGGCAGCCCAGCAGCTATCCTGCTCGGTTATCCCTGGCGGGTAGCTTCCCTACCGCAACGCCAGGGATCAGAAAGTCCTCCCAGAGGCAGTCGATCCCGACCCTCGCTCGGTTATCCCTGGCGGGTAGCTTCCCTACCGCGACGCCAGGGATCAGAAAGTCCTCCCAGAGGCAGTCGAGCCTGAGGATCCCTCGCTCGGCTATCCCTGGTGGGTAGCTTCCCTACCGCAACGCCAGGGATCAAAAAGCCCTCCCAGAGGTAGTTGAGCCCGAGGATCCCTCGCTCGGCTATCCCTGGCGGGTAGCTTCCCTACCGCAACGCTAGGGATCAGAAAGCCTTCCCAGAGGCAGTCGAGCCCGAGGATCCCTCGCTCGGCTATCCCTGGCGGGTAGCTTCCCTACCACAACGCCAGGGATCAAAAAGCCCTCCCAGAGGCAGTCGAGCCCGAGGATCCCTCGCTCGGCTATCCTTCAGGACAAAAGCCCTCGCCAAGAGGCACCGGACAGTAACCCTGCCCGGCCAAAGGTCCTTGGTAGGCTTCTTACAGCCCCTCCCATGCTAAGGACCAAAGTCCTCCCAGAGGCAGTCGAGTCCTTGCTCGGCTATCCCCGGCTGGTAGCTTTCTACCACAACCGACAGGGATCAAAGTCCTCGCCAACAGGCACTGGGCAGTAACCCTGCTCGGTCCCCGTCTTGAAGGATCAAAAGCCCTCGCAAGAGGCAACCGAGCCCGACCCTTGCTCGGTCATCTCCGTCTGGTAGCTCCCTACCCACGACGCCAGGGATCAAAGCCCTTACAAGAGGCATCCGAGCGGCTACCCCGCTCGATCATCCATGGCTGGTAGTTGCCGTCCCACCTCGCCCGGGGATCAAAGCCCTCGCCAAGAGGCAACCGCACAGCTTCACTTCCCGGTTATCCTTAGCAGGCCTCCTACGGCCCCTCCAACGCTAAGGATCAAAGTCCTCCTTAAAGGCGGCCGAGCGGCTTCCCAGCTCGGCTATCCCTGGCCGGTAGCTTCCCTACTCGCAACGCCAAGGATCAAATCCCTCGCCAAAAGGCAACCGCGCAGCTTCACTGCCCGGTTATCCTTAGCAGGCCTTCTACGGCCCCTCCACCGTTAAGGATCTAAGCCCTCACTAAGAGGCAGCCCAGCAGCTACCCTGCTCGGTTATCCCTGGCGGGTAGCTTCCCTACCGCAACGCCAGGGATCAGAAAGTCTTCCCAGAGGCAGTCGAGCCCGACCCTCGCTCGGCTATCCCTGGCGGGTAGCTTCCCTACCGCGACGCCAGGGATCAGAAAGTCCTTACATAGGCAGTCGAGCCCGAGGATCTCTCGCTCGGCTATCCCTGGTGGGTAGCTTCCCTACCGCAACGCCAGGGATCAGAAAGCCCTCCCAGAGGCATTCGAGCCCGAGGATCCCTCGCTCGGCTATCCCTGGCGGGTAGCTTCCCTACCGCAACGCCAGGGATCAGAAAGCCTTCCCAGAGGCAGTCGAGCCCGGGGATCCCTCGCTCGGCTATCCTTCAGGACAAAAGCCCTCGCCAAGAGGCACCGGACAGTAACCCTGCCTGGGCAAGGGTCCTTGGTAGGCTTCTTATAGCCCCTCCCGCGCTAAGGACCAAAGTCCTCCCAGAGGCAGTCGAGTCCTTGCTCGGCTATCCCCGGCTGGTAGCTTTCTACCACAACCGACAGGGATCAAAGTCCTCGCCAAGAGGCACTGGGCGGTAACCCTGCTCGGTCCCCGTCCTGAAGGATCAAAAGCCCTCGCAAGAGGCAACCAAGCCCGACGATTGTTCGGTCATCTCCGCCTGGTAGCTCCCTACCCACGACGCCAAGGATCAAAGTCCTCACAATTGGCATCCGAGCGGCTACCCCGCTCGATCATCACAGGCTGGTAGTTGCCTACCCACGATGCCAGAGATCAAAGCCCTCGCCAAGAGGCACCGAGCAGCTACCCTGCTCGGCCATCCTTTGCAGGCCTCAAACGGCCCTTCCAGTGCCAAGGATCAAAGCCCTCACGAAGGGGCAGCCCTGCAGCTATCCTGCTTGACTATCCCTGGCTGGTAGCTTCCCTACTCCACAACGCCAGGGATCAAGCCCTCATCGCGAGGCCGTCGAGTCCCTTCCTGTTCGGCACATCCCCAGCGGGCATCCTCCTGCCCGTCAGACGATGAGAACCTCAAGCCCTCATCGCGAGGCCGCCGTGTTCCTTCCTGCTCGGCGCTTCCCCAGCGGGCATCCTCCTGCCCATCAGACGATGAGGACCTCAAGCCCTCGTCGTGAGGCCGCTAAGTTCCTTCCTGCTCGGCGCATCCCCAGCGAGCATCCTCCTGCCCATCAGACGCTGAGGATCTCAAGCCCTCATCGTGAGGCCGCCGAGTTCCTTCCTGCTCGGCGCACCCCCAGCAGGCGTCCTCCTGTCCATCAGACGCTGAGGATCTGAAGCCCTCATCGCGAGGCCGCCGAGTTTCTTCCAGCTCGGCGCATCCCCAGCGGGTAGCTTCCTACCCAACAAGAGACATCAAGCCTATCCAAGTTCGAGTAATCTCCCCTCGACTCCGGGGCCATGGAGATGCCTCCTTCTCAGCAGCGCTTGGCACACTTGGAAAATGATCGAAATCAACTCGACGACCGATCGCTCCGCTTGTCGTTCCCGCACTGGGCTGCATCCCATCAGACGCCGCAGGTCTGCACACGTCGCATCGGCCAACCGACGCTTGACACGCAGACAGTCGCTTCAGTGATAGGATGCACAAACCGGCGCACCTTCCTTAAATGCAGAGATTTCGCCCTGATTCGCTGGCAGAAAGGGCAGCTGACAGCCCGGGGACGTGTCCTGGCGAAATCTTAGGAGGGAGCTCTCCCCGGGCGGCCCGGCAGTCCACTCTTGGCCCGACCCACCAGCTAGTCGGGACAAGAGTGGGGGGCTAATGATGATGCTCTATATTGGCGACCTTCCAGCTCAGGACATGTGGCAGATGACGTGTCCCGGAACTCAGAAGAGAGGGCCCACGGGGGCCGATCAGGCCACCCCTGTACCCGACCTACAAGCACAAAGCTGGCTCACCTCAGGGCCCCCTGCAAATTGGCCTCCTCGGCCTCTCAGCTCGCCTCCGACCTACCGCAGGACCAAGATACCTCAGCCCTCTCGCTCGTTCCCGAGTTCTCCCGCCGAGACCATCTTCCTCGGTCCCTCCGACCGACCAACTCTACCACTCACAGGCGTAACCGCCGCTCCGCAAATCTCGCCATGCACAGATTCTCCGCCAGCAACATTCCACGTTCCACGCCATCACGATCCCCATTAATGGGCGATCCGCTCTTTACGCGGACGTGACGTCGGGAGCGTAACCGCCGGCGAGATTCTCACGCCTTCTACTGCGTGTTGCCGCCATTATAAAAAACCCCATCACAGAGGGTCAAGTAAGCGATTCTTTACTCTTCTAAGCCGTTACTCTGCTCGGATCCCATCACCAACTTGATCGTCGGAGGGTCCTTGGTGGTACCAAGCCACCCCGGGACTTCTTTGCAGGTACTCGGCACCAAACTCCTCATTCCACTTCTTCCTCCAAAACCCATTGAGACCCACACGCAACAGGAAATAATCAACAAAGTCCACCGGGAGATGAACGGAAGACAACATCTGACGGAGACCCGAAAAGAACCTCCATCACACAACATTCTAAAAAACAAGACATTGTCACAAGTTCTACTCAACATTCTCTCAGTTTTACCCTCGTGTATTTTCTCATGATGTAAAGTTTTTGTATGCAGCTTTATTATGGTGTTTTCTTTTGTGATCTATTATCCGACTTGGTTTTAAAAAATCCTACTTTATTTTATTTACTGTTTAGACTTGCATGTCCAAGGGTTTACATGCCATTCTTAATTTTTAATACCGTTCATGTTGATAACTAAGTAGTCGACTATGAATTTTCTGATATACACTGACTTACTTAATTGTGGTCCATAATTCAATTAAATATGTCAAAAAATTAAAAAATGGTCAAAATTTTGATGGTAGTGTTTTTCCTATGCCTATCCTCATGTCCAAGCTAGAACAACTAAACTTTTCGATATTTCATTGTCTAATTTACTTATTCAACATAGCAACATACAAGTTTTATAGACAAAACGGAAAATAAAAAAGTTACATATATTAATTTTTCAAGGGTAATTACACTAAAATACCCTTAACTATTGCATTTTTTTCACTATAACCTCCTTAAAAATTTCTATTACAGTAAAAGTCCTTACACTTTACTTTAGTCTGAAAAAAATCCCTTAAATACTTCAATGAAAAGGCATGATAGGCAAGGGTATTTTAGTGTAATTCACCCATTTCAGAATACTTCCTAATTTTGGAAAAGCACGCGGTTTCCAAAACCAGACCGAAACTCAAAAAATAGAAATCCCGCGTCTCTCAACTGCCTTCTTATTTCCCCCTTTCTCTCTCTCTCTCTCAAATCCCTAACCCTAATTCTCATCACCAAACCCTAGAATCGCCCAATCTCCGCCATGGGAAAGCAACGCGACCTCGAACTCGGCGAAAATGGCGACGCTTTCTACTCTAACATCAGCGAGAGCCCTCAGCTTCGATGGGCTTTCATCCGAAAAGTTTACTCGATCGTCACCATCCAGATCCTCGTCACCGTCGCTGTTTCCGCCGCCGTCATCTTCGGCCGTCCGATCCCTGAGTTTCTCCTCTCGGGGACCCCTGCGGCTTGGGCCGTTTTCTTCCTAATAGCCATCTCGCCTTTGATCAGCAATTCTCTAACTTGGAACAATTGATGTTCTTTTAATGAAATTTTAGGGCTTTTTGAGGAATTTATATTTTTTGTGTTGCAGCATTGTTGCCGATGATGTTTTTGTGGAACAAGCATCCGTGGAATTTGATTTTGCTTGGATTGTTTACCATCTGCATCAGCTTTGCCATTGGGCTTTCTTGCTCTACGAGGAGCGGTTAGTAATTTTTGTTTTTTATTATAAAAATCTGATTCTAGAACGAGTTTGATGAATGTATGACGAATTGAATTGGAGGATGTTGTAAAGGGCATCAAGTTTATGGTTGTAGGAATTTCCGATCCTCGAATTTACTCTTTCAATTTTTGATCCCTGTAGAGTTAACAAGTAATAATTTTGTGGTCTTAAGGCCCCTCTCACTTCACATATCGGAAGTTATGATGTGGGTTTTGTGAAGTCGAAGCCAGTTTGGGTTGAAATCTTAGCTTTTGCGTAGGGGTATATATAATTTAGATTAATCGGTGTTGAATATGCAACCGATGGGAATCGTACATGGCCTGCTCTAACGTTATTTTAAATGTCTTTTCCACCGCATTACAACTCTGAAGTTATGATGTGGGTTGCGGGAATAAATTTTATATTCTAAATGTAGAGATTCTGTTTTAATGAATCTACTTGTGATTGCTGTTGGGTATGAAATGAATTCTAGTTCCAGGGTATGATGTCTTGGAAAATTAGTAAATTGGAAGGGGATAACTTGATAGATGTATTGTGGGGTTTAGCTATGGGAATGCTTGATTTTGTGTGTTGCTCTTGTGAATTTGTCTATAGTTGTCAAGTCTTATGAAAAAGAATAATGCAGTTAGATGCTAGAAATAATGTGATGCTTATGTAGAAAATGAAATTTAACCCGCATTTTATATAGTTTTGATGCAAGACGGGAAATATAGGGTTGTTAAATATGTGTGCGGATGCAAGACGACCAAACAACCCAGACATTTAACTTGATAAATTGAAAATGCAATTTGTAGACATGTCCACAGTTGATGGCCTTATATGAGCTCTGCTGGGCTTTGTTTCGGGGTTTTTTGTTTGGGTATTAAAATAGATGTCAAGGCCCATTATGTTTGACTGAATTGCCATATTTTTGCGTGTGCGCACGCGCACCTGCGACCATCCCCATATTTCGTACTATGTATCTAAATAATAGTTAAATATAATTATTTGCATTATTAGGGAGAATCGCTAATAAATAAATCTATAAATATAAACTATATTGGGACCGTATATATACTTAAGGCTGACCTTCTCATTACAGTTCCACATGAATATGATTATATTAAATTGAATGCAGTGTTAAAATTGTGGAGAAACTTCCGACAGACGTCTGGACGTGGACAAGAGCCATGTCAGTACACCGGAGCAAAGGCAGATGTCTGCAGAAGAACGAAGCCTGATCCAGATCTCAGGAAGACGTCTTAACAAGAATGTCCAGACATTTGCCCAAGCAACTGAAGAGATACAGAGTCTAAACAGACGCTGACTAAGTGTGGTTCAAACGTCTGTCGACGATAAATCTGCTGCGAATAGAATTTTGGTAATTCGGATTTATCTCTTATTTTCGTTAGGATTAGGGTTTGCCTTAAATAAGGACCTCTCATATGTACTTACTGCATAATTAAAAAGAAAAGAGAGACTATTGTGTTGAGACGGTGACGGTTTAGAAATCTCTTAGGATTGCTCGTGGGTTTACTTGATTCAAGATTATAGTATATTCTACAAACTCCGCTCTGTCGAAAACTGACCATACAGTGGGTGAACCTTTGTTAACAAATCTCTCTGGTTTGTGTTTGTGATTTCTTATCTTGTTCTCGCACTTAATTATTGTTTTGTTTTACGTTATTAATTGTGTGGTGTGATTGCATGATTTGGTCTTATCGCGAGCATTGTTCCGTGGATCGACTTTCTTTCCAACATGTAGATCGAAAGTTCTTATTAATTTTTTTATTTTTAAGCTAAGCAGCAACGGGCCTCATAAGTATATTAATAAAGTTAAAAGTCCAAGTACATCAAAAACCAATTAACTACGACACCGTTTATGTCAGGGAAACCCCCCAACTAAACTAAGCTCCGGATTAATTAAACTTAACTCTTCAAAGACAGGAAAACATAGAATGCAAAATTTTCCGGATATGATGACCTAATTGTGAAATTAGTTTTCAGTTGAACCACATGGATTTCAATTTATTCCCGACATAACATACGATGTGTTTCTTAAAATCGAGAAAGCTTTCAATTTGCATCATTGTGCCCATAATGCTGCGGCATGTTCTTAGAAACACACACAATAGTATACTGCATTATACGGTCCCAAACTCGTATTGAAAGAAAAAACAGCAGGTCCCAGCTGATATTGAATTTGAAAGAGTCTCAGACATTCTTAGTGTAATACTTGTATTTCAATTTTTTAAATTATCATATGTATTTATAGCATATTCATTTGAGTGCACAAGACTAGGACGAGGGTTGAATTTATCTCTCTACCTTATAAAGAAACGGTATATGCCTTTATGATTATTTCATTTTATTAGTATTTTCTATGAACTTTCTGATTTCTTGTTAACATCCAGTAAGCTTAACCAAAATAACTTAACTATCATTTAAATTTCTTAAGCCTTTGCATGTCATTGCCATCACCATTATGAAAAAAATGGATGCTTTAATCAAATAACAGTAATGAATCATCTTCTCATTATGTTCTGTTACATACTCTTTGGCCCACCTGAAGAAACAATGCTATCATATTCTGTCAATTTGTTTGAAAAATTTAAGCGCCAACAACTGGACATGCATGCTGTGCTCCAAGACACTTGCACATCATACTCGTCGGTGTATTTTTCCATATTATCTGAATGTTTTAATTGTGGCATTCTTTTATACCTACAATTGTTCACTATTTTGTTGGTTGGTTGTGATCAAGACAAATACATCATTCATAATTATTAAGGACGTGACCTCTCTATATAGAGAGACCTATTACAAGGGGCCATGCAGCTCATGCGGTTGGCCCCTCATGTATCCTCAGTAATTCTGTAATATACTGTATAGTTCATTTCTAATTTAATTTATCCAATGTCTGAAGGTCGGTATAGGAATATGTTGGAGAATCATGAAGATTTTGTTTTGTAGGAAAATATGTGGATTCACCTTTGTTATCATTTCCTCCATCCGTTTGTTGCACGGAAATATGTAGGAAGGTAATATTTCATGATTTATTGTGACACTATTACAACTTATCTATTGTTTTCTTTTAATTGGTAGTCATAATTCATCTCAATTCAGTAAGGAATTCATGAGCTGGAGTAATCAATTTTACTTATATTGCTTGATTAATCGTTAATTCAATTTTCATGCATCCCCTGAAAATTTGTGTTGATGTGACGAACGCTTTAGCCAAATTTGTTCAGCTATCTTCTCTCTAATTCCTTGCAAAAGAAACAGCTTTGTATGCTGAGTTCAAGCTGTACCAATTTACATGTTTGTTTATATCTATGCTAAGTGCATTTATTAATTAGGCACGGTCAAAATTATATAAAGAATACGAATCTTTGAGCCTATGCATAAATCTGAATCAGAACTGCTGATTTTTTTCTCTCCAAACAGGTAAAGTGATACTAGAAGCTGCTGCCTTGACCGCAGTCGTCGCAAAAAAAGCCTTACTGTCTACACCTTCTGGGCCGCCAAGCGAGGCCGCGATTTCAGCTTCCTCGGCCCTTTCTTGTTTGCATCACTTCTCGTTCTCATGTTCTATTCCCTCATTCAAGCAATCGAACCAACTCCTATATTTCCTGTACTTTAAAAAGCTGAAACAATTTGTGTTGATCTTCTTCTTTTATTGCCCGTGTCGCTACAGATTTTTCTACCTCTAGGAAAAGCTGGGAACACCGTCTATAGTTGCATCGCTGCCATCCTGTTCCCGGCTTTCATCGTTTAGGACACCGACAACTTGATCAAGCATCACACCTATGATGAGTACGTCACCGCCGCCATCTCTTTGTACCTCGACATCATTAACCTCTTCTCTGCGCTACCAAGTCTCAACGACTAAGCAACAACCATGCACATCATCTGTTACATATTACTAGTTTGACTAGATGCTAATCCCACTTGGACCATGCTATAGAAGGAAAGATGCCTATTTGGTTTTCCTTTAATTACTAACTTTAACCTGTTGTTATGTTGGTGGCTTTTGAACTTAATATTGTAAATGTGGATTCCACAACCCTCTTGAAAAAGATAATAAGCAGATAAGTGATAATGCAGGAGATTATCTTTCTTTTTGTTGTGCCACACCATGACTAAAATATTGAGGCAGATGAATTGAAATCATGAAATTTTACATGCTCTTTGGGGAAAGCATTAATATGACAACATAAAGAAGATGAGGGAGCCCACACTAGCAAGCTCTTTGATTTTGAAAATTACACACACCGGTACCAGTCAAAAGATTCTCTACAATTTGAACAGTTAAAGAGAGACCATAGCTTTCCTTTTTCATGTAGAAAGACAAGGTATCCAAAAGTTGTAATATGACATTAAACTCAAACATTACAAGATAATATAATAAAAGAACCCTAATTAATTCCATTAGATAACCTCCTCTGTTTCTTCTTTTCTATTATACAAATGTAGTAAGATTTAGTTTGCAGACATTCATACAACTAGTATTGACTCTTTCTTCCTCCATGGTTAACTATGCTTAGCAATCCACATACGCCTTTAGTCCACATCTCATATTCCCTTTGGCTTCTGCATTCAAACTCGATGACTCGATGCTCCGCGGTTTTCAACCCAAAGTAGCGTCGCCGCTCACCCCCTTCCAGTAGGTGCCGGCCTGGCCAAGCCTGAACATCCTTGCAGATGTCTATAATTACACCTGAAGTAATCATTCCAAAAATTATTCATTACAAACTTTCAACTAAAAGTTTTTACGTTTTAGAGATTTTCGCTGGCATGAAAGAGAGAGAACATACTCTTCTTCTTCTTAGTGATTGTTCCTGCTACATGCCTGCTCTTTGTCTTGAGCATCACCTGTAAACGCAACGATGATCTAAGATGACAAAATGACAACTGATTGAAAATGGTTTAAGAAAAGCTCCAAGAACAAGAAGCTACAAATTACAAGCTCTAGATCGACTAAATGAACCCTTTTCTTCCATCCACTGAATTTTCTTGATTAAAAATTTACAATGATACTATCATTCTTTAAATTGTCTTTTTTTTTCTGTTGAAATTTCGTTGAGGTTGAAAACTAACCTGACCCATATGATTGATGTAAACAGAAACAAGCTTCCAATGCAAAGAACCTGTAAAAAAAAACTTTAATTAGATTCCACAATAACAAAAATCAACCGACTGAATTTCTTTAAAAAAAATTATGCTTACCTTTTCTAGTTCGTTTGAGTAGTTCAGTGCCGCGAGCTAACAATTCTTGACTACAAACCCCCAAGAAATTCTCTTCAGCAGTGAGCTCTCCACTGAATTTACCTCCAGCGTTACAGTTAGTGTTTCCATCTGAACTTTTCAGTCGCAAATGATTATCACGATAATTGCTTTTTATTCCTCCCTTTTCGACTGGAATGACTGCAGACACATTCCAGACCTCTTTCAATGCTCTTGCCTTCAATGTTGCTGCACCTCTTAGTGCTATAACAAGGTCAAATTACCCAAATC
Organism: Agapanthus africanus; assembly: GCA_030015575.1. NCBI lineage: Eukaryota > Viridiplantae > Streptophyta > Magnoliopsida > Asparagales > Amaryllidaceae > Agapanthus > Agapanthus africanus. The sequence goes on from JASDDO010000022.1 coordinate 547,496,485, forward strand.
AGTCTTCAGATCTTCAAGAACATATGCAGGAAATTCTCGTTTCTTACCCATGTCGACAAAACCAGGGGTATTTGAATAGAATTCATAGTTTTAACGGCGGTTAAAATTAGGAAGAAAAGTGCATTTTTTGTAAGGTAGTAAAACTTTTTTGGCAGATTTGTTCATAAGTAGGTGTGCTGCAATTTAGCCATTAATTTCAAAAGATCATCGCTCAAATTTTTGCTAAATTGGAGTAACCGCATGTTTGAGGAAAATGCCAAAACTTTTTTTTTAATGATTATCTCTAATTTCCCACCAATTTATATCCCAAGGGCTATGGATGTTTAAACTAGCGACATGAAAAAAGGTTTGGCATCCATTCAGATTACTGATGAAGTGCGGATTTTAACATACGAAAGTTTCTTGCTACATACAAACAAAACCAAGAATGATTTTCTGCAATTGATTCAATACTAATTCTCACCGGTGGCGGCTGCAGCCGTCAACGTAACAATATCCCCTGGCATCCTCACACTAACCGCAGACCCCACAACTGCCGCCAGATGCTCCCGCTCTGCCCCCATAGCCTCCGCGGCCTCCACACACTGCGCAGCCACAAGTGTAGCCGCAGATGCCACAGCCATGTCCGTCCTGGCCGCCTGCTCGTCTTGCCCATTACCAGACACAGCTGCCGTGGCAGCCGCAACAGCAGCTACAGCTGCAGCCACGCCAGCGACGGAGACGGCGGCATGTAGTTGGGCATTGTGGGCCCGGGCCTCTTCCTTCTTCTTTTCCCGACGGTCCTTGAGCCACCTACCGACGGTCTTGGTGTTCCCCACACTTGTTCTGTAGCGGTTGTAGGGCTTTGACGGTGTGATGGGAGGGCAGTACTGTGGAAGCAAGTGATTCCTACTTTCAAATTTCACTAAAATACCACGAATTGTTGGGTCTTTATCAAAAAGACATCCATAAACTTGAGAATAAATGGCATTAAACATCAGTTACTTGCATCAAAATTTTTTGCCTTTGTTATGGATTTTTTTAAAGAATATCACTAATGATAGATAATGATACCTTAATCAAATTTATTTGCAATATACAGAATTAATGATACTTATAGCAGTGTGAATATTTTGCCTTTGTTATTAATTATGCTAAATTGATCCAAGGCTGCTATGGGGGGTAATTTGGTAATTCGCGACAATGGCATGCAGCTAAAGCCAATGAGAACGGATCATTTTACTGGTTCCTTTCTGCAGCTTTAGCAGAGCAGCAGGAAGCAGACAAAGCGCTGCGGAGGAATCAAAGCTTCTTCATTCTCGAGCAAACATGGCCCAAAAAATATCAAAGCTCTCCTTCCCAAAATACATGAAAGAACATCAGAAGCGTTCACAACAGGGGCATTCTGGGAAGAGAGAAACATGAAAGCTAGAAATGGAAACCGAAGCCTGAGCTCTGTATAAAGCTGTGGCTGACCTGTATAAAGAACACGCCTTGTGAATTTAAATTATGTCAGGTGTGTGTGTGTGTTGCTGTTGTTTTTTTATTGGAAGAAAGATAAAGGCATCAAAACCCAATCTCACTCCTCTCCTTTTTCTTTTTCTCGCTAGCTCTCTAGAAAATTTTAGAGAGAGAAAGGGGTGGCTGGGTCTGGGGTAATGCCAGAAGCTGACAAGTTGTTGGTCTCAGTGCTCCCTAAACTCAATATTTATCTTCTCTAATCTATTAATTTCTATTAATTAGTAATGAAAATTGGAACTTAGAGAGAGAGAGAGAGTTAAAATAAAAACAAAACCTTGACATCTTCTAAACTTGATGGAGAAACTGGGGGGCTATCGGAGAGAGACCCGCCGCCGTTCAAAGGCCCGCTGCTGTGCGAGAGCCGCCCCGATGTCAGCGGTGATACTTCCTGCTATTTATCCCAACAAAAAAAATGAGAAGAAGAAAAATCAAATTTTCTTTTTCATTATGATAGAGCCTGACTTCAAACCATCCCCTCATTTTTTGCCTTAAAAATATATCAATACCTATTAATGAAACAGTATCACAAAATATGAGGGAGTCTCCTGAGAAAACTACTCACAGATTGCGACATTATTCTCTCCAGCACTAGCTGCGAAGTGGCCGAAGACGCGAACGAGAAGTTGTTCCCGGCGACAGCCACCAAACCCTGGTCAACTTCCTCAGGAATCGCCTCCGCCACTTCAGCGGACGCCGCCGTCGACAATGACGTCGGCGGCGGAGCGATGGCCTTGGAGACCTCCAGCGCCGACACGCTCCACGATCGGGAGAGGAACTCCATTGGGTCCGCAGCGATCTCCGGCGGCTTCAGGTAGCCGCCGGCGAGGCCTCCGTCTCGGTCCATTCTAGAGAGAGAAAGAAGAGGTAGAGGTAGAGAGAGAGAATGAAGAGGTTGAGGGTTGGGGATTTATGATTTATAGAGGGGAGAGAGAGAGAGAGAGACAAAGCGTCGGCTTCGAGCGAGGGAAGAGAAGGACAGTGCACTGGCTTTGTCTCTTTCTCTCTCTAGGGGTGAAAAGACGGGAATGGGTTCGTGGTTTTGAGGGTAATTACGGTTGTGACCAGTTAAAGGGAATTGTTTCAAGATCCCAGGATTCAGTGTTATGCATTGGAACCGGGGAAAGAAAGAGGAAAAAGAGAGAGAGAGGAGAGAGAGAGAGGCAGGGAAAAGATGTGGAGGAGTTTATTATGATGATGGTTTTAAGTTGAGGGTTTGAGCTTTTTGATCATGAGTTTGAGTGATTTCATGGTGTTGGTGCTTTTTTTATTTTTCAAAAAGAAAAACTCTGAGTAGATGGTTAATGGAATTTATTTTGTTTTCAAAAACAATTTTAAATATATTTGGGTGTTTTCTTGTATTGCATCCATAAGTCTTTTAACTTTTTAAAGAAAATAAATAGTACTTTTTATGATCCACCTTGGATCTTAAATTTACTGTGCAAATCACCTTAAATCTTAGTATTCCTCCTTTTTCATTCACCTCTAAATCTTTTTGTTTTTGCCGGAATAAAAACCTTTAAGCATCATAATCACTTGGAACTTCAGCTTCTAGTTAACTTCAAACAAGTCTTTTTAGCTTTTCTTTCACCAAATCTTTTTAGTACATATCTTCAGCAGTTAATGCTTTTTTCACTTTGGAATGAAAGCCTCAAGTTTCACTATTTCAATGTGATGGTACTCACAAGTGCGGATCCTCCTGATTAAGACATGTGGTGGATGGCAAGTCTCTCCAGCTCTTTGAAATACCATGCGAAGGGGACATTCCTTGGCGCCACATCTCTGAGGTATTATCCGACGTTTGGAAGGGCCTCCCCAGAGTACATTCCCTATTCGTCTAGCAACCAGCTAACAGCTTGTCTTCGAATTATTACAGAGCTGAGCTTCTTCAGCCTCCTCGCTCGTTTCCGAGTTGTCACCGAGCTGAGCATTCTCAGCTTCCCTGTCTAGCCAGGTGCATGGAGCACGAGCGCCCCCATAACAGCTCCGTGTATCTTGCCACGATGAGGTCTCCGCCGCTCCACGTCCCACATCTCATGCTAGCGTATCTCACCATTAATGAGTGTATCTCGCCATCTATGCGAACGTGACGCGGGATCGAAACGGACGGCGAGAATCTCGCATCGGCTCGCTCCAATGCAACCCTTATATAAACCCCTCATCCAGACGATTCAGATAACTCAAACTCATTCCAATACGTCGCTACTCCGCCCTAATATTCCTCGGTACTTACTTGATCGTCGGAGGGTCCTACGGTGGTTTCCCACTCCAGGACTTCTCTTACAGGTAGCTCGATGTCAACAACAACCAACAACTCATTAAGATTCACACGCTCAATTCTCATCTTAAATCTCAACCGTTCAACACCATTGATAACAAGATTGACGGAGGACAACATTTGAGGAAGATTCTGACCTCCATCAGTTGGCGCCGCCTGTGAGAAGTCGTAAGGTTTTTCTACCGTGAAAGTTGATCTTCCGCCTTCAATATAATGACCAGTGATCATCACAACGGAGATCCTAGCACAAGCCATCCCGCACTCCGCAACGAAGGCAGGGGCGGTTCTATTCCGCCTCCCAACATCGTCGAGGTCTTATCCGCACAGATCAATAGGCTGACAGCGATGGTGGACGCGCTCGCTCGTGTCGAAACTGCCATCCACGTCTGGTAAACTGCCGCTCCTGCTCCCCAGAATGACGGCGTGCACGAGGTGGCAAAGGGATGCGTTCAGGTCTTCGGCCTCGCTCGCATCAATCCTGACACCATGGGACACTGGCGTGCTGATTCCGGCAGTCACGACTGTCACGACCCAATTTAGGAACGCGACCGGCACTTAAATCATGCGACGTCAAAAGACGTAACGCAATTTAAGTAAACCGAAAACCCAGAAATCTAAACCAAGAAAAGAAGTAAAATGATAAAACATTAGTTAAAAACATTTGAAAATCTTAAGTTATAAATTAGCAAACTTAAATTTATTTTTAAAAAATTTTTGGCAACATCTCATTTGTAAAAACTAGTCCCAAACAGGTACAAACATAGAATATATAAAAGGCATCTCCAGACGGGAGCAACTCACATCCAAAGGCGGAACACAAGCACAACAAGCATATATACGACGCCGTAGCGAAAAAATAAGCAATTAAGAAGTGAAAACAACATAATAAGAGGTAAAACAACATCGCAATATAAATAAAGGGCCGGCTCACATGAGCGCAACACCAGGAGCACAAATAATACAATATTGATTCTCACAATCTCGTCTCTAAGTCAAATACATGTAAATGGTAGATGGAGAGTACTAGATACAAAATAAGAAATACAATGGAATCATACGGATATCCGCAAAACCCACCTACACCAAAATCATTATCAACAGTAGCGGTATCTGCAGAAGTAGGTGCAATATAGAGCCCTGCCGCGACTACACTGAGGGTCAAACCTACAAAATACTGTGGCACAATGGGGGTGAGTTGCCAACTCGTGAATAGTAAATAACATCGTACAAATAATCGAAAGCATGCACGAAAAAGCGATAATCCAAAATATGCAATCTGATGGCATACGTATAACAATACGGATATGCAACAAATCATGATCAAGGTACACCATTAGGGTATAACAATTACATGAAACAGTGCATGTCATAAAAAATCATGAGTGCGGGATAAAATATAATCCTTATCAATGAATTATCATTATAAAAATCCGGTGTCCATCAACGACACCCCAAATCCCAATATCTCAGGCACCGTCACTCTGATCGGCCCTCATATCCATCACATCATGGAACCTGAGTGTCCAGCATCGACACTCAAAATATCATGAAACCCGTGTCCAGTATCGACACGTAAATCCTTATATCTCAGGCACCGCATACTCCGATTGGCCCTCATATCTATCTTATCTCATAACTCCGAAACGGTATCCTCCGGATATCCGTCGAGTTCCTATACAATCACCAGTAGGTAGTGCTCCTCCTGCCAGGCTCATCGTCTACTCCATGATCTTCTTACCCCGGGGTACCTTACCGGGTTCACCATATACCCGCAGACGGTTCCTCCAACTTCTCGAATCGGGTCTCGCGTCGAAATCACATGACAAGAAACCGCGTTTTTAAAACAATTTATAATTTCCTTTGAAATATATCCACAGTTCTCAAATCCAGAAATCGTATGAAAACATTATATCAATGCATATATCCATGAAGTAAGATGTATACAAATATAGAACAGTAATGTGAGCATATCTAAGGAAAACCGCACTTTTTAAATATATCAAGTTTCAAAAGGTATCTCGCAGTTTCCCAAATCTACGAAATCGAAATAAAACGCCATATAAGAGTATATATGTGACTATAACAATGTATGTATGTATGCATGTATGTATGTATGATGCAATTCATCATGCGAACTAGTACAAGAATAACTGTCTAACTGTCAATAATGAATGCGGTACAATATATTTATCCATGGCAAATTCTATGGTTTGCGTGTCATGGAAATTTCTATAGTGAGCGTGTTATGGTAATTTCTATAGTGAGCGTGTCATGGAAATTACCAACGGTGTGTATGGGTGCCATATAATTCAGTGCTCGTGCAACATTAACCGTTAGTAATGGTGCAGTATCCTATTAATACTATGTCAATGTTCAACATGTAATTGGATGTGTAAAATGGTGCTCACGCATAATCAATATATATATACATATAAGCATATGGTTATATCACTGAATCTAGCATTCGACGCTTAACGCCATACATGCGATTCCCCTTAGATGTTAAATCTACTCACCGGAAAATCTCGAGCTAGGTGAATTCGATCACCTCTTTCCCCTTCCTAGCAGCGTCTGAAGTCCTCGCAAATGATCCTAATATCACACAAACCAATACTCAAGAAATTAGTAAGTTTACGATAACACACGGACACAAACGGAAACTAACGAATCGACTTCCATAAGCTACCAAGTGTTAGCTTTGTGGGCTAACATGTGCAGCGACACCCTAAACCAAACCTATGGCTGCAAGCTACACGAAACACTTAACGGAAGTCGGAAAATCCGTATCGCACGATATCGAAATGCTATAATTAGCTATACGGCCCCAGATTTCTCCTACAGATAATATAGGGGAAACAAAGTGTACAAAATGCCATATATAATCTACAGAGAGGTACCCACAAAATCCCAAACACTCAGCCTTCAAGAAAACCGGTGGCGCCGGGTAAAATGCTAATCTCGCCGAGCCAAAGGTAAGGGATGGGGTCCGGGTTTCTAGGGTACACTCAAATCTCTATTATCAATCTACTATATTGTTAGATTTTATTGCAGGTCGACGTAACAATAGCAGATTCACAAACACCCAAAACTTAACAAAAATACGATATTTAGCGCTAAACTATAACATTAAGGTATTTAACTGGAACCATTTAACAAAACAAACTTCCCTAGAGTCTAACAAAGAGTTTAACATCAATACCTCACCAAGACTTGGGAAAAACCCTAGCTTTCCAAGCTCCAAGTCACCACAAGAAGGTTAAATATGATTTGTGAAGGGTTTAGTGAGATTTGATGAAGGTTTAGGTTATAGCTTTGTGGGAAAATATGGATCAAGTGAAGAACTTGGTGAAGGAGAAGAACAAGTAAATGAGAGAGAGTAAGGTGAACAATTGAGAGAGTGAGAGGGTGAGAATGAGCCATGCCCCCCTCTCTCTCTTCATTAAATGCTTCCCATGCTATGTCCCATGCCACCATCATTCCTTCAATAATTCAACTCTTCTCTTTCCTTTATTTTTCAAAACAAAACCCTTTAACAATTAAAATAGATATAAATGTGTAAACATAACATGAAAATGGTTAAGTGTGCCATGGCTAGTTAAACATGATTAACACCTCCTTAACCCAAGATTAACATGCACATGTGTGTGCAAGTACAAAAATAATTAAATAAAATATTAGTTAATAATAATTAAATATGTGAAAACAATTATTAGTTAAATTTTTATTAAAAACCCGCATTATATTACTTAATTAACTCTAATCGCATTCTAAGGTGTTACAATCTTCCCCCTTAAAGAAATTCGGTCTCCGAATTAAAAAAAATCTCACTATGTGTACTTTCGAAGAGATGAGGGAATTTCTTCCGCATCTCGCTCTCGGCTTCCTATGTGACCTCTTCGCTATTTGGGCCACGCCAAAGAACTTTTACTGACGGCAAGACCCATGACTGAAGTTTCTTCACCTGCCGATCCAATATAACTATCGGCTGCTTGGTGAAAGAAAGATCGCGCTCCAGCTGGATAGTCTGGTACCGAATCATGTGAGAAGGGTCATGAAGGTACTTGTGAAGTATTGATACATGAAATACAGGGCGAACATCCAGAAAACTGGACGGAAGTGCCAAATGATAGGCAACGGTACCAACTAGCTCAAGGATCTCAAAAGGACCCACAAATCTGGGACTAAGCTTCCCTTTCTTCTTAAATCTCAGCACGTCTTTCATCGGAGAAATCCGTAGGAATACATGATCACCCACTGCGAACTCAAGTCTGTGACGACGATGGTCGGCATAAGACTTCTGCCTGCACTGGGCTACTCTCATTCTGTCTTGGATCAACTGGATCTTCTCCGTAGTCTCCTGAACTAGCTGTAGTCCGAAAATCCTGCTCTCGTTGAATTCGGTCCAACAAACTGGCGATCAACACTTTCTCCCATACAAGACCTCAAAAAGTGCTATCTGAATCGTCTCATGAAAACTGTTATTGTATAAGAACTCTATCAACGGCAAGTGATGATCCCGACTGCCATCAAAATCAAGCATGCATGCCCGAAGCATATCCTCAAGAGTCTGTATAGTCCGCTTTAACTGACCGTCGGTCTGCGGATGGAAAGTGGTGCTAAAACTCAATCGGGTACCCAAAACTTCCTGAAGTTTCTGCCAAAGACGGCCAGTAAACTGAGTGCCTCTATCAGATACAATGCATGTAGGAACACCGTGTAAACGGACAATTTCATCAATGTACAACTGAGCATACTGAGCATATTCGAAAGTGGTCTTCACTTGAAGGAAGTGAGCCGCTTTCGTCAACCGTTTAACAATCGCCCAAATGGAGTCATACTCTCGACTGGACCTGGGTAGACCCACAACGCAATCCATGGAAATCTACTCCCATTTCCACTCCGGAATGAGCAAAAGCTGCAACTCTCCTGCCGATCTTTGATGCTCAGCCTTGACCTGCTGGCAAGTCAAGCATCTCGAAACGAAGTCCGAAACATCACTCTTCATCCCTTCCCACCAGTAGATATCTCTCAAATCATGATACATCTTGGTGGAACCTAGATAAACACTGTATGCTAACTGATGTGCCTGCTCTAAGATCTCGCATCTCAGCCTCTCAGAATCTGGTACACACAGACGAGTCCCAAAATGTAGCACACCCTGGTCATCAATCATAAACTCCGAATCTCTACCCTGCCGAACAAACTCTAAAATCTCAAACAAACGAGCATCGTCGGGCTGCGCCTCATGGATACGATCAAGTAGAAGTGGACGAGCGCGGACATGAGCAAGCTGCCCTCTAGCGGAAGTGAATTCGAACTATACTCTACTATCCCATAAGATTTTCCAATCTGTAGAAGACTGTTTCTGAGTTGCGCTCAAATGGAACAAGCTACCTCCGGGCCTACGACTCAAAGAATCAGCTACTACATTCGCCTTGCCCAGGTGATGAAAAGATTTCACAATCATAATCCTTCATAAGCTCCATCCAACGGCGCTGCTTCAAATTCAGATCCCGCTGCTGGAAGATGTACTTCAAGCTCTTGTAGTCCGTGAAGATCTGACATGACTCTCCGTACAAGTAGTGTCTCCAAATCTTGAGCGTAAAGACCACCGCGGTCATCCCAAGACCATGAGTGGTTCTGCTCGTGCTTCTTCAACTGTCAAGAAGCATATGCGATAGCTCTGTCATGCTGCATCAATACAAAACCCGGCCCCACTCGAGAAGCATCACAATAAACAACATAGCCGCCCAATCCAGAAGACAAAGATAGAACTGGTGCAGTCGTCAAACGAGTCTTCAACTGCTGAAAACTCTTCTCGCATGCCTCAGTCTAAAGAAAAGGAACTCCCTTTCAGGTCAGTACGGTCAGCGGTGCAGCGATACTCGAGAAATTCTGTACGATACTCGAGAAATTCTGTACAAAGTAGTGAGTAAATGATTTTGGCGTTAAGTGTGCTAACTGTTTGTGATGGTATATGGTATATGAAACCGAAAGAGTTGTCAAGTCAATTAATCACAAAATACCACATCCAAGCTTATCAAACTTAACACCAAATTGATTCTTTTTTAAACATTGAAATGGGGAAGGGAATGAATATGGTGTATGAGGAGGTTACAAAGTAACCATATTTCAAAACACCATATCATATCAATACATAAACAATATTTAAGTTAGAATCATAATTAAATGCACAATAAACAATCACACGAGGTGGAGGAGGCAAAACCTTTCATCTCACTTCCTCACCAATACCACAACCGATAAAAGAATAGTTAAGCATGATAAATAAATGAAAAACAAAGCAAGTGAAGAAAGCAAGTAAATAAGAAACACAAATATTATTAATACTTGAGAAAGAGATACAAGATTTTAGTTACTTGTTCAACCTCCTTAATGAACCTCTTCAAAGAAAGCTTCAAGAGGGAAGAAGAAGAAGAAACCAAGTGATAGCCTACTCAACACTCAAGCCTAAACCAAAAAGAAAACAAAATAGCAAAATGTATACAAGTATATAAGAGAATGAGAGAGAGCCTTCCATTGCTCACCGGTTCTGCTTTTATAGGCACCAAAGAAAAATAAATAAGCAATAAAAATAAGGTGACGTGGCAGCAAGGGAGGCTCTGTAGAAAACTGGGGGTAAATAGGGCCAGGGGGCCGGCCTGCTTAGCCAATATGTGCATGTGGCCGGCCACTTTCCGAGGGAGTGGTCTCGTATTTGGTGAGTGATGTTTTGTTGTCTCCCCAATCCCACTGGCACTGCTAGATTTCTCTAATTTAACCAGGTCTGCACTCTTGGATTTGGAGGGAAACATTGTGGCTTTGCATCACATCACTACTTTATGCATTAACTCACACATCACTTCCTCATGCCCACTTGCATCAAGTCATCAAGTGTGTGTGCCATGGACAACCCCCACCATGGTCCTAGTGCCAAAGAGCATGTGTACATTTGTGTTGTGTTGGACCAAAAATGTGTACACATGATTGTTTGCAAAAGAGCTCTTCGGATATCGGTCGTTTTTCTATTACGTTTGCAGTGTCAGCTCCCAAACGTTATATTCGTGATTTTGAATGTGTTTCCAGTATTTTAGCACGAATACCTGTAAACTGTAATTACTAAGCAGACATTGATTAATAGTACCGATATATAACAAAATAGATAATGAATGAGCGGTATTAAAATACAGTTTTCTGTGATGAACACTAACCAGTCCATGCCAAGGAGAACTTCAAAGTCCAACATATCAAGAAGGATCAAATCAACGGACGAATCTCTATCTCCGATACGAACATCACATGACCGAAACACATATCATGCAACAAAAGACTCTCCAACGGGAGTAATTACAACTAGCGGCCAATCTAACAAAGACGACTCTCGGCTCAACCTTGGTAAGAAGTGTGTGGAAACATATAAGTGCGTAGATCCTTGATCAAACAATATGCGCGCATCAAAGGAACACACTGGAAGAGTACCTGTCACTACTGCATTCGACGCCTGCGCATCCTGAGGAGTCAACGCAAAAACTCGGGCCTGTCCTATACCGACATCCGGCTGTCTTCTGCCTCTACCACCGCATCCCCTCTGAACAAAACCACCATGACCACGACATCTCTGAGCATAGGTCCGGCGTGAAGCAACAATGGATGTAAGATGCAATGCTCTCTGAGGTGGATAAGGTGGTAAGATAACATGTGGAACTGCTGCCTTGCCCTTGCATACCTCAGTACAATTCCTGATGTAGTGAGACAAACTCTCATACTGAAAACATCCAGACGATGGTTGCTGACCCTGTGGGTAAGGGCTAAATAACTGGCCTCGCCTCAAGCCTCTGCTACCACCACGACCTGGAAGGAATCCGTCGCGGCGTCTACCTATCTACTTCTGGGCTGATACATCAGTACGAATCCGCTTCGGTTCCGGAATGACAGAAGTCACGGAAATACGCTCCTCTACCAGTAGGGCTGCGTCCATCGCGGCTGCATACGTATCAAAATGCTAGGCGTGTATAGAGAGGAACAACTGGGTAATCAGGCCTCGTACAAATCTCTTGATGCGCTTCTCTTCAGTATCCACCTAATATGGAGTATAAACGGATAGCTGGGTGAACTGAATATCATACTCCACCACTGTCATACTCGGAGTCTGGCATAAAGACTCAAAGCTGTGAGCTCGAGCATTTCTGACGCTCTGCGGAAGAAAACGAGCAAGAAAAACCGTCGCGAACTCAACCCAGGTCATAGGAAGAAGACCTGCGGCTCGACCTCTCTCCAAAGTCTCGCACCAAGTCTGGGAAAGACCCTCATGTTAAGAATATGTATGCCTGATTATTGTATGATTTAGTGGATGCTTGGACATATATATAGAGGACTTTCTTGCTCGATATCATAGTATGCTATCTGGTTGATCTTTATCTTAATATGTACACTTGTATTATTATACTGTCTCTCTGATACATGTTGATAAAGCCCTTAGGATGTTTGCTTGACTACCAGGACTATGATGCAGAGCATACTACTGGGAATTGTGTAGTCTACAAGCACATCCTTTAACAGTTCCTAGTCGAGACAGTATAGAGACATGGCATCAATATTCTAGAATAAACTAGTGTGTACATTTCTTGACCCTGTATGGGGCGATGGTTGATCCCATAACCATTGGTGTTTGACATCAAAGATTGTACACATGTGCTTATTAGAGAATGGGTACACTAAACAGGACTCGCCGAGAACTCCTAGATGGTACTATACCTATCGTCAGATAGTAGTTCTCTGGTGACACTGGTACAGGTTAGTCTGTAGACCCGAGACCGTCATAAAGTCTTGTGTGGTTCCTACCGTGCTTTGATTTCCTCCCTACCACGGCTAAAAGGAGTTGTGCAAGCAGGTGGATTTTAGTATAGTCCCGAGTCATATGGAGGAAATGAGCGATAGGAGGGGTTTCGTCTCTCCCGGTATAGGGGGTTGATATTACACTATGCTCGATTGGCTATAATAGGAAGTTCCTGGCTAGGGCTGTTGATGGGATTTACTGGTAAGAGTTATCAGTAGTTTCTCGTATCGTTATAGGCCACACATCGGCAAGACTTATCAAGTTATTGGGGTTTGACGATTCCACCCCTGTTCTCCTCCGAATACAGGAGACGGAACCACGTAGGTTTGTCTTGCCTGAATTTTGGGGCAGATGCTATTTGGTTTTATCCGTCCACCTCTGCGAAAATGCTAAGTTGATTTATGGCACCATGTATCGAAGGTTTAGACGGATGCGGCCGATGTAGCAGACTTCGTCAGATTCCCCCTCGTTTGAGGGGTTTTTGATTGTGGGGACACTTTTCCCTGCAGGCGCAAGCCCCTGCAGTTAATTACGCTACCGCATCGCGGTAACCACTTACTCCTTCTCCAGATGGTCACTTCGTGTCGTGTACGTTTGTTTTATTTTGGGTTGCCCGTGGATTGTATACGGAGACTAATTTATGTGGTCGCCTGTAGGGCGTAGATTAGTACAAATCCGTATTTTCTTAGATTTGGGTTTTGGGTTGAGTTTAAGGATCGTTAATCTCATTTGAGACTAAGATCAACTTACACGTTTGTTAAGGATACGTTAGTCTAATTTTAGACTAAGATCAACTTAAACATTTATTAAGGACACGTTAGTTTAATTTTAGACTAAGATCAACTTAACAGGATCATTTAGATCCAACAAAAGAGCATTTGGGCTCTATAAGTTTAAGGAATCATAGTCCGTGGAGTTTAAAGACATCATAGTCTAGTTTAGAGACATCATAGTCTGTAAAATTTAAGGACATCATAGTCCATGAGTTTAAGGACCCCACAGTCCGTGGAATGTCTGTTTGTCGGGACCCGTCACCTCTCTAAAGACGTTGAAGGATTACAACGACAAATATCAGAGGAGTGAAGAGATGTACCCTTGAACCAATATTGGTTGGGAGATCTGTAAGTCCAATTTGGGAATGAGATCAAAGATTTATGAGCATATGGGCTCAATTAATCTGAAATAGGGTTCTGTGGCCAACTGGGCTCGGCCCATTCAGTTAAAATGTTGAGCATTGGTTCTGACAATTGTTTTTGTCTTTTACTGTGCTTAGCACTCATTATAGCTCTGGATATTTTATTTGTAGAACAGTTTATGTTCTCTTAGCGCACACGTGAGGAGCACGTGGCGCGCTTGGCGCTGTGCGACAGTCAATGAGCGCTTCTTGTGATGTAGCACACACGTGAGGAGCACGTGGCGCGCTTGGCACAGTGCGCCAGACAATGAGCGCAGAGCGTTTCTGTTTAAGTAGCGCACATGTGAGGAGCACGTGGCGTGCTTGGCGCTGTGCGCCAGACAATGAGCGCAGTCCGCTTCTGGTGAAGTAGCGCACACGTGAGGAGCACGTGGCGTGCTTGGCACCGTGCGCCAAACAATGGGCGCAGTGCGCTTCTTTAAATTTGAAGCGCTAAGGCGCTGCAGCGCTGTGCGCTAGATTTGGAGCGCTGAGGCGCTCTTTTAGTTGGAGCGCTAAGGCTCTTTTTTATGCAACTTTGATCAGTTCTGCGATCTGAGAATTAAATTCTCAATTATAAGAGACTCGGTCTCATAGATCTAAGAACAAAGTTCTTATTTTATAGGAGATATTTCAATCTCTTATGTTTTGGTGAAAGGCTTTGCCTTTATGGATCTGTGATCCTAAGAGAATTGAATTATTCTCCCCCTTTTTCTAATGAGATGTTATGATCTCTTTGTAAAAGACAATTTGTCTTATAGATCTATGATCTGTCATAAGAACTAAGTTCTTTTTCTGATGAGATTTTTTTATCTCTCTGTTTTTTACCTTGAAGGAATGTTCTTCTTCTCAGAGCTTGCTCTTTTCTTTGAAATTTCTCAAAGCTTGTGTGTGTGTGTGTGTGGGGGGGGTCCTCTATATCAGACTTAATGTCTTGGCATCTTTATATAGGGCAAGATGATTTGTTAAATCAATTGAAGAGATCTTTTCTCTAATTAATTTGGGGATTTCCCCACCGTTGGATCTTTGATCCTAGGGCTTCTGTTTTACAGAAGGCAATCTTCTTGTTTTTAACATGATTGAGAAATCTTTTCTCATCCAGAATTTATTCTGCACCATTGTGATTTTTAATCACCATTGGATCATTGATCCGACGGTGCTCTGATTTACAGAGCAAAATCTGTTTGTTTGGAAAGATTCTGAAGAATGTTTTCTTAATAGAATTTTATTCTGGTAACTTGGTGATTTATCATCTTCGTTGTATCTTTGATCCAACGGTGGGGAACATTTAGTTCTAGCGCTAGCGCACCCGTGCTTTGCACGTGAGCGCTGCTTCACAGCGCTAGCGCTCTTAGCGCCAGCCCACCCGTGCTCTGCACGTGAGCGCTGATTCAGAGCGCTGGCGCTCTAAGCGCCAGCCCACCCGTGCTCTGCACGTGAACGCTGCTTCAAAGCGCTGGCGCTCTAAGCGCCCACACACCCGTGCTCTACACGTGAGCGCTGCTTCAGAGCACTGGCGCTCTAAGCGCCCGCGCACCCGTGCTCTGCATGTGAGCTTTGCTTGCTGGCGCTTTTATAAAGCACTGCTTCATTTCAAATTTTGAAAATTTGAACAGAGTTTTGCTCTGATTGGGGGAAACAAATGCCCCCCTACCGTAGCGTTCACGTGGCTTACACGTGAGTGCAGCGGTGGCAGCATCTGCACCCTTTGATCAACTTAGAAGTTGAAACGGCTCTCAATGCCTATAAATAGGGCCTTTGGCCCTTGAGATGATCTCAGTTCATTTTTGTTCTTGTTTTTTGAGAATTAATTCTCCTTCAGAGCATAGCTCTTCGTCTTAAGAATGTTCTTAGGGACATAACTCTGTCAAAAATTTAGGTAAAGATTAAATCTTTCTAGGGTTTCACCCATTAACAGAGCTTTGCTCTTTTCAAATCATATAGATTTTTAGGGTTTCTCAATAGAGCTTTGCTCTTCATAAATCTAAAGAGATCTTTCTTAGGGTTTTTTAACCCATTAACAGAGCTATGCTCTTTTCAAATCATATAGATTTGTTAATCTTTCATGAAAACTCTTAGAGTTTGTTCATAGATCTTGAAGATCTCGGAATTTTTGATTCATTAAAAAGCTTTGCTTTAAGTTTTCTGATGGGTTATTCCATCATTTTACAGAATATGGCTCTTCAAGATTTTTCTTGAGGAATTTTATTCCTTTCATCATCAGAGCTGACAGATATCACTCTGTTGTAGAGCACTGCTCTTAATGGGAGATTTACTCCTTGGCCCGAGGGGCCATCATTAAATGAAAATCTTTTGAGCATTTCCTCATTTAATGACAGTCTCATCAAATGATGAACCTGTTTTATTAATGATGAGTTATCATTTAGATTATGTGGGTCCCCCCGGGTCTATTTCCACTGCATTGCAGTGCGGTACGAATTTAAAGTACCCAGTGCCAGAACTTGACTTGTAGCATTGACGGCTAATTTTGTTCTTGTTTCGCTCAGGCACCATGTCTTTCGATACTTCGTTTCCCTTTGTCTGTACAGAAAGCGGGTTCCTTGCAGCGCCAGTAGACCGAGAAGTTTTCGCACTGATCAAGGATCACGACCCAGAGCGGAAGAATCTCCATTTATGGGGAACATGGTACAACCAGATCATCATGGGTCGGCGCAGCTTCTCTTGCGCAACATCTTCAGAGCCCATTTCGGTGATTCATTATGCTGACGTACCCCCGGTGAACTATGCCGTGGAGGTGGTTAATTGGACTTCAGAGGGTTGCCTTCAGCCCTCTATGGCTGCAATACCTGTACAACCGCCGATGGCTTTAGTCATTCTAGGGCGGCGTATATGCCAGGGCGAGTCGCGCCCTTGGGGATAGCCATACAACATAGGCTTGACTCCCCGTCACTCAGCTGGATATCTACAGTGGGCCCGATACATCTTATCGGCAAAGAAGTCAGAGCTGCTGAGGCTCGGGTTGTACCCCACGATCTATGCTTCTCTGTTCCAGTATTCCACACCTTCAGCATGGTGGGTCAAAGCTTTTTTGGAACATTCCAACTCATACCTTCCTTATGGTAGATCGGGAAGTTTCCATCTCTTTGGAGGAATTTGCGGATATCTCCGGCTTGCCTGTCAGAGGGGAGCATTATGAGGAGATCTTGCCCCCCGACGAGTATATTTTCGCTACCCGACTGGTGATGACGGGTCTAACCCCAGAGAATGCCATTCAGCACCGATTTCCAGCTTGATCAAAGTGCTAAACATTTACGGGGGCCTATTTCTTGCTGGAAGCCATGGGGTTAGCTTTGCGGACTTCATCGCCCGTTTTCTCCACCCAGAAGCTTTATCGCAACAAGGTGAAAGGTTTGCCAAACTTGATGATCCTTTCGGTTTTGGCTTGGATAGCCGACCGATAACGGAAGTCAAAAGAGTTTCTTCCTTCCAAACGTCGCGGTCGTCCCCTTTTTAGAAATCACTGCTCAGGACATCGATGAAGAAGCGTTCTTTCTAGGGTTCTTCGGTTTGTGGTTAAGCTGGTTCGCGCTTCCCATGCACCCTCGCTACAGGAGGTCGTCTATCTTCTACCTAGCTCATCGGATGGTTGAAGGGAGACAGGTTGCTGTTGGGATTACCGGGCTGGCTCATTTGTATCACGGCCTTAGCTTGGCGGCCGACACTACTCAACCGGGGGTGCAGCTCGTGAACTTCCCGATGCATTATTTTACTTCATAGCTTGAGCTGCATGTGCTCGGTGCTTTTGGAATGCACAAGCGGCCCCATTTCTATGAAACTTGCAATTTTCCACGGATCATGCAGTTAGTCGATGCTTCCACTATGGAGCCAAGTCAGCGAGATGCTCGGGGTATGATTCTTCGCCCATGTACTGTCGGGGATGGCATGAACTTTGTTGATAAGGTCATGATCATCGGTAAGGAATCAGATAAGTCGGTGCAGCCGCCGCGGGACACCTTTAAGGACGAAGCTTCTACCTTGAAAGCTCGGGAGATTCTCCATTTGTACTCGATCAGGCCGGGCTACTTGGTGTTCAGGTAGAACGACTCGGCTTTGTTCATGAGATATAACCCCCACCATTTTCCCCAGCAATCAAGTTATAATCAGGGCGTCCCGCTCGAGGCATTCTTGGCAGAACCGATTAATACTGAAGAAGGCATCCGGAGCGCTTTGCACCACTTCATACGCCTAAACACAGGGTCCAATTTATACATCAGTGAGCCGAGTTGTGTTCCAAAAGTCCTGAACGTATACGTGGCGTGGTATCAACATGTGATGGGTGCTGTTATCAAGGAGGAGAAGCGACTGTTGCTTGATCGCAAGGGTGCAGCCCCAGCTGGTAATCCAAATGTTCCTCTGAAGCGGCAGACCATTGTCCGTCCTCCCTTGAGAGAGGTTGCTGCGGTTGTGGTACTACGTGTTATGCCTGAGCTGCCCCTTCCCCGTGTGCTCGAAAAAGTGGTAGTCGCGGCGTCTCCTGAGTCCGGTGTGGGTGCGGAGATTGGAACTCGTCGTCCAAAGTTGCCCACCAAGCGCAAGCTTGTGTTAGCGGCTACCGGCACTCGCTCGCAGAAGAGAAAGAAGTCACTCTCTGCAGACATTGTATTCGGCCAGGAGCCTCATGCTCCTTACAGAGAGGGCATAAGTGAATACGGGACCAACGAGGGTTTATTTGTGGCGTCGGATGATACCGATCTAGAGGCTGCCATTGCAGCTTCCGAGCGACTAGCTAGCCACAAAGCAGGACTGATCACCCTTGCACAGCCATGTAGACTTCAACCGTATCTTTTCACTGTTACGTTACGTTTTTTTTTATCATGCTTTGACTAACACTTCTTCTTCAACAGGCATCTCCGCTGAAGAATCTCTCGCGGCTTCTCTCAAGACTTTTGAAGAGGAGGAAAGGATTCGTGCTTCCTTAGGCATTGGTACATTTCGGCTCACTGTGCCTTCATTCCTTTTTCTTTATGGGTAAACTAACTCTTCTTTTTTATATTATTGCAGGGACTATCTCGACTTAGGTTATCCCAAGTGAAGTGCCGATCCCGCAAGGTGGCGCCGTAACGCTTCCAGGGCCAGCTGCCGAAGTCCCAGCTCCCTCAATATCGTCGAAAGAAGCTTCGTTTAAACAGCCGATGACGGATGCCGTAGAGGTTCCAGAAGCAGAACTTGGTTCGGACGATGACGTCTCCTTGACGGATGTCTTGATAAGGTCAGCTCTCGCAGCTCAGGCTAAAAGGAAGCGCAAGAGGCTCGCAGCGAAAGAACGTGACGCCGCCTTGGCTATAGGTGCAGGTTCGAGCACTGCTCCCCCGGTCCCTATTTCTCTTGAGGGTGCTCCAGCTGTCCTGTCTACCGCTCATAGACAGGCGGTACGCGCGGCTCGGGAAGCAATTGAAAAGCCGTCCCAAGGTAACGTAACACTGGGTCCTTTTGTCAGAATTTGATCTTCAGATTCTCATATATCATACCCTGTAGGGCCAAGTCCTGGTGAGGAGGTGGCAGGTGAGATGACGGCAACCACCGAGCCCGAAGCGACTACTCTTTCTAAGGAGTCCGGACTGCTCCAATTGCCGCTCTTTGCACTTGCGGTTCTCTGCCATCGCCTGGCATTGCGAGTGTCACGACGGCTCTCGTGGAATCAGGGGACGAAGCCATGGGCAGCGAAACCATCCCCCCGAATGAGATCGAAGAAGTCGTGATGCTTGGTGATGCTTCCATCAAAGTTTTGGCTGATGACCTGTCTGGTAGGTCTCGTGTCGCTGCATTCTTTTCGTTATGCAATCCCTTCTGATGACATTTTGTTCCTTTCGAATGTAGGTGTGGTGAGCGCTGAGATTGTGCCACCTGAAGAAGCATCACCAGCTGCCGCTCTGACGGTCGCTGCCCCTTCGTCTCCTCTTATATCCTCTCAAATGCTGGAAGGTATGGGTTTGCGATTAAACTAAATCGGGGACAGCATCTTTCGTGTACCGATCATGTATCATCGTAATCTTGCAGGAGTTTTCTTTGATCATCTGTATCAAGTTTTGAACCCGCACTTCTCCTTCTAATCGGAAATCGCTTTGCCTACTGGTGCCGGTGAATATTTTCTCTAACCGATGTCTTTTCTTTTATTTAATGGTTGATCCTGCCGTTGCTAACTTTAAGTTGATTATAGCAGTACAAATTGAAGGAGGGGACAAGAGAATCGTCGCGCTACTAGTACTCCCAGCTCTGCCACCTGCCGTAGCCGGTATAGTAGCCTTCATCGCTGTTGCATCTTCTTTGTTTCTTAATCCAATATCTGACTATGATTTGTTTTGCAGTAATCGCACCGACTCCAGCTCCCTTCGAGTCTCATATTCCCATGGCGGTAGGGCCTTTTGCTAAACACCCTTATTCTAAGGGCGCTGCGAATAGCCTACGGATGTTAATCGAGTTCATTGAGGACCTTGACGCCGAGGCCTTTGCATCTGCTGTAGATTTTTCCGCTGAAGTTAATCTCATGTTGGTGATGCTCGTGAAATTCCACGGCGAGGGCGTTGTTGAATCTTGGGTTAACTATTGCAAGAAGATTGAGGCATGTCTGTATGGGATTGAGCTCAGGTGTCCTGCTCTAGAGGTGTTGGCTTCGAACTCCCAACGAGCTGCATGGGTTAAGCAGAGCGTTCCGTTCCTTCGCCATTTCGAATGAGAGGCGACCTTTAAGCGAAAGGAACGTGAGGTGACTCCGATGAATCTGTCCAACTGCATGTCGAGGTCGTAGCGAATGCTGCACAGCTGAACTCTATCTTTGAAAACCTTCAACGATGTATTTCTGACGGGCTGGTGCTGAGGAAGAAGCTTGATCTTACTGAGAAGGTTGCGCAGAGTCAGGAGGCTTCCCAGCAGGAGATTGATGAGAAACTTTCATCCTATCTGCAGCAACGGGCCCAAGTTGAAGCAGAGCTAGCCGTGGCGGCTGGTCGTGAAAAGGAGTTGAGAGGAGTGCACGAGCAATTGACTGATTTATTGAAAACGCCTCCTTCTCAGTAGCTACTTTTGTATCATTTGTAATTTTTGGAATAACATGTATCCATTTTTTTATTCTTTTATATAATTCATCTTGTACTCCATTGAATTTATGAATAAAAGATACACATTTCTTTCTCCCACTGTTGCTTTCTTCTCTTTGCTGTGTTGTTGCCATGTGATTTTAGCAAGTGTGGCCTGTAGATTGTAGGTAGCTGTCCATCTTGGACTCTTTGCAAGGTAGCGATGGCTTAGGAAACAGGTTCAGATCTGTCTCCTAAGGCTTTCTAACTTTACGAGCCGTGAGGGTCTCATAAAGACTTTTCTCCCTACGAGTCGAGAGGATCCCGTAGGTGTATTTTCTCCCTAGGAATCGTGAGGATTCCTAAGTGCGTTTTCGCTTGAGAGTCGTAAATATCTCACAAGAGAATTTTCCTGCTTACCAGTCGAGAGGACTCGTAAGTGGTTGTTTCCCTCCTTGTCGAGATTCGACTTTGGAGAGTGTGATCCGTGAATAGTATGCAAGAGTCCATCATGGACCGACTTGCAGGACCCCAGTACTTAGAAAACAAGTGCTTATCCCCATTGCCTAAGACTTTTCCCTACGAGTTGAGGCGAATCGAGAATGTAACATTTCAGAAAATATAAAATATTATTTTTGGAATTTAATATTAAAATAATATATTTCCCGAAAACTGCCCGATTTGCGAAATTGGGGTTTTCGAAAAAGGGTATAAATATATACCAGTAATTGTGAAATAAATGGAAATTAAAATAATTTATTCATTTAATAATATATTTAAAGAATTTGGCATTTTTAAAATTTATTATATGCAGTTTGGATAAAAAAACCCGATTAGTGCACTGCTAATCGCAATTAAGCCAAATCAGTGTTTCTACAGTTTTCCATAACTAGTGCACCATGTCATGTTACATTTGGTTACATGTTGTTGAATTTGTGTTATTTTATGGGTATTATGTGATTTGGTTTTGAAACTTAAAAGAGAAAAGATAAAGTAATGAAAAAGGGTTAAAAAGGTGAATGATTGGAGAGAGAGAGAGTATGAGAATAAGTGAGAGAGAGGGGGCTGCTGCCATAAGTGTTTTACCCCCATTATTTTCTTCTCCTTCTTCATCTTCCTCACCCTCATCTCCCTCCACTTCTAACCCTATATCCATCTCTAAATAATCCCCAAAACCTTATACCCCCTTCACAAAAATTAATCCCCATCTCTTCCTTTACACATTGGACCAAGCAAAGTGGGATTTTGACGACTTTGGGAAGCTAAGGCTATCTAGAGTGGCCTAAATGAGGTATAGCTTCTTTCATTTAGTTAGTTTTAAGCTTCTTTCTATTCTAGTTTTAGTTTAGAATTGGTTTGATGATGGGTTTGTGAACTTGAGAACTTCTAGAGAAGGGTTTAGGGTGATTGAGTGGAATTGGTGATGTTAGTGGCTGTCAATAAGACTTTTGAGGTGATTCTAGAGCTGAGATTTAGTATAGAAACCAAAACATGGATTTAAGAATTGATCCATGTCGGTTTTACGAGATTTAGCGTGCCTACAGGAAATCTGGGATGATCCGGGGAATTTTTGAGAGTAGCAAATAATACCAGGGACCCAGATACACCACCAGGAGACAGCCCTATGAATACAAAGCCCAATAGAGCCTAGGGGGCCGAGGAGGCCGGATTTCCTAGCCTAGTGGCCGGCCAGTTTGGGTGGGTTGGTGCCAGGCTTGTTCTAGTATCTCATACACTCCCTGTACATCTCCCTAGACTTGTTTGCTTAGCTTTATTTGACCTGAGTCAAATCTGGGAGTATTTTAGTGTGATTTTGTCTATATTTTCCGTATTTTGAAATGCTAAGTTTTGATATTTGGGTTTGTATTTGGTGGTTGGATGTTTGTACATCAACGACTAGGGGTAATTTGTTGGTTTTGCATACGTGGGCTATAGGTTCTAACCTATAGGCGATCCGTGTGCCGTTTTCGATTTCAGAACTTGATTTTTATAGCGTTGCGATATGTGTTATTATTGTAGGTACCTTCGCATGGTTTCTAAAGCAACAGAGCGTGGCGTCATCGACTTCGGCAAGCGAAGACCAAGGTGAGTAGATCTATATCTACGGGGGAAGTCGGGTGGATGGCGTATAGCACCCCCGCAAAGTTTTGGTGGAAATTGATTTGTAGCATATGGTTAAGAAAACCTATAGTAGCAACTAGGGTTAGAATTAAAAAATGGCTATAGAAACCATATTAAAAACTAAAGGATAGTTAGAAGTGTTTGATACGACTAATACATGATGATGGGATTTGAGGATGACGTTTGACGATATTGCCGTTTAGGGTACTATAGGACTAAATAACCGACGTAGATGTGTCACCCGAACCATACCTATTTTCAAACTAAAGAATCGTATGCATCTTTTAAACATGTACCGTGAGGGATGTTACGGATTGTCAAATGATATCTTTCCCTTAAAAGCACCGTAGTCTATACTTTCAAAACTACGATTCGCTTCTTTTAAAAACTGATTGTGTGGTTCGGGGGTGTATGTTAGATTAGATACTTATGCTTATAGTAAAGGTAGAGTGTATTTGTAAAAATTGACTTGATGTGGGATATAAATGTGATGAAAAGAATATATGACGTGATATGATGATTTGGTGATATGTTAGTATACGGATGCGAGTCGATTGAGATGATTGATCCCCTGCCGGTCCGCTGATATGAGATTGTTGCAGATATGACCTGGGATATGGGTATATAGAGATATTTATATGTGTTAAGAATCGTGAGTGTTAGCCGTACGTGATGTTATGTCCGTACCCTCCTCGTCTTATAGGTTGATAGGATCCCTGATAGCTTAATGCCGCCGTACGATGATTTTCCGTACGCGATGAGTTTGACTTGAGATTTGATCTATACCCTTGACTAGAGGATGCCGTACGATGGATTGTACCGTGCACGATGTTGTGATTCTGGATGCCGATTGATAGATTCACTGAATCGGTCATGATAGATACGTATACCCGTCTGCATTTGCATATGATTTACCTTATGCTGCATTCATGTTTGTTGGGGTAAAAATTTACACCCCCGTTGACCGAGTCAAAGTCAAGGTCAACCCCAAGCCAGGTGGGCCTAAGCCCAGGTCAAGCGGGCCCATGCCCAAGTCGAGCCCGCGGCCAGCCTCCTACATGCTAAAATATAGATCATGCAATAAATAATTATTATGTAATTTTTTATACATGAATGTATGCAAAATGGGCATAAAGCCAATATTTTGTAAGCCCATGGCTTATGTGCAAAAAATGAAATGGCACATGAGCCATGGGATGGCTAAAATGCCATTTTTGTGAAGCCCAAGGGGCTATATGCAAATGTGTAAGCCTTTATAGGCAACATGATGAATAAAAAAATGATACCTTTCATTCTCTCCAAAAAATTTTTAGATCTGAGATCTTTTTGTGCCTCCTTCTTCTTCAAGGTTCCAAAACCTTCTTCTTTCTCTTGAATTAAATCAAGAGTTTTACTCTTCCTTTTTCAAAACTAAATAGTTTTCCACCACAAAACCCACATAGGGGAACTTGGATCTGTCATCGGATCTTAAAAAGGAGAGATTTTGAGATTTCACATCTCTTGATCTTCAAGATCCAGCAAGCAACAGGAGGAAGAAGAAGAACATCTTTCACTAAACCCCCCAAAAAAAGAAGAAAAACACATTCAGGAGTCCAACTCCTCTCTGATTTCTCTTCTGAGAAATTTTTTTAGGCTAAAAGCCTGTTGTGCCTCACCTGCGCGCTTGCGCAAGTGCGCAAGGCGCCCGCGTGCCGACACGTGGCGCGCGCGCCTGCGCAAGTGCGCAAGGCGCCCGCGTGCCGACACGTGGCGCGCGCGCCTGCGCAAGTGCGCAAGTCGCCCGCGTGCCGACACGTGGCGCGCGCGCTTGCGCAACTGCGCAAGTGCGCAAGTCGCCCGCGTGCCGACACGTGGCGCGCGCTTGCGCAAGTGCGCAAGTCGCCCGCGTGCCGACACGTGGCGCGCGCGCTTGCGCACCTGCGCAAGTGCGCAAGGTGCCCGCGTGCCGACACGTGGCGCGCGCGCTTGCGCAACTGCACAGGTGCGCAAGTCGCCCGCCTGCCGACACGTGGCGTGCGCGCTTGCGCACCTGCGCAAGTGCGCAAGGCGCCCGCGTGCCGACACGTGGCGCGCGCGCTTGCGCACCTGCGCATCCCTTGGATGTCTTTTCCCCCTCTTTTTGTGTACATATATACATATATACATATGTATACAAATTTATACATACACGTACTCCACGACACTGTCCCTGTTAGAAAAAAATTTCTAACGGGGCGCTGCCCCGCACCCCGCAAGGGGGCTGCTAGCCCCCTTGACCCCCAGCCCGCTATCCGGGTAGCGGGACCCCCGTAAAAACTCTGCGTGGCTCCCGATATATCCAAAACCCCCTTTCAAAACACACGTATACTGCACATTGAGTTCGCATGACCAGTTTAACCCGTTAATCGGAGGTTCCCTTGCCCCAAAGGCGATGGGTAATTAACGGCAGCTTAGTCCGCGGCTGCCGGAGATTCGGATCCCCACAATCATTAAACCCCGGCCTACCCTAGGCCGGGGGAATCTGTAGTACGCCTGACAAGCGCGCGCGTATTCCCATCTCACTGGGGTGACGAAAAACACCCTACAGATTCTGGCACGCCCGGTGGGACCAATCTCTCCTCCCATATTTCGGGTTAAGCATTCATGCGAACTCAGTCAATATACATACCTATATTTATACTAAAAATAATGCTTTTTCATGCAGATTTTCAAGCAGTCACCTTCCGACGATGTCTTCGATGATGAACACGGCTCCCGTCTCCTACACGATGAAGATAGACTCCAGGATGGTCCTTCCGGCCAGTCTCGGGCGACAATGGGAGGAGCCGCTGCTCCCATTTGGCTCTATTATGTTCATTCCAGTTGGCGCCATCCCATCTCCTCAAGCCCCGGTGGCAGACAAACCGGTCTCGAAAGGCAGAAGACCAAATGTGGTGATCTCAAGGGCGCCCCAACCCAAACGCAAGTCGGTGTCTGAACGAATTTCCTTGGCCCCAGCTGGGGGCAAGGCTATCAACACCAATAGAGCTACAACGCGTCCTGAGCAAGCTCCAGCGGTGCCCTTGACCACTGCTCGATCGGATGTCTTCTCTAAGCTCCACTCTGATCAACTCACAATGGCTCCCCGGGTAGTGGATGCCCGCCAAGCCTTCAAAATCGAGAAGCTGAGGGAGAAAAGGCTCAGATATAGAGCCAACAAAAGGGCTAGGGCTCCTGCCAGGCTAAACCTCATGAGGTTCGAAGAACAGGGTTACCCCGCCAAAGATGAGGGGATGGCTGAATGTGTTATCCACACTGTCTACGTGGTGGGCACGCGCAGCAAGAGCAAGGACAGGGCCACCACATCTCAAACCCAATCTGGCTTGAATGTGGTGGCCGCTTCCCAAGAACAGCCGCCTCCGCTGGATGATGAAAACCCTCTCGATGAGGCTGATAGGCAAAGAGAGCCCTCAATTCATGAGGAGTCAGGCTCGGAAAGCGAAGATGAGCCAACTTTCCGTCCTAAGACCGCAGAGCAACAACTTCTCCAAGAGCTCCGAAAGCAGCTCAGAAGCAAAGACAAGGAGATGGCCAAGCTCTACTCAAAGATCGACGACTTGACAAATGTCGTCTTACGGCTTACGGCCCAACTTGCCTCTCAGCCGCCCAATCAGGCGCAGGGCTCTCATGAACCGGGAAATGGTGTCCCAAAGCAGCCGACGCCTATTCCCTCAAATCCAAAAGTGGCCGGACCGCATGAAAGTCAATCGCATCCTATCTCAGGAAATGTCTTGGCTACCGATGACAGTAGCCCGCTAACTCAAGATCAAATCATGGATTTGGTTGCCAGCAAAGTCAAAACATTGGTGGCCGAAGCCGAAGCGCAAAAAGATATCAGCAGTAGTGGGAGACCATATCCTGCTCAGTATGATTTGGTAGAATTTCCTAGCGGCTATGTCATCCCCAAATTCGGAAGATTCGATGGGACGGGAAATGCGAATCAGCATATCGCCCACTTCAAAGCCTCATGCGGGAATACTGGGGGCAATGATGCGCTTCTCCTCCGCCAGTTCGTTAATAGCTTGACCGATGTTGCTTTCGACTGGTACGCGAGCATACCGGATGGCTCCGTCATAACTTTTGTCCAAATGGAGTCTCTGTTTCGGCAGAGGTTCATGAGCGTCAGCGATAAGATTACCATTGCCGAGCTCGTAAGGACCAAGCCCAAGAGCGACGAAAGCAGCACGGATTTTATAACCCGATGGCGCAATCTCTCCGTCAAATGCGAACCGCCGATAGAGCAGGACCAATCTGTCAGTCTCCTCGTCGGAAATCTCAACAATTGGATGGCCCCGTTTCTATGCACCGCGGGTCTCAAAACATTCCAAGAGCTGACCAGAAAAGTCCAGATGTTGGAACGCTCGAAGCAGGAGTCCTCCTCTGACTCCCAAAATAACAATAGGTCCTGGAGAAACCGAAAGGACGAAAATCGCAAAGGCGGAGGTTCTGACGATACTGAATCTCTTAACACTTCGGCTAACCGAAATAAGCAAAGGATGAGCGGGCCTAGCGCCAACCAGCCTCGGAAGCCAATGTTCGGAGAGGGAGGAGAATCTCCACTGAAAGAGAAGCTGAATAAGGTCTATTCCTTCAGAAGGGACAAAATCCGTAAAATATTCAAAGACGCCCTGAAGAACGGTCTACAACTGCCAGAGTCAAAAAGACCGCAGGAAGCGAATAGGACCGACGACCCCAAATACTGCCCCTATCACAGAGTGATAGGCCATGCCATTGAGGACTGCTTCATCTTCAAAGATTGGGTCGAAAAGCAATACAAGGCAGGAGAGATTGAACTGTCCAAAGGCGTGTTAGTAAACAGTCAAGATGCGACCGCCAATTTCATACAAACGGAGACTGAAGTTCTTCGCGAAACGGATTCTCTCAGATATCCACCTCTCTCTGAAAACAGTCGACCACCATGTCATTAAACTGGAACAGTCGACCTCTAAGTCGTTAAACTGGGAATGTAAAAAAAAAATGTAAATAAAAAAAAATGTGTAAATAAAAGAAAAATAAAGAAAAGCCCAAATGATGGGGCAACTCGCAATAAAAATCAGTGAGTAAAAAAATGAAAATGAAAATAAAGCCGAAATGATGGGGCAACCGCGAATAAATAGCCGAAATGATAGGGCAATCGCGACCTTCGCGATAAGAAAAGCTGAAATGATAGAGCAATCGCGGTAAAACAAAAACGAAAAAAAAACAAAAAAAAACAAAAAAAACAAAACAACGGCGAATGATGAGTCGCTCCTGGTACCATATTCCAGTGCAGCGATGCAGACGCCAAACAAAAATTCAAATTTCCAAAGTTCTCCCAGCCCTACGGCCAGTCCCCAAATTGACTGCCGTATACAATCCACGGGCTCAAATAATTCTCATCACGTCCATGCCCCACCACGATTACCGGTTACGCGGCTGGTCTCCGCCTCTGGAATTATGCTCCATTGAGAAGACCCACTCATGTGTCCTTACGATACATGAGGAGAACAAACCTTTGTGGGATCCTTACGACTCATAAAGAAAAAACACACTTGGGGGTCCTCACGACTCCTAAGGAGAAAATGCACCTACGGGATCCTTACGACTCGTAGGGAGAAAATACTTTATGGGACCCTTACGGCCCATAGAATTGAAAAGCCTTAGGTGATAGGGATCCAAACCTGTCTTCTAAGCCATCGCTCCCCAATCCCCAAGTGGCGAATGATGAGTCGCTCCTGGTACCATATTCCAGTGTAGCGATGCAGACGCCAACAAAGTCCCGAAATTTTTATGGCCCTACGGTCTGGATCATACATCCTGCAAAACCGTATACAATCCACGGGCGTAAAACTATCCCAATCTCTCCCAAGTCCTCCCGGGGCAAATGATGAGTTGCTCCTGGCATTATTCCAGTGCAGCAATGCAGATGCCAAACAAAAAAAAACCAAATCCAAATCCTCTTGGGGCATATGATGAGTTGCTCCTGGTATTATTCCAGTGCAGCAATGCAGATGCCAAACAAAAAAAAACCAAATCCAAATCCTCTTGGGGCATATGATGAGTTGCTCCTGGTATTATTCCAGTGCAGCAATGCAGATGCCAAACAAGCCAAATCCAAATCCTCTCGGGGCACATGATGAGTTGCTCCTGGCATTATTCCAGTGCAGCAATGCAGATGCCAAACAAAAACCCCAATTCCCAAATCCTCTCATGACAAATGATGATTCGCTCTCGGTACCATATTCCAGTGTAGCGATGCTGATGTTAACCCAAGTCAAATCAAACCAACAACCTCTACGGCGGAATCATGCTTCGTCCCAGAATTTACCCCGTGTCGAAATCATGCTTCGCCTCGGGATATCTACCTTCCTCGTCGAAATTATGCTTCGCCTCGGAATCAAGTCAACCGACAAGCTCTGCGCCGGAATCATGCTCCGTTTCAGAATGTACCCCATGTCGAAATCATGCTTCGCCTCAGAGTATTTGCCTTCTCTGTCGGAATTATGCTTCGCCTGGGAATCAACCTCCGCATCGAAATTATGCTTCGGTCAGAATGTCTGCTGCTCTTCGGAATGATACCCCGAACCCTGGAATTATGCTCCGCTCTTCGGAAAGATGCTCCGAACTCTGGAATTACGCTCCGCCCTTCGGAATGATGCTCCGATCCCCTGGAACCATGCTCCGCTCTTCGGAATGATACTCCGAACCCTGGAATTATGCTCCGCTCTTCGGAAAGATGCTCCGAACTCTGGAATTATGCTCCGCCCTTCGGAATGATGCTCCGATCCCCTGGAACCATGCTCCGCCCTTCGGAATGATGCTCCGATCCCCTGGAATCATGCTCCGCTCTTCGGAATGATACTCCGAACCCTGGAATTATGCTCCGCTCTTCGGAAAGTGCTCCGAACTCTGGAATTATGCTCCGCCCTTCGGAATGATGCTCCGATCCCCTGGAACCATGCTCCGCTCATCAGAATGATGCTCCGAACCCTGGAATCATGCTCCGCTCATCAGAATGATGCTCCGAACCCTGGAATCATGCTCCGCTCATCAGAATGATGCTCCGAACTCTGGAATCATGCTCCGCTCTTCGGAATGATACTCCGAACCCTGGAATTATGCTCCGCTCTTCGGAAAGATGCTCCGAACTCTGGAATTATGCTCCGCCCTTCGGAATGATGCTCCGATCCCCTGGAACCATGCTCCGCTCATCGGAATGATGCTCTGACATTGGAATTATGCTCCGCAAATCGGAATGATGCTCCGATCCTCGGGAATCATGCTCCCCGGGATGATGCTTCGCCTCCGGAATGATGTTCCACCTCGAAGTTCAGCTTCAAGATCCATCAATTTCATGCACACAACTCAAATGTGCGGTGTGCATTTATTGATGGGGGGCACTTTGTTGGGGTAAAAATTTACACCCCCGTTGACCGAGTCAAAGTCAAGGTCAACCCCAAGCCAGGTGGGCCTAAGCCCAGGTCAAGCGGGCCCATGCCCAAGTCGAGCCCGCGGCCAGCCTCCTACATGCTAAAATATAGATCATGCAATAAATAATTATTATGTAATTTTTTATACATGAATGTATGCAAAATGGGCATAAAGCCAATATTTTGTAAGCCCATGGCTTATGTGCAAAAAATGAAATGGCACATGAGCCATGGGATGGCTAAAATGCCATTTTTGTGAAGCCCAAGGGGCTATATGCAAATGTGTAAGCCTTTATAGGCAACATGATGAATAAAAAAATGATACCTTTCATTCTCTCCAAAAAATTTTTAGATCTGAGATCTTTTTGTGCCTCCTTCTTCTTCAAGGTTCCAAAACCTTCTTCT
This sequence comes from Agapanthus africanus, assembly GCA_030015575.1. Lineage (NCBI taxonomy): Eukaryota > Viridiplantae > Streptophyta > Magnoliopsida > Asparagales > Amaryllidaceae > Agapanthus > Agapanthus africanus. Next base: position 547,527,257 of record JASDDO010000022.1, read on the forward strand.
TTCTCTTGAATTAAATCAAGAGTTTTACTCTTCCTTTTTTAAAACTAAATAGTTTTCCACCACAAAACCCACATAGGGGAACTTGGATCTGTCATCGGATCTTAAAAAGGAGAGATTTTGAGATTTCACATCTCTTGATCTTCAAGATCCAGCAAGCAACAGGAGGAAGAAGAAGAACATCTTTCACTAAACCCCCCAAAAAAAGAAGAAAAACACATTCAGGAGTCCAACTCCTCTCTGATTTCTCTTCTGAGAAATTTTTTTAGGCTAAAAGCCTGTTGTGCCTCACCTGCGCGCTTGCGCAAGTGCGCAAGGCGCCCGCGTGCCGACACGTGGCGCGCGCGCCTGCGCAAGTGCGCAAGTCGCCCGCGTGCCGACACGTGGCGCGCGCGCCTGCGCAAGTGCGCAAGTCGCCCGCGTGCCGACACGTGGCGCGCGCGCCTGCGCAAGTGCGCAAGTCGCCCGCGTGCCGACACGTGGCGCGCGCTTGCGCAAGTGCGCAAGTCGCCCGCGTGCCGACACGTGGCGCGCGCGCTTGCGCACCTGCGCAAGTGCGCAAGGCGCCTGCGTGCCGACACGTGGCGCGCGCGCTTGCGCAACTGCACAGGTGCGCAAGTCGCCCGCCTGCCGACACGTGGCGTGCGCGCTTGCGCACCTGCGCAAGTGCGCAAGGCGCCCGCGTGCCGACACGTGGCACGCGCGCTTGCGCACCTGCGCAAGTGCGCAAGGCGTCCGCGTGCCGACACGTGGCGCGCGCGCTTGCGCACCTGCGCATCCCTTGGATGTCTTTTCCCCCTCTTTTTGTGTACATATATACATATATACATATGTATACAAATTTATACATACACGTACTCCACGACACTGTCCCTGTTAGAAAAAAATTTCTAACGGGGCGCTGCCCCGCACCCCGCAAGGGGGCTGCTAGCCCCCTTGACCCCCAGCCCGCTATCCGGGTAGCGGGACCCCCGTAAAAACTCTGCGTGGCTCCCGATATATCCAAAACCCCCTTTCAAAACACACGTATACTGCACATTGAGTTCGCATGACCAGTTTAACCCGTTAATCGGAGGTTCCCTTGCCCCAAAGGCGATGGGTAATTAACGGCAGCTTAGTCCGCGGCTGCCGGAGATTCGGATCCCCACAATCATTAAACCCCGGCCTACCCTAGGCCGGGGGAATCTGTAGTACGCCTGACAAGCGCGCGCGTATTCCCATCTCACTGGGGTGACGAAAAACACCCTACAATGTTATTCGCATTGCATTACTTATACCTGTTCTAGTACACCTGCACCATTATCGATAATGCGTTTGTTACACGTACACAGATTTGCCGGCTCACACACTTCAACATCAATAATTGCCATGTCACTATACAGTAGGATTGCTACATCTATATTGGCACACATACATATTGTACACCCATACTTGCGTACATACATATTGTACACCCATACTTGCGTACATACATATTGTACAACCACATTTGCGTACATACACATAGGCACCCCTGTACGATATTGCATTCAATTTTGGAGATTTGGGAACCGCATGATATATTTTAAAACTGGATTCATTTAAAAGAGAGGTTTTCCCTCGATATGTGCATATTACTGTTCCATGTTGCATGATATACGGATATGCTTACATTTCTGTTATATGTCGCATACATCATGCTTTACGCTTTTACGCATTGAGATATGTTGTTTTCATGAGATTTCTGGATTTGAGAAACGTGGCTATTTCAAAAGAAAGCATGTACTGATTTAAAACCCAGTTTCTCTTGATATGATATTTCAGTGCGTCCACCATGCGTTTTCTCGGTTCTGAGACGTGTGACATGTGAAACCCGATTCGAGGAGGCGGATGATCCGTTTGTGGGTTCATGGTGGACCCGGTATGGTACCCGGGGCGGGAACGGATCTGTCGTGCAGTAGACGATGAGCCTGGCAGAGCGACCACTACCTACCGGTGATAGTATTTGGGCTCGGCGGATATCCGGAGGATACCGACCAGAGTCGAGAGATGATATGGACCGATCCGAACTGACGGAGCCCGAGATATGAGGATTTACGTGTCGATACTGGACACGGGTTTCATGATGTTTTCGGGTGTCGATGTTGGACATCCAGGTTCTATGATTTTGATGTGTCACGAGGGACACCGTTGATTTATATCCTCATATTTTCATGCACACTCTTTTATGATATTTACGTGCATACAAACATTGATTATATTGTTGGATAAGATCCACATGCATACATACATTGATTATATGGTTGGACGAGATCCACATGCATACATACATTGATTATATTGTTGGATTATATCCGCATATATATAGGTATTGATTACATCGTTGGCACATATGATGACCCTGTCACCCTAGATATCATAGTATTACCTTTATGATATAGTTAACCTAGGAGTCGTTGTTTATTCGATTTCTACTTGTAAATGTTTTTCTACTCACGAGTTGGCAACTCACCCCTGTTGTGCCACAGTTCTTGCAGGTTGACCGCATGGATCCGCAGCGGCATCGCTAGCACATAGCTTCATTTGGGGGTTTTGCATTGGTAGATGGGGTATTTGTATCGTACCCACTCTTGTATTTATATTTCACATCGTATCTAGTCAACTCTATCAATCAAAATTAGTAAATTGCGTAAGTAATGAGACTTAGTGAGATTGTGGTTGCGAAACTTAGAGGGAGGGGTTTTCTGCTACTTGTGGTTTTGTTGTCTTGCTTATTTTTTTTTATCTTTTTGTGGTGAACTTCGCCGTTGGGCATTGTATACTTACATATACTGTCTTGCGTGGTTGTGATCCGCCGTTTGGCAAAGAGCTAGCTCCCGCTTGGGGATACCATTATTCTTGTTTTGTATTTGTGGTTTTGGATCAAAATATATAAAGGAGGTGCTGCCCTTTTTTTAAAAAAGACGAAACACGTTTTCAAACTAGTAAATTGCACTTGCATTTTTATGTTCTTTTTCTATGCATTAAGAAACTTGATTTCATTATACCTTTATTCCAAAACTTCACCTCCTTTATTTTCTTAAAAAGGTTTAGATTTCTGGGTTTCAGCTTACTTGAATTACGTTACGCCTCTACACGTTGCGTGATTTAAGTGTTGGTCACGAGCTAATATTTCGGGTCGTGACAAAGTTGGTATCAGAGCGCTAGGTTTAACCTTAGTTCGAGTCTGTATTTGACTATGCGGAGTCTAGGGCAGGTATGTATTTCGGAACCTAGGCTTGACCTTACGGAAATTAGACTTGAACGGGGGGTATTAGACCCGAACTTTCTGTTCATAGGTTGACCCTGATTGATGGAGTAGGTAGTTTGAGTAAAGTGACGTACCGTACGTATGTTCCGCAGCATATTTACGATACGATACTCCACTTAAGAAACCTTAGGATGTACATATTTTGAGATATGTGATTCTCCTTGTTCTCTTGATCATACATCCATTTGAGATCATTGATTATATTTGTTTCCAAGATTATACTCTCATTGATTCTGTTTCTTCTTATGATCATGTATACATTCTGGATCTGTCATTTCTTTTCATGCCCTTGATCCGGTTTTTTTCGATACACGATTGAGGTTCCTGTCACTATGGTTTGAGCGCAGATTGAGCTGCTACTAGTGATGCGGTTAGGGCAAGCTCGTCTGGTACGAGGGCTGACCATTGTGTTTTCTGGTGACATGGGAACGTCTCGATGTAGTGTTATGTTGTGACCTCTTGCGGAGGCGAGTGCTTGGTTTTACACCAGATGATCGGGCCATTGTTAGAGCTGCCAGTTGCGAGAGGACTGTTGATGTACAGCATACCTCAGAGATTTTGATGTCGCCTACCGTGCAGACAGATGACCCGGCAGTTGCTGAGATTGATAGGATTTTGCTTCCAGAGCTTACGAGCTGAGATCGCCGGAGCTTCCAAGCAGAAATGCGACAGATGATAGATAATTTACCCGATTTGAGAGACGAAGGTGATATGTCAGATTGATGCACCGACGCAGGCCCAATTGAGTTGAAGATTTTCAGTGTAGAGAGTCTTACTCAGATCTAGAGTAGACCGATCCAGAGATGACCGTTGATGTATCGTCTTTCCTGGAGGATTGAGGCACTGTTTAGCATGCGGACGAAGGGGATTCACATGTCGGCTAAGCGAAGCTAAAAAGTTCGAGCGAGTGTCAGAAACCCATTTTTCCCAAGTTTAAAGTGTTCGTAGGAACATGCAAGTGATTTTGTGGACGCTCCAGAAGAATGAAACCCTAACTCGACATGATGACCATGGAACCTCTTTCGAACCTTAGGGTTTGCGGCAGTTTAGCGGCGCCATCAGTGAGGCTTGGGTTTTCCCTTCTACGGCTGGTCCAGAGGTACTGTGGTATGTACCAGATATTTTAGACTGTGCTCAGGTGTTGAGCTTTCGGGAAATTTTGGGACTTTGATGACTCGATCGAAAAGTTTGATGTCGTCCAGATATCATGTGATAAGAGACCAATAAGCTGACCAGTTTCGAATAGAGGACCTCACCCAGATGCGTTGTGAGTTGATCGAGGACGGACGAGTATTAAGTATTCCTCTGACGGTTGGGACGAGTTCCTGAGGACGTGTTCGGCCAGATGTCTTCTACAGAGTGATGAAGATACCGAGTTCATAACTTCGAGTCCGTGTGAAAGACTCTGGATTTACCGTGGCCGAGAACAGTTGCAGTGCGCAGATAGCATGGCGTGATGTCATAGTGGACGATGATACAGACGAGTGGAACCAGAGGTTCGTGCGAGACGCTGACGAGCTGTTGTTACTCCCCGTCGAGATTAGAGATCTGATATGCATACAGAGGCTTTGGGATGCGGCCAGTTCCCGAGAAAATGTTGTGGTGAGGACGCAGATGTTCAGAGAATGAGAAAAAATTATGTAAGAGTACCGGCCTCCGTACATTTCGGCATAGACGAGATCGGAAGAGACCTTGAGCAGGATTCCTTCCAGGACTGCAATGAGATTTTCACCCAGGATCAGATGTGTCACGTGTATTCAGAGAGTCAGAGGCCGACGCCAGTGACGTGCTGCCTTACGAGTGGTTATGATGATTGACCGAGAGATGATCAGAGAAGTGCCGGAACGGAATCATCCCGGTTAGCACACTTGACTGGGCCGATGAGCCTATGGATTGCGAGATTGGTAAATCCACAGAGAAGATAAGGACCCAAAGACCGAGGACGCCAGACCGTGAGTAGGAGGCAAGCAGATGTTCTTGTTCTGCCAGTTTTAGGCGCTCCGATTTATTCTTCGACATTGTAGAAGATGTACCTCGATGTCATTTGTTGCGATTTGCGTTTGTGATCCGAGTATCATGCTTATATCGCTTGGATTTGAGTTTTGATGATTTAGCTTTATGATATTGTTTTCGTGCACCATGGCTGCACCTGCTGGGTATTTACACTTTGCGCATAGTTATCGCACTTGATATATATTTTATATACCGTTGTGTTGATTGCGATTTGTGCATATCCATTGCATTTGATATCGATTTTGTACCTTCGTAGCATGTGTTTATGATTTCGTAGATTTCATACGGATGATGTGATATTTGGCACTCGGTATAGCTCACATGTGCTTGTAGTGCGTTGATACGGATTTGTGCTCATAGTTGCACACGTTTTTGATTGATACACCTTGGTGTACTCGGTGTTGCTTTTTATGCGTTTGAATTATTGATGGTATTTTGTGCATTTGATGCACCGGATGTTGTTTTCGTGCACAATAGATGCACCAGATGTTGTCACGTGCACAACCGTTGCACTAGACAGATGCTTTTGTGCACACCCGTTGCACTTAGTTTTAGCTTTTGTGCATATTGTGGCACCTGTACTTGGATTTGATTTCCATGCGCACCAGACACACGTGATGGTTGGATACGCCTTTTGAGACTCATTTTGCTTTTTGAGCACTTTGTTTTCATGATAGGCACTATATTGTGTAATAGCCAAAACAGGACTGATCTGAGGACAGTACCTGAGTACTTTGCATGCATGAAAAGTTTACTAAGAGGTTTTTAAAAAAGAGCTATAGTCTTGCTATTTCCTACGTGTCCGTGAGCGACACGAACGTCTATAAAGGAAAACCTTTTGGGATATTTTGAAAAAACGACGAAACGTATACTTAGCAAAACATATATGGACATATATTATTACTTTACAAATGGACGTCCGTCACTTATGCCGTGAGTTACTCATTCACGCGGCGATTTAGAAAAGATTTTTGCATGAGTTTTATTCAGATTTTGAAAGTTTTACAAGGATGCGTACTATACACGTATTATAGTATTTGACTAGTGTATATTGGATTTCAATAGCGGATTTTGAGATTTGTATCTCTATTGTAACTCCGAGGATATGCGTGCAAATCCGATGATTTGCGTGCAAATCCGATGATTTGCGTGCAAATCCGATGATTTGCGTGACGCTTAACGGAGTTCGATTTTGAGTTTTGTACTCGTTTCATGCGCACTTGACGCGCTGTGTTATTTCTGCATCTTCCGTGATTTCGGAGCCCCGTTGATTTGAGCTGATTATTGAAATGTTTTAGATTTTGGGGGTTTAAATTTAAATTCGGGGACCAAATTTATTTAAGGGGGGGAAGATTATAACATTTCAGAAAATATAAAATATTATTTTTGTAATTTAATATTAAAATAATATATTTCCCGAAAACTGCCCGATTTGCGAAATTGGGGTTTTCGAAAAAGGGTATAAATATATACCAATAATTATGAAATAAATGGAAATTAAAATGATTTATTCATTTAATAATATATTTAAAGAATTTGGCATTTTAAAAATTTATTATATGCAGTTTGGATAAAAAAAACCCGATTAGTGCACTGCTAATCGCAATTAAGCCAAATCCGTGTTTCTACAGTTTTCCATGGCTAGTGCACCATGTCATGTTACATTTAGTTACATGTTTTTGCATTTGTGTTGTTTTATGGGTATTATGTGATTTGGTTTTGAAATTTAAAAGAGAAAAGATAAAGGAATGAAAAGGGGTTAAAAAGGTGAATGATTGGAGAGAGAGAGTGTGAGAATAAGTGAGAGAGAGGGGAGGAAGGCTGCTGCCATAAGTGTTTTACCCCATCAGTTTTTTCTCCTTCTTCATGTTCCTCACCCTCATCTCCCTCCACTTCTAACCCTAGATCCATCTCCAAATAATCCCCAAAACCTTATACTCGCTTCACAAAAATTAATCCTCATCTCTTCCTCTACACATTGGACCAAGCAACATGGGATTTTGATGACTTTGGGAATCTAGGGCTATCTAGAGTGGCCTAAATGAGGTATAGCTTCTTCCATTTAGTTAGTTTTAAGCTTCTTTCTATTCTAGTTTTAGTTTAGAATTGGTTTGATGATGGGTTTGTGAACTTGAGAATTTCTAGAGAAGGGTTTGGGGTGATTGAGTGGAATTAGTGATGTTAGTGGCTCTCAATTAGACTTTTGAGGTGATTCTAGAGCTGGGATTTAGTATAGAAACCAAAACACGGATTTAGGAATTGATCCTTGCCGGTTTTGCGAGATTTAGCGTGCCTACAGGAAATCTGGGATGATCCGGAGAATTTTTTAGAGTAGCAAACAATACCAGGGACCTAGATACACCACCAGGAGACCACCCTATGAAGAAGAAGCCCAATAGAGCTTAGGGGGCCGAGGAGGCCGGATTTCCTAGCCTAGTGGCCGGCCAGTTTGAGTGGGTTGGTGCCAGGCTTGTTCCAGTAGCTCATACACTCCCTGTACATTATCCTAGACTTGTTTGCTTAGCTTTATTTGACCCGAGTCAAAATCTAGGAGAATTTTAGTGTGATTTTGGCTATGTTTTCCGTATTTTGAAATTCTAAGTTTTGATATTTGGGTTTGTATTTGGTGGTTGGATATTTGTACATCAACGACTAGGGGTAATTTGTTGGTTTTTCATACGTGGGCTATAGGTTCTAACCTATAGGCGATCCGTGTGCCGTTTTGGATTTCAGAAATTGATTTTTATAGCGTTACGATATGTGTTGTTATTTTAGGTACTTTCGCGTGGATTCTGAGGCAATGGAGCGTGGCATCATCGACTTCGGCAAGTGAAGACCAAGGTGAGTAGATCTATATCTACGGGGGAAGTCGGGTGGATAGCGTTTAGCATCCCCGCAAAGTTTTGGTGGAAACCGATTTATAGCATATGGTTAAGAAAACCTAGAGTAGCAACTAGGGTTAGAATTAAAAGATGGTTATAGAAACCATATTAAAAACTAAAGGATAGTTAGAAGCGTTTGATACGACTAATACATGATGATGGGATTTGAGGATGGCGTTTGACGATATTGCCGTTTAGGGTACTATAGGACTAGATAGCCGACATAGATGTGTCACCCGAACCATACCTATTTCCAAACTAAAGAATCGTATGCATCTTTTAAACATGTACCATGAGGGATGTTATGGATTTTCAAATGATATCTTTTCCTTAAAAGCACCGTAGCCCCTACTTTCAAAACTACGATTCGCTTCTTTTAAAAACTGATTGTGTGGTTCGGGGGTGTATGTTAGATTAGATACTTATGCTTATAGTAAAGGTAGAGTGTATTTGTAAAAATTGACTTGATGTGGGATATAAATGCGATGAAAAGAATATATGACGTGATATGATGATTTGGTGATATGTTGGTATACAGATGCGAGTCGACTGAGATGATTGATACCCTGCCGGTCCCGTGATATGAGATTGTTGCGGATGTGACCTGGGACATGGGTATATAAAGATATTTATATGTGTTATGAATCGTGAGTGTTAGCCGTACGTGATGTTAGGTCCATACCCTCTTCGTCTTATAGGTTGATAGGATCCCTGATAGCTTAATGCCACCGTACGATAATTTTCTGTACGTGATGTAACATTTCAAAAAAATAAAATATTATTTTTGGTGAATTTTTATAATTTAATATTAATTTTAAATGAATATTTTAATATTTTGGTACAATTAAATATCGATAAATTTGGAAAATTATAGAAATTACTAGAAAGATGGTGTTTTATGTGAATTATGCAAATTTTAAGTTTTTACGATTAATTTGACATTAATTTAGTGCTAATCGCGATTAAAAATCGCTAATCGCGCTTTAAGCGTATTTTGTGCAAAACATTGCACTGTATCATTTTTACACTTGTTACATATTTTTCCGTGGCTTTCCTTCATGTTTTAAGCATGGTTGTGGTTTTAAAAGAAATTAGAAAAGAAAAGAAAAGGATATGATTAGAATAGTGAGGAGTGGGCAAGAGAGAGAAAGAGTGGGTGAGAGTCAACCCTTTGTCTTGAGCCATCCCCCATCATTTTCCTCATTCATTTCTCTCCCCTCTCTTCCCTTTGTTGCTGCTACTGCTATTCCCCTCCTTTCCTTCTCCACAAAATCCTCCAAAACACCATGAAAATCAACTCAAAACCCATTACCCTTTTCAAAAAAAAGATGCATGAGCTCACTAGCTACCCCATGGACCAAGAAAGAGAAGATTTTGAGGACTTTGACAACTCAAGAAAATTCTTGAGTTGCCAAGGGAGGTAATTTCTGCACCATTAGTGTAGTGTTTTAATTCCTTATGCATCCATACGTGTTTCATGTCGTTTAGGCGAAGTTTGGTGGACTTTGGTAAACCCTAGAGAGGGTTAAGGTTAATTTGAGTGGTGATAGTGTAATTAAGCCTTAGTGGTAACCTTTAAACCCCCCTTGGTGCTAAGAACCCAGATTCAACACCATACAAGACCTGGAACTGAAAACAGAACTTTGCAATATCGGTTTGTGAACTTTAAGTGTGCAGGCAAATCTGGAATGAACTGGGATTTTTACTGGAAAAATAAACAACTTCAGGAGCTTAGTTAGACCACCAGGAGAATACCATACCAGAACGAACCCCTAATTCCCTACCCAAACCGGCCTGGCCGGATTTTGTATGGATGTGGCCGGCCTCCTGATAAAATAGGTGCCCAGATTGCTTCAGTAGGTCATATTCACACCATATATCACCCCAGAGTTGTTTGCTTGCTGTAGGGTGTTTTTCGTCACCCCATTGAGATGGGAATACGCGTGCGCTTGTTAGGCGTACTACAGATTCCCCCTGCCTAGGGTAGGCCGGGGTTTATTGATTGTGGGGATCCGAATCTCCGGCAGCGGCGGACTAAGCTGCCATTAATTACCCCTCGCCTTTGGGCGAGGGAACCTCCGATTAATGGGTTAAACTGGTTATGCGAACTCAATGTGCGGTGTGCGTGTGTTGTGTTTTGAAAAGGGGTTTTGGATATATCGGGAGCCACGCAGAGTTTAGAGACTCAGAGGTCTACTGTTTCCAGTTTAACGACATAGAGGTCATCTGTTTCCAGTTTAACGACTTGGTGGTCATCTGTTTCCAGTTTAACGACATAGAGGTCATCTGTTTCCAGTTTAACGACATAGAGGTCATCTATTTCCAGTTTAACGACTTGGTGGTCATCTGTTTCCAGTTTAACGACTTGGAGGTCATCTGTTTCTAGTTTAAAGACTTAGGGGTCTATTGATGGCGAGCTTGGAATTTTGGGGTAGGGGCCGGCATCAGCGTTGCTAACACTGAAGTAGAGGTGCCAGAAGTAATTCATCATTTGCCTACTCTTGTTGGCGGAGCGATGGCTTAGGAGACGGGTTTAGGTCCCTATCGCCTAAGGCTTTTCAATTTTATGGGCCGTGAGGGTCCCATAAAAGCATTTTCTCCCTGCGAGTCGTGAGGATCCCGCAGGTGTATTTTCTCCTTAGGAGTCGTGAGGACTCCTATGTGTGTTTTTCCTTTGTGAGTCGTAAGGATCCCACAAAGGTTTGTTCTCCTCATGTATCGTGAGGACACATGAGTTGGTCTTCTCAATGGAGCATAACTCCAAAGGCGGAGACCAGTCACGTAACTGGTGATTACGGTGGGGCATGGGTATGATGAGAATTATTTGAGCCCGTGGATTGTATACGGCAGTCAATTTGGGGACTGTCCGTAGGGCCAAGGGAATTTTGAAAAATTGGATTTTTGCCGGCGTCTGCATCGATGCACTGGAATATGGTACCAGGAGCGACTCATCATTCGCCGTTGTTTTGTTTGTTTTTTTGTTTTTTTTTGTTTTACCGTGATTGCTCTATCATTTCAGCTTTTCTTATCGCGAAGGTCGCGATTGCCCCATCATTTCGTCTATTTATTCGCGGTTGCCCCATCATTTTGGCTTTATTTTCATGTTTATCTTTACTCGCTGATTTTTTTTGCGAGTTGCCCCATCATTTCGGCTTTTCTTTATTTTTCTTTTATTTACACATTTTTGTTTATTTACATACATATATATTTTTTTACATTCCCAGTTTAACGACTTAGAGGTCGACGATTCCCAGTTTAACGACGTGGGGGTCATCTTTGCTTATCCCAGCTCCTTGAACTTTGATCTTGGCGGAGCTGTATTGATGACCTAGCTCCGTGGCTTGCCGATACATCCGAGGATTGTGAGGTTTTTCCAAGCTTATATTGGTCCTCTGCCCAATCTTTGAAAATATAGCAGTCTTCGATGGTATGACCCACCACTCTATGATATGGGCAGTATACGGGATTGCCGGTCATGTTCATTTCCTGTGGCCTCTTTGGAATAGGCAGTTGCAGACCGTTGTTCAAGGCATCCATGAATATTTTGCGGACTTCATCCCTCCTGAAGAAGTATACCTTCTTCTTTCTCTCCATTGGAGTAGGTGCCTTTACTGATGCTGGTCCTCGAGGCCGATTGGTCTTTGGTTCGCCCTTTTCAGATAATGGCACATGTCTGGGAGGATTAGGTTCCCGAAAGGCTTCGGTCTCCATTTGCATGAAGTCGGCGGTCGTAGCTTGACTGTTTGCTAACACGCCTTTAGACAGTTCTATCTCTCCCGTCTTGTATTGCCTTTCGACCCAATCTTTGAAGACGAAGCAGTCCTCAATGGCATGACCTATCACCCTGTGATAGGGGCAATATTCTGGGTCGTCGGTCATATTCGCTTCTTGCGGTCTCTTTGATTCTGGCAGTTGTAGACCGTTTCTTAGGGCGTCCCTGAATATCTTGTAGACTTTTTCCCTTTTGAAGGAATAGATTTTTTCCAGTTTCTCTTTCAGAGGCGATTCCCCCCCGGCGTATGTATCGGAGGGACTGGAGGCTGATTGCGGCCATTTTCCGCGAAGGCGCTCCGCTCTTAGATTGAAGGGGGTATCAGTTGGCTGCCTCCAGGTATCAATCCCTGGCTCATGAACCAAAATTTGATTCTGTTGTAATTGCAATCGGGCGACTTGGTTCGCGAGATCTGCCGCGACGTTTGCCAATTCGTCAACCTTGGACTGTACCTTGGCTAACTTCTCGTCCCTGTCCTGAAGCTGTCTCTGAAACCATCGGAATAACGCTTGTTCTGTAGTTCCGGTTATGACAACCGGGTCATCTTTATCGCCTGAGCTCAATTCCGCAGGTACCACGGGCTCCTCTGGCTTATCAGCCTGAGCGGGCTCTTCATCGCTTAGATCGAGCCGATATTGGGCAGTGTCAATCATATCATCACCATGGCTGTGAAGAAGAGGAGAATTCGTTTCTTTATGTCCGACCATGTAGACAGTGAGAACCACATACCTAGCCATCTCTTTATCTTTGGCGGATAATTTCGCGGAGCGGTCCGAGCTTTGGAAATTCATAACTTTTAACATGGCCAGAGCCCTAGCCCTTTTGTTGGCTCTGTATCTGAGCCGCTTCTGCCCCAGCTTCTCTGCCTTGAGCGCTTGACAGGCTTCTGCCCTTCGGAAAGCCGCCATAGGCTGAGTGATGGGGAGCTTAGAGAAGATACCCAATTGAGCAGTTGTCAGGGGCACCGTCGGAGCTTGCTCGAGATGCCCTGTTGCTTTTTTGGTGTTGCTGGACCTGCCCCCAGCTAGGGCCAAGGAAAGTCATTCAAACACCGACTTGCGTTTGGGTTGCGGCGCCCTCGACATCACCATATTTGGTCTCCTGCCTTTCGAAACCGGTCTGTCTGTTGTTGGAGCTTGAGGAGCTGGGACGGCGTTAGCTGACACGAACATGATAGAGCCGAATGGTAGCGACGGCTCTTCCCATTGTCGCCCGAGACTGGCTGGGAGGACCGTCCCGGTGTCCATCTTCATCGTGTAAGAGATGGGAGCTGAGTTCATCATTGGAGACATTGTTGAAAGGAGATTGCTTGAAAACCTGCATGAAAGAGCATTATTTTAGTATAAATATAGACATGTAAATTGATTGAGTTCGCATGAACGTTTAACCCGAAATATGGGAGGAGAGATTGGTCCCACCGGGCGTGCCAGAATCTGTAGGGTGTTTTTCGTCACCCCATTGAGATGGGAATACACGCGCGCTTGTCAGGCGTACTACAGATTCCCCCTGCCTGGGATAGGCTGGGGTTTATTGATTGTGGGGATCCGAATCTCCGGCAGCTGCGGACTAAGCTGTCGTTAGTTACCTCTCGCCTTTGGGACGAGAGAACCTCAGATTAACGGGTTAAACTGGTCATGCGAACTCAATGTGCGGTGTGCGTGTGTTGTGTTTTGAAAAGGGGTTTTGGATATATCGAGAGCCACGCAGAGTTTTAACGGGGGCCCCGCTACCCGGATAGCGGGCTGGGGGTCAAGGGGTCTAGCAGCCCCTTTGCGGGGTGTGGGGCAGCGCCCCGTTAGAAATTTTTTTCTAGCAGGAACAGTGTCGTGGAGCATGTCTGTGTGAAAATATGTGTACATATGTATATGTATATGTATGTACATAAAAAAGAGGGGGAAAAGGCATCCAAGGGATGCGTGGGGCTAGCGCGCTGTGCGCTTAGGTGTTGTACGCTCAGGCGCAAGCGCGCCACGTGTCGACATGTGGGCGCTTTGCGCATGAGCACTGGGCGCTCGAGCGCAAGCGCGCCACGTGTCGGCACGTGGGTGCTTTGCGCTGGAGCGCAAGGCGCTGGAGCGCAAGGCGCTGGAGCGCAAGCGCGCCACGTGTCGGTACGCGGGCGCCTTGCGCTCGGGCGCAAGGCGCTGGAGCGCAAGCGCGCCACGTGTCGGCATGCGGGCGCCTTGCGCCCGCGCGCAGTGCGCTTGAGCGCAAGCGCGCCACGTGTCGGTACGTGGGCGCTTTGCGCTCGAGCGCAAGGGCGCTGGAGAGCAAACGCGCCACGTGTCGGCACGTGGGCGCTTTGCGCTCGAGCGCTAGCGCGCCACGTGTCGGCCCGTGGGCGCTCGGCGCTTGAGCGCTTGGGCGCCGGCGAGGAAAAGAGGGCTTTTAGCCCCAGAAACCAGAAGCTATGCTTCAGAAAGGAAATATTTATATGTGTGTGTGTGTGTGTGTGTGTGTGTGTGTGTGGAGTTAAACTCCTAAGATGTGTTGAAGCTGATTAAGGGGGTTCTTCTTCTTCCTCTTGTGGTTTGGCCGGATCTTGAAGATCAAGAGATGTAAGATCTAAAAATCTCTTCTTTTGAGATCTAATGACAGATCCAAGCTCCCCTTGGTGGGTTTTATGGTGAAAAACTATTTAGTTTTGGAAAAGGAAGAGTAAAACTCTTGATTTAATTCAAAGAAAGAAAAAGGTTTGAAACCTTCAGGAAAGGGAAAGATGTACAAACCCTAGGTTTTTGAGAGAATGGAAAAAGTGTTGCTTTATTCATCATCATGTTGCCTTTTATAGGCTTACATATTTACATATTGCCCCTTAGGCTTCACAAAATGGCATTTTAGCCATCCCATAGCTCATGTGTCATTTCTTTTTGCACATAAGCCATGGGCTTATAAAATATTGGCTTTATGCCCATTTTGCATGCATTCATGTATAAAAAATTACATAAAAATTATTTATTACATGATCTATATTTTGGCATGGAGGAGGCTGGCCGCGGGCTCGACTTGGGCATGGGCCCGCTTGACTTGGGCTTGGGCCCACCTAGCTTGGGGGTTGACCTTGACTTTGACTCGATCAACCGGGGTGTAAATTTTTACCTTAACACTTGCCTTGTTTTGGCCTTAGTCAAAATCTGGGACCACTTTCTCTAGTTGCTGCTTTGAATTGAGTTATGGTTTTCCGTATTTCAATTTCTAGATTTTTGTATTTGTGCGTTAACTCGATTACGTGACGTTTGTACGTCTATTTCGAGTGATATTTGGTTGTTTTACGAGAGCTAACCATAGGTTCTAACCTATAGGCTTTTAAGCGTATCGTTTTGGTTTTCGTGTGTTGTTTTGGTTTCGATTTGGTTTTAATGCGATGTGATACGTGTGACATGTAGGTACCCCCACGGTGATTCGAGACGATGAAGAAGATGGTGGCGACATCGACATCGGCAAGCAAGAAAGGTGAGTAGATTATATCTACGGGGGAAGTCGGGTGGATGGCATATAGCACCCCCGTAGTTCGATATCGAGTATACTATATATATACTATATATGATAGCTTATTGTGTGATATGGATATTCTAGATGTGATTAGGTGTATTGTGGATAGATTAGGGTTTAGAAGTAAACTAGTATAGTTTCCTAGTTGCGAACCCTAGAATAGGTTTACACCCCCCCACACACACATGCTTGCTTGTTATACCTATACCTGGATGATGAGGATAATGGATGATATTTGGAGATGATTCGATGACTTTAGGCATAGTGCCGTGAGATCGGTGATATGATGTGATTCGTATTTGGGATACGACATGAGATTTTAGCGGGCCTTTGGATGTGTGTTTCACACACGCATTTATATTTAGATAGATGGTATCGATTTGTACTAGACTTAGATCAGTACCCGGGATCATGAGATATGATGATAAGGATACCAGATAATTGATAAGATGAATGAGATATTGACCCATACCCAGCTTTTGGGATGCCGTACTATGATTTACCGTACGAGCTTTATATTGATGATAGATCCGCACTCATGACTCGAGGATGTCATATGATATTGTATCGTACGCGGTACCTTGAGGCGGGATCACCGACTATTATATTATATATATATATATATATATATATATATATATATATATATATATCGACTCAGATTTAGGTGGTTTCCATACCCCTCCTGATTGACTCGTTAGTCAGAGCTGTAGTTTTGCTAGTAGATGTTAGGCTAGGCCGATGTCATACCTATTTCAAAAACTAACGAATCGGAAGTATTTTAAAGACAGGCAAAGGGATTCTATGGATATTTTCAAAAGACGCATCTTTTCTTAAAAACACCGTAGCCCTTATTTTCCTAAAAACCACGATTCGTCTTCTTTCAAATGACAAAACTGTATGACATAGATACATTGATGTAGATTCTGCACTGTTGTGTTTATTATTCATTCGCCGCATATTCTTGCTATTCGCATCCCATTGCATGTTAAATATGTTTATTGTTATATCAAAACCATGCTGTTAGGACACCAACACCATTATCGATGAAGCATATGTTTCATGTACACCTGCTTGCCGGCTCACACACTTCATCATCGATAATTGCCATGTCACTACACTGTAGTACTGTTGCATTCAGGATATGACCCTTGCATGACATACTTGTGCACATACCTATTGTACATTCATACTCATGTACTTACATATTGTACACTCATACTTGTGCACATACCTATTGTACATTCATACTCGTGTACTTACCTACTGTACACCCATACTTGTACATATACTAATTTGCACATACATAGATGATTCTCGCTTGATTTGGAGATTTGGGAACTGCAAGATACTCTTTAAAACAGATTCATTTTAAAAGAGCGGTTTCCCCCAATATGTGCATATTACTATTCAATGTTGCATGATATACTGATATGCTTACGTTTCTTTTATATGTCGCATACATCATGCTTTCTGATTATATGCATTGAGATATGTTGTTTCCATGATATTTCTGGATTTGGGAACCGTGGGTATTTTAAAAAAAGAGTATGTATTGTTATAAAAACCCGGTTACCCTTGATATGATATTTCAGTACGTCCACCATGTGTTTTCTCGGTTCTGAGAGTGGCATGTGAAACCCGATTCGAGGAGCGGTAGGCACCGTCTGCGGGTACATGGTGGACCCGGTGAGGTATACCGGGGCAAGAAGACTCGTATATATTAGACGGTGAGCCTGGCAGAGGAGTACTACCTACCGGTGATTGGATTTGAGCTCGGCGGATCTCTGGGGGATACCGATCGGAGTTGAGAGATGATGCGGGCCGATCCGGACTGACGGAGCCCTATTTATATGAGGATTTACGTGCCGATGCTAGGCACAGGTTTCATGATGTTTTCGAGTGTCGATGCTTGACACTCAGGTTCCATGATTTTGATATGTCGCGAGCGACACATGTTGATTTACGTCCTCATACTTCCATGCGTATGCTTTATGATATTTACATGCATGATGCTTATTGTCATTGGGTGACACGTGGACGATTTCCACATACATATAGTTGACATTGATGATATTGATCACATAGTTGGATGATATCCACATATTCATAGACTTCATGATATAGTCGACATTGATCATACCTCATATTTATTATATGTCATTACCTGAGGCACTGGCATGAGAACTTGGCACTACACTCATGTATAGATGTTACATTTCCACCTTATCATGCTTCAGCCTTATTCATTTGAGGTTTATATATATCTGATCGTATTGACCTAGGATTGTGTCATACATACGATTTTTGCTCTGTGATGTTTTCTATTCACGAGTTGGCAATTCACCCCCGTTGTGCCACAGTTCTTACAGGTTTTGCCGTACAGGTTCCATTGCGGCTTCTGGCACACTGCTTCCTTTACGGGTGATTTGCTTTGGTAGGTGGGTTCTTTTACATCAGAACCACCATTGTATATGTATTATTTAGTTGTATCTAGTAATTCCATCAACCAAACTTGTATATTGTTTCAGACTTAGAAAACCAGTTATGTATTATTTCGACCTTAGAGTCGTGCGTTGTAGTATTATGGTTTTCATGCTGATTCTTGAGTTTCCTTTGAGTTTTGATCCTCGCCCTTCGGCGTTGTACATTATACTGCTTGCGTGGTTGTGACCGTCGATTGACGAAGAGCTAGCTTCCGCTTGGGGATGCCTTTTATCATCATATATATATTATTCATGTTGTATCCCGTTTGGGGTCAGTATTTACAAAGGAAACTCTGCCGAAATTTTCAGAAAAAGACTATAGATTTTAAAAATGCATATTCGGTTTACTTATTTAAAAATCTTGTTTTTAAAACATGTTTTCCTTACTTCTTAAAAACTAGTTTTCTTTATTTACTCCTTAAAATGGTTTTAGATTTCTGGGCTTTTGGCTTCCTTGAATTAGATGTGGTCTTATAGACTTCATATGATTCAAGTGCCAGTCACGTGCTATTTTGGGTCGTGACAAAGTTGGTATCAGAGCGCTAGGTTAACCTTGGTTCGAGTCTAAGTTTGACTATGTGAAGCCTAGAGAGTTTATATATATACGGAACTTAGGCTTGACCTTACGGAACTTAGACTTAGTCGAGGGGTATTATACCCGAACTTTCGTCGCGTAGGATGACCCTTGGTTGATGGAGTAGGTAGCTTGAGTAGAGTGACGTACCGTACATATGTTCCGCGGCATACTTACGATACGCTACTCTGCTTAAGAAACCTTAGGATGTACATTTCCTTGCACAGTTTTATATTCATTCCTATGATCTATCCTCATCGATATTGGTTATGATTTTGCTGCCCCGATCACACGGGCAGAGAGAGCTACGGCTAGAGTTGCATCAGCATGAGCTCATCATGGACGAGGACTGACCAGGGTGTGATTCCCGAGACGTACGATTGCATAGGGGCGTCGTTTTATTGTGTTTTCGTGCATTGAGCGTTTGACAGATCGCTTTTACGGGATTTCTCGGACGGGCAGATCAGCACCAGAGGATCAGGCTACTGCTAGAAGCCAGCCAGGATGTGATGACCATTGATATATGGCTTATTCATGATGATTGAGGCGATGTTCATCATACAGACGAATGAGCCAGTTGTTGCTGCAAATGACGAGATATCGCCCATATGTTGGAGCTACTGCAGCATGAGTATATACTTAGAGATATGATGGAAGGTCGCTAGTCACCCGAGGATGAATGACTAGGACATGCGGTTCGTTCGCTTACTCCGATGCGAGGTCATCAGATAGATTGATTTCATCTAGAGACGACTTCACGCAGATTCGTTGAGAGTCGATAGAGACGATCGAATGTCAGGAACCCATTTACAAGTTTAAAGTATTCGGAAGACAATGCAAGTAATGCTATGGACCCTCTAGAAGAATGAAACCCTAACTCGACGTAATGACCATGGAACGCTTCCGAACCTTAGGGTTTGCGGCAGTTTAGCGGTGCCATTTGTGAGGCTTGGGTTTGACCTTCTACGGTTGGTCCACAGGTGCTCTGGTATGTACCGGAATACTATTAAAACTGTACCCAAGACGTTGATCTCTTGGGGGATTTTGAGGTTCTGAAAAATCGATCGGATGATTCGACATCATTTGGATATCATGTGATGGGATACATTGCTTAGAGACTCCAGATACGAGTATAGCCGTAGGAGCGCAGTTCATGCAGCCACGAGAAGACGAGTCCGAATCAATCGACATTGGAGCAGAGTGGAGTAAAGAGGTCGCACGAGAATTCGACGGGATGACGTTCCACTCCGCTGACATCAGAGATGTGATACGCATGCAGAGGTGTTGTATAAGGATATATCTTCCAGAAGGAGTCGCGATGAGCATACAGCCGTTCCGGAACAAGAAACAGATATAGTAAGGGTGGTAATTTCCGGGCAATTCGGCAGATGCGAGATTTGAGAAAGACCTCGACAGGACCTTTCTGGAATACTATACGAGAAGACCTGGACCCAGGAGTGGTCATATTGCGAACACCCAGCAGGCCAGAGTTCGGCATCGTCGACGAGATAGTTGACCAGGTTCGGATAGAGGACCTCACCCAGGTGCATTGTGAATTGGTCAAGAACGGATAGGTATGGAGTATATCTCCGCAGATTGGGATGAGTTCCTGAGGACATGTTCGGCTAGATATCTTCCACAAAGTGATGAAGATACCGAGTTTGTGATTTCGAGTCCGTGTGAGAGACTTCGGATTGACCGTAGCCGCGAACATTGCAGTGCGCGGATAGAGACGTGACGTCAAAGTGGACGATGATACGGAAAAATGGGACAAGAGGTTCGTGCGAGATGCTGATGAGCTATTGTTACTCCCCGTTAAGATTAAAGGTCGAATATGTCTATAGAGGCGTTGGGATGCGACCAGCTTCCAAGGAATTGCTGTGCTGAGGACGCAGATGTCCAGAGAGCGAGAAAAGATTATGCAAGAGTACCAGCCTCCGTACAGTTCGGCATAGGCGAGATCGAAAGATACCTTGAGCAGGATTCCATCTAGGACACTGCTGCGATAAGATTTGCACCCAGGATCAGATGTGTAATGTGTATTCAGAGGACCAGAGGTCGGCGCCAGTGACGTGCTGCTTTACGAGTGGCCGTGAGGATTGACCGAGAGGTGACCAGAGAAGTGCCAGGACGGAATCGCCCCCGTTAGCACACCTGACAGGGCCGATGAGCCGATGGATTGCGAGATTGTTAATCCGCAGAGACGAAAAGGGCCTAGAGACAGAGGACGCCAGACCGTGAGCAAGAGGTAAGTAGATACCTTGCTCTGCTAGCATCGGATGCACCGACACCTTCTCGACTGCGAAGGAGGAAATATCGACAACGGTATTTATGATTTGTGATTTTGTGATTCGATTATCACGTATCCGTCACCTTGGATTTCGGTATTTTGGGCGATTTATTCGCATGATTTAGTCTTGATGGCTGAGTTCTATGATATTTGTTTTCATGCACCATGGTTGCACCTATCGGGCATTTATATCTTGCGCATAGTTATTACAGTTGAGATGTGCTTTATACACCGTTGTGTTGATTTATGATTTCATGCCTATGTTATGCATGCGATTTGACTTATGCCTTCAGCATCGTTTACATGCACTTTTAGTGTTTTGATTTGATTTATGCACGCTGATGTGTAGGGTTCCTAGGCACGCACAAGAGGTCTCACAAGGCATCAACCATGCCAATTTCAATTTTACAAGTGCCGAGAAACCCTAATACGGATTCGTTGACTAGAGTTTAGGCGAAACATGCAACTAGTTAACAACTTAACTAAATGAATGGAGATACAACCTTTGTAGATCCGGTTCTCCACTTCCTTAGCTCCACGTAGACGTCCCCCCACTGTACAAATCGGATCTTGGACTCTAGTGTCGGCTTCATCGGAGAAATGGGCGGGCTAGGTCATCGACTACGATGCCGAAGATGATCTACGTCGAGGCATCACAAGATCAAGCTCCCACTTCACCAAGTCATGAAACTTGTGAAGAAAACATCCTATACTACTTGGCAAGAGGTAGAGGATGAAGAAATAGGAAGTGGGTTCACTTTAGAATTGGATTTCTCACTCTTTTTCTCAAGATGCCATTAATGGTGGCAAGCTTTCTTCTTGAAGAAGAAGAAGAAGATGATGATAATATGATAAGTATATCTCAAAAAGAAAATAATATGAATACTTATCATATACTAACCATAGTCAAGTGTAGAGAGTAAACTAGGGTTAGGTGAATGGTTAGGTTAAGGGAAGCAAACAAAATGGTCAAGCTTTCAACTCTTCATGAAGCTTCATGAAAGAAACAAGAAAAGCCAAAATTTCCTTTTTACTTTTCCAAAATAAATAATCAAAATAAATAAATGAATAAGTAAACAAAACCCTAACCATTCATATAATCATGGTTTAATCTTTACACAAACTCAAGTTAACATGTATCATCAAACATGATACAATCAAGTGCACACAAAAATATATCACATATACAATGTGCACATCAAGTGAGAAAATCCTTTTAAAGTGAACCAATACTAGTTAATGCAAAGTAATATATCAAATATATAATTATACATTAAATCATTAAATCAACATTTGATTCAATGATCCGGTCATGTCGCACATAACCGACTAGTATCCAATGTATCGACTTATCGAATCAATCTTCGATTCGATAACTAGATTATATCGCATACAACCAATCGAAACATTCATCGCGAGAATGAAATACGGTATCACATACACGCATTATTCTCGGTCCCGTACATATCTCATATGCGCTCCTATTTCGTTTCGCTTGAGCCAGGAAACCTCTGTGTAGGACTCTAAAGACTCGTCAATACGCCGGCAGCAGATGATGATCATATCAAGCACCCACAAGCCGCAAGCGGTCTGCTAAACGTAACGGCCATCCGGGTATTGAGCGATCAGAAGATCGACGAGCAAACCCGCTCATACTCCTGTGAATCCAACCAGTAACACTCACCGTACAGTCCAGTCTGTTCGTCTGATATGTCGCATATCTCGCCTAGGGGTGCTAAACGTCAGACCCCAATAGCTCGATAAGTCATTCCGACGTGAGGTCCATAACATGTGTGAAACTACCGATAACACTTACCAGTAGATCACTGCAACCCTGGCCAGGGATTTCCTGTTATGGCCAGTCGAGCATAGCGCAACATCAACCCCCAATACCGGGAGAGACGAATCCCCTCCTATCGCTCATTGCCTCCATGTGAATCGGGACTGTACCCAAAAACCACCGTTTTGCACGCCCTCTTGGACGTGGTAAGGTGGAAATCAAAGCACAGTGGGAATCACACAAGACTCTATGACGATCTCGGGTCTACAGACTAACCTGTACCAGTGTCACCAGAGAACTGCCATCTGACGTAAGGTATAATACCATCTGGGAGTTCTCGGTGAGTCCGTCCAGTGTACCCAGTCTCCACTGAGCACCCGTATATCATCTCTGATGTCAAACACCAATGGGTATGGGATCATCCATCGCCCATCTGTATGGGTCGAGAAGGTATACGCTAGTCTACTCTGGTATATCGATGCCCCGTCTCGATACACCCACGACCAGGGACCTTGAAGGATGTACTTATGGACTACCATGCCCCCACTAGTATGATCCGCATCATAGTCCAGGTAGTCAAGTACACATCCTAAGGGCTTTACCAACATGTAATAGAGAGACAATCAGTATACACGTTAAGTTAAAGAGCAACCAGATAGCATACTATCATGTCGAGCAAGAAAGTCCTCCCTATATATGTCCAAGCATCCACTACAATATACATCCTATGTATAGTAATGGCCTCTAGGGCATACATATAACTAACATGATGTACATAGTTGTGATCTTATATACCGCGGTATACCTGATTTTGATTGAGCCGTATTGTATACCATCGATTTTGATTCTGATATTGATGTTGATTTCTTGCACTCCGTGCATTTGATTTGGACTTTGCGCATGTTCGACGCTTGATATTGGATTTCATGATTTCGTGCATGTTAAGTGCGCGTGATTTAGATTTTATTCGTGCATGATGGATGCACCTGAATTGGATTTTCGCGCGTGTTGAGCGCATGTTTTGAGATACGATTTTGGTGCACATCAGATGCACTAAATCGAGATTCTTCGTGCATATCAGATGTACCTGATTTTGCTGTCAGGCACACACGTTGCCTATGACAGATGTTTCGTGCACACCCTTTGCACCTAGATGTCGTTTCTGTGCACATGTATGGCACATATATGGATTTTGATTTCCATGCGCACCAGACGCACAGGGTATTCTTATATACATTTTTGGATTGATTCCTTATGGAGCAGTACGTTTTATGATTTTTGCTATATGTTTTCGTACTGAGCAGGACTAGTTAGAGGACAGTACCTGGATATATTTTGCATGCATTGATGGTTATCAAAGGGATCTCCAAAAGGCAAGCTATAGTCTCAGTATTTACCCACATGTCTGATATGACACGACACGTTTAAAACAAGGGAACCCTTCTAAATTGTTTTTAAAAAAAACGGCGGGACGTACATATTAAACAAGGATAAGTATTTATATAGCTATTTTCTTACAATAAACGTCTGCCACCGTGCCACGATACGCGCGTGGCACAGCAACATGAAAGGTTTAGCATGCATTTCTTTCAGATATTTACATGTATAGAATTGATGTCTACATGTATGGTTTTGATATATATCATATCGGTTTTGTTTTGGATTTGACCTTGGTGTCTTTACCATGACTCCGATGATTGCAGGATACTTGACGGGGTTTTGATTTTGAGTTATCTGCACATTGTTTTGCGCATGCATTGCGCTATGATGCGCCTTATGTATTGATGATTTCGGAGCGCCGACGAATTGGACTTTTTATTGAAATGTTTTAGAATTTGGGGGTTTAAATTTAAATTCGGGGACCGAATTTCTTTAAGAGGGGAAGATTGTAATATTTCAAAAAAATAAAATATTATTTTGGGGAATTTTTATAATTTAATATTAATTTTAAATGAATATTTTAATATTTCGGTATAATTAAATACCAATAAATTTGGAAAATTATAGAAATTACTAAAAAGAGGGTGTTTTATGTGAGTTATGCAAATTTTAAATTTTTACGATTAATTTGACACTAATTTAGTGCTAATCGCGATTAAAATCGCTAATCGCGCGTTAAGCGTATTTTGTGCAAAACATTGCACCGTATCATTTTTACACTTGTTACATATTTTTCTATGGCTTTCCTTCATATTTTAAGCATGGTTGTGGTTTTAAAAGAAAATAGAAAAGAAAAGGATATGATTAGAATAGTTAGGAGTGAGCAAGAGAGAGAAAGAGTGGGTGAGGGTTAACCCTTTGTCTTGAGCCATCCCCCATAATTTTCCTCACTCATTTCTCTCCCCTCTCTTCCCTTTGCTGCTGCTGCTATTCCCCTCCTCTCCTTCTCCACAAAATCCCCCAAAACACCATGAAAATCAACTTAAAACCCATTACCCTTTTCACAAAAAGATGCATGAGCTCACTAGCTACCCCATGGACCAAGAAAGAGGAGATTTTGAGGACTTTGAGCAACTCAAGAAAATTCTTGAGTTGCCAAGGGATGTAATTTCTGCACCATTAGTGTAGTGTTTTAATTCCTTATGCATCCATACGTGTTTCATGTCGATTTGGGGAAGTTTGGTGGACTTTGGTAAACCCTAGAGAGCATTAGGGTTAATTTGAGTTGTGATAGTGTAATTAAGCCTCAGTGGTAACCCTTAAACCCCCTTGGTGCTAAGAACCCAGATCCAACACCATACAAGACCTGGAACTGAAAACAGAACTTTGCAATGTCGGTTTGTGAACTTTGAGTGTGCAGGCAAATCTGGAATGAACTGGGATTTTTACTGGAAAAATAAACAACTTCAAGAGCTTAGTTAGACCACCAGGAGACTACTCTACCAGAACAAACCCCTGATTCCCTACCCAAACCGGCCTGGCCGGATTTTGCATGGATGTGGCGGCCCCCTGATAAAATAGGTGTCCAGATTGCTTTAGTAGGTCATATTCACACCATATATCACTCCAGAGTTGTTTGCTTGCCTTGTTTTGGCCTTAGTCAAAATCTAGGACCACTTTCTCTAGTTGCTGCTTTGATTTGAGTTATGGTTTTCCGTATTTCGATTTCTAGATTTTTGTATTTGTGCGTTATCTCGATTACGTGACGTTTGTACGTCTATCTCGAGTGATATTGGGTTGTTTTGTGAGAGCTAACCATAGGTTCTAACCTATAGGCTTTTAAGCGTATCGTTTTGGTTTTCGTGTGTCGTTTTGATTTCGATTTGGTTTTAATGCGATGCGATACGTGTGACATGTAGGTACCCCCACGGTGATTCGAGACGATGAAGAAGATGGTGGCGACATCGACATCGCCAAGCGAGAAAGGTGAGTGGATTATATCTACGGGGGAAGTCGGTGGATGGCGTATAGCACCCCCGCAGTTCGATATCGAGTATACTATATATATACTATATATGATAGCATATTGTGTGATATGGATATTCTAGATGTGATTAGGTGTATTATGGATAGATTAGGGTTTAGAAGTAAACTAGTATAGTTTCCTAGTTGTGAACCCAAGAATAGGTTTACACCCCCCCACACACACACATGCTTGCTTATTATACCTATACCTGGATGATGAGAATAGTGGATGATATTTGGAGATGAGTCGAAGACTTTGGGCATAGTGTCATAAGATCGGTGATATGATGTGATTCGTATTTGGGATACGACATGAGATTTTAGCGGGCCTTTGGAAGTGTGTTTCATACACGCATTTATATTTAGATAGATGGTATCGATTTGTACCAGACTTAGATCAGTACCCGGGATCATGAGATATGATGATAAGGATACTAGATAATTGATGAGATGAATGTGATATTGACCCGTACCCAGCTTTTGGGATGTCGTACGATGATTTACCGTACGAGCTTTATATTGATGATAGATCCGCACTCATGACTCGAGAATGTCATATGATATTGTATCGTACGCGGTACCTTGAGGCGGGATCACCGACTATTATATATATATATATATATATATCGAATCAGTTTTAGGTGGTTTCCATACCCCTCCTGATTAACTAAGATTTAGGTGGTTTCCATACCCCTCCTGATTAACTCGTTAGTCAGAGCTGTAGTTTTGCTAGTAGATGTTAGGCTAGGCCGATGTTATACCTATTTCAAAAACTAACGAATCAGAAGTATTTTAAAGACAGTCAAAGGGATTCTACGGATATTTTCAAAAGACGCATCTTTTCTTAAAACACCGTAGCCCTTATTTTCCTAAAAACCACGATTCGTCTTCTTTCAAATGACAAAACTGTATGACATAGATACATTGATATAGATTCTGCACTGTTGTGTTTATTATTCATTCGCCGCATATTCTTGTTATTCGCATCGCATTGCATGTTAAATATGTTTATTGTTATATCAAAACCATGCTGTTAGGACACCAGCACCATTATCGATGATGCATATGTTTCACGTACACCTGCTTGCCGACTCACAAACTTTATCACCGATAATTGCCATGTCACTACACTGTAGTACTGTTGCATTCAGGATATGACCCTTGCATGGCATACTTGTGCACATACCTATTGTACATTCATACTCGTGTACTTACATATTGTACACTCATACTTGTGCACATACATATTGTACATTCATACTCATGTACTTACAGATTGTACACTCATACTGTGCAGATACATATTGTACATTCATACCCGTGTACTTACCTACTGTACACCTATATTTGTACACATACTAATTTGCACATACATAGATGATTCTCACTTGATTTGGAGATTTGGGAACCGCAAGATACTCTTTAAAACTGATTCATTTTAAAAGAGCGGTTTCCCCCAATATGTGCATATTACTATTCCATCTTGCATGATATACTGATATGCTTACGTTTCTTTTATATGTCGCATACATCATGCTTTCTGATTATACGCATTGAGATATCTTGTTTCCATGATATTTCTGGATTTGGGAACCGTGGGTATTTTAAAAAAAGAGTATGTATTGTTTTAAAAACCCGGTTACCCTTGATATAATATTTCAGTGCGTCCACCATGTGTTTTCTCGGTTCTGAGAGTGGCATGTGAAACCCGATTCGAGGAGCGGTAGGCACCGTCTGCGGATACATGGTGGACCCGGTGAGGTACCCCAGGGCAAGAAGACTCATATATGTTAGACGGTGAGCCTGGCAGGGGAGTACTACCTACCGGTGATTGGATTTAAGCTCGGCGAATATCTGGGGGATACCGACCGGAGTTGAGAGATGATGCGGGCCGATCCGGACTGACGGAGCCCTATGTATATGAGGATTTATGTGCCGATGCTAGGCACAGGTTTCATGATGTTTTCGAGTGTCGATGCTTAATATTCAGGTTCTATGATTTTGATATGTCGCGAGCGACACATGTTGATTTACGTCCTCATACTTCCATGCATATGCTTTATGATATTTACATGCATGATGCTTATTGTCATTGAGTGACACATGGACGATTTCCACATACATATAGTTGACATTGATGATATTGATCACATAGTTGGATGATATCCACATATTCATAGACTTCATGATATAGTCGACATTGATCATACATCATATTTATTATATGTTATTACCTGAGGCACCGGCACGAGCACTTGGCACTACACTCATGTATAGATGTTACATTGCCACCTTATCATGCTTCAGACTTATTCATATGAGGTTTATATATATATATATCTGATCGTATTGACCTAGGATTGTGTCATACATACGATTTCTGCTCTGTGATGTTTTCTATTCACGAGTTGGCAACTCACCCCCGATGTGCCACAGTTCTTGCAGGTTTTGTCGTACAAGTTCCATTACGGCTTCTGGCATACTGCTTCCTTTACGGGTGATTTGCTTTGGTAGGTGGGTTCTTTTGCATCAGAACCACTATTGTATATGTATTATTCAGTTGTATCTAGTAATTCCATCAACCAAACTTGTATATTGTTTCAGACTTAGAAAACCAGTTATGTATTATTTCGACTTTAGAGTCGCGCGTTGTAGTATTATGGTTTTCATGCTGATTCTTGAGTTTCTTTTGAGTTTTGATCCTCGCCCTTCGGCGTTGTATATTTTACTGCTTGCGTGGTTGTGACCGTCGATTGACGAAGAGCTAGCTCCCACTTGGGGATGCCGTTTATCATCATATATATTATTCATGTTGTACCCCGTTTGGGGCCAGTAATTACAAAGGAAACTCTGCCGAAATTTTCAGAAAAAGACTATAGATTTTAAAAATGCATATTCGGCTTACTTATTTAAAAACCTTATTTTTAAAGCATGTTTTCCTTACTTCTTAAAAACTGGTTTTCTTTATTTACTCCTTAAAATGGTTTTAGATTTCTGGGCTTTTGGCTTACTTGAATTAGATGGGGTCCTATAGACTTCATATGATTCAAGTGCCAGTCACGTGCTATTTCGGGTCGTGACATGTGATGAGTTTGACTTGAGGTTTGATATATACCCTTAACTAGAGGATGCCGTACGATGGATTGTACCGTACGCGATGTTGTGAGGCTGGATGCCGATTGATAGATTCACAGACTCGGTCATGATTGATACGTATACCCGTCAGCATTTGCTTATGATTTACCTTATGCTGCATTCATGTTATTCGCATTGCATTACTTATACCTGTGCTAGTACACCTGCAACATTATCGATGATGCGTATTTTACACGTACACAGATTTGCCGGCTCACACACTTCATCATCGATAATTGCCATGTCACTACACAGTAGGATTGCTACATCCATATTGGCGCACATACATATTGTACACCCATACTTGCGTACATACATATTGTATCCCCATTTTTGCGTACATACATATTGTATACCCATACTTGCGTACATACATATTGTACACCCAAATTTGCGTACATACACATATGCACCCCTATACGATATTGCATTCGATTTTGGAGATTTGGGAACCGCATGATATATTTTAAAACCGGATTCATTTAAAAGAGCGGGTTTCTCTCGATATGTGCATATTACTGTTCCATGTTGCATAATATACGGATATGCTTACATTTCTGTTATATGTCGCATACATCATGCTTTACGCTTTTACGCATTGAGATATGTTGTTTTCATGAGATTTCTGGATTTGAGAAACGTGGCTATTTCAAAAGAAAGCATGTACTATTTTAAAAACTTGGTTTCTCTTGATATGATATTTCAGTGCTTCCACCATGCATTTTCTCGGTTCTGAGACGTGTGACATGTGAAACCCGATTCGAGGAGGCGGATGATCCGTTTGCGGGTTCATGGTGGACCCGGTATGGTACCCCGGGACGAGAACGGATCTGTCGTGCAGTAGGCGATGAGCCTAGCAGAGAGACTACTTCCTACCGGTGATAGTATTTGGGCTCGGCGGATATCCGGAGGATACCGACCAGAGTCGAGAGATGATATGGGCCGATCCGGACTGATGGAGCCCATGGGCCGATCCGGACTGACGGAGCCCGAGATATGAGGATTTACGTGTCGATGCTGGACACGGGTTTCATGATGTTTTCGGGTGTCGATGTTGAACACCCACGTTCCATGATTTTGATGTGTCGCGAGGGACACCGTTGATTTATATCCTCATTCTTTCATGCACACTCTTTTATGATATTTACGTGCATACAGACATTGATTATATTATTGGATGAGATCCACATGCATACATACATTGATTATATGGTTGGACGAGATCCACATGCATACATACATTGATTATATTATTGGATTATATCCGTATACATATAGGTATTGATTACATTGTTGGCACATATGATGACCCGGTCACCCTAGATATCATAGTATTACCTTTATTATATAGTTGACCTAGGAGTCGTTGTTTATTCGATTTCTACTTGTAGATGTTTTTCTACTCACGAGTTGGCAACTCACCGCCGTTGTGCCACAGTTCTTGCAGGTTGACCGCATGGATCCGCAGCGGCATCGCTGGCACATAGCTTCATTTGGGATTTTTGCATTGGTAGGTGGGGCATTTGTATCATACCCACTCTTGTATTTATATTTCACATTGTATCTAGTCAACTCCATCAATCAAAATTAGTAAATTATGTAAGTAATGAGACTTGGTGAGATTGTGGTTGCGAGAATTAGAGCGAGGGGTTTTCCGCTACTTGTGGTTTTGATGACTTGCTTATTTCTTTATCTTTTTGTGGTGAACTTCACCGTTGGGCGTCGTATACTTACATATACTGTCTTTCGTGGTTGTGATCTGCCGTTTGGCGAAGAGCTAACTCCCTCTTGGGGATGCCATTATTCTTGTTATGTATTTGTGGTTTTGGATTAAAATATGCAAAGGAAGTGCTGCCCATTTTTTTTAAAAAGACGAAATACATTTTCAAACTAGTAAATTTCACTTGCATTTTTATGTTCCTTTTCTATGCATTAAGAAAACTTGATTTCATTATATCTTTATTCCAAAACTTCACCTCCTTTATTTTCTTAAAAAGGTTTAGATTTCTGGATTTCAGCTTACTTGAATTACGTTACGCCTTTAGACGCTGCGTGATTTAAGTGTTGGTCACGAGCTAATATTTCGGGTCGTAACAAAGTAGTTCTTGCAAGGACACTAATTTCCTCACGGGTCGAGACGAATCGAGAAGTTCTCGCAACGGTTTCCTAACGTCACAGTTAACTCCTGCTAATTGAAGTCCGTTAGGGTCTTTGGTACTAGGGTTTTCTACCCATCGCACCATCGCATTGGCTGGTGTATTCCTCGATGCACAATCTTGCTGTTCGAGTAGCCTTGCGACTGTCGTGTCTCTGATCCCTTCGGGCGCTGGACAAGACGTCTTCAAGCAATCTTCCAGGTAGCATTACCGCCGAAAGAGAAACCGTTAGGGATATTACATGCCGCTTTTTACTTGAGGTTAGGCTCAGTTTGGGAGCCCCGATGACTCATAACCACTCCATGCTGGTGTGGGATGATCTCCGATAGTCTTTCGGGTTTCATTTGAGTTGTTGTCAAGACCCTGAAGCGAGGGATTTTCCTTGGCTTCGTTTGCTGTATCGAGACGAATATCACGGTTGTCTTTAGGTTGTTGGTGAACCGTCGAGGCTTAGACCTAGGGACTTTGCCATGGCTCCGTTGTTGGCATCGCGTCTGCATCTTATTGGAGGAAGAATGCTGGGGTGGCATCACGTCTGCTGTATCGAGACGAACGTCGAGATGGTCTCTAGGTTGTTGGTGAACCGTTGGGACCTAGAACTAGGGACTTTGCCATGGCTCATCTTTGTTGACGTCGTGACGTCGTATCTGCTTCTGGTTGGAACGAGAAGGAACGCCGTTATGGGTCTCCAGGCTGTAGATGTGCCCGTCGATACTTGGAACTATGGACTCTGCTATGGCTCCGTTTTGCTGATGTCGTATATTCCTACAGAGACACTGATTTCTCTGCCGGTTGATGCGAATCGAGATACTCTCATCAAGGACGCTGATTTCCCTGAATCGAGTTTTTTGCCAAGGACACTAATTTCCTCGGGATTGAGACGAATCGAGAGATTCATGCAAAGACGCTGATTTCTCTATGGGTCGACGCGAATCGAGATGCTCTCTTCAAGAATGCTGATTTTCCTGAATCGAGGTTTTTGCTAAGAACACTGATTTCCTCGGGGTTGAGACGAATCGAGAGATACCTGCAAAGACGCTGATTTCTCTACGGGTTGACATGAATCGAGATGCTCTCGTCAAGGACGCTAATTTTCCTGAATCGAGATTTTTCCCAAGAACACTGATTTCCTCGGGGTTGAGACGAATCGAGAGATTCCTGCAAAGACGTTGATTTCTCTGCGGGTCGATGCGAATCGAGATGCTCTCGTCAAGGACGCTGATTTCCCTGAAATGGGGTTTTTGCTAAAGACACTGATTTTCTCGGGGTTGGTTGATTTGTTTCCGAGACGGAGCGTTGATCTGGCGGGGAGGTCATTGGTTGACTCTAGGTTGTCTGTGGACCATAGAGTCTTGGAACTGGGACTTTGTCCGTTTGGTGATGTTGCGTGAGAATCCTGTTGGAATAAGGAGGATCACCGTTGCTGATTTTTTAGGCTTTAGATGTTGCCGTTAAGATTTGGAACTCCCTTTGACAAGGTCTGGTGGGGAAATGTGGTTCTCTTTCGTTTATACCCATGGATTGTGTACAGGGGTCAGTATGGACTTACCTGCAGGGCAAAAGTTTCATTTTTCATTTTTTTATTTCTTTCTGCGATACTCTATCATTTCAGCTTTTTATATCGCGAAAGTCGCGATTGCCCAATCATTTCGGCTATTTGTCGCGGTGCCCAATCATTTTGGCTATTTTTGTTTTTACTCGCTGCTTTTTATTGCAAGTTGCCCAATCATTTCGGCTATTTTTGTATGCATACATATTTTTACTTGCTGATTTTGTTACAAGTTGCCCCATGTTCAGTTGATAAAACTGCACATTTGTTATTACATTTTTCCTACCATTTCCATATTAAAAAAGGTCTTTATTATAATATATCATACATATGAGGGTTTATGTGTAAAAATACTATTTTCCATGTGTTGATATATTATAATTAGCATTTGGTAGGAAAATGTATGCAAATAATATCATTGACCAAATCCTAGTAGAACAAAGTCTACTAAATATTATTTGTTAAGTTATTGTGCAGAATTTTCAGGTCTAAAATCAAGAAAATCAAGTTGTTAAAGAAAGCCTGCCTAATTTAGAAATCAAAATGAAGAAATCAAGTCTGGCAGAAGAAAAGAAAAGATTTCAAATTTCTAAAGATTCCAGAGAACTCCACCTGTCAAGTAAAAGAAAACCACAGAAATTGATCAAGGGATAAGATCATCAGGCCGCGGATCCGTGGCCCGAGCCCCTTGATGCTGTGGATCCGCCGCGTAGATGAAGAATTAGGGGCTGGCAATTTTTTGGTTGGATCATAACTGCTATTCCCCAATTTAGGCATCTGAATTTCTGGCTTTTGGAGTATAAATAAGGACCGATACCCTCTTGGAAAAATCATCAAGCCGACGAGATCGCGAAGTCCAAGACGGCTCATGCATCCAGACTGATCATTAACTGTTCGTCTACCTCCTTGGAAGAGATCGAGAAGCAAACTAGTATTTGTAATCATTTTCTAAGAGATCAAAGTGTAATGAATATTGTTGATTAATAAAGGTAGCTTTCTTTTTTTTATTATATTTCTTCGTAGTTTAATTATGCATTTTCTCTCCATCTCTCTTTCTCCCAACATGCGCGAGTAATTCTCCGCTTGTTAGGATTCGTAGGATTATGGTAGGCTAATGGATGATGAAGATTCCTAAACCCTTTTTAAGTCCTATAAAGTTTATAAACTTTATCAAGACAATCATTAACATCCTAATCGGGCGCGCTAACAATTCATTGTTAGTCTCAACCGCGATTAGAGATTAGATTAATGATTGTTTTGGTAAAGGCTAGATATGTACGGAGTTCCGTGTCGTGATAGGGGTTAAGAGTGGGATTCATTTTCCCTCCAGAATTCCTAATCTACACGCATCACCGTCGTTCTAGTTTTAAATCTATTAAAGGATAGAAAGAGTAATTTTTAATTAATTATCCATAATTACGAAATCCTAACGAACACTACAAGCCCCCTTTTCATATAAACTTACCTCCATA
Source organism: Agapanthus africanus (assembly GCA_030015575.1). Lineage (NCBI taxonomy): Eukaryota > Viridiplantae > Streptophyta > Magnoliopsida > Asparagales > Amaryllidaceae > Agapanthus > Agapanthus africanus. The sequence continues at coordinate 547,561,549 of JASDDO010000022.1, forward strand.
GTTAATCTAGATCTATATTTTGCATTAGTGCTTAACGTAAATCTAGATCCTACAACCATTCTTCAATATTCTTTATTCCTATCCCTCCTCTCTTTTTCAACACATCTAAAGTAAGAATAAAAGGTTCCACGTTTCCCAGAGGACGACCCGTACTCACCTCGGTCTAGCTACACGCGACACCGTTCTGATTGCGGTTACTTTAACTACAAACACACTTTTTCGAACCAATCAAATGGCGCCATTGCCGGGGATACGTGCGTAATTTTTTTATTCTTACTATTTGTGTTGAATTCTTATACGCTCTATATCATAAATAAAAAAAACCGCAAATTGTATATTTAACGATTATTGTGTGAATTTTGCGAGGGAATCTGGAGTCACAGACTTGAGGAAACAGGAGACATATACATTCATTGAGATCCAAAGAAGTAGAGAAGGCCACAGAAAAAATTCATCAATTGATCTCTCCCTCTTGCGGCGGAACCGCAGCCGGAAGTGCACATCGGCGGCGGAAACACGACCAGTTAGGAGATCTAGGGCTTCAGTCTTCTCTGGTAAGATTCTAACCTCCTTCTCTCTCCACAGAAATCCAATAAAATATCTTTTCTGCAGGATTCTTTGCAAAATATCGCCGCTCAAAAATCTTTTTGCAAAGTTTTGTTTTGCGGTTTGTTTTTGCATATTTTAATACGGATTTTTAAGGGGCAAGACCAAAATCCAGATTAGGTGAGGATTTCATCACCCTTCCTAAGCCCCATAAATCACAAACCGAGCATCTGCATCAACCCTACATTAATTTAAAAAAATATCTATACGAGACTCTAAGGACTGTCACGCTCAATAAGGACAGAGGAAGGTCGTGGGTAATCTATCGCTTATCCGCATTACTTTTGTAGTGTCTAGGCAAGTGTGTCTAAGGCGAGTGGTTACTTAATTAGGACCACTACTTTCGTAGTGAGGAGCCTCCCACTCGTCTCGTACTTACCTGGCTACAAGAGTAGTAAAGAGGCGGTAGAGGATTTATCCTACGGCTTGTCCTTTGGAAGTCTAGGAGCGGTCTAGAGGCTGATCTAGGTAACCTTAGTTCTAGGGTTGTTTGTGCATTTTTGTGTGATTTGTCTAAATCCGTCATTTTTCAAAACAAACCAATTATTTTCTCCCTTTTTTTACCCTTCCCCTTCTTCTCTTCTTATAATGGGTGACCTAAACAGAAGAACACTTGTCGAGCTTTGCTGTCCACAACCAAATATCTCTTGGTTTTGTAATCCCTTCGGTATACCGTCCGGCTCTTCCTTGTCCTTAAGAGATCATATAGAACAAGCAGGAAGAAACAGTTGGCCACCTCAGTCTAGATCTTATCAACCGTATCCTAATCCTACACCTGTTTCAGTTCATACCCAGAGTGAGGAAGCCCCTAGACGAATGTCCATTGTTGAGCATATAGCTAGGGCTAGAGGCCAAAGTTTCAACCCGGACCAATATCAACCATCACCACCACTGTCCAGAGAAGAGTTTGATAGGCGGTTTGTGGCATATAAGATGTCTATTAAAAATAGCCAACCAACCAACCCTTATCGATATTCTTCTTATCATAATATTAATCCTACTCCTACCCAAGTTTCGCAACCATTCTATTCCTATCAATCCAATCCGACTTTTCCACCTACTCTAGACAGTTCTTCTAATCAGTCATTTGGGAGTCTTAATTATCCACAGGAATTTCAATCTTATACTGAAACCCCTTATCAACCCAAGACTAGTCTGGAGCAGACATTAGAAAAATTTCTGGAACTGTCAAACCAAATTAGGAAGGATTTGGGTAGTGAGACAGAACTGTACACCCTTCCTAATCAAACCTCCCAATTCCAAACTGAAATCCACAACTCCAGTTTCATAGATTCATCAAGTACACCAAATAGAATGACTGATAAGTTGTGTGACTTTGTAATGTTTGATTTACCCGACTGTGAAGGGTCCATTTCAAGTGAAACCATACCCAACCCTTGTAATCTCTACACCTCCACTCTTGAACCAAAACTGATTGAAAACCATATTTTTGATGAGTAGTTTGAGAATTTTAACCTTCACTTGAATGAGGTGATTGACGTTAGGGATATATTGATTGATGAACCCGAAATTTTGGATGATTTTGTCCCACCAATTCATCAGATCCTTTCACTTCTTTGTGGTCATCATCTTGAGCCTTTAATTCTTCCCAAACCCCAAATGCATCTTGAAATTGATAATAATGGTATACCCGAAGATCAGACCGAAGAAATACAGCCTCCATCTTCCACATATGGTACAACAACACTCGACACACCAATTTGTTTACCCATTTCACCTTCCATTTTCTCCGGTTCTTCTTCTGTTCCTATAGTTTCAGTGAGTTTTGATGAATCACAATCTGTTAATTCAAGTTCAATAATACCAGAAATTCAACTTGATTTGGATATTTTTGAAAATGAGGTAGACGAGTTTTTCGAGTCCTCTACCTCAATGATTTTTGATGAATCAAGTAGGATAAATTCTGGCACAAAACTCTTTGACAGCAAAATGTTCAATCACACCATTGATAAAAGTTTTGAAGAACTTTTTGCTGACGAACTTGAATTTTTAAACAATACGGATTTTGTGATTAATCAATCTCCACCTATAGAGGTTGAACCGTCATCATTCCTTCTTCCTAATCATTCACATTCATCCCCATTCTTTCTTTTCTCTAATTTCAAACCCTTTCCAGACCATCTCTTATCCCTTCCCCACTTTTTCTTGACTCGATACAACACATTCTTCCACCAACCTATACGATATACTGATAAATTTTTTGAATGGTTGGTGTTAAATTTTGGTCTTTGTAAAGTCTTACTTTGACCAAATGACTCACCCCCTCTTAAAATGCTTCGTATTGTCTAACTCATGTTTGAGGGGGGGTATATTTTTTGGCTCTTGAACATAACTTTTGTCCTCAAATTTGTAAGCCAAAAATAAGTTTGGGGGAGCATTTTCACTTCCATATATTCTTGCCCCCATTAATAACGTCCTCCCAAGCTTACAGGTTTTTGTGATCCAGCAAATAGCAACAGTGAGGACACTGTTGAAAACAAGTTTGGGGGAGGTTTGTGCTTATTTACGCATACTTTGCATTATACTATATTTAAGCACAAATTTTTTTTTATAATAAAAGAATAGAAAGTGAAAAATTATATATGAAAGATAGGAATAGTTTAAGAAAACCAAAAAATTAGAAGTTTTCTTAAACGAACTAGTAATAAGTAGTTATGAGCTGTTGTCCCAAGGGTTAGTAAGATGAAGGAAGTCACTAATCTGAGGATAAAAATAAGTCTGAAAAATAGTTTCTATTCTGGAAGCCAAACATTTGAATGTTGATACCCTACTATACGCACTTACACACGTCTTGAAACTCGGGATAGTAGAGGATACCTTGAAATGCTCTTGTCTAAAAGCCAAAATATGAAGGAAATAATAAATGAAGAAAAATATAAAAATGGTGAAAAGAAAAATGAACACTGGTTTTGTTATCGCCAAGGCAGCAATAAAAAAATATAGCGAAGGTGCCTCTTCACCTAGTGCCCTAAGGCCAACTGGTCTGGGAGTCACTGCTAAGCCTTAGGTGGTGCAAGACGAGAAAAATACTATCATCTAATCAGCACGCACATAAGTAATCGGTCGGTTAGTACCTCAAGAAGTATTAACGGTCGCATGAAAATGTGTGAGCAAATCTAAATATTCATAAAATTAAAAAGTACTGAGGCAGATGGATAAGAGTATGATAGCTTGAATTGAATTCTCTGGGTGTAGGGATGTTCTTTACACACACGTAGGATTATATGATCGATGTTTGGATGAAAGGTAGGAATGAAGAATAAAGACGATGTTTTATTGAGGGATAATATGATTTCTAACATCTTTTCATGACTATTAAGATAGGGCTCATAACAACTGAAAAGCTAGTATTAGTTGGAAACTCTTATTTTCAAAGTCTTTCTTTTATGGTTCTTATCTTTATATGTAAATTTCACCATCTCTCTTTTATTATAGGATTTTGTGGGTGTAATCCGCTGAAAACCCTCAGGAGACAACACTCCTCCTACTAGGGACACCTAGAGGTTTAACGGCTAGTTGCACGTGCTCAGTGCAATCGTGTCTGCCTACGAAAGTGTGCTTAGTTTTCTCCTTTCTGTTTCTCCTTCTCTTGAATAAACTAGTTTGCTCGGGACGATCAAAGATAAGTTTGGGGGTATTTGTTCAGTTGATAAAACTGCACATTTGTTATTACATTTTTCCTACCATTTCCATATTAAAAAAGGTCTTTATTATAATATATCATACATATGAGGGTTTATGTGTAAAAATACTATTTTCCATGTGTTGATATATTATAATTAGCATTTGGTAGGAAAATGTATGCAAATAATATCATTGACCAAATCCTAGTAGAACAAAGTCTACCAAATATTATTTGTTAAGTTATTGTGCAGAATTTTCAGGTCTAAAATCAAGGAAATCAAGTTGTTAAAGAAAACCTGCCTAATTAAGAAATCAAAATGAAGAAATCAAGTCTGGCAGAAGAAAAGAAAAGATTTCAAATTTCTGAAGATTCCAGAGAACTCCACCTGTCAAGTAAAGGAAAACCACAGAAATTGATCAAGGGATAAGATCATCAGGACGCGGATCCGCGGCCCGAGCCCCTTGATGCCGCGGATCCGCCGCGTAGATGAAGAATTAGAGGCTAGCAATTTTTTGGTTGGATCATAACTGCTATTCCCCAATTTAGGCATCTGAATTTCTAGCTTTTGGAGTATAAATAAGGACCGAGACCCTCTTGGAAAAATCATCAAGCCGACGAGATCGCGAAGTCTAAGACGGCTCACGCATCCAGGATGATCATCAACTGTTCGTCCACCTCCTTGGAAGAGATCGAGAAGCAAACTAGTATTTGTAATCATTTTCTAAGGGATCAAAGTGTAATGAATATTGTTGATTAATAAAGGTAGCTTTCTTTTTCTTATTCTATTTCTTCGTAGTTTAAGTATGCATTTTCTCTCCATCTCTCTTTCTCTCAACATGCGCGAGTAATTCTCCGCTTGTTAGGGTTCGTAAGATTATGGTAGGCTAATGGATGATGAAGATTCCTAAACCCTTTTTAAGTCCTATAAAGTTTATAAACTTTATCAAGACAATCATTAACATCCTAATCGGGCGCGCTAACAATTCATTGTTAGTCTCGACCGCGATTAGAGATTAGATTAATGATTGTTTTGGTAAAGGCTAGATATGGAGGGAGTTCCATGTCGAGATAGGGGTTAAGAGTGGGATTCCTTTTCTCTCTAGAAACCCTAATCTACACGCATCACCGTCATTCTAGTTTTAAATCTATTAAAGGATAGAAAGAGTAATTTTTAATTAATCATCCATAACTACTAAATCCTAACGAACCCTACAAGCCCCCTTTTCATATAAACTTACCTCCGTAGTTAATCTAGATCTATATTTTGCATTAGTGCTTAACGTAGATCTAGATCCTACAACCATTCTTCAATATTCTTTATTCCTATCCCTCATCTCTTTTTCAACACATCTAAAGTAAGAGTAAAAGGTTCCACGTTTCCTAGAGGACGACCCGTACTCACCTCGGTCTAGCTACACGCGACACCGTTCTGATTGCGGTTACTTTAACTACAAACACACTTTTTTGAGCCAAAACACACTTTTACTTGCTGATTTTGTTATAAGTTGCCCCATCATTTCGGCTATTTCATATGCATTTTGGCTCGCTGATTTTTTATTGCGAGTATGGAATTTGGAATCTGGTGCCAATCTCAACATCTGCATCACTATGACTGGAATATTTCCAGGACGAATCATCATTTGCGTTTTTCGATTTAAACAAAGATGGCATAGCAAATAGGGTTAGAATCCTGTCGACTAAGGCTTTTGATTTCATGAGCCGTAAGGAACTCATAAAGGTGTTTCTCCTTACGAGTCGTGAGGATCTCATAGATGCGTTTTCTCCTTAAGAATCGTGAGGATTCTTAAGTGTGTGTTCTCTTATAAGTCGTAAGGATCTTACAAGAGTGTTTTTTCCTTGCAAGTCGAGAGGACCTACAAGTGTTTGTTCACCGTGTGAGCATATCCCTAGTCGCTGGTGGGACTCTGTTAGGGAAATGTTTATTCGTGCCCGTGGATTGTATACAAGGGTCAGTATTGAACCGCTTGTAGGGCGTAATCGGGGTGTATGACGGCTTAAGAACGGGTTCAGATCCCTGTAGGTTAAGGCTTTTGAATCCTATGAGCCGTGAGGGTCTCATAATAGGGTTCTCCTTACGAGTCGTGAGGATCTCGTTAGTGTAATTTCTCTTTAGGAATCGTGGGGATCCCCAAGTGTGTCGCTCCATTATGAGTCGTAAGGATCTCACATAGGTATTTTCTCCTTACAGGGTCGAGAGGACCTTGCAAGTGTCTTTTAGCGAGATTGCGCCCTTTCGGGTTTTCATAAACTCGTTGGTAGTCCTGCTGTTTTTACTCATGGCGCCCTTTCGGGTTTTCATCCGTGCCTATCTCGCTTATGGACATACCGTTTTTTTTACGGGTCTGCGCCCTTTCGGGTTTTCACAAATATCGCCGGTAGTCCTGCTGTTTTTACTCACGGCTCCCTTTCAGGTTTTCATCCGTGCCCATTTTGCTTATAGACATACCATTTTTTTTTGTCAGCCTTGGGATGCTGCGGTCCGTAGTAGTTTATAGACGTCTCGGTTAATTGCAAGTTTTAGAACATTGCGGTCCATCGTTAGTTTAGGGACATTTCGGTCCGTTGCTCGTGGGTCTGGGATTTTCTCCGGGCAACGTACGATTACGCAGCTAGATGTCCTCGCAAGTCTTCGTATCTTTTGTGTCGGAGGTGGATTCCTTGAAGAGAGGGTTGAGGGCCATTTCTTCGTCAGAGTCTCTTCCAAAGGTGATAACTTACGATCCCTTGGTGTTAACTATGTGACAGTTGCCGGCAGTTCTTTTGCGCTCATATGTCGTGGTTCTCTATTCCCGAAGAGGCTTACGCTTCACTCGTTGAACATGTTGTCGGTGGGAAACATACCCCTGCCACCATTTTTTAAAGGCTATGCACTCTTTGGTTGGGTGTGCAATCCTCTGATGGTATAAACAGAAGTTAGGATGTACGTCCGCTTCATCAAGATGTATACCGCCAGAAGAATTTCCTTTGAAAGAGGGCAACTTCATTCCTATTGACAGGGCCCTAGCGAATCGTTTCATTGCTTTAAGCTCGCTTTTGCCGGCGATGGGGATACTTCGATCCGGTTGGGGTATTCTATGGCTTCCCTTCACCGGAGCTTCTTTATCTTGACGCCGACGTCTGGCCCTTTTGTATATGGCCATATCCCTGTTAGCTTTTCTTTTCTGAAGAGTTTCGTTCAGGATTACGTCAATCATTACGTCTGACGGTTCTAGGAGTTCCCATTTGGGATCTGCCCTCAGTTTCTCTGCATCAGGAGCTTCTTCACCATCTATTGATGAATGAGAGATTACGTGGCAGCTCGCCACATAGTTCTCAGGTTCATCTGACGAGTCTTCTCCTTCATCATTGTCATCATTTCCGTCCTCAAGGATGTGGTTGAGGAACTCTTGGAGTGTGACCGGGGTTCGCGCCTTCTGGTTATATTCCTCCAGCGCGTCGATATGTTTTTGCTGGTCCGTGCGCTTGTCATCAGGCTTCACAGGCTTTTTGGTCTTCTTTTTCTTCAAAGATTTTGACGGCTGGGCCTGGGTATTTTGCCCATTGCTACTAACTCCCGATGTTGGACGTGGTTTCAACATCCCATCGATGATCTCTGGCTCTTGCAGGCTTTTCCACCTGATCGCCGGACATGTTTGAAGATCTTTCAGCATCCTTTTAGTTTTTGCCGAAAGAACAACTTCCCATAGAGCTTCCTCTATGAATGAGCACGATGCCCCTGGCATGTCCATCTTTTTCGGAGCATGTGGTTGTGGCGGGTTCACCTTCCAGGTTTCAGACAACGCGAATTTGCCTTGCTGGTACTGGTCTTCAACCCAGTTTTTGAAGAAGTAGCAATCTTCGATTGGATGACCCACTACTCGATGGTAGAGAAAATAGTTAGGATGGTTGGCGTCACCGGATTGCGATGAGTGTCTTGGCTCTGGAAAGGTGATGAGCCCATTGCGTATTTCCAGTTCAAACAATCTCCTTGTTTTATCTCGAGAAAATGAGTAAGGACGTCCCAGTTTCTCCTCGAGGGATTGGCGTGGTTTCACATTGCTTTGGCGAGCAACCGATTTTATGTTACTCTACTGTTGTTGAGTGTTAGCGATGAAGGTCGCTTTCCCTTCCCCCTTTTCATTTCGGAGCTCCGTCTTTGAAGAAGAAGGCCTATAGCCCATCTGGTCCATTTGGGCCAGCTTGTCAATCAAGGCCTGGAAGGTAGTCGGCTTGAAAAACATCATGAACTGGGATATGGTTGCTTGCGGATCGAGGGTACCCACGAACATGCTTACTGCAGGAGCCTCTTCAATGCATTGTTCGCATTTCGACCATAGGTTCCGCCATCGCATCGCGTATTGAACCCATATTTCTTCAGGCTTCACCCTGGCATTGATCAATGCCGTGACTGGGGTGCGTTCGCTAGCGCTTGCGCTTGCGAAACGCTGGGTGAATAGCAACTCCATCTCCGTAAATATCTTAACGGAGTCGTTCAGGAGCTCGGAATACCATTCAAACGCTGTCTCCGACAAGCTGCCAACAAACTGGCGAAGCAGTAGTTTGTCGTCACCTCCGGTGTTGCCGCACAGCGCCCTGAATTGAGTCACGTGTTGGTGTGGATTTCCTGTCCCCTTATATATGTGAAATTTAGGGATCGTATATCCTAGCGGGTACTTTATTTGATCGTACCAACCCGGATAGGGTCGTCCAGTCTTAACAATTTGCCCGGCCGCTTCGCTCGCCTGATGAGCTCTATCTGCTGAGCGATGTAGTCATCCAAGGAGGCTTTGGAGACGGTCTCCTCCTTGGCTGCTGAACAAGCAGGAAGGGGGTTTGACGTTTCCCCTCGGTTGTAACAACTCCATTTTTAGTGTACAAAAAAAAATTGTTTAAAAATTAATGTATACTTGGAGTAATTGCAATTCTGTGAGTACCATAAATATTTGTTTTGCTAATTAATTACAAGAAGGAGCTTGTAGCTCATTGTTAATACCTTGCACTACTGAACCAAGTCACCAGAATTCAAATCCCATACCCCACATTATTTTTTTTATATTGTTTTATTTTGAACCTTTAGAATACCAAGGGTTTACACGTGCATATCTCACAAAATCCCTACTACACCCTGAAATATAACTGTACCAGAGGATAGACCAGCCGTCGGGGGAGGATTCCGGCCGCCTGACTCGGCCAACTCGGCCGGCGAACCGGCCGACTCAGGCCGCCGGCCGAGTCACGGCCGAGTCGGCTGATTTCGGCGACGACCCTAAGACAAAAAATGTGTCTTTTGGTCTCCCCTGTACACCTGCATAATTTATTTCCTCAGACCATTTCCAGAGCTCTTTTAAAACCCAAATTACTCCACTTTTATTACATTTATCACATTTTTTTTCATTTTAACCATTCACCTACCCTAACCCTAGCCTAACCCTATAAATACAACCCCTAAACACTACCCCCTCACCCCAAATTCTGAGCAAACTCTCAAGAAATTTCCTAGAACTTTAGTGTGCATTTGAAGTGAGCAAAGAGGCGAAGCTCCGGCGAATTTTCCGGCGACAACCCTAGGAGTTCCCGACGAAGAAACGGCGCACCGGAAACTACGTCCACTCCCTCTCCCTCTCCTCTTTAAGCTAAACCCGTAAGTCCTACCTTTCCCCTTCTCTAATCTTTTTGAAAATACGAAATTCTAAAATCCGACGGAATCGGAATAAATCCGATTTCCGATTCGGTTCTTCCTAAAATCTCACTTTTTCTTTAATACAATCTTGTTAAACTATTACATGTTGACTGTTAAACACTAAATAATCATATTGAACAAGTTCCATATCAAAAGAAATTGCTATTTGTAGCGTGTTTTTCGTCACCCCATTGAGATGGGAATACGCGCGCGCTTGTCAGGCGCATTACAGTTTCCCCCTGCCTAAGGTAGGCTGGGGTTTAATGATTGTGGGGATCCGAATCTCCGGCAGCCGCGGACTAAGCTGTCGTTAATTACCCCTCGCATTTGGAGCGAGGAAACCTCCGATTGACGGGTTAAACTGGTCATGCGAACTCAATGTGCAGTATTGTGTTTTGAAGGGGTTTTGGATATATCGGGGGGCCCGCAGAGTTTTTACGGGGGGCCCGCTACCCGGATAGCGGGCTGGGGGTCAAGGGGGCTAATAGCCCACTTGCAGGGTGCGGGGCAGTGCCCCGTTAGAAATTTTTTTCTAACAGGGACAATGTCGTGGTGTATGTGTGTGTGCACATATGTATGCATATGTGTATATATATATATGTATACATGTATATATATATATATATATATAAAAGAAAGAGGGGGAAAAGGCATCCAAAGGATGCGTGGGCCAGTGTTCATAACATAATATTGCATTCTGTATGCCCCATTCTTATGCATTTTACAATGAAAACAGGTGCTTTTGACCCATGTCTGCTACATGTTACAGGTTACAGGTTCTTGGAGCAAAAACAGTGAAAAACACAAAAGACGACACAAAAGAAAAATTTTTGACCAACAATTAGGAGGATCTTAGTAAAGCCCAGCAGAAGAACGGTTCACCATCAACAAGGCAACTCAAGATCCAAATTTGTAAGAAAGACGGTTAAAAGATCCATTGCAAAGTGTTCACTGAAAATCTGGAATTAATACAGAAGCCCAATTGATAAAAAGAATAAAGAAACAAGAAGCCCAGAAGAACCAAACCAAGCCCAAGAAAAATCATATGATGATCCCATCATTGGGCCGCGGAACCGCGGCCCAAGCGCGCCCATGCCGCGGTTCCGCGGCTGTTTGAAGCCCTAATGCGCATAAAATTTTGCCAAAATTCTGTGGCGGCTATGGAAAGATTTTCTGGGGGTATATTTGTAATTGTAGACATGCGGATCAGCTGTAGCCCTAGGGTTTCTATGTCCTATAAATAGAACCCAAGTCCTTGTATTTTTTATGCCTCTACTCATGAATAAAATTCTGTTTTCTTGAAGTTAGAGTGCATCAAAAGTAAGTAGGTTATTTTCCTTGCAGTAGTTGTAGTTTTTCATATCTGATCTTATTTTTCTCGCCTTAGTTTAAGTTAGTTAGTTTTTATTAAACTTGCAATCGATGTTTTTTCTCTTTAATAAAATCATGTTTTTTTTCATCCCCTCAATGAGCGAGTAGTTTCCTCGCTTGTTAGGGTTAGGAATAGGGAAGGATTTGAGAGATAAAGATCTCTCATCTCTTTCCTTTGCCAAACTTTTATGAACATTAGAACTCCATGCATACCTTTTTATTCCGCTCCCTACGGCACTTTTACCCTCAAGGTAACGGTGATTCCGTAGTCTAAAGGCCCGGATTTTAAGGTTTTCCATGGAGATTAGGGTAAAGATTAAGAAAGGAAGGACAAGGATCTAGAGGAAGAATCAATCTTCCCAATCATCCTAATCCCCTTTGTTAAGATTTACCATAACACTAATATGACATCTTTAATTAAAAGGCAATGGAAAGAAATGTAGATCTTTGTTTACCAAATTTTCCCTAGACTTAATCCTAGCAAGTTTCTAATCCTAGTCTCATACAACTTCAATTTTTAGGTTTAATTATAAATCCAAACACCATTTGGAATTAACTCGTAAGAACTTAAAGGAGATTTACACATCCCAGTGGACCGACCCGTATTCACCGGTTAGCTTCATGCGACGCCGTTCTTGATTGCGGTAAATATTTTTGATCGACAAAACATCCTCTTAATCAGCCAGCGCCTTGGGCGCTGTGCGCCCAGGTGCTGTGCGCTCAGGCGCTAGAGTGCCACGTGGGTGCTCTGCACTTGAGCATTGGGCGCTTGAGCGCAAGCGCGCCACGTGTCGGCATGTGGACGCTTTGCGCTTCAGCGCCTGACGCTCGAGCGCAATTGCGCTACGTGTCGGCACGAGGGCGACTTGCGCCTGAGAGCGCAAGCGCGCCACGTGTCGGCACCGAGGCGACTTGCGCTGGAGCGCAAGCGCGCCACGTGTCGGCACGTGGACGCTTTGCGCTTGAGCGCTGTAGTGCAAGCGCGCCACGTGTCGGCACGTGGGCGCTTTGCGCTGGAGCGCTGAGCGCTGGAGCGCAAGCGCGCCGCGTGTTGGCATGCGGGCGCTCTGCGCTTAGCGCCGGCGAGAAAAAGAGGCTTTTAGCCTAAAAAATTTCTCGGAAGAGAAATCAGAGAGGAGTTAGACTCCTGAGTATGTTTTTGGGGTTAATGGAAGGGGTTCTTCTTCTTCCTGCTCTTTTAGCTGGATCTTGAAGATCAAGAAATGTGAGATCTCAAAATCTCTCCTTTTGGGGATCTAAAGACAGATCCAAGTTTCCCTTTGTGGGTTTGGTGGTGAAAAACTATTTTGTTTTTGAAAAGGAAGAGTAAAACTCTTGATTTAATTCAGAAGAAAGAAGAAGGTTTGAGACCTTCAGAAAAGGGAAAGAAATACAAACCCTAGGTTTTTGAGAGAATGAAAGTATTATTTTATTCATCATCATGTTGCCTTTTATAGGCTTACATATTCACATATAGCCCCTTGGGCTTCACAAAATGACATTTTGCCTATCCCATGGCTTTTGTGCCATTTCATTTTTGCACATAAGCCATGGGCTTACAAAATATTGGCTTTATGCCCATTTTGCATACATTCATGTATAAAAAATTACATAAAAATTATTTATTACATGATTTTGTTGTTGGTATGGGGAGGCTGGCCGCGGGCTTGGGCCTACCTAGCTTGGGGATTGACCTTGACTTTGACTCGGTCAACCGGGGTGCAAATTTTTACCCCAACAAATTGCCCCCCATCAATAAATGCACACCGCACATTTGAGTTGTGTGCATGAAATTGATGGATCTTGAAGCTGGACTTCGAGGTGGAACATCATTCTAGGGGAGGAGTATCATCCTGGGGAGCATGATTCCTGGGAATCGGAGCATCATTCCGATGAGCGGAGCATGATTCCAGGGGTTCGGAGCATCATTCCGAAGAGCGGAGCATCATTCCGAAGAGCGGAGCATGATTCCAGGGGATCGGAGCATCATTCCGATGAGCGGAGCATGATTCCAGGGTTCAGAGCATCATTCCGAAGAGCGGAGCATGATTCCAGGGTTCAGAGCATCATTCCGAAGAGCGGAGCATGATTCCAGGGGATCGGAGCATCATTCCGATGAGCGGAGCATGATTCCAGGGTTCGGAGCATCATTCCGAAGAGCGGAGCATGATTCCAGGGTTCGGAGCATCATTCCGAAGAGCGGAGCATCATTCCAGGGATCGGAGCATCATTCCGACGAGCAGAGCATGATTCCAGGGATCGGAGCATCATTCCGATGAGCGGAGCATGATTCCAGGATTCGGAGCATCATTCCGAAGGGCGGAGCATAATTCCAGAGATCGGAGCATCGTTCCGAAGGGCGGAGCATAATTCCAAGGTTCGGAGCATCGTTCCGAAGGGCGGAGCATGATTCCAGAGTTCGGAGCATCTTTCCGAAGAGCGGAGCAGAATTCCAGAGATCGGAGCATCATTCCGAGGATCGGCAGACATTCTGACCGAAGCATGATTTCGATGCAGAGGTAGATTCCTAGGCGAAGTATAATTCCGACAAGGGAGGCAAATATTCCGAGGCGAAGCATTGATTTCGACACGGGGTATATTCTGAGACGGAGCATGATTCTGGCGCAGAGCTTGTTGGCTAACTTGATTCCGAGACGAAGCATAATTTCGACCGGAAAGGCAGGTACACCGAGGCGAAGCATCATTTCGACACGGGGTGTATTCTGAGACGAAGCATAATTCCGACGAGGAGGTCGTTATCCCGAGGCGAAGCGTGATTTCGACACGGGGTAAATTCTTGGACAAAGCATGATTCCGCCGCAGAGGTTGTTGGTTTGATTTGATTTGGGTTGACATCAGCATCGCTACACTGGGATATGGTACCAGGAGCGAATCATCATTTGTCATGAGAGGATTTGGGGATTGGTTTTTTTTTTGTTTGGCATCAGCATCGCTACACTGGAATATGGTACCAGGAGCGAATCATCATTTGTGTTTTCTTATTAGGAAACGATGGCTTAGGAGACAGGTTTTGGGTCCCTATCGCCTAAGACTTTTCAATTTTATGAGCCGTAAGGGTCTCACAAAGCATTTTCTCCCTACAGGTCGTAAGGATCCCGTAAGTGTATTTTCTCCTTGGGAGTCGTGGGGACTTCCAAGTGTGTTTCTCCTTTGTGAGTCGTAAGGATCTCACGCGGGAATTTTCTCCTCACAAAGTCGAGAGGACCTTGTGAGTGCATTTCATCTCTTTCTCACGAGTTTGCGCCCTTTCGGGTTTTCATAAACTCGCCGGCAGTCCTGCTGTTTTTACTCACGGAGCCCTTTCGGGTTTTCATCCGTGCCCATTTTGCCTGTGGACATACCTTTTTTATTTTTAGTTTATTATTTTTGGAGAGATTGGGATTGTTTTATGCCCGTGGATTGTATACGGTTTTGCAGGATGTATGATCCAGACCGTAGGGCCATAAAAATTTCGGGACCTTGTTGGCGTCTGCATCGCTGCACTAGAATATGATACCAGGAGTGACTCATCATTTGCCATTAGGAATTTGAGTTTTGGACGGTGTTTGCATCGCTGCACTGGAATATGGTACCAGGAGCGACTCATCATTCGCCGTTGGGGTATGGGATTTGGAATTTGGTTGGCGTCTGCATCGCTGCACTGGAATATGGTACCAGGAGCGACTCATCATTTGCCATTAGGAATTTGAGTTTTGGATGGCGTCTGCATCGCTGCACTGGAATATGGTACCAGGAGCGACTCATCATTCGCCATTAGGAATTTGAGTTTTGGACGGTGTCTGCATCGCTGCACTGGATTATGGTACCAGGAGCGACTCATCATTCGCCATTGGGGTATGGGATTTGGAATTTGGTTGGCGTCTGCATCGCTACACTGGAATATGGTACCAGGAGCGACTCATCATTCGCTATTAGGAATTTGAGTTTTGGATGGCGTCTGCATCGCTGCACTGGAATATGGTACCATGAGCGACTCATCATTCGCCACTTAGGGGGATGGGATTTGGAATTTGGTTGGCGTCTGCATCGCTGCACTGGAATATGGTACCAGGAGCGAGTCATCATTCGCCACTTAGGGATTGGGGAGAGATTGCTTAGGAGACAGGTTTGGATCCCTATCACCTAAGGCTTTTCAATTTTATGGGCCGTCAGGGTTCCATAAAAGCATTTTCTCCCTACGGGTCGTAAGGATCCCGCAGGTGTATTTTCTCCTTAGGAGTCGTGAGGACTCCTAAGTGTGTTTTTCCTTTATGAGTCGTAAGGATCCCACAAAGGTTTGTTCTCCTCATGTATCGTGAGGACACATGAGTGGGTCTTCTCAATGGAGCATAGTTCCAAAGGCGGAGACCAGCCGCGTAACTGGTGATTACGGTGGGGCATGAAGGTGGTGAGAATTATTTGAGCCCGTGGATTGTATACGGTAGTCAATTTGGGGACCAACCGTAGGGCTGGGAGAATTTTGGAAATTGGATCTTGGTTGGCGTCTGCATCGCTGCACTGGAATATGGTACCAGGAGCGACTCATCATTCGCTTTGTTTTTTTTTTTGGTTTTTGTTTTGTTTTTGCCGTGATTGCTCTATCATTTCAGCTTTTCTTATCGCGAAGGTCGCAATTGCCCTATCATTTCGGCTATTTATTCGCGGTTCTCCCATCATTTCGGCTTTATTTTCATTTTCATTTTCATTTTCACTCGCTGATTTTTATTGCGACTTACCCCATCATTTCGGCTTTTATTTTTTTTCTTTTATTTACACATTTTCTTGTTTATTTACATTTTTTTTACTTTCCCAGTTTAACGACTTAGAGGTCGACTGTTCCCAATTTAATGACGTGGTGGTCGACCGTTTTCAGAGAAAGGCAGATGTCTGAGAGAATTAGTTTCACGAAGAACTTCGGTCTCCGTTTGTATGAAATTGGCGGTCGCATCTTGATTGTTTACTAACACGCCTTTGGACAGTTCTATCTCTCCTGCCTTGTATTGCTTTTCGACCCAATCTTTGAAGACGAAATAGTCCTCAATGGCATGACCTATAACTCTGTGATTGGGGCAGTATTTGGGGTCGTCGGTCATATTCGCTTCCTGCGGTCTTTTTGACTCTGGCAGTTGTAGACCGTTCTTCAGGGCGTCTTTGAATATTTTGCGGATTTTGTCCCTTCTGAAGGAATAGACCTTATCTAGCTTCTCTTTGAGTTGAGATTCTCCTCCCTCTCCGAACACTGGCTTCCGAGGCTGGTTGGCGCTAGGCCCGCTCATCCTTTGCTTATTTCGGTTAGCCGAAGTGTTGAAAGACTCAGAATCATCGGAGTTTCCGCCTTTGCGATTATCGTCCTTTCGGTTTCTCTAGGACCTATTGTTATTTTGGTAATCCGAGGAGGACTCCTGCTTTGAGCGCTCCAGCATCTGAACTTTCCTGGTCAGCTCTTGGAATGTTTTGAGACCCGCGGTGCATAGAAACGGGGCCATTCAATTGTTGAGATTTCCGACGAGGAGACTAACAGATTGGTCCTGCTCTATCGGCGGTTCGCATTTGACGGAGAGATTGCACCATCGGGTTATAAAACCCGTGCTGCTTTCGTTGTTCTTGGGCTTGGTCCTTACGAGCTCGGCAATGGTGATCTTATCGCTGACGCTCATGAATCTTTGTCGAAACAAAGATTCCATTTGGACGAAAGTAGTAACGGAGCCATCCGGTATGCTCACGTACCAGTCGAAAGCAACATCGGTCAAGCTATTAACGAGCTGGCGGAGGAGAAGCGCATCATTGCCCCCAGTATTCCCGCATGAGGCTTTGAAGTGGGCGATATGCTGATTCGCATTTCCCGTCCCATTGAATCTTCCGAATTTGGGGATGATATAGCCGCTAGGAAATTCTTCCAGATCATACTGAGCAGGATATGGTCTCCCACTACTGCTGATATCTTTTTGCGCTTCGGCTTCGGCCACCAATGTTTTGACTTTGCTGGCAACCAAATCCATGATTTGATCTTGAGTTAGCGGGCTACTATCATTGGTAGCCAAGACATTTCCCGAGATAGGATGCGACTGGTTTTCAAGTAGTTCGCCCACTTTTGGATTTGAGGGAATAGGCGTCGGCTGCTTTGGGACACCATTTCCCGGTTCACGAGCAGAGCCCTCCACTTGATTGGGCGGCTGAGAGGCCAGTCGGGACGTGAGCTGCATCACGACATTCGTCAAGTCATCGATTTTGGAGTAGAGTTTGTCCATCTCCTTGTCTTTGTTTATGAGCTGCTTTCGGATCTCTTGAAGCAACTCTTGCTCCGCGGTCCTGGGGCGGAAAGTCGGCTCTTCTTCGCTTTCCAAGCCCGACTCCTCATGGACCGAAGGGTCTTTCTGCTTATCAACCTCACTAGGAAGGTCTTCATTACCTTCCAGAGGAGGCTGGCCTTGGGATGTGGCAGCCATATTCACGCCAGATTGGATTTAGGATGTGGTGGCCCCGTCCTTGCTCTTGCTGCGCGTGCCCACCATGTAGACAGTGTGGACCTCATATCCAGTCGTCTCTTTCTCATTGGCGGGGAGCTTACAGAAGACACCCGATCGAGCAGTGTTCAAGAGTACCGCTGGAGCTTGCTCGGGACGCGTTGTACCTTTGTTGGAGTTGATGGCCTTGCCCCCAGCTGGGGCCAAGGAAAGTCGTTCAGACACCGACTTGCGTTTGGGTTGGGGCGCCCTTGAGATCACCACATTTGGTCTCCTGCCTTTCGAGACCGGTTTGTCTGCCACCGGGGCTTGAGGAGTTGGGATGGCTCCAACTGGCATGAACATAATAGATCCGAATGGTAGCAGCGGCTCCTCCCATTGTCGCCCGAACTGGCCGGAAGGACCGTCCTGGAGTCTATCTTCATCGTGTAGGAGACGGGAGCTGAGTTCATTATCGAAGACATCGTTGAAAGGTGATTGCTTGAAAATCTGCATGAAAGAGCATTATTTTAGTATAAATATAGGTATGTACATTGATTGAGCTCGCATGAATGCTTAACCCGAAATATGGGAGGAGAGATTGGTCCTACCGGGCGTGCCAGAATCTATAGGGTGTTTTTCGTTACCCCATTGAGATGGGAATACGCGCACGCTTGTCAGGCGCATTTCAGATTCCCCCTGCCTAAGGTAGGCTGGGGTTTAATGATTGTGGGGATCTGAATCTCCGGCAGCCGCGGACTAAGCTGCCATTAATTACCCCTCGCCTTTAGAGCGAGGGAACCTCCGATTGACGGGTTAAACTGGTCATACGAACTCAATGTGCAGTGTTGTGTTTTGAAGGGGTTTTGGATATATCGGGGGCCCCGCAGAGTTTTTACGGGGGTCCCGCTACCCGGATAGCGGGCTGGGGGTCAAGGAGGCTAGCAGTCCCCTTGCGGGATGTGGGGCAGCGCCCCGTTAGAACTTTTTTCTAACAGGGACAGTGTTGTAGTGTATGTGTGTGTGCACATATGTATGCATATGTGTATATATATGTATATATGTATATATATATATAAAAGAAAGAGGGGAAAAAGGCATCCAAAGGATGCGTTGGCCAACGCCTTGGGCGCTGTGCGCCCATGTGATGTTCGCTCAAGCGCTAGAGTGCCACGTGTCGGCAAGTGGGTGCTCTGCGCTTGAGCACAAGCGCGCCACATGTCGGCACGCGGACGCTTTGCGCTTCAGCGCCTGACGCTCGAGCGCAATTGCGCCACGTGTCGGCACGGGGGCGACTTGCGCCTGAGCGCTTGCGCTTGAGCTCAAGCACGCCACGTGTCGGCACCGGGGGGACTTGCGCTCGAGCGCAAGCGTGCCACGTGTCGGCACCGGAGCGACTTGCGCTCGAACGCTTGCGCTTGAGCGCAAGCGCGCCACGTGTCGGCACGTGGGCGCTTTGCGCTTGAGCGCTGCAGTGCAAGCGTGCCACGTGTCGGCACGTGGGCACTTTGCGCTCGAGCGCTGAGCGCTGGAGCGCAAGCGCGCCACGTGTCGGCACGCGGGCGCTCTACGCTTAGTGCCGGCGAGAAAAAGAGGCTTTTAGCCTAAAAAAATTTCTCGGAAGAGAAATCAGAGAGGAGTTAGACTCCTGAGTGTGTTTTTGGGGTTAATGGAAGGGGTTCTTCTTCTTCCTCCTCTGTTAGCTGGATCTTGAAGATCAAGAGATGTGAGATCTCAAAATCTCTCCTTTTTGGGATCTAAAGACATATCCAAGTTCCCCTTTGTGGGTTTGGTGGTGAAAAACTATTTTGTTTTTGAAAAGGAAGAGTAAAACTTTTGATTTAATTCAGAAGAAAGAAGAAGGTTTGGGACCTTCATAAAAGGGAAAGAAATACAAACCCTAGGTTTTTGAGAGAATGAAAGTATTATTTTATTCATCATCATGTTGCCTTTTATAGGCTTACATATTCACATATAGCCCATTGGGCTTCACAAAATGGCATTTTGCCTATCCCATGGCTCATGTGCCATTTCATTTTTGCACATAAGCCATGGGCTTACAAAATATTGGCTTTATGCCCATTTTGCATACATTCATGTATAAAAAATTACATAAAAATTATTTATTACATGATTTTGTTGTTGGTATGGGGAGGCTGGCCGCGGGCTTGGGCCTACCTAGCTTGGGGGTTGACCTTGACTTTGACTCGGTCAACCGGGGTGCAGATTTTTACCCCAACACTATTTCCATTTTACCGTACTTTTTCATTAAAATACCATATAGTTTCATTTTCGATATTTAAACATCACAAACTTTTTATACCTTTAAGTAGATCATGAGGTAATGACCTACCTACTCACAACACTCATATGAAACATAGCACAATACCTTTCAGGAATATAGAATATTGGAAAACGAAACATTTCAAATAAATACCATTACTATTAAAACCGTTTTCTAAAAGATTTGTATTTTACACAAATCTTTGTAAAGCGCCGCTACAACCCATTTTGGGGAACTCGACTGGGATGGTGCGGATTATCGCTCATCCCTGGGCTTAGTAGTGTGAGATACAGACCTCTGCAAGGAGCATTCGGTCTCGAGAGATTTAAAATACGACATCTTAAGAAAATGAGTTTTTTAGAAATATATATTAAAATTATTTTTATATAATTATGTATATATGTAACATTAAAATATCTATTTTTAAATAATATAAATATTCTAACTCTTTTCAAAAATCACAAGAATCACTTAACATTAATATACCATGAATTCCATACAAGTCAATATTATAAATAAATACCCTTTATTATGAATTTAGGATATTTTCACTAGAAATATCACAATTATAAAATATACATTCTTGATAACTCTAAAGACGATAACTAAATACTTGGGAAGTATTTTGAAAATTATACAAAAGTATTTTTACATAAAACCCCCTCAGGTTCTATAAATTACCCTAAGGACCCTAGTAAACATAGGATTAAACGGGACCAATCTCTTGAGCCTCAGGGAACCGGAGAAGTGGGTGCTTGCCTATCTAAGGTAGACAACTTAACAACGGTATTATCAATACGGTAACGTCTTTGAAAAAGACACAAATCCTGCCGCCCATGTGCAGCGGTTACCGATAACATCAAAAACCATCAGGACTTCAATTTACTTTTCTAATTGTCTGACTCAGACTGAGTCTCATTAATAAACTGACTTGAATATGATTCAACTACAATCTACAATCTGCAATCTATAATATTACAATTCAACATGAATCCATCCAATCTATATTGACCGAACCAAACCATGGATATACTTCCATTTACATGATTCTCCAGTTACATCCATGATTCTACAGTTACATCCATTTACTGATATCATGGTTTCGGTAAGTCATCCAATTATACAATCTATACAGTTTACAATACAAGACAATACAATACAACTATACAAACAAGATATCTCGGGGTTTAAGTAGTAGATTAACTTATATTCCGTTGCTGTTGTACCGTGGCCCAACGGTTCCTTATACATTCTGTTTGCCCTAGTCTCTAGTATATAGAGACTCCTCTCATATACACTGGTATCCTTCTGTACCAAGCTACAAATAACAGCGTTAACATCACATTATAATAATATAATACAACTTTAAAAGCTACATTCTTATTCTGTCTATTCTATTTCTCTCTTATCTTTGGGACTTACCGAGCGATCTGTTCGCTGACAACATTCTCTTCTTTCTTCTTTGAATATCGTCAGGTGATCTGGACACGTCAGAGATCGAGCCCAGCGCTGAAGACTTGGATCATTTCGTTGAAGACCAAGAGCTTTAGTTCATTGTACACTTTTATTTCAGTACCTTTCCTTTTCTGTTATGCCATTGTTTAGGCATTGCTTTATTTCAGTTGTATTTACATTTCCATGCATTGTACAGAAAGAATGTGAATAAATAAAGTTGTTGTTTTATTATATCTTGTCTCTTGTGCATTTACTTTTATATTGCTTAGATACGCTTAGCGTATTTACTTCATAGTAAATACGTAGTGGCCTCGTCGCGTCCTCTGCCCGTATACTGGGAACCGGAGCGTGACAGGTTTTGTTGGTGGCCCATGCAGGTCGGAGCTGTATGAAACTCTATAATGCAGTTCTGTTCTACGTGAATAACCTAAGCAATATAACACAAGAACCAACAACTAAAACATTCTTTACAATTCATGTTCCTTGAATCTCTTCATTTCATATACTTTGAATCTGTCCTAACCTAAATCTTTCTTTCAAAGGTTATGGATTCCCCAAACAACACAAGCACCAACTTCAACAACACTCCACCACCACTACCAATCATACCTACTGTTCTTTCTCCACCCACCGAGCAAACGGTTTTGCTTGAGGCGATCCGCAGCCTCTTATAGGGACAGCAACAACTCTTGAACCGTCCCGAGACTGAAGCACCTGGGGTGAACCAATTCAGAGCTTTGCATCCCAAACAGTTCTCCTAAAAGGGAAGCCCGCTGGAAGCTGAAGAATGAGCACAAAGTATAGAAGATGATCTGGCAGCGGCACAAGTGCCAGATATAGCTTGGGTTCGTGTGGCAAAATTACAGCTCACGGACAATGCATGGAACTGATGGAAGGCGGAAGAAAACCGTCTTGATCAGCCCATTGAATGGAAGACTTTTCGCGATAGGTTCGACGCGAAGTACTTCCCTGAGACTGCCAGGTTCGACATGGAACAACAGTTTATTCATCTGCAACAAGGTTCGATGTAGATCAAGTCGGTAGATGAGTATGACGCTGAGTTCACCATGCTCAGTTGGTAAGATATGTCTCAAATAATTTGAATTTTTAAATATCACTTACTGCACAGCTAGCACAATCCTTTAAACAGATTCGCGGCACATTTGATACCGACGGACGAAATCAGAGCCCGTCGATTTCAACAAGGTTTGGACATGGAAATCTAGGCTGCACTAGCCACAGGGAAATTTCTAACTCATGAGGAGGATCTGACAGCTGCCCGTAGTTATGAGGCAGTGATAAAGGCGAGGGGCAGACCTCAGTCTGCAGGAGTTAAACGCTCTGTCAACCAGATGACAGGAGGAGCCTCGTCCAGGCCACCTTTTGTGCCAAGGCGACCGGGAGTACCGAACCATCGTCCCAGCCCAGCCTTTTATACCTACTGCAAGAAATCTGGACATGTGATGCAAGATTGCCGGCGAGCCAACCGTCTTTGCTTAGTCTGCGGCTCAGCTGCTCGTGATATTGGATCTTGTCCTTATAGACAAAATCCAATTGTTGCACCTAGGCCAGCAAACACTTACCCACAGCGCCCAGCCATCCAGGCACCTGCTCCAAGACTTGCACCATCTGCTCCACCATCTAGAGGACCATAGGCTGCACCACCTCCTTGTCAATTCCATCAAGCTCAAAGGAACGTTACAAGAAATCCTCCTCAGGCCAGGAGGAATGTACCAAGGCGCCAGGCTTTCACGATGACCGTGGAAGAAGCTGAGGCCACTGACCAAGTTATCACTGGTAAACCTTTCTTTCTCAAATTTTCTTTCAGTCTTACTACCTATCTACATACCTTTACCTACACCTAAAACATATCCCACATACCTTAGGTACAATCTTAGTTGCCTCACTTCCTACACTAGCACTGTTTGATACTGGAGCATCTCGCTGCTTTATGTCACAACGGTTCATCCGAACTCATGCGATTCCAGTCACACCGCTTGTATCCAGCTGGAATGTCAGTTAAGGAAATGACGTTCTAAAGGCAACAATGGGATACAGCTTGTGTCCAGTTGTCGTCTGCAGCAGAGAGTTCTATGCTGACTTCAAAGTGCTAGACATACTGAACTTCGATGTGGTTCTAGGTATGGATTGGCTTGGACTTTTTATGCTACCATCGAATGTCGTCAAAGAAGGGTAGTATTCGAGATTCCAGACCATCCGGTCTTCTATTTCAAAAGCGGAGACCGTACTCTAGAGACAAGTACATACAAAGTGAAGCCAAGGGAAGCAGTAGTTGTAGCAGCTCAAGCGGAGGAATAATCAAGGACAGATGTGGTTCGAGAGTTCGACGACGTGTTTCGTGACGATATATCAGGTTTGCCTCCCGAGCGAGCTCTTGAATTCAGCATTGATTTAGTACCAGGAGCACAACCGGTGATCAAAGCACCTTATCGATTAAGTCCGGAAGGTTTGAAGGAAGTCCGAACACAGTTGGACGAATTACTGGCAAAAGGATGGATTCGTCCCAGCACTTCAAGTTGGGGATCACCTGTACTACTTATGAAGAAGAAAGAAGGTTCATACAGAATGTGCATCGATTACCGAGCCTTGAATGAAGTCACTATAAAGAACAAGTATCCACTCCTACGCACTGACGATTTATTCGATCAGCTAAGTGGATCTTGTGTTTTCTCTAAATTGGATTTTCGTTCAGGTTATCATCAGGTGAAGGTCAAGGAAGTTGATATTCATAAAACAGCTTTCAGAACTCGCTATGGTCATTACGAATTTCTAGTGATGCCATTTGAAGTAACCAATGCACCAGCAATATTCATGAACCTAATGAATCAAGTTTTCCGGGAGTACTTAGACAGGTTTGTTGTCATCTTCATCGATGACATCCTGGTGTATTCCATGAGTCGGAAAGAGCATGCCGAGCACCTACGAATTGTCCTGGAAACTCTTCGTCGACATCAATTATATGCCAAGTACAGCAAGTGCGAGTTTTGGCTAAATCAAGCTAGTTTTCTTAGACCTATCGTGGTGAAGGAATCTATATGGATCCAGCGAAAGTTTCAGCAGTTAGCGAATGGACGACACCAAAGTCAGTGAAAGACATTCGAAGTTTCTTTGGTCTAGCTGGATATTACAGAAGGTTCATTGAAGGCTTTTCAAAGATAGCAACACCCCTGACTAAGCTCACACGTAAAGATGAAGATTTTGTATGGTCAGAAGCATGCGAACAAGCTTTCGTAGAACTCAAGTCAAGATTGACATTAGCGCCTATTCTCGTCATACCGGATCAATTTGGAGGATTCGAAGTGCATTGCGATTCATCCGGTAAGGGATTAGGATGTGTTCTACATTAGCACGGTAAGATTGTGGCTTATGCTTCAAGACAGCTGAAGACTCATGAGCGCAATTATCCGACGCATGATCTGGAGTTGGCAGCTGTCATCTTTGCTCTCAAGATTTGGCGCCATTATTTACTTGGTGAATGAGTGAACATATACACAAATCACAAGAGCCTAAAATATGTGTTTACTCAGAAGGAGTTGAATATGCGGCAGAGAAGATGGTTAGAACTCATGGCGGACTTTGACATTAACCTGCAATATTACCCAGGGAAGGTGAATGTGGTTCCAGATGCTCTTAGTCGCCAACCATTAGCAATGCATCTCACCGCTCAGTGGAAGGTTCAACAAGACTTGCATTAGATAGAGATTGAAGTAGTCATGCCAGGTAACACTTCAAGTTTGATGAATTTACAAGTTCAATCAACCATTGTCAATCAGATCAAAGCAGCTCAAGCAAGTGATGCTAAGTTTTTTTAAAAGATCAGAGAACAAGTGGAGAATGGACTCAGAACAGACTGCATCATCCATGAAGACGGATCTTTGAGATACAACAGCAGATTATGTGTACCAAAAGGTCATGTTCAGGAAGAGTTAATGAAAGAAGCTCACAACTCTCCCTACTCAGTACACCCTGGAGGTACCAAGATGTACAAAGATCTATGTAAGAATTATTGGTGGAATGGAATGAAGCGTGAAGTAGCCAGAAGCATCGCAAAATGCTTGGTGTGTCAGCAGGTAAAGGCTGAACATCACAGGACTGATGGATTACTTCAACCGTTACCAATCCTAGAATGGAAGTGGCAATACATCACGATGGATTTTGTGACTGTTCTTCTTCGCAGCACAAAGGGTAATGATGCTGTATGGGTCATTGTGGATCGACTCACAAAGTCGGCTCACTTCATCCCATTTCGAGTTGGCCAATCAACTGAGACACTAGCAAAGATGTACATGGAGGTAATAATCTACTTAAGATTTAAACTCTACATAATGTACTATCTCTGATACCTATGAACTCATACAGAAAATTATGAGACTTCATGGAGTACCGGTCTTCATTGTTTCCGATCGTGACATAAGGTTCCGATCGCAATTTTGGCAGAGTTTGCAAGCAAGCTTGGGAACAAGTCTGAACTTCAGCACGGCTTATCATCCACAAACAGATGGTCAATCTGAGCGAACAATTCAGATCTTGGAGGATATGCTCAGAGCATGCATGTTAGACTTCAAAGGATCGTAGGAAGATCACCTACACCTTGTGGAGTTTTCGTACAACAACAGCTACCAAGGAAGTATAAGAATGACACCTTTTGCAGCACTGTATGGAAGAAGGTGTCGATCGCCATTAAGTTCAGAAGACATCGGAGATAGGGAACTTCTTGGACCAGAGATGATAGTAGTGACTGTTGATGTGGTTCGTACTATCAGAGAAAGAATACGCATAGCCCAAGATCGACAGAACCATTGGGCTGATGCAAAAAGACGTCACTTGGAGTTCCAGCCAGGAGATCACGTATTCTTGATGATATCTCCGAACCGCGGAGTGATCCGATTTGGAAGACAGGGTAAGCTAATTCTGAGATACATTGGACCGTTCGACATACTCGAACGAGTCGGTGAAGTGGCATACCGCTTAGCACTTCCACCTTCATTAGAAGGAGTGCATAATGTATTCTACATATCCCGACTCAGAAGGTATGTGAGTGACCCCAGTCCTGATCTTGATCATTTCGAGCTCACTATACAGCATGACTTATCTTGTGAGCAACAACCTGTGGAGATCCTGGACAGAAAAGTGAAGACACTTCGGAACAAGGAAGTCAATTTGGTTCGAGTGATGTGGAGAAAAGACACTCTAGGAGAGTCCACTTGGGAAAGGGAAGATGAAATGTGTCACGCCCCGCTTCCCGGTATACGGCGAAGAGGACGGGACTGGTCCTCTACGTATTTACTCTGAAGTAAATACACTAAGCGTATCTAAGCAATATAAATGTAAAATCACAAGAGACAAGATATAAGATAACAACAACTTTATTTATTCACATTCTTTGTACAATGCATGAAAAGTAAATACAAATGAATAAAAAGCAATGCCTAAACAATAGCATAACAGAAATGAAAGTACTGAATGGAAAGTGTACGATGACTAGAGCTCGGGGTCTTCACTGAACTGGTCCAAGTCTTCAGTAGTGGGCTCGATCTCTGACGGGTCCAAATCACCTGACGACATTCAAAGAAAAAAGAAATAGAATGTCGTCAGCGAATAGATCGCTTGGTAAGTCCCAAAGATAAGAGGAGAAATAGAATAGACAGAGAGTAAGAGAGAGAGAGAGAGTGGCTTTCACAGTTGTATTATATTGTTTTAGTGTTAATGCTGTTGTTATCGTAAGTTCAAGGGTGAATGTCAACTAATCTTAAGAATGTTCTCAAACCCAACAGGCTGTAATCCAGGGGTAGGGAACCACGGGCCCAAATGATATGTTAGTAGCAGGACTTCGACCGTCGTCGAAGTATTCCAAACTGAACAGGCCACAGTCCAGGAGCATGTAAACACGGGCCATCATGATTGCTTGCTTGTGTTAGTAGACATGGATTCATGATCTAGGGGGACTCTTGAGATTATGTTGGATTCACGAATGAACTACCCCAATACCCCGTGTAGTTATTGTATTGATAGTATTGTATTGCATTGTAATGTCTTGTAAATTGAATTGTATAATTGGATGACTTGCCGAAACCATGATATCAGTAAACGGATGTAACTGTAGAATCATGTATATAACTGGAGAATCATGTAAACTGGATGATCATGTAAATGGAATGTATATCCATAGTTCGGTTCAGTCAAGTTGTATAGATTGATAGATTGAATATATGGAATAATGGATTTATGGATTCGTGTTGAATTGTAATATTGTAGATTGTAGATTGTAGATTGTACTTGAATCATATTCAAGTCAGATTATAGAGAGACTCAATCTGAGTCAGACAATTAGAAAAGTAAATTGAAGTCCTGATTGTTCTGATATTATCGGTAACCTTTCGTGTCTTTTTCAAAGACGATTACCGTATTGATAACACCGCTGTTAAGTTGTCTACCTTAAATAGGCAAGCACCCATTTCTCCGGCTCCCTGAGGCTCAAGGGGGTTTTATGTAAAATACTTTTGTATAGTAAATACACCCCAAATATTTATTATTCGTCTTTATAGTTGTAATGAGTGTAAATTTTATTTTGTAATATTTCTAGTGAAAATATCCTATTTTCATAATAAATGATATTTATTTGAAATATTGACTTTAGTGTAAAGTGAATCTTGTGACATTTTAAGAAAAAGATAGAATATTTATAATACTAAAAATAGATATGTTCATGTTACATATACCTATAGTTATATGAAAAATAATTTTTGTATATATATATATAATATTCTAGAAATCACATTTTCTTAAGATGTCGTATTTTAAATCTTTCGAGACCGAATGCTCCTTGCGGAGGTCTGAATCTCACACTATTAAGCCCGAGAATGTGCGATAATCCACACCATCCCGAACGGGTTTCCCAAATGGGTTGTAGCGGCGCTTTGCAAAGATTTGTATAAATACTAATCATTAAGGAAAACGGTTTTATTAATTATGGTATTTAAATGAAAAAGTGTCGTTTTCCGTATTCTATGTTTTAGGGTCTCCTAAGTCAACTAGACTGCACCTAACTCGTCCTAATCGACAAGTTGTGAGATATCTCAAATCGTCTCTTCACCGCCAATTGTGTCCAGATAAGTACAAGTGAAGAAATGAGGGATCCGCTCACGAATCACCATGAGACGTGCCTTTTAAAGTTACCTTTCTCACTTGTCTAGCCTAGATACCACAAAGTCAGGTTTAGATAAATGGCTGACGTCCATAACCATATCCTATTTTCATAATAAGTGGTATTTATTTATAAAGTTGTATCAATACTAAATCTTTTAGAAATGGTTTTATTAAGTAAATGGTATTTAAATAAAAATGTTTGTTTTCCCGTATTCTAAGTTTTCGAAGGTATCGTGTTATATTGTATATGAGTGTGTGAGGAGGTAGGTCGTTACCTCGTGGTCTACTTAAAGGTATAGCAAGTTTAATGGAGTTAAATGTAGAATTGAAACAATGTGGTATTTAAGTGAAAAATACGACAAATTGAAATAGCCATCATTTTATGAAATGAAACTTGATCAATTTGGTTGATTAGTGTTTAATAGTCAACATGAGAGAGTTTAAGCATAATAACATTAACGAGAAGTGATGTTTTATGAAGAAACCGAATCGGAAATCGGATTTGTTCCGATTCCGTCGGGTTTTGTAAATCCGTATTTTTAGAATAGAAAAGAGAGATAGAAAATGGATCTTACGGGTTTTGTAAAATAATGAGAGTGAGATAGAAGGAGAGAGATCGACGGTGCGTCGCTTCGTCGCCGAGATTCCTAAAACGATCGCCGGAAGTTCCGCCGAGAATTCATCAGAGCTTCGCCTCGAGCTCATTTTCAAAGTACACAAGTTTATTGGAGATTTTGAGAGAGTTGGCTCAGAATTTTGGGATGAGAGGGTGGGGGTAGGGGTGTATTTATAGGGTTAGGCTAGGGTTTGGATAGGTGTAGGGTTTTTAATTAAAAAATGTAAAAAGAAATGTGAAAATCATTAAAAATTGGAGTAATTGATGTATTCATAGCTCTGTGGAAACGATCCCACTAATTGGAGTGTACAGGTGATCTGAGGAGACCAAAGGGCACAAATCCCAAGTTGGCGACTCGGCCGAGTCGGGGTGCCAGGAGGTGGGGGGTCGTTAGGTGTGGGCTCTGGTGCTTTCAGGTTAGTGGGTGTAGTGGGAAAATTTGGATTTAACACGTGTTGACTGTTGGGCTTCTAAAGAATTTAAAACAAAATAAATATTAAAAATAATGTGGGGCAGGGGATTTGAACTCTAGTGGCTTGGTTCAACAGTGCAAGGTATTACCAATGAGCTACAAGCTCCTTCTTGTAATTATGTTATGAAATAAATACTTAAAGTGGTAACAGCAATATTAAATACTCCAAGTATATTTTGAATTTAAATCAATTTTTTGTACACTGAAAATGGATTTGTAACATTCTTTTGATTTGTAATTAAAAAGCAAAATAACTACTTATATCTTGTGCTCAAGTTAAAATACCCCTTTCTGGATTTTGAAAAAAATATTTGAAAAAATTTGTATAGGAAAAAGTGTATAAGAAAATTAGGGTTGTTACATTCTACTCTCCTTATAAAAATTTCGTCCTCGAAATTTGTAAAAGGAAAGTGTAACAAATCCCAGGAAAGTTTGGTGCTGGTGTACTGACAGTATGTGAAGAAATAACAAGGTGGTGCAAGAGTTTTAAAAATGTGAAGAGTGTGTGAAGGAATGAAAGAATGCGAAGGTTTTGGTAAGATTGTAAAAGAGGTGAGGGAATTTTGGGTTAGGACAGATTGAAGGTATATGATTAAAAGAATATGAAATGATAAAATTCAAGGAACATGATTGTAAAAAATATTTTAGTTGCTGGTTCTTGTGTTATACTGCTTAGGTTGTTCACACAGAACAGAACTGCATAGTATGGTTCTGTACAGCTTTGACCTGCATGGGCCACCAACAAAACTTGTCACGCCCCGCTTCCTGTTATACGGCGAAGAGGACGGGACTGGTCCGCTACGTATTTACTCTGAAGTAAATACGCTCAATATAAATATAAAATCACAAGTGACAAGATATAAGATATCAACAACTTTATTTATTCACATTCTTTTATACAATGCATGAAAAATAAATACAAATGAATAAAAATCAATGCCTAAACAATGGCATAATAGAAATGAAAGTACTGAATGAAAAGTGTACAATGACTAGAGCTCGGGGTCTTCATTGAACTGGTCTAAGTCTTCAGTAGTGGGCTCGATCTCTGACGGATCCAAATCACCTGACGATATTCAAAGAAGAAAGAAATAGAATGTCGTCAGCGAACAGATCGCTCGGTAAGTCCCAAAGATAAGAGGAGAAATAGAATAGACAGAGAGTAAGAGAGAGAGAGAGAGTAGCTTTTACAGTTGTATTATATTGTTTTAGTGTTAACGCTGTTGTTATCGTAAGTTTAATGGTGAATGTCAACTAATCTCAAGAGTGTTTTCAAACCCAACAGGCTGTAATCCATGGGTAGGGAACCACGGGCCCAAATGATATGTTAGTAGCAGGACTTCGACCGTCGTCGAAGTATTCTAAACTCAACAGGCCACAGTCCAGGAGTATGGAAACATGGGCCCTCATGATTGCTTACTTGTGTAAGTAGACATGAATTCATGATCTAGGGGGACTCTTGAGATTATGTTGGATTCATGAATGAACTACCCCAATACTCCGTGTAGTTATTGTATTGCATTGTAATGTCTTGTAAATTGAATTGTATAATTGGATGACTTGCCGAAACTATGATATCGGTAAACAGATGTAACTGTAGAATCATGTATATAACTAGAGAATCATGTAAACTGGATGATCATGTAAATGGAATGTATATCCATGGTTCGGTTCAGTCAAGTTGTATAGATTGATAGATTGAATATATGGAATAATGGATTCATGGATTCATGTTGAATTGTAATATTGTAGATTGTAGATTGTACTTGAATTATATTCAAGTCAGATTATAGAGAGACTCAATCTGAGTCAGACAATTAGAAAAGTAAATTGAAGTCCTGATTGTTCTAATGTTATCGATAACTTTTCGTGTCTTTTTCAAAGATGATTACCGTATTGATAACACCGTTGTTAAGTTGTCTACCTTAAATAGGCAAGCACCCACTTCTCCGGCTCCCTGAGGCTCAAGAGATTGGTTCTGCTTAAACCTATGTTTACTAGGGTCCTTATTGTAATTTATAGAACTTGAGAGGGTTTTATGTAAAATACTTTTGTATAGTTTTCAAAATACACCCCAAGTATTTATTATTCGTCTTTATAGTTGTAATGGGTGTAAATTTTATTTTGTGATATTTCTAGTGAAAATATCATATTTTCATAATAAATGATATTTATTTGAAATATTGACTTTCATGGTATTTTAGTGTAAAGTGAATCTTGTGACATTTTTAGAAAAAAAATAGAATATTTATAATACTAAAAATAGACATGTTCATGTTACATATACCTATAGTTATATGAAAAATAATTTTTTTTATCTATATATAATATTCTAGAAATCTTGTTTTCTTAAGATGTCGTATTTTAAATCTTTCGAGACCGAATGCTTCTTGCGGAGGTCTGAATCTCGCTTTACTAAGCCCGAGGATGTGCGATAATCCGCACCATCCCGAACGGGTTCCCCAAATAGGTTGTAGCGGCGCTTTGCAAAGATTTGTATAAATACTAATCATTAAGGAAAATGGTTTTATTTATTATGGTATTTAAATGAAAAAGTGTCGTTTTCCGTATTCTATGTTTTAGGGTCTTCTAAGTCAACTAGACTGCTCCTAACTAGTCCTAAGCGACAAGTTGTGAGATATCTCAAATCGCCTCTTCATCGCCAATTGTGGCCAGGTAAGTACAAGTGAAGAAAGGAGAGATCCGCTCACGAATCACCGTGAGACGGGCCTTTTAAAGTTACCTTTCTCACTTGTCTAGCCTAGACACCATAAAGTCAGGTTTAGATAAACGACTGATGTTCACAACCTTATCCTATTTTCATAATAAGTGGTATTTATTTATAAATATGTATCAATACTAAATCTTTTAGAAATGGTTTTATTAAGTAAATGGTATTTAAATGAAAATATTTGTTTTCCCGTATTCTAAATTCTCGAGGGTATCGTGTTATGTTGCATATAAGTGTATGAGGAGATAGGTCGTTACCTCGTCAAAGAAGAAAGAAATAGAATGTCGCCAGCGAACAGATCGCTCGGTAAGTCCCAAAGATAAGAGAAGAAATAGAATAGACAGACAGTAAGAGAGATAGAGAGAGTAGTTTTTACAGTTGTATTATATTGTTTTAGTGTTAATGCTGTTGTTATCGTAAGTTCAAGGGTGAATGTCAACTAATCTCAAGAGTGTTCTCAAACCCAACAGGCTGTAATCCAGGGGTAGGGAACCACGGGCCCAAATGATATGTTAGTAGCGGGACTTCGACCGTTGTCGAAGTATTCCAAACTCAACAGGTCACAGTCCAGGAGCATGGAAACACGGGCCCTCATGATTGCTTGCTTGTGTTAGTAGACATGGATTCATGATCTAGGGGGACTCTTGAGATTATGTTAGATTCACGAATGAACTACCTCAATACCCCGTGTAGTTATTGTATTGATAGTATTGTATTGTATTGTAATGTTTTGTAAATTGAATTGTATAATTGGATGACTTGCCGAAACCATGATATCGGTAAACGGATGTAACTGTAGAATCATGTATATAACTGGAGAATCATGTAAACTGTATGATCATGTAAATGGAATGTATATCCATGGTTCGGTTCAGTCAAGTTGTATAGATTGATAGATTGAATATATAGAATAATGGATTCATGGATTCGTGTTGAATTGTATATTGTAGATTGTAGATTATAGATTGTACTTGAATTATATTCAAGTCAGATTATAGAGAGACTCAATCTGAGTCAGACAATTAGAAAAGTAAATTGAAGTCCTGATTGTTCTGATGTATTCGATAACTTTTCATGTCTTTTTCAAAGACGATTACCGTATTGATAACACCGCTGTTAAGTTGTCTACCTTAAATAGGCAAGCACCCACTTCTCCGGCTCCCTGAGGCTCAAGAGATTGGTTCTGCTTAAACCTATGTTTACTAGGGTCCTTATTGTAATTTATAGAACTTGAGAGGGTTTTATGTAAAATACTTTTGTATAGTTTTCAAAATAGACCCCAAGTATTTATTATTCGTTTTTACAGTTGTAATGAGTGTAAATTTTATTTTGTGATATTTCTAGTGAAAGTATCCTATTTTCATAATAAATGATATTTATTTGAAATATTGACTTTCATGGTATTTTAGTGTAAAGTGAATCTTGTGACATTTTTAAAAAAAGATAGAATATTTATAATACTAAAAATAGATATGTTCATGTTACATATACCTATAGTTATATGAAAAATAATTTTTGTATATATATATATATATATATATATAATATTCTAGAAATCTAGTTTTCTTATTCTGTCGTATTTTAAATCTTTCGAGACCGAATGCTCCTTGCGGAGGTCTGAATCTCGCACTACTAAGCGCGAGAATGTGCGATAATCCGCACCATCCCGAACGGGTTCCCCAAATGGGTTGTAGCGGCGCTTTGCAAAGATTTGTATACTAATCATTAAGGAAAACGGTTTATTAATTATGGTATTTAAATGAAAAAGTGTCGTTTTCCGTATTCTATGTTTTAGGGTCTCCTAAGTCAATTAGACTGCTCCTAACTGGTCCTAAGCGACAAGTTGTGAGATATCTCAAATCGCCTCTTCACCGCCAATTGTGGCCAGGTAAGTACAAGTGAAGAAATGAGGGATCCGCTCACGAATCACCGTGAGACGGACCTTTTAAAGTTACCTTTCTCATTTGTCTAACCTAGACACCACAAAGTCCGGTTTAAATAAACGACCGATGTCCAAAACCTTATCCTATTTTCATAATAAGTGATATTTATTTATAAAGATATATCAATAATAAATCTTTTAGAAATGGTTTTATTAAGTAAATTTTATTTAAATGAAAATGTTTGTTTTCCCGTATTCTAAGTTCTCGAGGGTATCGTGTTATGTTGCATATGAGTGTGTGAGGAGGTAGGTCGTTACCTCGTGATCTACTTAAAGGTATAGTAAGTTTAATGGAGTCAAATGTAGAATTGAAACAATGTGGTATTTAAGTGAAAAATACGATAAATTGAAATAGCCATCATTTTATGAAATGAAACTTGATCAATTTGGTTGATTAGTGTTTAATAGTCAACATGAGAGAGTTTAAGTATAATAGCATTAACGAGAAGTGAAGTTTTATGAAGAAACCGAATCGGAAATCGGATTTGTTCTGATTCTGTCGGGTTTTGTAAATCCATATTTTTAGAATAGAAAAGAGAGAGACAAAATGGGTCTTACGGGTATTGGAAAATAATGAGAGTGAGATAGAAGGAGAGAGATCGACGGTGCGTCGCTTCGTCGCCGAGATTCCTAAAACGATCGCCGGAAGTTCCGTCGGGAATTCATCGGAGCTTTGCCTCGAGCTTATTTTCAAAGTACACAAATTTATTGGAAATTTTGAGAGAGTTGGCTCAGAATTTTGGGATGAGAGGGTAGGGGGTAAGGGTGTATTTATAGGGTTAGGGTAGGGTTAGGGTAGGTGTATGGTTTTTAATTAAAAAATGTAAAAAGAAATGTGAAAATCATTAAAAAATTGGAGTAATTGAGGTATTCATAGCTCTGTGGAAACGATCCCACTAATTGGAGTGTACAGGTGATCTGAGGAGACCAAAGGGCACAAATCCTAAGTTGGCGACTCGACCGAGTCTGGCCCAGTCGGGGTGCCAGGAGGTAGGGGTCGTCGGGTATGGGCTCTGGTGCTTTCAGGTTAGTGGGTGTAGTGGGAAAATTTGGATTTAACACATGTTGACTGTTGGGCTTCTAAAGAATTTAAAACAAAATAAAAATTAAAAATAATGTGGGGCAAGGGATTTATACTCTGGTGGCTTGGTTCAGCAGTGTAAGGTATTACCAATGAGCTGCAAGCTACTTCTTGTAATTATGGTGTGAAATAAATACTTAAAGTGGTAACAACAACATTAAATACTCCAAGTATACTTTGAATTTAAATCAAATTTTTGTACACTGAAAATGGAGTTATTACATTCTTTTAACTTGTAATTAAAAAGCAAAATAACTACTTATATCTTGTGCTCAAATTAAAATATCCCTTTCTGGATTTTGAAAAAAAATATTTGAAAAAATTTGTATAGGAAAAAATGTATAAGAAAATTAGGATTGTTACAAAATGCGGGTAAGATATCCACACTTCTTTGTAAACTAGTTCTCAAATAAAGGTTGAAAATTTCGGGGACGAAATTTTTTAAGGAGGGTAGACTGTAACAACTCCATTTTTAGTGTACAAAAAAATTTTTGTTTAAAAATTAATGTATACTTGGAGTAATTGCAATTCTATGAGTACCATAAATATTTGTTTTGCTAATTAATTACTGTTATGCCCCGCTTCCAAAAATATGGAAAACGAGGGATAACTAGGCCAGCCATGCTCCTACGGTCAAGAAATAATCCCGCCGTAGTCACACTTCGGCTTCTAGTATTACATGGTAATCAGTAAACGAAGCACAGAAGTAAAGGAAATACATCACTAAATCATTACATCAACTTTCATTGTTCACAATTTACAATAAAACAAGGAAAAGAACTACTAACCAAGTTCGAATACAAGGTTTCTTTAGGGAAAGCAGTAAAGGTGAAGGAGGTACTCCCGACTAAATCTCCGCAAGCTTGAAGGGCAAGTCTGACTCCTATACTGGTTCTTCCTCGAGGTCTAAGCATGCATACTCAGGTCGTCAGAGCGACGTAATAGCAATATTATAATAGTGACAAGAAACAAGCAAAGAAGATAATAACAGTGGAGGTAAAATGCAGGTAATCAATATGTCACTAACCGATGCAATGTATGATTTGTGTCCCTATCAGTCTCTAAGTCATCCTTGAAATCGAGTTGTGAAAAGGAGGATCATGTTTAACGAGGGTCTCGTACATACCCGAGACTATGGCCCGCTATCGTCCGGAACATAACCCTGTCAGCCGGACCGCTAGGCCCAACCTAATATATATATAAGAGTCGCTGTTCGAATGATCATCCTCTAAATCACTGTCCTCGCTAAATACAATTCTCTTTCCACTTCGATTTTCCCTTTTTCCTCAGGTCTACACTATTTATGAGTATGGTCTAGTCGTATACAAGTACGCACCAATAACACGGTTTTAGTCACTGTTCACTGTATTGTTCACTGTCACGAATCATTCACTTTTTCACTGGCGTACTTGACACTCCTAAACCAATACCATTCATGCATGACAATGTATTGTACATTGAATAATAACGTGCACTATCACTAGAAGTATGGCAATCGGGTAAAATATATGCATTTATGCAGTTAACAAATCATGTGTAATACGAGCTATTATGCATCTTATGAACTTATAAAAATTGCATTAAATCATACTTTCAAAATTCAGTAAAATGATACAAAGGAGGTAGTAAGTAAACTCATTCGGAAGTTCACCAAAATTTATTTCAGGGCAATCGGATTTCGGGCTTGCAAGTTACAGTCGTTTCATTTTAAGTGTTCGCTGCTGGAAATCCAGTTCCTAAACTGAATTCCATTTCGCAACACAATTTTCACCCATTTGGGATCAAAACTAGGCGACGCTATAATTTAACAAAATTTAGGCTTATCAATTGGGTTTCCAACGCATCAGACGGATTCTGAATTACGCCTTTACGTCAGAAGTTATGTACTGTACAACAATGTGGTATAAGTTCTGTCCCTGTTTGGGACTACTATACGTCCTGTTCATTTAAAATACAGTTTAAATAGTAAACGATAGTGAAAAGGGATGAGATTACTTTCATTAGTTAGCTAACTATTTCATATTCTCTATGGTATAGGATTCTGCATTATAACATGTTCAAGCAGTAGAGGGTAAGCGTTACAAGAAGAGAATCAACAGCCAGTGCTGCTCTGGACTGCGGTCCAGAGCCGCACTCCGAACCAGTTTCCGTCATCTTTTCAGCATAGAAACAATTCAAAAATCTTATGGGGTTCTAGTTCGTCGAGTCGGATTCTATTTGAGCCCTCGAACGCAACATTCCAATCTATAGTCAATTAGTTGTGATTTTTACAAGTTTCAGACGTGGAAAGATTTCAGTTTTAACAGGCTTAAATGGGGATGGTCGATCACGTCAGTAACGACTGTATTTTTCAGCCAAAATATAATACGATATTCATTACTATAAGGGGCAACCTATGTGATCATTTTTCATCAGTTTAATGGGGTTTTCCCCCTCGGGTTTAGCATCGAACACGTACACATTATTGATTCGCAAATAAAGTATATACTGTATTTTGTCATCTAGAAATGTAATGGATAGAATTAGCATGGAGCAAGAAGGGTACTTGCCTGATGACACGTTGACGACTCACGGCAGCGGCAACGGCACGAACGCGATCCGAACACGGCACAGCGAGCTCGGTGGGCAGTGGAGGTGGGTGAAGGTTCGAGATGCTTGGGTCTGTGTTGGCGAGGTACGGTAAGGTTGACGGAGGTTGTAGGGAGAGCTTGACGATGGTGGTTGTGATGGTGGATGGCCGGAGCTTACAGGCGGTGGTCACTAGAGTTGCAGGAGTTGCAGGGAGCTCAGTTGCGGTTGGTGTGTCGCGGTTGTGAATAGAAGAAGAAGTGGGGAGGAGTTGTGGGGTCGTCGACGGTAGTGGGTGCGTCGGGGGAGGTCGCACGATGTGCAGGCGAGGTGAC
This sequence comes from Agapanthus africanus, assembly GCA_030015575.1. Classification (NCBI taxonomy): domain Eukaryota; kingdom Viridiplantae; phylum Streptophyta; class Magnoliopsida; order Asparagales; family Amaryllidaceae; genus Agapanthus; species Agapanthus africanus. Next base: position 547,599,946 of record JASDDO010000022.1, read on the forward strand.
GAGGATGTCGGCTCAGTGTGCAGGTGAGGTGGGGAGGAGGTCGGCTCGGGTGTTTTGGAGAGAGGAGCGAGGGAGGAATGACGAGGGTGATGCCGGTGTGGTAGCTACAGCGATGGAGTGAGCGCGGTCGTGGGCATGGGACGAGAGAGAGAAGGGGAAGATATGGGGAAGGAGAGAGGGAGAACGAGAGTGAGGGGGAGAGAGTTAGAGAGACGAGGTAGGGCTTGAGGAGTTCGTGAGCGCGCGCGCAGTCTCGGTCGACGAGTGGGGACGTAGGGCGACGAGTACGGGGGCGCGGCGTGGAGCGTGGGGCGACGTGGAAGGAAGACGAAGAGGCGGGAAAATGAAAAAGGAGTGGGGAAGAGGGGATAACTGATCGGGTAAGGGTACGGGTCGGGCACGGACGAGGTAAGTGCAGGCATGGGCTGGGCCGGGAATTGGTTTGTGAAATAGGATTTGTAAAGAAAATAGAAGTGGGCTGGGTAAGGGAAAGTTGGGTTTATTTGTTTAGGAAAAATTAAATTTTGAGAATTAAAGTAAATACAAGGATTCTAAATTCCTCCAAAAATAACGGGAAAAATAGAAAATATTCAAGGGACTTGGAAAAATTTTAGAAAAATTTTATTGACGAAACCGGGAATTTAAAATTACAAGAAGGAGCTTGTAGCTCATTGGTAATACCTTGCACTGCTGAACCAAGCCACCAGATTTCAAATCTTATACCCCACATTATTTTTTTATATTGTTTTATTTTGAACCTTTAGAATACCAAGGGTTTACACGTGCATATCTCACAAAAACCCTACTGCACCCTGAAATGTAGCTGTACCAGAGGATAGACCAGCCGTCCGGGGAGGATTCCGGCCGCCTAACTCGGCCGGAATTGGCCTACTATGCCGGTGAACCGGCCGACTCAGGCCGCCGGCCGAGTCACGGCCGAGTCGGCCGACGCCTGCGACAACCCCAACACAAAAAATATGTCTTTTGGTCTCCCCTGTACACCTGCATAATTTATTTCCTCAGACCATTTCCAAAGCTCTTTTAAAACCCCAATTACTCCACTTTTAATACATTTTATTACATTTATCACATTTTTTCATTTTAACCTTTCACCCACCCTAACCCTAGCCTAACCCTATAAATACAACCCCTAAACACTACACCTTCATCCCAAAATTCTGAGCAAACTCTCAAGAAATTTCCTAGAACCCTAGTGTGCATTTGAAGTGAGCAAAGAGGCGAAGCTCCGGCGAATTTTCCGGCGACAACCCTAGGAGTTCTCGACGACGAAACGGCGCATCGGAAACTACGTCCACTCCCTCTCCCTCTCCTCTTTAAGTTAAACCCATAAGTCGCACCTTCCCCTTCTCTACTCTTTCTGAAAATACGAAATTCTAAAACCGACGGAATCAGAACAAATCCGATTTCTGATTCAGTTCTTCCTAAAATCTCACTTTTCTTTTAATAAAATCTTGTGAAGCCATTACATGTTGACTATTAAACACTAAATAATCATATTGAACAAGTTCCATATCAAAAGAAATTGCTATTTCCATTTTACCGTACTTTTTCATTAAAATACCATATAGTTTCATTTTCGACATTTAAACATTACAAACTTGCTATACCTTTAACTAGATCACGAGGTAATGACCTACCTTCTCACAACAATCATATACAACAAATCACAATACCTTTCGGGAACATAGAATATGGGAAAACGAAACATTTCAAATAAATACCATTACCATTAAAACCGTTTTCTAAAAAATTAGTATTTCACACAAATCTTTGCAAAGCACCGCCACAACCTATTTTGGGGAAGCCGACTGGGATGGTGCGGATTATCGCACATCTCTGGGCTTAGTAGTGCGAGATGCAGACCTCCGCAAGGAGCATTCGGTCTCGAGAGATTTAAAATACGACATCTTAAGAAAATGAGATTTTTAGAAATATATATTAAAATTATTTTTATATAATTATGTATATATGTAACATTAAAATATCTATTTTGAAATAATATAAATATTCCAACTTTTTTCAAAAATCACAAGAATCACTTTACATTAATATACCATGAATTCCAAACAAGTCAATATTACAAATAAATACCCTTTATTATGAATTTAGGATATTTTCACTAGAAATATCACAATTATAAAATATACATTCATGATAAGTTTAAAGACGATAACTAAATACTTGGGGAGTATTTTGAAAATTATACAAAAGTTTTTTTTACATAAAACCCCCTCAGCTTCTATAAATTACCCTAAGGACCCTAGTAAACATAGGTTTAAACGGGACCATTCTCTTGAGCCTCAGAAAGCCGGAAAAGTGGGTGCTTGCCTATTTAAGATAGACAACTTAACAACGGTGTTATCAATACGGTAATCGTCTTTGAAAAATACACAAATCCTGCCGTCCATGTGCAGCGGTTACCGATAACATAAAAAACTATCAGGACTTCAGTTTACTTTTCTAATTGACCGACTCAGACTGAGTCTCATTAATAAACTGACTTGAATATGATTCAAGTACAATCTACAATCTACAATCTGCAATCTACAATATAACAATTCAACATGAATCCATCCAATCTATATTGACCGAACCGAGCCATGGATATACTTCCATTTACATGATTCTCCAGTTACATCCATGATTTTACAGTTACATCCATTTACTGATATCATGGTTTCGATAAGTCATCCAATTATACAATCTATACAGTTTACAATACAAGACAATACAATACAACTATACAAACAAGACATATCGGGGTTTAAGGGGTAGATTGGTACGGAAGGTGTTAGAAGTGGCACGAGACGGTAAGATTAAGACACCTAATCTATATTCCGTTGCTGTTGTACCGTGGCCCCAACGGTTCCTTCTACATTCCGTTTGCCCTAATCTCTAGCATATAGAGACTCCTCTCGTATACACTGGCATCCTTCTGTACCAAGCTACAAACAACAGCGTTAACACCATATTATAACAATATAATACAACTTTAAAAGCTATCTTCTTATTCTGTCTATTCTATTTCTCCCTTATCTTTAGGACTTATCGAGCGATCTGCTCGCTGACGACAATCTCTTCTTTCTTCTTTGAATGTCGTCAGGTGATCTGGACACGTCAAAGATCGAGCCCGACGCTAAAGACTTGGACCATTTCGTTGAAGACTCAGAGCTTTAGTTCATTGTACACTTATATTTCAGCACCTTTCCTTTTCTGTTATACCATTGTTTAGGCATTGCTTTATTTCAGTTGTATTTACATTTCCATGCATTGTACAGAAAGAATGTAAAATAAAGTTGTTGTTTTATTATATCTTGTCCCTTGTGCATTTACTTTTATATTGCTTAGATACGCTTAGTGTATTTACTTCACAATAAATACGTAGCGGCCTCGTTGCGTCCTCTGCCCTTATACTGGGAAGCGGGGCGTGACATCGGTCGTCTTCGAGGATAATCGGAGGGTCCTCGGCTGGAGGATATGGCTGTAACATCATCCCAATCATGTTTTGGAATAAAAGCGCCATTCGTTTTATGTTGGCGGCTTGTTCCGCTGCCTCTTTGTCTTTCTTCTCAAGGATTCTACGGAGGAACTCAGCATCAGTTTCTTGTTCATGACGCTGCTCTGACGACGTCTCTGGGCTTTTTTTTGGCCCAGTGAGTGCGGCCATCTGTGTTAACATTTCTTGGAGCATCTGTTGTTGCTCCTGGGCCTTTGTTATGGATCTAGTGAGTGGTCGATGACCCGTAAAGATACGGCTATCCTTTTTCCCGGATGCCATATAGATAGTGTGCACCACTATGTCCCCAGATTTGGGGCGTTTAGATTCAGTGTCCTTGAGATGCGTTGCAGACACAGGAATTTTCTCTGGCCTCCTTCTTTTGTGTGCGGTCGAAATTGAGGGGGCCGTTGCAGCGGGCACCCAAGTAGATGACACCTTCTATGGTATGACAGTGTGGTCATTCTCTTGCCGAACCTTCATTTTCATCGGTTGGAGGGAGTATTCTTGGTTAATACAGAGTCTTGGACCCTTCGCCAGATCTTATGAATTTTAGAGGACAGCCGCTGAGGGGGCTGCTCTGGCTTCGCCTCCGTGACGTTCTCCAGAGATGGAGGAGATCTTTTCAGCACAGCCGTCGGAGAGTTCTTGCGTACCCTCTTAAGTGGCTCAAAACTGTTCCCAGTTGGAACAGCAGCATCAACTTCCACCATTGGAGCTGGTGGGGTGAGTCCGGAAGGGGAGCTGTCCCCAGCTTTCCTCACTCGGCGCCAGTGGCGACGTCGAGCATGGCGAGTGGTCGGGACCACCTCCATTGTTGGACCAGCTTTTCCATGCCCCCTGTTCTGATGAGAACCTGTTATTGGCGCCAGCCTGTCATAGACAAACGTTCGCTGAGAGGGAATGGTCAACCTGTCGAAAGCCGACCTTCGAGTAGAGAGAGCAACTTGGACGACCTCAACTGTAACATGAGTTGGAGTGTCCTTCTCTGGCATTGCGAGACTCTTTGCGGGCCCACTTGAGCTTTGGCCCAACCTGTCGAAGACTGAGGCATTGGAGCTGGACGACCCGCTGAGAGGGGCCGTGGTGGTTGCAAGACGATCAAAGACCGACTTCTTCGCAGCTTCTTATGACGGCATCTGAACGTTAAAGCTCGTTAGTGGGATCATGGTCCCGAAGAATAGACCAGTGGTGGCTTGGGTCACTTGTTCCACCGGCATTGTAAAAAGGGAGGCTGCTTGAGGGACGTAGGTCACTCCTACGGCGAGGACGGAGTGGGAGTTGTTGCAATTAGTGCAGCTTGAACCCATTGATCCTCTGTTTTTCTGCACGGAGCAAGATACCAAATCTTAGTACTTCACATCCAAAAGCAACCATGTCAAACCGTGACTTGTTCGCGAAACACGACACACGAAGTGTGGAGTGGAAAGAGGAAAAGGTCCCACCGGGCGTGCCAGAATCGTTCTCCCCCGAATATGGGAGACGGAACCGCATAGGTTCGTCTTGCCTGAATTTGGGGATAGATGATATTTGGTTTTATCCGTCCACCACTCCGAAAATGCTAAGTTGATTTATGAAACCATGTATCGAAAGTTTAGACGGATGCGGCCGATGTAACAGACTTCGTTAGATTCCCCCTCGTTTGAGGGGTTTTTGATTGTGGGGACGCTTTTCCCTGCAGGCGCAAGCCCCTGCAATTAATTACGCTACCGCATCGCGGTAACCACTTTCTCCTTCTCTAGATGGTCACTTCGTGTCGTGCGTGTTTGTTTTATTTTTGGTTGCCCATGGATTTTATACGGAGACTAATTTATGACGTCGCCCGTAGAGCATGGATTAGTCCAAATCCGTATTTTCTTAGATTTGGGTTTTGGGTTGGGTTTAAAGATCGTTAATCTCATTTGAGACTAAGATCAAGTTAAACGTTTGTTAAGGATACGTTAGTCTAATTTTAGACTAAGATCAACTTAACCATTTGTCAAGGATACGTTAGTCTAATTTTAGACTAAGATCAACTTAACCATTTGTTAAGAATACGTTAGTCTAATTTTAAACTAAGATCAACTTAACAGGATCATTTAGATCCAACAAAAGAGCATTTGGGCTCTATAAGTTTAAGGACGTCATAGTCCTTGGAGTTTAAAGACATCATAGTCTAGTTTAGAGACATCATAGTCTGTAAAGTTTAAGGACATCATAGTCCATGAGTTTAAGGACCCTACAGTCCATGGAATGTCTGGTTGTCGGGACCCGTCACCTCTCTGAAGACGTTGAAGGATTACAACGACAAATATCAGAGGAGTGAAGAGATGTACCCTTGAACCAATATTGGTTGGGAGATCTGTAATCCAATTTGGGACTGAGATCAAAGATTTATGAGCATATGGGCTCAATTAATCTGAAATAGGGTTCTGTGGCCAACTTAGGCTCGGCCCATGCAGTTAAAATACCGAGCATTGGTTCTGACAATTGTTTTTGTTTTTTACTGAGTGCTGAGCACTCATTGTAGCTCTGGGGCTTTTATTTATAGAACATTTTATGTTCTCTTAGCGCACACGTGAGGTGCACGTGGCGCGCTTGGCGCTGTGCGCCAGTCAATGAGCGCTTCTTGTGATGTTGCGCACACGTGAGGAGCACGTGGCGCGCTTGGCGTAGGGCGCCAGACAATGAGCGCAGAGCGCTTCTGTTTATATAGCGCACACATGAGGAGCACGTGGCGCGCTTGGCGCTGTGCGCCAGACAATGAGCACAGTGCGGTTCTGGTGATGTAGCGCACACGTGAGGAGCACGTGGCGCGCTTGACGCTGCGCGCCAAACAATGAGCGCGGTGCGCTTCTTTAAATTTGGAGCGCTAAGGCGCTGCAGCACTGTGCGCTAGATTTAGAGCGCTGAGGCGCTCTTTTAGTTGGAGCGCTAACTCTCTTCTTTTATGCAATTTTGATCAGTTCTGCGCTCTGAGAATTAAACTCTCAATTATAAGAGACTCTGTCTCATAGATCTAAGAACAAAGTTCTTATTTTATAGGAGATGTTTCGATCTCTTATGTTTTGGTGAAAAGGTTTGCCTTTATGGATCTGTGATCCTTAGAGAATTGAATTATTCTCCCCCCGTTTTATAATGAGATGTTATGATCTCTTTATAAAAGACAATTTGTTTTATAGATTTATGATCTGTCATAAGAACTAAGTTCTTTTTCTGATGAGATTTTTTTATCTCTCGGTTTTTTACCTTGAAGAAAGGTTCTTCTTCTTAGAGCTTGCTCTTTTCTTTGAAATTTCTCAAAACTTGGGGGGGATCCTCTATATCAGACTTAAAGTCTTGGAGCCTTTATATAGGGCAAGCTGATTTGTTGAATCAGTTGAAGAGATCTTTTCTCGAATTGATTTGGGGATTTCCCCACTGTTGGATTTTTGATCCTAGGGCTTCTGTTTTACAGAAGACAATCTTCTTGTTTTAAACAAGATTGAGAAATTTTTTCTCATGCAGAATTTATTCTGCACCATTATGATTTTTAATCACCATTGGATCATTGATCCGACGGTGCTCTGATTTACAGAGCAAAATCTTTTTGTTTGGAAAGATTCTGAAGAATGTTTTCTTAGCAGAATTTTATTCTGGTAACTTGATAATTTGTCATCTTCATTGTATCTAGCGCTAGCGCACTCGTGCTTTGCACGTGAGCGCTGCTTCAGAGTGCTGGCGCTCTTAGCGCCAGCGCACCCGTGCTCTGCACGTGAGCGCTGCTTGCTGGCGCTTTTATGAAGCGCTGCTTCATTTCAAATTTTGAAAATTTGAACAGAGTTTTGCTCTGATAGGGGGAAACAACCCCCAAACTCGATATGCGACATATCAGACGAAGAGACCGGACTGTACGGTAAGTGTTACTTATAGGCTTCATGGGAGTTTGGACAAGCTTGCTTGTTGATCTTCAAATCACTCAATGCCTGGGTAGCCGTTACGTCCAGCTAGTACTGCTGGCGGCTTGTGGGTGACTGATATGATCATCACTTACTGCTAGCGTATTGACGGGTTTTTAGAGTCCCACACAGAGGTTTCCTAGTTCAAGCGAAACGAATTAGGGCACATATGCTGATATGTGCGGGGGCCTGATTGAATACGAGTATGAGATACCGTATTCTAATCTGGCAGTTATCTCTTATCGGTCAGGTTATATGTGATATAATCGGATTATCGAATTAAGTGTTGATTTGATAATGTGGTATACAGATAAATGATATTAATAGATTATATATGTTATAACCGAATTATTGAATCAAGTGTTGATTTAATAATATAATATATATTTATATTTGATATAATTATATAATAACTAATATTATTTCTCACTAATTATTTTTTTCTTAATATATATATATATATATATATATATATATGACATAGATTTTCTATTTTGAGAAAATAGCAAATGAGGTGGAAAATGGGGAGACTTTTAAAGGAATGGGTAAGGCATGGTTTGGTATTACTATTGAAGTATGGTTCATTTCTTTATTGAAATGAATTCCACGCTTCAATAGTAGAGTTCATTTTTGATCAAGTCATTCTTGACTTGCCTTCTTTAGTTGTTCATTTCCTCACTTGAGTTCCTTGCTCTCTAGCTCTCTTCATCTTTCTCCTCACCTCCTCCAAGCTCAATCTCTCACATGAGTTGTGAAATCTTGAGCTTGTGAGAACCTTAGTGAGTTTAGAATCCCTATTTCACCATCCTACACTTGATTAGCAATTAAGTATAGTGTGTTTCCTTCACTAAAGAGTTTAGTGAAGAGGTAGCTCAGATTAGCAGAGCTTCGGATGGATCATCTTCGGCACGAAGATCGCAAAGGAAACTCGATCCAACTTCAAGTGGAGCCTAGTGGAGTCGCGTGGACTACTACACGGAGCTTGAGAAGGGAAAGACGCGTTCTACAAAGGTTGTAGTCTCTTTCTCTTAGTATAGTTTTCTTTATATCAAACTAAAACCCTAATCATCTAGTTTAGATTCTATGTTAGTGTTAATTAGCACCCCCAAAATTTTTTAAAATGGCATGCTTGATACTTGTAAAACCCAATGGTGGTGCTCATAAACACTTTCACCTCCAAACGAAAACTAGCAAACTCAACCGATCTTGCATTGGAGCATCTCAAAGAACGATATATCCTGGCCATCCGGTCGAGGAACGACTGTGGATCCTCAGCCTGCGTCGGTGTTGGAGAAAACTGGAGGTTTCAACGTCATAAACTCTGATAAGGATATGGCGATAATCCCGGTAGCAGTAGGTACGACTTTCTAACCAGTAGGTACCATCACGGTTCCGTAATAGGTGGAACAACCTCCGATCTCTGTGCTCGAATGGTTTCAACCAACGATCCCACCATCTGACGCAACTCCTAAATACTGGCCTTTAACCTATAAATACGTCCTGGAGAAGGTGGATCAATCTACTCCTGTAGAATAGGCGTACCATCCTGGTCAGTCCTAGTCTCGGACGAGCCTGTCCTGACCTTGGCTGTAGCGGCAGCCCTCTGTACCCTCGTAGTCTTTGGTGGCATAGCGGCTGGTATAAAGAAACAAGATTCGATAAGAACATAGAAATCGAACCATAAGGATATATAGAATCAAGGAAGAATTAAAAGAAAATATGTTCTAAGGTCACTTAGGCGGTGTACCGTGTCTTAAATATACCGCGGAACAAACACACGCTACGTCACTCTGCTTAAACTATCTATTCCATCATACCAAGGTCATTCTACACTCCAAAAGGTAAAACCTAGCGTTCTGATATCAATTTTGTCACGACCCAATTTAGGAACGCGACCGGCACTTAAATCACGCGATGTCAAAAGGCGTAACGCAATTCAAGTAAACCGAAAACTCAGAAATCTAAACCAAGAAAAGAAGTAAAATGATAAAACATTAGTTAAAAACATTTGAAAATCTCAAGTTATAAAATCTCAAACATAAATTTATTTTCTTAAAATTTTTGGCAGTATCTCGTTTGTAAAAACTAGCCCCAAACGAGTACAAACATAGAATATATAAAATGCATCTCCAAACGGGAGCAACTCACGTCTAAAGGCGGAACACAAGCACAACAGGTATATATACGACGCCGTAGCGAAAAAATTAGCAATTAAGAAGTGAAAACAGCTTAATAAGAGGTAAAACAATATCGCAACATAAATAAAAGACCGGCTCACACGAGCACGACACCAGAAGCATAAATAATACAATATCGATTCTCACAATCCCGTCTCTAGACTGTACCGACAAAACAAATACAAAAATTTCAATTCTGAGCTAAAATCAGAAGTTAGAAACTTCTGATTTCGCAAACCAACTCCCATCCAAATAAACAAGCTTTCTTGTGCACAGCTAACTTAGAATCAAGGGTCTGAGAAACATCAACATCATCATTAACAAATGTGAATAAGTGGTTTGATGTTATTTATTAATTCACTGGTTTATTTATTTTAATTCACTAGATGGTTTAAAATTACAAATCTCTGTGATTTGACAAAAAGTTCAAATTAATTGATGAACTAGTAACTGGAAATCTAGGGTGTAGACATCATTTCAAGTTGTGAATTGACACTTGACAGCTGACCCAAAATAAGCATTTTCTCATTATAAGAGCTATATCATTAACAAATGTGAAACCACAAGATCCCATCGGGCTTTCACTTATCCACATGTAAAAACCAATTCTGATCAACATCTGGTTCTAGTTTTTCTGATCAACCAGTTAATATCATCAGTTAATATCAAAATAACAAATTCGGGATTCTGCAATAATTCGGCGAGATTGAAAATTCGGATTCGGTGAACTATTTGGAAAAAATCTGCAGTGTCAAATCCAAAGTAATCCATAGTTTTTTTTTTTGATTTAAAAATCCAAAAAATGATGGGCCCCTCACATAAAACAAGTAAATCAAAAAACCCAAAAATCTTACAACCAAACAAGAATTAGCCATTCCTCATTTTTTTTTGGATTCTTGAATCCAAAATCCATTTCTAATCCTGCAACCAAACATCCCCTTAGAATTGGGACGAGGGGGAAGGGGGAGAGGTGAAAATAGGAGGACCGGTTCTCGTTGATGCGTGTGTAACCCGGCCTATTTGTCTCCCATTCGAAGGGGATTTAAAGGGGCCGATTCGTTGGATTCTTTTTCTCATTTGAAATAAGATTGCACTTTTAGTCTCATAATATGTTTGTAGCAATGTTGTGTAGTGTAGCCCCCAACATTACCAATCATACAAAATTGGGCTTACATATTGAGAAGAAAAAGAAATAAAATTTATGGCGTTCAACTAAACTCAAGTTATATTTTAAAAAAAAACACATATACAAGAAAAGAAAACATCTCTCATGTCACTCCCTCGACTGCTGAGCTTAAGCTTGGTGGGTCGTATACTCCTGTCATAATTCCTAACGAAAAATTCTATGTATTTCTTGACAAAACCAATCGGATGAGAGTTCTTGGGCATTAATTTATGTTTGGTGAATCACTTGATAAACATAGATTCGGTGATTGTCCTTGGCAGCAAAACATTCCCTTGTTAACTCGTCCTTAATTGAAAGACCAACTATGCAAGGGCTTGCATAGCCATTGGATGGGGGACCCCCACAGGGGTCCCCTATCCAATGGCTTTAAAGAGCCTTGCATGGTGCAAGACCTTCTAGAGTAGTTTTTTTCCGGAGAGGAAGATCTCCAATAAGCCACATTCTTGAATCCCTTGAGATCAATCAATAATTTTGAAGAAAACGAGTATTTCTTGGAAGGCTCAAGAAAAGAATGTACCAAACGACCTTGTATGTTGGGTATAATTCTCTTAAAACTTAGGGCGAGTTCACTAATTCTTTGGGGGAAAAATAATTTTCTTTAAGATCAAGCGGATGAATGAAGGCTGCCGCCTTTGCATCCAAATGTCGCCTTTAGATAATAAGTTTACAGCGAGGGTTATCGGAGGAGAGCCGAGATCGCTATAAATGATCAGTCTCCTGCTTCACGTTATAGCCTTTTATTCAAAGCTCGAAGTCATTAGTGGACTCACTAGCATTCCATTCACTGCAGCATAGTCTTCTTGCCTTTTCTAATAACTTGAGTGCAATTCTCATAAGCACGGAAATAAGCATCCTCAAGAATGTGTTGTTACTAAACTTATACAGGGACAAGCCAAAAAAGAATGGTCAATAATTTTTATTTGAAGATGATGATGCTCGCAGGTGAGAATTTCCTAGATTACGATACGTAGCGGATGACGTGTCGTCCACGTAAGCCTGCTAGATTCTCGGGGGCTGCAGAGCTGAAATAAGCATGATACATATAGGACATTCCTCGGTGCCTCGCCTCCGAGGTTGCGTCCAAATTTTCAGATAACCTACCCGAGCACGTTCCCTCTTCGGCTGACCGCCAGCCAGTAGCTCATATCCGAACTTCCTATAGCTGAGACTCCTCAACCCACTTGCTCGTCTCCAAGCTATCTTATCTTTAAGATTCCTCAGCATTCCTGTTTGGCCGGGAGCACGGAACCCGAACGTCCCGTAACGGCTCTGTGTATCTCGCCACGACGAGATCTCCGCCGCTCCACATCCCGCATCCCACGCTAACGTTTCTCACCATTAATGAGTGTATCTCACCATTAATGGGCGTATCCCTCCATCAACGGGAGCGTGACACAGGGACGAAACGGATGGTGAGAATCTCACATCGGCTCGCTCCAATGCGACCCTATATAAACCCCACTTTCAGATGACTTAGATATCTCGAACTCACTCCAATACGCCGCTACTCTGCCCTACTATCCCTCGATACTTACTTGATCGTCGGAGGGTCCTACTGTGGTTTCCCATCCCGGGACTTCTCTTGCAGGTAGCTCGGCGTCAACAACAACCAACAATCCATTGAGATCCACACGCTCAACCCTCATCTCAAATCTCAATCGTTCAGCACCGCTGACATCAAGATCGATGGAGAATAACATCTGAGGGAGATTCAGGCCTCTATCAGTTGACGCCGTCTGTGGGAACTCTTCTTTTTCATCCAAAAAGTTGATTTTCCGCCTTCGATATAATAACCGGCGATCATCACAACGGGGATCCCGGCACGAACCACCCCGTTCTCCGCAACGGAGGCAGGGGCGGTTCTACTCTGCCTCCCAACATCGTCGAGGTCTTATCCGCATGGATCGACAGACTCACGGTGATGGAGGACGTGCTCGCTAGTGTCCAAACGGCCTACCATGCCCGCCAAACCGCCGCCCTTGCTCCCCGGAACGACGGCGTGCACGGGGCGAAATCAAGTCTTTGGCCTCTCTTGCGCTAATCTCAATGTCACGGAACACCGGCGTGCTGATTCCGGCAGTCACGACCCCCATATGAGTAATGATTCCATGACTCGGTGGGTGCTGGACAGTTTGACACCGAGGTCCCAGGAGTGACCAGATTATCGCTTCAACGCCTGCCATGCTCCCTTGCCCCCTGAAGAGGCGTCAGTCAGGTCGCCTGATTCCAGGGAAGACTGACGTCACCACACTCACCGAGGACGCGTACATGACGCACATCGAGGTGAACCGTGAAGGGTTCACCCCAGGGATATGAGGAACGTGATAGAGCAAAGCCGAAACCGCTCTATCGTGTAAGCCCGAAGCCGAGATAGCAAGCACTCCGACTGTGGACAATCCTCGGGGTACCAACAATGAATCGAGATCCTTGAGAAGAAGATCGTAGACACGCGGCTCGCCATCTGTCCGTCCGGAGGATCGTCAAAATACTCAGCGTATTCTCTCACGCGGCCCTTCATAGAGCAGTTATTAAGTGAGTGGGTCTCGTCTCGGAACAAACCGCCCAAGGTGGCCCTCTTTGACTCAGGTATCTAGAACTCATTCCAATATGTTGCTACTCTGCCCTGCTATCCCTCGGTACTTACTTGATCGTCCGAGGGTAGTATAGTAGTTTCTCACCTCGGGACTTCTCTTGCAGGTAGCTCGGCGTCAACAGTAACCAATAACCCATTGAGATCCACACGCTCAACCCTCATCTTAAATCTCAACCGTTCAACACTGCTAACAGCAAGATCGACGGAGGATATCTGAGGGAGATTCAGGCTTCCATTAGTTTAGTTCCTGACGAATGTGGTTCATGTTGTTCTGCAGGTCCATCGACATTATGCCCTCCTAGCTACCATGGAGACCGAGGAGGTTGCCTCGGCGATGAAAAAAGCCGAAGAGTCATTCTCGCGTGAGGAAGAGCTCCTCGCCAAATTGAAGGAGGCCGAGGACCATGCCGTTTCCTTTGAGTCGAGGCTGGTCTTGGAGGGAGTGAAGGCCACGAGACTGAAAGAGTCCCATCGGGCCCTGATCGAGTCTAACCGGGCTCTCTAGGCCCAGGTCGGCGAGATTAACGGGCTCTTTGAAACCATAAGAAAGCAGAGAGACTCGTTCAATGGGGATGCCCGGGTGGCCCATGAGGCGGCGAAGCAGGCTGAGGATAGGGTGGAGAAGGCCGTGGAAGACTACAAGGCGTCCGACCAATTCTACGTCGACCTTGCTGATTCCACGTCTATCGGGTGGCACAACGCCCTTGACGCCATCAAGGAGGCGTTGCCCGGGTTTGACGACCGGGAGCTTCACGCGAGGTATCCCCTCGCGGAGGAAGGACCCTACGGTGGCAGCACCGAGTCGGCGGGTGGAGGCGAGCACGCTGGTGGAGGCGCAGGCTTTAGCTGAGAAGGTGATTTGAAGCTGCCGCTATCCTTGCTCTCTATCTTTCCTTCCCCCATTTTTTCTTGTTTTTGTAAGCCTTCAGGCATTTTGTGGCCATCTTGTAAAGCTGGGGGGCTTATAATACCATGTATATGATTTGGAATTTTAATGAAGTATTTTTAGCTCGTTTTTTATGTGCCCGACTGGAATGTTTTCGTTCTCGTTCATTTTCCAAGTATGGATAAACCGGTGTCCCTCCTTATCCCGGAGTCGAGGTGACATGAGACAAGCGAACACCAAGTATAGGTAGACCGGTGTCCCTCCTCACCCCAGAGTTGAGGTGACGTGAGACGAGTGAACACCAAGTGTAGGCAGACCGGTGTACCCCCTTCACCCCAGAGACAAGGTGTGGCATGAGTCGAGCGACCTTAGTAGAGCTCGGTGCTATCACTCCTTTTGATTCGAGTAGGGTTGGAGTTAGGCCGGCTATCGATAGAACCTGAGCTTTATTTACTTGGGCCATCTTAGGAGTTTGCCTATTTCGTGTACGTGTGCCGGGTAGAAGTCGGCCTGCCGGTTTTAACGTGAGGCCTTAGGATCCACCGCGGAGGCCGAATAGGAAGCTGCCCAGTGGCCTCGTGACGAGGGCTTTGGATCCATGGCGATGTTAGGCAGGAAGCTACCCGTTGTAGATGGGCTGGGCAGGAGCCTACCCGGCTGCCTTGTGAAGAGGGTTTTGGATCCACGGTGTCATTGGGCAGGAAGCTACCCGCTGTGGAAGGGCCGGGTAGGAATCTATCCGGCTGCCTCGTGAATGGATCCACGACGTCATTGGGTAGGAAGCTACCCGCTGTGGATGGGCTAGGCAGGAAAATACCCGGCTTCCTCATGGAAAGGGCTTTTGGATCCACGACATCGTTGGTTTAAGTCGACGTTACACACCCCCACTAGATGCGGGGAGGCGGAATATGTAAAAACGATCGTTTTCAAACAAGGTAATATCGACTATGCATAAGGATCTTTGCTAAACCCTAACTAACAACCAAACTAGGAGTTGTAACTACTATGTAAGATGATTATACCTCAAGATACTAATCCTTCTTGTTCTTGTTGTCCTCCTCCTCGCCGGCCTCCTCAAGTCGAAGAAAATCCACCCGGGAGTGCCTACTTTGAGCTTCAACCTCTAAGATGAGCTAACTAAGTGACTTAGAGTGCTAATCCAAGTGACCTAGAGAATATATAGAGTGATTAAGGATTTGTTAGTCTCACTAACTCTAGAATTCTCAACTCATGAGACAATTAGGGTTAAGATGAAGAAGAGAGAGCTTGAGGAGAGAGAAAGTGTTTGTGATAATGATATGAAGCATTACTCATTTATGAATAATATGAAGCATGAAAATATCTCACTAAAAATATCTAGAAAATATCAACCATGCTTCATTTAATTCATAAGATGAATCATCTCCATGAGTCACGGTTCATTTAATGAAAAATACACCTCATTTCCTCCACCTCATTTAAGTTTAATCTAAAGATTAAAAGCTTAATGAGTCATCTTCTTCTAGAAGCTTCCCCGACAAATTACGAGAATGCCCCTCAACCGTATTTTCATATCCACATCCGTGTTTACGAAAAACACGAATACTGTGAGACTAAACTAATCAAATAATCTAATACTAGGATCCGGCTTAAAGCAAAGCCCACTAGTATAATCCGTCCGAATATCGTACGTGCACAAGTACTCGTATATGTCCGAACACTGTCGTAAAACCATACGGCCTCTATATCGTTTTGCCCGAAGCAGGAAAACCCTCTGTGTGGGACTCTAAAGACTCGACACTACGCTGGAAGTGGGTTTAACCACAGGCCGCAAGCGGTACTAGCTGTACGTAACGGTCCCCAGGTAGATGCCGATAAGAAGGCCGATGAGTAAACCCATCTGAACTCCTACTGAGCCTGAATGTGACAATCTATGTACAGTCCGGTCTGTTCGTCTGAGAGTGTCAAATATCAGTCCTAGGGGGCGGCAAGCGTCAGACCCCTAATAGTGCAATAATTCGTGTCGGAGTACAGTCCAAAACACACTGAGAAACTACTGGAGTACCTACCAGCAAATCTCGCTTGCCCTGGCCAGGGACTTTGTGTAATGGCGTTCCGAACACAGCGCGACATCAACCCCCAATACCGAGAGAGACGAATCCTATCTAACTGCCACTGCCTCCAAGTGCTTCGGGACTGCACCCAACTACTACCTGTTTGCATGACTCAACAGAGCCGTGGTAGGGTAGTAATCTAAGAACAGTGGGAATACACTTGAGGCGAAGTAGAAGTGTCAAGTCAACGGACTAATCTGTACTCATGTCACCTGGGAACTGCTACCTGACGATAGGTATATTACCAACCAGCAGTTCCCCATGAGTCCATCCAGTGTAACTCATAACCCAATGAGCACCTGCATACTATCTCCAGTACGACGTACTGATTGCTGTGGGACAGACGATCTCCCCTCCTGGGATGAGAAGCGTATACACTAGTCTACTCTGGAGTATCGATGCCCATGTCTCGATAATCCTATGACTAGGGACCTCTATAAGGATATGCTTGTAGACTACCCAGCCCCACTAGTGTGACTGCCATCACAATGCTGGTAGTCAAGCAAAGATCTTAAGGGCTCTATCAATATGTATTAGCGATATGTTAAAAGAAACATACACATATTAAGATGGATACAAACCAAGTAGTATACTACTATATCGAGCAAGACTGTCATAAATCCGTGTATATATCCCAAGCTTCCAAAATGTAATATACAAACTAGTAATATACAATAATGGCCTCTAGGGCATATAACACTAACAATCTCCCACTTGCACTAAGGCCATGTGCTGGCATATCGCAGACCTATCATCTCGAATAGCCTCTCGAACTATGTCTGAGGGATGACCTTTGTGAGTGGATCTGCAGTGTTTTCCTCTGTAGCAACTCTCCGAATCTCGATCTCCCGGCGATCCACGATCTCCCTGATCAGGTGATACCGCCTCAAGATGTGTCTGGACTTCTAATGGGACCTGGGTTCCTTCGCTAAAGCTATAGTCCCGTTGTTGTCACAATACAAAGGTATTGGATCAACAATGGACGGAACCACCTGAAGTTCTGTTAAGAACTTCCTCATCCAGACTGCTTCTTTTACGGCATCTGAAGCAGCGATATACTCTGTTTCCATCGTCCAGTCAGCAACGGTGTCCTGCTTGGAACTCTTCCAATAGACCGCCCCTCCATTGAAGGTAAAGACATAACTCGACATGGATTTGGAGTCATCCTTATCACTCTGGAAGCTGGAGTCAGCAAAGGCCTCGATCTGGAGGTCTTTTCCGCCGTACACCATGAACATCTCCTTAGTCCTTCTCAGATACTTGACAATGTTCTTTACTGCTATCCAGTGTTTCTCCCCAGGGTTTGACTGATACCTGCTTACCACGCTTAGCGCGTAAGCATCATCTGGTCTGGTACAAAACATCGCATACATTATAGAGCTTACCACAAAAGCGTAGGGTATAATAGACATGCGATCCCTTTCCAAATCAGTTTTGGGAGACATCTCTTTGGAGAGGATGATTCCGTGATAAGCCGGTAAATTACCACGCTTAAAATCTTCCATACTGAATCTTTTTAGTATGGTGTCGATGTACCTGGACTGTGAAAGTCCCAACATCCTTTTAGATCTATCACGATAGATTTGGATCCCCAGAATGTAAGAGGCATCGCCCAGGTCTTTCATGGAGAACCTGTGTGACAAGAACCCTTTGACAGATTGTAGTATAGGAATATCATTTCCTATCAAGAGAATGTCATCCACGTACAAGACGAGAAATACAACAGTTCGTGCTACAATCTTGCTATAAATACATGGCTCATCTGGATTTTTGATAAAGTCAAATTCTTTGACCGTTTCATCAAAACAGATGTTCCAACTCCGCGATGTCTGTTTAAGTCCATAGATGGACTTAAGCAATTTGCACACTTTCCCGCTGCTCCCACTCTGAATGAAACCCTCTGGCTGGTCCATATAGACGTACTCTTCCAAATGTCCATTTAGAAAAGCGGTCTTTACGTCCATTTGCGAAATCTCATAATCGTGGAAAGCAGCAATGGAAAGACGGATCCGAATGGATTTGAGCATAGCTACTGAAGAAAAGGTTTCATCATAGTCCAAATCAGGTCTTTGACGAAATCCTTTTGCAATAAGTCTAGCCTTATAGGTTTCAACCTGTCCATCTACACCAATCTTCTTTCTGAAGATCCATTTGCAGCCTACGGGTTTTACCACTTCTGGAGCAATGTCCAAAGTCCATACTTTGTTGGTGTACATGGACTCCATCTCGGTCCGCATTGCATCCAGCCATTTTACCGAATTAGTGCTCTGAATGGCCTGCTGGAAGTTAGTTGGCTCTTCATTATCAATGATTCAATCCTATCTATCCCCGTCAACGAGAAAACCGTAGTATCTCTCAGGCAGATGACACAGCCTACTACTCCTGCGGAGAGGCACGGGAATGTCCTGTTCTTTTGAAACTTCTAGTTCCACCAAGCTTTCAGTAATAGCTTGTGGTTCTGGAATTTCTTCCAGTTCTATTGCACACCCACTTATTTATTTTTCTAAAAACTGATGTTCCAGAAAGTGGGGATGACGAGAAACAAAAACCTTTTGTTCCTCTGCATAATAGAAAAGATACCCCCTGGAGTTCTTTGGGTATCCCACAAACTTACACAGTACTGATCGTGCCTCGAGTTTGTCCGTATGCTACATTTTAACAAAAGCTGGACATCTTCATATCTTCAGATACTGAAGATAGAGTTTCTTCCCACTCCACATCTGATATGGTGTGGTAGGCACAGTCTTGGTAGGAACCTTGTTCAAAAGATATGCAGCTGATTCTAGTGCATAGTCCCAGAATGATCGTGGTAACTCAGCGTTACTCATCATGGAACGTACCATATCCAATAGGGTTCGGTTCTGTCTCTCCGATACACCGTTGTGCTGTGGTGTGTATGGAGGAGTAAGCTGAGAGAGAATTCCATTCTCTTTTAGGTAATCCAGGAACTCGGCACTCAAGTATTCACCACCTCGATCAAATCTTAGTGTCTTGATACTTTTTCCGTTTTGTTTTTCTACTTCATTCTTATATTCCCGGAATTTCTCAAAGGCCTCTAATTTATGCTTCATTAAGAAGACATGTCCATACCTAGAGAAATCATCCGTACAGTAATGAAGTAAGAATAACCACTTTGCGCATGTGTAGACATTGGACCACATACATCGCTGTGTATGAGTTCCAAGAGCTCGCTCGCTCTTACTCCGTGTCCAGTGAACAGAGTCTTTGTCATATTTTCTATGAGACATGATTGACAAGTTGCATAAGATTGATATTCGAACGGATCCAAATATCCTTCTTTATGTAACTTGGTTAACCTTGTCTCATTGATATGACCTAGTCTACAATACCATAAGAAAACTTGATTTAATTCTGGAGTCTTTATTTTATGTGTGTTCTGGACATTGAAAACTTGTATTTAGTTTAATACGTATATACCGTTGTTTAGAGTACCCGGCCCAATCAGACCATGATTAAGGTGGATGTTTACGACATCTCTTACAAATATAAAATCATAACCTTCTTTTGATAACAAAGACACTGAAATGATATTACAAGTCAAACTAGGTACACAAAAACAGTTGCGCAAAACCAAAATATGTCCACTCGTCAATCCAAGGTGATATTCCCCTACGGACACAGCATCCACGCTCGCTCCGTTAGCAACCCTGAGGGTCATATCACCGGTCTTCAGAACTCTACGGCCTCTCAGTGCCTGCAAAGAATTGCATATATGAGATCTTGATCCGGTATCCAATACGCAGGAAGTAGAGTTGATTGACAGACAATTTTCAATTACAAACACATCTGAAGCCGAAGCCACAACCTGCTTCGGGTCCTGGTTCTTGGCCTTCCAAGCCCTATAATTTTTCTTCCAATGGCCCCTCCTATGACAGTAGAAACATTCTTCCTTTCCTACTATCGGCCCCGCCACTTTTGCCTTGGCCCTTGCTTCCACCTTAATAACACCGCCTCTCGGCTTGGTGGTGACCTTCTTCTTCTTTCCTTTGGCTTTCGCCTTGGACCTAGAAGAAGAAACTCCACCAACAAATAGAGCGGGTGTATCCCTGCCTTTCTGTAGGGTGCCCTCAGCACTCCTCAACATGTTGAGGAGTTCCGAAAGTTCAACTTCTTTACCTTGAATATTAAAATTCAAGATAAACTGGGCGTATGTGGAAGGGAGGGACTGCAGAATTAAGTCTGTATATAGCTCATTCTCTAACGTGGACCCAAGGTCTACGAGTTCTTTAATGTAGCCAATCATTTTAAGGACGTGTTCCCTTACAGATGATCCGACGGCCAGCCTCGACTGAAATAGCTTCTTCGAGGTCTCGTATCTAGCGATACGAGACTGCTCTCCATACAGTTCCTTGGTGTGGAGAAATATGGATTCAAGATCCATATTCTCGTGCCTCCTCTGATGTTCATTGTCCATAGAGGCAAGCACGAGGTATTTGGCCTTCGCGCAGTCAATTTCCCAGGTCTTACGGATTTCCTTATCCGTGATACTGTTGGAGATAGTGCCCTCAGAGTCAATTATTGGATCACAGGCACGTGATTGCAATGATTGAGGGAGGACCTATCCCAGTAGGACAGTCTTACTCGAAATGATAGTATGCTATCTGGTTTATCTTAATCATCGTGTACTGCTTTAGGTGACCTTACATGTCACTATTGCGCGTTGATAGAGCCCCTAGGATTCTTGCTTGACTACCAGCAGTATGAGGGCGATCATATACGTGGGAGCTGGTAGTCTATAAGCACATCCTAAAAAGGTCCCTAGTCGTGGGAGTTTCGAGACAGGGCATCGATACTCCAGAGTAGACTAGTGTATACAGTCGAGACCCCGACGGGGGGCGGTGGCCGGTCTCACAAGCCATTGGTGTCAGTTGGTTCACCTAAGATGTATACAGGTGCTCATTGGATTATGAGTACACCGGACAGGACTCGCCGGGAACATGCTAGTTGGTCTTATACCTGACGTCAGATAGCAGTTCCCTGGTGACATGTGTACGTTAGTTCATCGACCTGAGATCATCATTTGTCTTGTGTGAGTTCCCACTGTACTTTGATTACTACCCTACCACGCTCAAAGGAGACGTGCAAACAGGTTTAGTTGGGTACAGTCCTGAGCCACATGGAGGCAGTGAGCGGATCTGCAGGGGTTCGTCTCTCCCGGTATTGGGGGTGAGGTCGCGCTGTGTCTAGGAGAGCCCTTACACGAAGTCCTTGGCCAAGGCAGGAGATTTACTGGTAGGTATTCCAGTAATATCTCAGGGTGTTCTGGGCTACACTCCGACACGACTTGTACCGCTTTTGGGGGTCTGACTTTTACCAACCCCCTAGGCCTACCATGCGATGCTCATAGACGAACGGACCGGACTGTACGGATATTGTCACTGACAGGCTCAGTAGGGTGTCAGGATGAGTTCGCTCATCGACGTCCCTTTTGGTCAATACCTGGTAGCAGGTTACGTATGGCTAATACCTCTGACTTGCTAGTGGTTAAATCCACAGCCAAAGTGTTGACGAGTCTTTAGAGTCCCCCACAGACCGTTTTCTCAAGTTTCGGGCGAAACGCTGTAGAGGCCATATGGAGATATGGCAGGGTTTGATCAGATAGGTACAGTATTGCACGGACGGATAATACTAGCGGGCTTTGGTTTAAGTCGGATCCTAGTATAATACAGTGTAGATTTTGTCTCGTTGCATTTGTATTCGGTCGGAATACAAATGCGGGTATGTATATACAGTCGCGGGGTTTTCCTGTAATTTATTACGGGATCAGTTTTCTGAAGTTGCCAGTTTGGTTTCCGTTTCGGCCATTTTCCTTTGTTTCTTTTCTTGGCTGAAAATTAGTGGAGGAGGGCTTATTTGCAATTGTGCAAATTAGCATTGTGGAGGGTGGTCTTTGCATATTGTTGCATCATGATGGTTTCATGATGGTTCCATCATCCCTTGACTTCTATGTTCATCATTGCTTGACTTTGCTTGATGGAGTGTTGGATTTTGTTGGTGATAATTTCTTCTCATCATTATCTCTTGCATTATTGATCCACCCCCTTGGACTTTTTCCCTCTCCAATTTCTTTAAATGGCCGGCCACTAAGAGAGGTGGGGGCTGTCCAATTTTTGGGAGGGGAAAAATGAGTCTCATTTCCATGCTAAAAATCCCTTGGTTCATCCAAAAAGTTGATAGTTCATTTCCTCCACCAAAAGGCAACTTCTAGTAACCCCAAGAGACAAAGAGCACTACACTTATTCTACAGCAATTCTTGGACACGTCAACTCGCCAACTTCGCCAAGTTCATGCCCGAGTTGCCTCGGTCCAGAGGTGGGAGCCCGTAAAAGAACCCGGCGATGTGGTGCCCTTCCGACGAGGAGATGAAGACCGGAGATTCCGCAGGGAGATCGGGACGACGACGAGAAGACCGAAGGACACGGATCGCTCGGTATATCTCTCTACCCCTTCTCTAGTTAGCTTGGATTAGATTAATGGCCCGATCCGGGTTTATAGTGCGCGGTGGTGCCGGTTTACAGGTTTCGTAAAATTATCGTTTTTGCATTTTGGCCTCGGATTGACGGCCGGGGCGCCGCCGTGCACTTACACTGGTATCAGAGCCACGCCATTAACCTTGTCTAGCTTTTTCTAGTGTGTTTAAACCTTCGATCGAACAAATATTCCAAAACCGCATTTTCAAAATATCAGTTCTCTGTCGAAATTTTTTTGGCTCGAAATTTTTTTCAGTACATTGCAGAAATACGTGCAGGGAATTATAAGCATTCTGTGAAAATTTGGTCGCGTGACGTCATTGTTCCACCGCGGAACCGCGGCCAAACCCACGCATTGGCCGCGGTTCCGTCGCTATCTTGACTGTTCATGGCATCAAATTTTTACAGTGGGCTTCTGGATTGAAAATGGGGTTTCTGGAATATTCTTTTTGGGCCCAGGTTTTCTTTGAGTGCTACAGTTGTGCTTGGGGCCCACTTGGGAAAATTTAGTCGATCGAAAATTTTAAACATGTTAGTTCACAGTATTTATATTATATCTGCGACCGTGAATGTCATTTGATCGGTAAATCCTGTTTAACTGCTATAGCCCTTTTAGACGGATTTACGAACGTGACATTCATGTTGATGTTCTGTGTTGTGCTGTGATGTTGCGGATTGGTCGTGGGGGATAGCCTGGATGCAATGTTAGTACAGTTTTGTTTTATATGTACATTTGATATTGCGGGGCGAGCGTCCGACATGTGGACTGCCGTCACTGCCTGTTTGTATATTATTCTTTTGGGGTACGACCGGGGTGAGGTCGATGTACCCGTTGTATGTATATTTTACTTTCTGTACTAGGATTATCCCAAGGTGGGATGCACAGATAACCGGGTTCTAGAGGGCAACGGGCCCGCATCTCATGGCATTGAGAAGGAGGGGGCTTTACTCTAGAATTGGTGGGCTATTCGTCGCACTCGTAGGGGGTACAGGTTGACCCAGGAAGGGTGCCCAAGTTACCGGATTCCGTGAAGTGCTGGGTGGTCCATTCACGTTGTTGAAGGGGGCTGCCTCGCTTCAGGTTTTGGCGGGTAACTTGTTGCGCCCGTAGGGGTCTAGGATTTCATTGCACAGGCTATCCACACGACCAGGGGAACGTCGGGTTTCAGTAGCGGCTCTATGAAACCCGGGAATCCCAGATATCTGTATTGTTCTGTGATGCTTATTACATTTCTGTGATGTTGCATTTTATCACGCCTTGAGCGAATATTATATATTGATATATATACTAGTAGATGTTGTATATGTTTTGCATCCGCGCTAGTCCAGTCCCCGCTCTGTCGTTAGTTAAGTAACCTAACGGGTAATGACGGGACCCAGTGACGAATGCGGATGGCATATACGTACATCATTATTTTCGTTCTTTATTGGTGTGATCAATTGATGGGACTGCATTGATTCGGATCAATGCAAGCTAAACAAACATATTCTGATGTTGTTGGAACATTTTTCAAAAGGTTGTTATTGCAAGGACGTTCTCTTTTGTTTTGCACAGTGGTATTCGGTTATGAATATCCAGCACCTCAGTCGACGAGGCAAGGGCCGAGATCCTTTCACCGGGAGTGACCCCTTGGACAGAAGTTTGCGTCAGGGAAATAACTTCACTATAGCCGATTACTTTTGCTTTGCATCGTGGTATTCAGTTGGAATATCCCGCACCTCATTCTACGGGGAAAGAGCCGAGATCCCTTCACCGGGAGTGACCTCTTTAGCAAAGGTTTTCGTCACTATATTTTTATAAAAAGCTATCCAGTTCCTTCAACGATATCAAGTTCGTTACGTTAAAGGTTTTTCGCCAAAAACCATTCGTAGCCCTCCGTCATTTCAGACGGGTAGCACGTAGTATTCATGCTATGTTTGTTGGCCTTAGTCAAGGCATAGTGTATGGTAGCTGCTTGTTACCTTTCTGCTGCATAGATAGATGCGTTGGTTTGGGACAGTCGTATAGCCTTGTTGGCCCTAGTCAAGGGCTTGTACGGGTGGGTTCAAATTAACCTGGACAATGACGGGTAGAACTTGACATGTGACTTATGATTTGTTGGCCTTAGTCAAGGTCATAAGAGCATGGGGCAAAAATCACATCGGGAGTTTCTAAAGAAACTGAAACTTGCCAGATATGCACATACCTTCTGGAGTGTGATAACGTGAGCGGATTCCGTCATGTTATCATGCGATGATAGTTGGATCCCGATTCCCACTGATGAGTTGGTTTACTCCTCGGATGATCCCGACTAATTCTTCTTTCAGGTTTGGAGGAGAATTTGACGTTACAGTGGGAGGTTTCCTGTTTAGATAAATTGGTAACCATTCTGATCTAGGTTAGAGTGCACGCTGAGTGTTTCTTTTCTCTCTCTCTGGCAGCGACCATGACCCGACCCTAGTCTATGACTCAGTGACCAAAATTAACCGAACCTTCTTAAACACTGGATTTTTGATTGTCAGAGTTGCATACCTCATTGCCACTCCTACTTTTACCCTTTTCTCCAGGACACCCCGTATTACTACGAACGTCCACTTCCATTGGATAAAACCATCGTATGGTTATATACGAATTCGAAAGAATTTATTCGAGGATGGTTTCAGGTTCTGAAGAAAACGAATAAGACTATTCAGTTGTCTTTTCCTTTTACCTTCTCTCTGGTTGCGAGTACTCCTTGGTTTAGGAGATAGTACACCTATTACGCAAATTGGATAGTCTTCTTCCAAACCTTAGGCTGGTGCCGAACAGTGGGGAATGAAGAAAACCAATTAGCATAACGATGGTGTACAGAAGGTATTAAGTAAAGACATATCAAGGGATTAGTAAGAGGTCAAAGTAAATTGTGACTGCTATTCACGACCAAACCAAGTATTTCTTCGCCAATCCTAAATCACCTTTGTATTTCTCCAGGACACTCCGTATTACTACGAAGATCCACAGTTTATTGGATACTCCATCGTATGGTTATATACGAACTCGAAAGGAACTTGTTCCAGTTCGGGGATGGATTCTGGTTCAGGAGAAATAGGAATAAGGTTTATTCAGTTGTCTTTTATCTTCACCTTTTCTCGCATTGCGAGTGCTCTTAGGATTAGGACAGTACACCCATTATGCTTATTGGATAGTCTTCTTCCAAACCATAGGCTGGTGCCGAACGGTAGGGAAGGAAGAAAACCATTTGGCCTAAAAGGGTGCGCAGAAGGTAATGACTAAAGACATATAAATGGATTTGGAGAGATGGCAAAGAATTACACGGTTACAGTTGTGAATTTGATAATGGAAGAGGCATTACTAGGAATACCCGGATACCCCTACGAAACATTTCAATGTTTCAGTTTCACTGTGTACTGTTAAAAGAAAACTGATTTCCCAATTAGTCCTTGCTCCAGGGTATGTATTTACCAGGTTTGATTCTCATATCTGTATGGTTTTACAGATGATGAGTGGGAGTAAGCTGTTGAGAATTAGGTGATCATCCTCACTATATCGAAATTCGTTGTAATTGGTGATATTTGAGGAAGTCACCTGGGTTGTTTGCCGGACGACAAATATATGGTTTTGAATATCCGTTGTTATGCACCAATTTCAAATTGATACATCTATACGTCTATTTTTATAGAGTGAGATATACCTTTTTGAAATTATGTCCATGACATTTACCTATATCAGTTGATGATTAGGTAAGGAGCATTAAACGGCGGTGTAATTCTTCTTAACCATAAGTACAGTTTTCAACTTACGACACACAAGGATTGAGTTGTCAGACTCAAGGGACTTATACAGAGTATTGTATGTTGTCCAGTGTCCATTAGGACAGAGGGGATGGTCCTCGTATTATATTCGGTTTACTTATGACTTCTCTAGCTTTTAGACAGGTGTTTCGTAGAAACACAGGGTCCAAGTTTTGAGAAGTTATAGGTATGTGGATAAAGTAGAGAACCAGGGATTGCAAGTATCGGGATTCTTCAAGATGATCGAAGATGTAGATACTTGTGTATGGTATTCAGTTGATAGTAATGGTTAAGAGAACTCGCTTCTCTTTCAGGTTACTCATAATTGAAAGTACTCCTAAGTTGAGTAACGCTGATCGGCCTCCTTCCATTTAGATGACATGCACTGGAGACAGCTGCATGATTTGAATCTGGTTCCAATTAAATCAATGCCTCTGCTTCTATATTGGATATAGAACAGTTCATATCTTAACGATGTTAAAGTACGGGGAGTTGTCCGGCTTATGCTTAAAACCAGACTCTGGATAACTCAAGGCACGTTTCTGTAATGGCTGTTTGTGGGTTGACCCAGGCTATGACGATGGTTGACTTTCTACCATCTGGAAGATCAATAGTGATATTGTTCTAGACTCGCCATAGTTTTAAATAAAATGGACATTTTCATAAAACAGTAGTGGGAGTATGGTAGAACTGGAAGTGATTCCAGAACCGCAAACGATTACTGAAGATTTGATAAGAACCTAAAGATTCAATCTGGTTTGACATTCCATTGGCCACTCCGCAGATACGGTGGGTAATCTCAGGCACCCGAGAGGTACTCCGGTAGCCTCAAGGACGGTGGCAGGGAGGTTCTTGTTTACCCAGGCTTGCCTTTGCTGTTATTCCAGACTGTGAGACCCAGCAGGAGGATGAGTATAGCGTCGTTCTAAACTTGCTTTAGAAGTGCACGTGTATATGACTCTGCCAGAGGGTTGTCGTAGTCAGTGGGAGCAGCGGAAGCATTGGTGGACAAGTAGCTTAAGTCTATTTATAGACTAAAGCAGATATAACGGAGATAGATCATCTGTTTCTGATGTGACAGTCATAGGTTTGACTTCGTCAGAATGGGGGATGTACCTGTTGAGAAGGTAGTAGGGTGTGATGTCCTGGTAATTGGATGCATACACAGGGCAGGAAGTGAAATTCCTCTACTACGATCGGTTATACTTTGGTTGTCACACAGTGGTTTCTCCATATGGAACTTAGATATAATATCAAGACATTCTGGTTACTAGATCTATAGATCTAGATTTGGGTGGTTTCCCAATCAGGGTACTTAGACAGCATTCTAAGAGTTTTTAGAATGGACGACTCCTGGCACGGTAGTATACCTGCAGGTGATGGAGTCACCCTCTCTAAAGGTGTCTTACAGACTAAAGTGGAGAGGGATGTGCATGATTGGCAGATCACTTGCTTAGGCAATTGAGTCAATCGTGAGATGTCAAGTACCACACCAGATGTTGTTTTTACAGGCGATGCGATAAGTTGATATTAATCCAATCCTGGAGAAACATTCGGAAGCAGTTTTAGAACATAAGTGGATGTTCTAAGGATTTGATGACGGCAGCCTCCTTCGGGAGACAGTTATCATTCCAGGCTTCCAAGGTGACCTGGATGACAGAGTGACTGTCAGAGTTATAGTTTTCCCTCTGACGAGGGGCAGTAGTTTGGAAAGGAGGTCCAAAGGGATACTGAGGGAGGCATGACGCAGGATACTGATTAAGTTCAGTTGACGATACAGTCTAAGAAGTTTGGATTTGGAGTTCATTTATGAGCTAGGTCCCATCAGACATCCAGACACATTCTAAGACAGGTATTGCTCATTTCGGGAGATGGTTTTCTCCTCGAACTTGAGATATAGAGAGACATGGAAAGAAACATCAAGGTGGATCCACTCACTGAGGATATTCCTCGAACATAATAGTTTCGCAAACGGGTTTTGTGAGACTGATTAGTAGAGGTGTTGGGTGTTCGATATCACACGGGCTGTGAGTATGCGACATCGCAATAATTAGCCTTAAGTGCAAGTGGGAGATTGTTGGAGATAGTGCCCTCAGAGTCAATTATTGGATCACAGGCACGTGATTGCAATGATTGAGGGAGGACCTATCCCAGTAGGACAGTCTTACTCGAGATGATAGTATGCAATCTTGTTTATCTTTATCATCGTGTACTGCTTTAGATGACCTTACAGGTCACTATTGCGCGTTGATAGAGCCCCTAGGATTCTTGCTTGACTACCAGCAGTATGAGGGCGATCATATACGTGGGAGCTGGTAGTCTATAAGCACATCCTTAAAAGGTCCCTAGTCGTGGGAGTTTCGAGACAGGGTATCGATACTCCAGAGTAGACTAGTGTATACAGTCGAGACCCCGACGAGAGGCGGTGGCCGGTCTCATAAGCCATTGGTGTCAGTTGGTTCACCTAAGATGTATACATGTGCTCATTGGGTTATGGGTACACCGGACAGGACTCGCCGGGAACATGCTAGTTGGTCTTATACCTGACGTCACATAGCAGTTCCCTGGTGACATGTGTACAGGTTAGTTCATCGACCTGAGATCGTCATTTGTCTCGTGTGAGTTCCCACTGTACTTTGATTACTACCCTACCACGCTCAAAGGAGACGTGCAAACAGATTTTAGTTGGGTACAGTCCCGAGCCACATGGAGGCAGTGAGCGGATCTGCAGGGGTTCGTCTCTCCCGGTATTGGGGGTGAGGTCGCGCTGTGTCTAGGAGAGCCCTTACACGAAGTCCTTGGCCAAGGCAGGAGATTTACTGGTAGGTATTCCAGTAATATCTCAGGGTGTTCTGGGCTACACTCCGACACGACTTGTACCGCTTTTGGGGGTCTGACTTTTACCAACCCCCTAGGCCCACCATGCGATGCTCATAGATGAACGGACCGGACTGTACGGATATTGTCACTGACAGGCTCAGTAGGGTGTCAGGATGAGTTCGCTCATCGACGTCCCTTTTGGTCAATACCTGGTAGCAGGTTACGTATGGCTAATACCTTTGACTTGCTAGTGGTTAAATCCACAGCCAAAATGTTGACGAGTCTTTAGAGTACCCTACAGACCGTTTTCTCAAGTTTCGGGCGAAACGATGTAGAGGCCGTATGGAGATATGGCAGGGTTTGATCAGATATGTGCGGTATTGCACAGATCATGATCGGACGGATAATACTAGCGGGCTTCGGTTTAAGCCGGATCCTAGTATAGTACAGTGTAGATTTTGTCTCGTTGCATTTGTATTCGGTCGGAATACAAATGCGAGTATGTATATACAGTCGCGGGGTTTTCCTGTAATTTATTACGGGGTCAGTTTTCTGAAGTTTCCAGTTTGGTTTCCGTTTCGGCCATTTTTCTTTGTTTCTCACCGTACAATTCTTGCTTAACCGTTCAGCCAGGTCAGTTTCGGTACTTCGAGGGAGGTTTTACGACGCTTTCGCGAAGTTCCTTAATTAAATAACCTCTTTTCCCTGGGGGCGTAGCCCCGCTAACACCTTTCTAGACACCTACTTGATTTATAGTATTGATCGTTAAGTGAAAGAATCTCCTGAGGAGCAGCATATACTCACAGTAGAATCGGGATCCAAATATCATCATGTGATAAAGTTGAAGGAATCCTACCAAAATTATCACACTCCAAATGGTATGCATCACTGGTAAGTTTCAGTTTCTTTAGAAACTCCCGATGTGGATTTTTGCCCCATGCTCTTATGACCTTGACGAAGGCCAACATATCATCAGTCACATATCAAGTTCTACCCGTCATTATCCAGGTTAATTTGAACCCACCCGTACTTACCCTTGATGAAGGCCAAAATAGCAGTACGAATGTCCCAAACCAACGCATCTATCTATACTACAGATGAATATTCAGCAGCTACCAATCACTATGTCTTGGCGAAGGTCAAAATACATAGCTTGAATACTACTGAATATCCAACTGAAATGATGGAAGGCTACGAATCGTTTTGGCGAAACCGCGAACGTAGTGAACTTGATATAATCGAAGGAATCTGATAGCTTTTAAAAGGAGTGGTTTAAGCTCCGCATTTTAAAAGTTTTACTGTTTTGAAAAACCGAGTGGTTTAAAAATAGTTCCAACGATTCAGCTTTGGTTTGTTTACTTTGCATTAATGTAATGCAGTCCCATCAGTTAACCTACCATTGCAGAAAACATCGAAAATACAACGTCCGCTTATACCATCTGCATTCGCCTCTGGGCCCCGTCATCACCCGTTAGGTTAACTAACGATAGAGTGGGGGATGGACTAGCGCGGATGCAAAACATAAGCAATGCCTACTAGATATCATATATTGATATGTACATTCATCAGACGCAATAATAGGCATTTCAGATCACAGATGAACATATTAGATATACTAGGAATTCCGTATTTCGTTTAAGCCTGTAACGAAAGACGCATTCCACGGTCGTGATGAATAGCCAATCCCACCCCAGACCCCTACGGGTGCGGCAAACTACCCGCCAAATACCCGAAGTGAAGCAGTCTCCCTCAACTACGTGAGTAGGCCATTTGGCACTTCAAAGTACCCGGTAGTTTGTGCACCCCACCTTGGGTCTATCCTAGGAGCAATAAACAGTAAATGAATTAATACGACGGTGGGTACAACCTCAACCCGGATTTGTCTCGCAAAAATAATATTACAACAATTTACAATTTACATTTGAATGAAAGAAACTCTTGTCTCACATCCCCGGCTATTTATTCTCGACAATCCAACAAGACCATATACACAAACCAATATAACCATCACAGAAATGTGCAACCGCCAACAAAGCGACATATAGCAATTAGCGGAAGTTTACAAACACATTAAGCATAACACAAATAAAAACCGATTAGCCAAAGTTCTTAGAATTTCGATCAATAACCAAAATTTGAATCTACTCCAAGTACTACACTGTACACATAAAATCCTGAGTAGAAACAAAATATCCCAGAAAACACAACACACCACAGTAGACCACCAGAGGAAATTTGGACCAACTCGGAGTTGACTCGGCCGCGGAACAGCGGCAGAACGCTTGGTTCGGTCTCGGATCCGCGGTCGTCTCACCGATTTAGGTGCCCAAATTTCTTCAGTAATCTACAAAAACCCTGCACGTAATTTTCAGGTCTCTGAAAAAATGTTTAGACCAGAATTTAAAATCGACAGAAAGTGCATCAAAAAGTCGTGTTTTCGGGATTTTTCCGTGATCGAAGTTCTAAATACTTTGCTAACATGTTAGTTATGGTTTAGCTAGGCTCTGATACCACTGTAAGTCGACGTTACACACCCTACTAGATGTGGGGAGGCGGAATAGGTAAAAACGATCGTTTTCGAACAAGGTAACATCGACTATGCATAAGGATCTTTGCTAAACCCTAACTAACAACCAAACTAGGAGTTGTAACTACTATATAAGATGATTATACCTCAAGATACTAGTCCTTCTTGTTCTTGTTGTCCTCTTCCTCGCCGGCCTCCTCAAGTCAAAGAAGATCCACCCGAAAGTGCCTACTTTGAGTTTCAACCTCTAAGATGAGGTAACTAAGTGACTTAGAGTGCTAATCCAAGTGACCTAGAGAATATAGAGAGTGATTAAGGATTTGTTAGTCTCACTAACCCTAGAATTCTCAACTCATGAGACAATTAGGGTTAAGATGAAGAAGAGAGAGCTTGAGGAGAGAGAAAGTGTTTGTGATAATGATATGAAGCATTACTCATTTGTGAATAATATGAAGCATGAAAATATCTCACTAAAAATATCTAGAAAAATATCAACCATGCTCCAT
Source organism: Agapanthus africanus (assembly GCA_030015575.1). Classification (NCBI taxonomy): domain Eukaryota; kingdom Viridiplantae; phylum Streptophyta; class Magnoliopsida; order Asparagales; family Amaryllidaceae; genus Agapanthus; species Agapanthus africanus. The sequence goes on from JASDDO010000022.1 coordinate 547,632,430, forward strand.
TTAATTCTTAAGATGAATAATCTCCTTGAGTCATGGTTCATTTAATGAAAAATACACCACATTTCCTCCACCACATTTAAGTTTAATATAAAGATTAAAACTTTAATGAGTCATCTTCTTCTAGAAACTTTTCCGACAAATTACGAGAATACTCCTCAACCGTATTTTCATACCCGCATCCATGTTTACGAAAAACACGAATACAGTGAGACTAAACTAATCGAATAATCTAATACTAGGATCCGGCTTAAACCAAATCCCACTAGTATAATCCGTCCGAATATCGTACGTGCACAAGTACACGTATATGTCCGAACACTGTCGTAAAACCATATGACCTCTATATCGTTTCGCCCGAAGCAGGGAAACCCTTTGTGTGGGACTCTAAAGACTCGACCCTATGCTGGAAGTGGGTTTAACCACAGGCCGCAAGCGGTACTAGCTGTACGTAACGGTCCACAGGTAGATGTCGATACGAAGGCCGATGAGCAAACCCATCCGAACTCCTACTGAGCCTGAATGTGACAATCTATATACAGTCCGGTCTGTTCGTCTGAGAGTGTGGCATATTGGTCCTAGGGGGGCGCAAGCGTCAGACCCCTAATAGTGCAATAAGTCATGTCGGAGTACAGTCCAAAACACACTGAGAAAATACTAGAGTACCTACCAGCAAATCTCGCTTGCCCTGGCCAGGGACTTTGTGTAATGGCGTTCCGAACACGGCGCGACATCAACCCCCAATACCGGGAGAGACGAATCCTATCTAACCACCACTGCCTCCAAGTGCTTCGGGACTGCACCCAACTACTACCTGTTTGCACGACTCAACAAAGCCGTGGTAGGGTAGTAATCTAAGAACATTGGGAATACACTTGAGGCGAAGTAGCAGTGACAAGTCAACGGACTAATCTGTACTCATGTCACCTGGGAACTGCTACCTGACGATAGGTATATTACCAAACAGCAGTTCCCTACGAGTCCGTCCAGTGTAACTCATAACCCAATGAGCACCTGCATACTATCTCCAGTACGACGTACTGATTGCTGTGGGATAGACGATCTCCCCTCCTGGGATGAGAAGCGTATACACTAGTCTACTCTAGAGTATCGATGCCCGTGTCTCAATAATCCTATGACTAGGGACCTGTATAAGGATGTGCTTGTAGACTACCCAGCCCCACTAGTGTGACTGCCATCACAACGCTGGTAGTCAAGCAAAGATCCTAAAGGCTCTATCAATATGTATTAGCGATATGTTAAAAGAAACATACATATATTAAGATAGATACAAACTAAGTAGCATACTACTATATCGAGCAAGACTGTCATAAATACGTGTATATATCCCAAGCTTCCAAAATGTAATATACAAACTAGTACTATACAAAAATGGCCTCTAGGGCATATCACACTAACAATCTCCCACTTGCACCAAGGCCATGTGCTGGCATATCGCAGACCTATCATCTCGAATAGCCTCTCGAACTGTGTCTGAGGGATGGCATTTGTGAGTGGATCTGCAGTGTTTTCCTCTGTAGCAACTCTCCGAACCCCGATCTCCCGGCGATCCACGATCTTCCTGATCAGGTGATACCGCCTCACGATGTGTCTAGACTTCTGATGGGACCTGGGTTCCTTCGCTAAAACTATAGCCCCATTATTGTCACAATACAAAGGTATTGGATCAACAATGGACGGAACCACCTAAAGTTCTGTTAAGAACTTCCTCATCCAGACTGCTTCTTTTGCGGCATCTGAAGCAGCGATATACTCTGTTTCCATCGTCGAGTCAGCAACGGTGTCCTGCTTGGAACTCTTCCAACAGACCGCCCCTCCATTGAGGGTAAAGACATAACCCGACATGGATTTGGAGTCATCCTTGTCACTCTGGAAGCTGGAGTCAGCAAAGGCCTCGATCTGGAGGTCTTTGCCACCGTACACCATGAACATCTCCTTAGTCCTTCTCAGATACTTGAGAATGTTCTTTACTGCTATCCAGTGTTTCTCCCCAGGGTTTGACTGATACCTGCTTACCACGCTTAGCGCGTAAGCAACATCTGGTCTGGTACACAACATCGCATACATTATAGAGCTTACCGCAGAAGTGTAGGGTATAATAAACATGCGATCCCTTTCCGAATCAGAGTCCCTACTGATAATGGCCTTCCTGAAACTAGTAGGGTCATCTTCTTCCAAGATGCAATCCTTTCGATCCTTATATATGAGAAACCCGTAGTATCTATCTGACGGATGTGAAATCCTACTAGATTTGCGGAGTGGCTGAGGTTCGTCTGGGGTTATTGAATCATCTGGTTCTACCAAATCTTCAGTTATAGTTTGTCCCTCTGGAATTTCTTCCAGTTCTACCGTGCTCCCACAAATTTCTTTTGCAAGAAATTCTTTCTCTAAAAAGACGGCATGGCGAGCAACAAACAGCTTCTGTTTCTCGGTGTGGTAGAATAGATATCCTTGCGAATGTTTAGGATATCTTACAAACTTATACAAAACTGATCGTGTCTCGAGTTTTTCCGTGTTCTGCTTTTTTACATAAGCTGGACATCCCCATACCTTAACAAAATTAAGGTATGTTCCTTTTCCTTTCCATATTTTATATGGGGTGGTAGGCACGGATTTGGTCGGAACTCTATTCAATAAATATGCTGCAGAGTCTAGTGCATATCCCCAGAATGAAAGAGGAAACTCGGCGTTACTTATCCTGGAGCGAACCATATCCAATAGGGTACGATTCCTCCGCTCCGATACACTATTGTGCTATGGTGTATACGGAGGAGTAAGCTGAGAGAGAATACCATTCTCTTTTAGAAAGTCCCGGAATTCCGTATTTAAGTACTCCCTTCCTCTATCAAATCGGAGGATCTTGATACTTTTGCCAGTCTGGTTCTCTACTTCGTTTCTGTTTTCTTTGAATTTCTCAAAAGTTTTAGATTTGTGTTTCATAAGATACACGTATCCAAACTTAGAGAGATCGTCAGTGAATGTGTTGAAGTACGAGAACCCACCCCTTGCATGTATAGACATTGGACCACATACATCACTGTGTATAAGTCCCAAGAGCTCTGATGCTCTTTCTTCGTGTCCGGTGAACGGAGATTTGGTCATCTTTCCCTTGAGACAAGACTGACAAGTTTCATAAGATGAAAATTCGAACATATTCAAAAATCCATCTTTATGCAATTTACTTAGTCTTTTCTCTCCGATATGACCAAGTCAACAATGCCACAAGTAGGATTCATTCATTTCTGGACTCTTCCTCTTACGTGTGTTTTGTACATTGAAAGCTGTGTTTTGATTTAGAACATAGATACCATTACACAGTGTACCTTCTGCAACCAATACCTGATTTAGGTAAATGTTCATGATATTTCTATCAAGAACAAACTTATATCCATCTTTATCAAGTAAAGAAACTGATATGATATTGCAAACCATGGAAGGTATATAGTAGCAATTGCTCAAAATCATAGTATTGCCTTTTGGCAACACCAGATGATATTCTCCGACGGCTGCAGCATCAACTTGTGCTCCCTTCCCTACTCTAAGGGACATATCACCTGGTCCAACCATACTACTTTTTCTCAGTCCCTGTAATAAATTACAGATATGAGATCCTGATCCGGTATCTAGTATCTAGGAGGTAGGACTGACCGAAAAACAGTTCTCAATAATAAGAACACCTGAAGAAGACGCAATAATGTGTTTCTTTAGGGTCATCAAGGAATTCATGCAATACTCTTTCCCTTGCTCATACTCATGACTGATATCATAAGTTAGAGCCGAATCGACGTTCCCCAGCCCTGAATAAGAATTCAGATCGGTCAACTGATACATTTTATTATCTTGATTAGGGCGTGAAATGGTTGCTACCTGGAGAGAGAGAAAAGAAACACTTAGCGTGTGCTCTTGTAAGATTAGATTGGTTATTAGTTTATCTAATCAGGATGGCTCCCACTGTTACCTCGAATTCTCCATCAAACCTTAAAAGGAGAACTAGTCAGGATTAATCGCACGTTACATACTTTCTTAACCTTTCGGCCAGGCTAGTGTTGGTACTTCGAGAGAGATTTTCCAACGCTTTCGCAAAGTTCCTTAATTATGTACCCTCTTTTCCTTGGAGGCGTAGCCCCGCTAACACCGTTCTAGACACCTACTTAGTTTATAGCATTGATTGTTAAGTGACATAATCTCCCGAGAGTAATCTTACTCATCAGTGGGATCGAGATCCAACTATAATCGTGTGATAACTTAGATGGAAGCCACTCTAGTCACCACACTCCAAAAGGTATGCAACACTAGCAAGTTTCTTGTATATTTGAAACTCCCGATGTGGTTTTTGCCCCAGGCGTCTTATGACCTTGACGGATGCCAACAAATCATAAAGCGCAAGTCAAGTTCTACCCGTCATTGTCCTGATCAATTTAGACCCACCCGTACTCGCCCTTGACGGATGCCAACAAAGCTATATGACTGTCCTAAATTAATGCATCTCAATGCAGCAAATAAGTATTATTCAGCTACCGTACACTATGTCTTAACAGATGCCAACAAACATAGCACGGATACTGAATACTATTTGTCTGAAATGACGGAGGGCTACGGCTAGGTTTTTGGCGAAAAACCCATTAACGTAATGAACTTGATATTGTTGAAGGAACCTGAGCAGTTTTGAAAAAGAGTGGTTTAGGCTCCGCTTTTGAAAACTGGTGGTTTTGAAAACTGGTGGTTTTGAAAAAACCGAGTAATCTACAGTATAGACTTTTGCTCAAGAGGTCACTCCCCACGAAGGGATCTCGGCTCTTGCCTTCTGGAATGAGGTGCTGGATATTCATGACCGAATACCACTATGCAAAGCGAAAGAATATAACTATAGTTTTTCGAAATCTGTTCCAACAACATCTTTTAGGTTTCTTTATCTTGCATTAATTAAAATTAATGTGGTCCCATCAATTAAATCTATCACACCAGAAAAGAACGAAAATACAATGTACGTATATGCCATCCGCATTCTCCACGGGGTCCCGACATGCACCGTTAGGTTACTTAACTAACGGCAGAGAGGGGGCTGGATTAGTGCGAGTGCAAAACATATACAATATTTACTAGTATATATATAAATATATATAACATTCGTCCCAGGCATGATATAAACGACATCATAGAATCTCAACAAGCAACACAGAATGGTGGATAATCTTGGATCCTCGGGTTTCCTTTGAGCCGCAAATAAAACCCGACGTTCCCGGTCGTGTGGATAGCCCATGCAATAAAAACCCGGATCCCTACGAGCGCGGCAACTTACCCGCCAATCCCAGAAGGGAGGCAACCCCAATCAACAAAATGAATGGGCCACCTAGCATTTCACGGGATCCGGTAACTTGAGCGCCCCTCCATGGGTCATACTATACCCTCTACGAGTGCGGTGAATAGCCTTCCAATTCTAAAGTGAAGCCCCCTTTGTCTCAACGCCATGAGATGCGGAATTGTTGCACTGTAGAACCTGGCTATTCGAGCACTCCACTGCGGGGTAATCCTAGTACAGAGAAATAAAATATATGTACAAAGGTGACATCGACCTCAACCCGATCGTGCCCCAATCAAAAAATATAAATCCGGCAAATACGGCAGTCCACATGTCGGACGCTCGCCCTGCAATAACAAATGTACAAATGAAACTCAACTGTACTATTATCATTGCACCGCAATCTATCCACCACGACAATCCAACCACAACCACAGCACAAACACAGAACATCAACGTGAATGACATGTTTGCAAACCTGTCTAATAAAACATATAGCAGTTAGACGGATTATACCGCTCTAAATACATTCACGGTCGCAGATAATAATGTACGCACTGAAACTTATAAACGACATTAAAATAACGACTTCAAAATACTCCATATTGCCCCAAACAAAAAGATAACAGAATATCCAACCTGGGAAAAATAAAACATATCATGAAACCCTAAATCCAAGTGTTATAGAATACCAAACAAAAACGAGTGCCATAGTCTACAGTAAAACCGGTGGAGCCAGTCCAAAATGGAATCTCGCCGGCCAAATTTTAAAATTCATGCCTCGTTTTTCTCTGGTGTTCTATTTGTCACAATAGTAGTCTTCTGCAATTGTTTTAAAAAAAATTTGAAGACATTTTATATTCGACATAAACTTGAATTTTTCACGGATTGTTTTGGAGTTGTTTCGGTTTCGTTACTTTAACATTGTTTAAAACTGCTAGTTAGGGGTTTATGGGCTGACTTTGATACCATGTTGGATTACACTAACGCCCTGGCCATCAACCGTGGCCGGTTTGCAGAACAAATTTTTTTTATACAGGTTTAAACTGGCGCTAGAATAACCTAATACCCGGATCTGCCATAAACCTAACAAGCAAGTTAAAGGATTCTATCTACTATGATAGAAATTTATACCTAAAGAAATAAGTCCTTCGGGTCTTCACTCCTTTCCTTTAGCTCCTCAAAGGATGTACGGATCGCGCTTGATCGACGGCCTCCTCGCGTCAAAGATAATCCACCCGAGAGTGTGTACTTTGAGCTCCTACCTCCAAATCGAGGTAACTAGGGTACTTAGTATGCTAATCTAAGTAGCCTAGATGATTTAGATAGTGATAATGGATTGATTTGTCTCACTAACCCTAGGTTTCTCAACACATGAGACAATTAGGGTTTGAGGTAGAAGAAGATGAAGCTTGAGGAGACGAGAGTGTAAAATGAGCATAGAATGAAATGGCTAAGTGTTGTGCACTAATAATGCAAACCAATAATTCACAACACGAAATATCAAGCATATCCAAATAGTAAACCATGAGCCACCTCATGAGCACCAAGTAGCCATGCTTCATTTAATGTAAAAACAACACCTCATACCTCTACCTCATTAACCATTTAAACTAAATGGTTAAAACAATAATGATGTGTCTTCTTCTAGAAGCATCTTACACAATTACAAGAATGCTCCTCACTGTATATACATATCCGTATCCGTATTCCAAAAAATACGAATACAAAGAGACAAAACAAATCCAAGAATATAATACTAGGATCCGGCTTAAACCAAAGCCCGATAGTATTATCCGCCCGAACATCATACGTGCACAAGTACACGTATGTGATCGAACCCCTGCCGTAAAACCATACGACCTCTATATCGTTTCGCCCGAAGCAGGGAAACCCTATGTGTGGGACTCTAAAGACTCAACAGTACGCTGGCAGTGGATTTGACTACAAGCATGTTAGCGGTACTGGCTGCACTAACGGCTACCTAGGTACCTTTCGAAAAGGAAAGCCGACGAGAAAACTCGTCCGAACTCCTACTGAGCCTATCCGTGATAAATCTCCGTACAGTTCGGTCTCTTCGTCTAAGAGTATTACATATCGGGTCTAGGGGTTGGTAAACGTCAGACTCTAATAACCCGATAATTCATGCTGATGCGGCTCAGGGCTAATCCGGGAAACTACTGATCAACCTATCAGTAAATCTCAACTGCCTTGGCCAAGGTCTTATGGTCCTGACCAATCGAATATAATGCGATATCGACTCCCTATACCGGTAGAGACGAATCCCCAACAATTACTCACTACCTCCATGTGGCTCGGGACTGTACCCAACCAAAACCCGTTTGCACGACTCAGTAGAGTCGTTGTAGGATAGTGATCAAAGTACAATGTAAACTCACACGAGACAAATGACGATCTCAAGTCCGAAGACTAACCTGTACACATGTCACCTGAGAACTTCCATCTGACGATAGGTATAGTACCATCTAGAAGTTCTCGATGAGTCCGTCCAGTGTACTCACACCCAGTGAGCACCTGTATATGATCTTAGGTTCATCAGACCAATGGCTGCGGGACCAACCATCGCCCCTTGTCGGGGTCTAGAAACGTATACACTAGTCTACTCTAGAGTATCAATGCCCAGTCTCGATACTCACGCGATTAGGGACCATTTAAGGATGTGCTTATGGACTACCCTGCCCCTATAAGTATGATCGCCATCACAACTCAGGTAGTCAAGCAAGATCTTACGGGCTTTATCAACTTGTAACCGCCATATGTAATATTGAGTATAACATATGCACATGTCAAGATAAAGTCAAACCATAATAGTATACTACCGTATCAAGTCTTTATCAATATGTGAAAGCTAGATAAAACATCAATAGAAACAAATACACATATCCTGATAAAGACAACTCAAATAATATACTATATAACTGAGCAAGAATGTCTTGTACATATATATCCCCAGCATCCACATGTATACATATACAATAATGGCCTATAGGGCATACATATCCAACAGTTCGTACTCCGGGGAATCTGTTCCACTTAAACCTAGTCGAAGTTTTTTCGAATCTTTTTTACCTCAGCTATGTATTTCATCATCAGGGGTTCCCGGGCTTGGAATCGCCCAGTCACTTGGCCGATGACCAACGCAGAGTCGTTGATAACTCTAATTCTCTTTAGCCCCACTCCCGAGGCGATCCGTAGACCGGCTAATAAGGCTTCATATTCTGCTGCGTTGTTCGAGACCTTAAAGTCGAGTTGCAGAGAGTATTCCATCTCGGCTTCGTTGTGGCCGCGGATAACCAGCCCAGCCCCACCCCCTTCCTCTGTGGAGGAACCGTCCACATAAAGTACTCAGTCTGGAATCGGACCGACCTTTTCTTCAATTGAGTGTTATGGGTTTGAATCTCACATTGGCGCTTCTTCTCTGTTGGGAATGGTGCATTCAACCACGAAATTGGTGAGGGCTTGGCTTTGACGGTTTGCCTCAGTCGGTATCAGATGTCAAACCGCGACAACTTCCATCTCCACTTCTCCAAGCGGCGCAATGACTCAGGGGAACCAAGGATGTTTCCCATTGGTCGGTCGGTGAGGATGGCGATGGTATGAGCCTGGAAATAGTGCCGAAGTTTCATGGATTTGACGACGAGCGCCGGGACTATCTTCTTGATGGCCGGGTACATGGTCTTCGCATCCTTGAAAATGTGGCTGACGTAGTAGACCGGCCTTTGTACGCCCTCGGATTCTCTGATGACCATGGAGCCGGAAGCCCGGTCGGAAACGGCTAGATATATAAGCAGCTCGTCTCCTTCCACCGGTCGGGTGAGAAGCAGTGGTGTCGTTAGATGAGTCTTGAGCCGCTCGAAGGCTATTTGACACTCCTCAGACCACTCGAACCGGGGATTTTCCTCAAGGCTTTGAAGAAAGGTAGGCACTTTTCACCGGACCTGGACATGAACCGACTCAAAGCGGCCACTCTCTCCGTGAGCCGCATGATTTCAACATTGCTCCTGGGCGTCGCCATGTTTATGATGGCCCCGATTTTCTCCGGGTTTGCTTCGATTCCTCGGTGTGTGACCATGAATCCGAGGAACTTTCCGCCCGTGACGCCGAAAGCACACTTGGCTGGATTTAGCTTCATTTTGTACTTTCATAGGACCTCAAAGGTCTTGCCGAGGTCCGGGGTATGCCTCACGAACAGGGTGGATTTCATGAGCATGTCGTCGACATAGACTTCCATATTCCTCCCGATCTATGGCTTGAACAGATTGTTGACCAGTTGCTGGTATGTTGCCCCCGCATTTTTTAGGCCGAAGGGCATTACATTGTAGCACTAGACTCCTCGATCGGTGGTGAAGGCGGTGAGCTCATTGTCGGCCGGGTTCATCCGGATTTGATTGTAACCGGAGAAGATGTCCATAAAGCTCAGCAACTCGTAACCGGCCGAGTTATCAACCAGCCTATTTATTCGACGGAGCAGGTAGTTGTCTTTAGGGCAGGCCTTGTTCAGGTCGGTAAAATCAATGCACATGCGCCACTTCCCATTCTCTTTCTTGACCATGACTACATTTGCTAGCCAAGCCGAGTAGTCTAGGTTCCTGATGAAGCCAGCTGTGAGCAGTTGGTCCACATCCTCCTCGACCGCCTTCTGTTTGACAGGCGTAAAACTTCTTTTCTTTTGTCGGACCGGCCGGGCTTTTGAGTCAATTCTTTGCTTGTGGGAGATTACCTTGGGGTCAATCCCTAGCATGTCTGCGGGAGTCAAAGCTAATGCATCGGAGTTGTTTTTAAGGAACTAGATAAGGTTGTCCCGAACTTATCTGGTTAGGAGGGAGCCGATCTGCACGGTCCGGCTGGTGTCCCCTTCCTTGAGGGGGACTCCGGATAGGTCCTCTGCTGGGGAACCCTGGATCTCCCCTAAGTCATCCCATGTATCCAGCGATTCCTAAGGGTCACATGGTCCTTCGGATAGGTCTACTTCTTTATCCTCGGGAACTATTGTGGCGAGGTACACCGGAGCGATCTGCTGATCTCCGTAAGCCCGGCCTATCCTCCCATCGCCCATAGGGAATTTGAGTGCGAGGTGGTAGGTCGAGATCTGAGCCTAGAGGGCGTTTAATGTGGGGATGAAAATCTACCTTAGCACCACCATGAGGTTCTAGAGGCATCAAGCATGCCAAATTTTAATTTTTATTTGGTGCTAAGTTGGAATAACAAGATCTTTACTAGATTATTTAGGGTTTGCCTTTATGATGTGATGAACTAAAGAGAAGAAAAGAGCATACAACCTTTGTAGTTCGAGTCCTTCTCTTCAATAACTCCGGGTTGAAGTCCACGCGACTCTACCAGGCTCCTCTTCGAGTTGAATGAATCTCCTTCGTGAACTTCGCACCAAAGACGATCCACCCGAAGTCCACAAGCTCAAGCTAACCCTTCACTAATCTCATTAGTGAAGGCAACACTCCACATCAAATTGCTAATCTAATATGTGATGGTGAAGTAGGGGTTTAATTTGCTCACTAGTTTGTTTTCAAGCTTCATGGTTCACATCACATGTGAGGGTTGAAGCTTGAACCATGGGATTGAGGAAGAAGAAGAAGCTAGAGAGCAACCATGGGAGCAAAGCAAGAAAAATGGCTAAGTGTTGAGAATAAGCTTAGAATGAATGGCAACTCTTGCCCCCCACTCATTCAAGCATGGAATTTTGCAATATAAAATTGCAACTATGCTTGAATAGTGAGTCAAGATGAATAAACAAATATAACTCCCATGCTTGCAACCTTGCTCTTAATTTACACCTCATTTCTATTTTTCTCAAAAATTAAAAATCAAGCCATGTTTCATTATACATATATATTAATATATATGTAATGAAGAATAATTAGTGAGCTAATGATATTAGTTAAGATATAATTATATCATATATAATATATATCACATTATTAAATCAACACTTGATTTAATAATCCGGTTATATCACATATGGCCGACTAATATCATTCATCTGTATATCACATTATCAAATCAACACTTAATTCGACAATCTGGTTATATCACATATAACCGAACCGATAACAGATAACTGCCAGATTACAATACGGTATCACATACTCATATTTAATCATGCCTATGCACATATTAACATATGTGCCCTACTTCATTTCGCTCGAACCAGGAAACTTCTGTGTGGGACTCTAAAGACTCGTCAATACGCCCTCAGTATGTGATGATCACATCAATCACTTACAAGCCGTCAGCGGTACTAGCTGGACGTAACGGCTACCCGGGTATTGAGCGATATGAAGATCAACAAGCAAGCTCATCCATACTCTCCATGAAGCATATCAGTAACACTACCGTACAGTCCTGTCTCTTCGTCTGATATGTCGCATATCATGTCTAGGGGTGGTAAACGTCAGTCCCCAGTAACGTGATAAATCATGCCGATGTCTGGTCTATAAATGTTCGAGAAACTACTGATAACACTTATCAGTAAATCTCGGCAGCAGCCCTGGCCAGGGACTTCCAGTTATAGCCAATCGAGCATAGCGCAACATCAACCCCCAATATCGGGAGAGACGAAACCCTTCCTATCGCTCATTGCCTCCATGCGACTCGGTACTATACCCAAAATCCATCTGTTTGCACGACTCCTTTGACCTATGGTAGGGAGGAAATTAAAGCACAGTGGGAGCCACAGAAGACTCTATGACAATCTCGGGTCTACAGACTAACCTGTAAGAGTGTCACCAGAGGACTGCTATCTGACGATAGGTATACTACCACATAGGAGTTCTCGGCGAGTCCTGTTCGGTGTACCCATTCTCCAATGAGCACCTGTGTACAATCTTTGATGTCACGTACCAATGGTTGTAGGATCAACTAACATCCTCTAAGGGACAAGAAACGTACACACTAGTCTACACTGAAATATCGATGCCCTAGTCTCGATATTCCTATGACTAGGAACTGATTAAAGGATGTACTTGTGGACCACCTTGGCCTTGCTAGTATGATCTCATCATAGTCCTGGTAGTCAAGTTCATATCCTAAGGGTTTTATCAACATGTACGAGACAGACAATATAAATACCGGTCTACATGTTAAGATAAAGGTAACCTGATAGCATACTACCATGTCAAGCAAGAAAGTCCTTTATATATATGTCCAAGCATCCACTATATCATCAATAATGGCCTCTAGGGCATACATATTACTAACAGGGGCGACCCAGAAGGATGTTATAAGACGAAGGAACCCGGGCGGCGAGAAAACTCACTGATAAGGTTCCGGTTCTTCTGGCCTCCCCGATGTTGAAAGGGAGAGTGATCGTTCTCTCGGCTTGGACGGAGTGGTTAGTGAATCCGGAGAGGACGTGCGAAGTTGGTTGGAGATCGGACGGGTTTAACCCCATACGCTAGAAACAGTCGTAAAATATGATATCCGCCGAGCTCTCTGAGTCGACTAGGATTTTCCGGACTTCATACCGATTTACCCGAGCCGCGATCACCATGGGGTCATTGTGTGGGACGGTTATGCCATGAAGGTCTTCCTCGGTGAAAGTGATAGGAGCGGCCTCTTTGCACTTTTTGGATGGGGGAGCTCCTAAGGTCATGACAGGCCTGACCCGGCGGGTGTCCTTGTAGCTCGGAGTCGAATCAATAGAGGTGACCATGATCTGTCCGACTGTTAACTCTCTAGTTGGGGGTTGGTCTGCTTACTCCTGATCTGCTTGGCGTTTGTCTCGCAGGTATTTTGCTAAGTGACCGGAGCGGATTGACTCCTTAATATATCATGGAGCTATTTGCAGTTTTCGGTTGGGTGGCCCTGCGACCGATGAACGGCATAGTATGGGCCGCGGAGTCGCTTACCCGTCCTTTATATCATCGGCGGGAGTTTTAAGAATCTTTCTCTTTTTGCCTTTTCTAGAAGCTCAAAACGAGAGACATTCAGAGGAGTGTACTCGTGAAATTTCTGTAAGCCGATATTGCATACCCCGCGGTTCGCGGGGAGGCGGAATTTTCAAAAAAATGATTATTAACAACTACGCAAAACCGGCTAAAACTCCAGGATCTTTACTAAACCCTTAAGTAGCTAATCTATTTAAGAGATTTAACTACTCGGTGAGATGGTTATACCTCCAAGATCGAGACTTTCGGGTCTTCTAGCGCTCCTCTCCATGGCTCCTCGGTGATCGGATGACGAAAGCTCCATCGGCCTCCTTGCGTCAAAGATGATCCACCGCGAGAGAATGTGCTTCAAGTTCCAACCTCTAAATGAGGTAACTAGGGTAGATGGTTCGCTAATCCAACTATCCTAGGAGATGTAGAGAATGTTAAAGGATTGTAGTGTCTCACTAAACCCTATGGCTCACAACACATGTGAAGGATTAAGGTTTAGTCTTGAGGAAGAAGGAGATGGAGAAACCAAGAGAGAGAATGAGGATAAGAAAAATGAACAACCATCAAAAGCTAAGTGTAGAGAATGGCTAAGTATATGAGCTCAATTATTCAAGCATGCAATAAAACATAATAGAATAAAGCACCCATGCTTGAATAGTGAGTCAAGACCAAATAAAATAATCCATGGCCATTCTTTACACCATGCCTCCAAAGTCTCCTCCATTTCCACCTCATTAATCCATTAAGAAAATGGATAAAACTAAATAATGAGGTGGCTCCTTCTAGAAGCATGCCTTGAAAAATTACAAGAATGCCCCTCACCGTATATACATACCCGTATCCGTATTCCGAAAAATACGGATACACTGAGACGATAATAATCCAATAATACAATACTAGGATCCGGCTTATACTAAAGCCTACTAGTATTGTCCGCCCGATCAGCATCCGTGTACAAGTACACGTATGTGATCGAAGCCCTGCTGTATAACCATACAACATCTACATCAATTGATCGAAGCAGGGAAACCCTCTGTGTAGGACTCTAAAGATTCGACAGTACGCTGGCAGTGGGTTTAACCATAAGTCCATCAGCGGTACTAGTTGCATGTAACGGCTACCCGGGTATCCATCGATAAGAAGGACGATGAGCAAGCTCATCCGAACTCCTACTGAGCCTATCTATGACAATCTCCGTACAGTCCGGTCTGTTCGTCTGAGATACTCGCATATCCGCCTAGGGGGATGGTAAACATCAAACCTCTAACAACGTGATAAGTCGTGCAGGAGGAGCGCCCGATACACCCTGAGAAACTACTGGAGTACCTTACCAGTATTTCTCGACTGCCCTGGCCAGGGACTTTGTGTAATGGCTTTCCGAACACTGCGCGATATCAACCCCCAATACCAGGAGAGACGAATCCTATATGATCGCTGCCGTCTCCAAGTGCTTCGAGACTACACCCAACTACTACATGTTTGCACGAATCCTACGATCAATGATCTTCCTGATCAGGTGGAACCGCCTCAGGATGTGTCTGTACTTCTGATGGGACCTTGGTTCCTTCGCCAAAACTATATCGTCGTTGTTGTCACAATACAATGGTATTAGATCAACAATGGATGGAACCACTTGAAGCTCTGTCACGAACTTCCTGATCCAGACTGCTTCCTTCGCGGCAACACAGGCAGCAATATACTCCGCTTCCACAGTCGAGTCAGGAATGGTGTCCTGCTTGGAGCTCTTCCAAACAACTGCCATTTCATTGAGGGTAAAGACATGACCCGACATGGACTTGGAGTCATCCTTGTCACTCTGGAAGCTGGAGTCGGTGTTCATACCATAATATTGCATTATTATATTCCCCGTTCTTATTCTTTTTACAAATAAACAGGTGCTTTTGACCCATGTCTTCTACATAGTATAGGTTACAGGTTCTTGGATCTAAAACAGTGAAAAAGATAAAAGATGATGCAGAAGTGAGACTTTGACCAACAAACAGAGAATCTTGATCAAGACTACCCAAATATCAGTACAAAGCAGCGCAAGGTTCAAGACTTCTTCACGAAGCAACGGTAAAAGTCCGCTACAATGTTCACTGGAGATCTGGAAGAAACCGAGAAACCAAATTGAGTAAAGTACTGAAGAAATAGGAAGCCCAAGAAGCTCAGAACCAGTCCACAAAGTTTAAGCCAATGATCTTCTTATTGGGCCGCGGAACCGCGGCCAAACCCTGGCTGTGGCCGCGGTTCCGCGACCGTATTAAGCCTGTAGGGGAAATTTTTTTACCAAAATTCTTGCGGCGCTGACTAAGTCTTCCTAGGGGTATTTTTATAAATACAGACATGCGACAATTATAAACCTAGGGTTTTCTATATCCTATAAATAGAAGCCCAAATCATTGTATTAGTTCATGCCTCCCTTCATTAATAAAATTCAGATTTCTTTGGAGAGCATAAATTTGTAAGTTCTTAATTTATTTTCTGCCCTAGGTAATTTCTATTCTTACCCTAGTTAAATTTAATTCCTTGCCCTAGTTAGATAGTTAGATCTTGTATTCTCCACCCTAGATAAATGTTCTTCAATTCCCTAATGAGCGAGTAGTCTCCTCGATTGTTAGGGTTAGATTTGGGGAGGGTTTGAGATATGAAGATCTCTCACCCCTTTCTTGCCCATCACATATAATTAATAGGACTCCATGCATACATGCACATACCGCTCCCTACGGCACCCTATCCCACGAGGTAGCGGTGATACCGTAGTATAAAGGCCCGGTTGTGATTGTTTTCCATGGAGGTTAGGGTAAGGATTGATAAAGGAAGGACAAGAAGCTAGAGGAGGAAACATCTTCCTGATGGTTCTAATCCCCTCTATTAATAATTACTATAACTCCTAAAAGATCTTCATATGGGTATAGAAAGCGGTGAGATTTATTGACTTTCCAAACTTAACCTAGACCTAACCCTAGCAAGACTTAGATCTAGATTAGTTTAGTTTTTTAGATTTAATCAATCCGGCTCCCATCGGAATTAACTCGTAAGAGCGATTAGGAAATTCACAACATCCCTGTGGACCAACCCGTACTCACCGGCTAGCTACCAAGCGACGCCGTTCTTGAATGCGGTTTAGAAATATTTTTGAGGCAAATCAGTCGGCGAAGGCCTCGATCTGGAGGTCTTTCCTACTGTACACCAAGAACATCTCCTTAGTCTTTCTCAGGTACTTGAGAATGTTCTTCACTGCTATCCAGTGCTTCTCCCCTGAGTTTGACTGATACCGTCTTACAACACTCAGGGCGTATGCTACATCTGGTCTGGTACACAACATCGCATATATTATAGAGCCTACCACTGAAGCGTAGGGTATAATAGAGATGCGAGCCTTTTCAAAATCAGTCTTGGGAGACATCTCTTTGGAGAGGGTGATTCCGTGACAAGCCGGTAGATTACCGCGCTTTGAATCTTCCATACTGAATCTCTTCAGTATGGTGTCGATGTACCTTGGCTGTGAAAGTTCCAACATCCGTTTAGATCTATCATGATAGATCTGGATCCCCAGAATGTAGGAGACATCACCCAGGTCCTTCATGGAGAACCTCCGTGATAAGAATCCCTTGACTGATTGTAGCATAAGAATGTCATTTCCTATCAAGAGAATTTCATCTACGTACAGGACGAGAAATACCACACTTCTCGCTTCAATTTTACTATATATGCATGGTTCATCTGGATTTTTGATAAAGTCGAATTCCTTGACCGTCTCATCAAAACAGATGTTCCAACTCCGCGATGCCTGCTTTAGCCCATAAATGGACTTGAGCAACTTGCACACTTTCCCGCTGCTCCCACTCTGAATGAAACCCTCTGGCTGATCCATATAGACGCACTCTTCCAAATTTCCATTCAGAAAAACGGTCATTACGTCCATCTGCCAGATCTCATAGTCTTGGAAGACAGCAATGGCAAGAAGGATCCGAATGAATTTGAGCATAGCCACTGTAGAAAAGGTTTCATCATAGTCCAAACCAAGTCTTTCATGAAAACCTTTTGCAACAAGTCCAGCCTTATAGGTTTAAACCTGTCCATCTACACCAATCTTCTTTCTGAAGATCCATTTGCAGCCTATGGGTTTTACCCCTTCTGGAGAAATGTCCAAAGCCCATACTTTGTTAGTGTACATGGACTCTATTTCGGTCCGCATTGCATCCAGCCATTTTACCGAGTCTCTGCTCTGAATGGCTTGCTGGAATCTAGTTGGCTCATCATCGTCGATGATGCAATCCTCTCTATCCCCATCTATGAGAAAACCATAGTATCTCTTGGGCGGATGAGACTGCCTACTAGTCCTGCGGAGTGGCGCGGGGATGTCCGGTTCATTCGAAACTTCTGGTTCTACCATGCTTTTAGTAATAGTTTGTGGTTCTGGAATTTCTTCCAGTTCTATTGCGCTCCCACTTATCTGATTTTCTAAAAATCCAGTTTCCAAAAAGTGGGCATGCCGAGAAACAAAGATCTTTTGTTCTTCTACGTAATAGAAAAGATACCCCCTAGAGTTCTTTGGGTATCCCACAAACTTACACAATACTGAGTGTGCCTCGAGCTTGTCCGCATGCTGCTTTTTTACAAAAGCTGGACATCCCCATATCTTAAGGTACTTAAGATAGGGTTTCTTCCCACTCCACATATGATATGGTGTGGTAGGTACTGACTTAGTAGTAACCTTGTTCAAAAGATATGCAGCTGATTCTAGTGCATAGCCCCAGAAGGATCGCGGTAACTCAGCACTACTCATCATGGAACGAACCATATCCAATAGAGTTTTGTTCCGCCTTTCTGATACACCGTTGTGCTGAGGTGTGTATGAAGGAGTAAGCCGAGAGAGAATTCTATTCTCTTTTAAGTAGTCCAGGAACTCGTCACTTAAGTATTCACCACCTCGATCAGATCTCAGTGTCTTGATACTTTTACCGGTTTGTTTTTCCACTTCATTCTTATATTCCTGGAATTTCTCAAAGGTCTCGGATTTATATTTCATCAAGAATACATATCCATACCTTGAGAAATCATCCGTAAAAGTAATGAAATAGGAATAACCACTTCTTGCATGTGTAGACATTGGACCACACACATCACTGTGTATGAGTCCTAAAAGCTCGCTCGCTCTTTCTCCGTGTCCAGTGAACGGAGTTTTTGTCATATTTCCTTTGAGACATGATTGAAAAGATGCATAAGACTGATATTCGAATGGATCCAAATATCTCTCTTTATGTAACTTCGTCAACCGTGTTTCATTGATGTGACCCAGTCTACAATGCAACAAGAAAGCCTGATTTAATTACGGAGACTTTCTTTTAAGTGTGTTTTGGACGTTGAAAACCTGAGCATGATTCAATACGTATATTCCGTTATCTAATGTACCTGACCCAATCAAATTTTGATTTCGGTAGATGTGTACTACATCACTTATAAATGTAAAATCATATCCGTCCTTAGAAAGTAAAGATACATATATGATATTATAAGCCAGACCAGGTACATACAAACAGTTACGTAAAATCAATATCTGCCCACTTGTCAATCTTGGGTGATATTCCCCTACGGATTCAGCGTCCACGCACATTCTGTTAGCAACTCTGAGAGTCATATCACCTACCTTAATAACTCTACGGTTTCTTAAAGCCTGTAATGAATTACAGATATGAGATCCTGATCCGGTATCTAGTACCCAGGAAGCAGAGTTAATTGACAGACGGTTTTCAATTACAAACACACTCGAAGCTGAAGCCACAACATGCTTCGAATCTTGGCTTCTGTCTTTCCAAGCTCCGCAGTCCTTCTGACAATGCGCTTTCCCGTAACTATAGAGATATCCTTCCTTCTTTACTACTAATCCTGAATCTTTTGCCCTGCCCTTTCCCTCTACCTTACTGGCTCCACTTATCGTCTTGGTGGAGGCCTTCTTCTTTTCTCCTTTGGTTTTCGCCTTGGATCTAGAAGAGGAAGATTCCCCAATAAGCAGAGCGGGTTTCTCCCTGGATTCTCTCAGGGTGGCCTGTGAGCTCCTCAATAAGTTAAGGAGACTTGGAGGTGTAACTTCCTTCTCTTGAATTTTGCAATTCAAGATAAACTAGGCGTAAGTAGATGGTAGGGACTGTAGAATCAAGTTGATACACAACTCGTTCTCCAACGTAGTCCCATAGTCCGTGAGCTGTTCAATATAGCTAATTATCGTAAGGACGTGGTCCTTTACAGATGACCCGATAGCCAACCTCGCTTGAAGCAATATCTTCGAGGTTTCATATCTTGCGATACGAGATTGCTCTCCATATAAAACTTTGGTATGGAGGAAGATGGAAGCTAAGTCCATCTTCTCGTGTTGCCTCTGGTGTTCACAATCCATTGAGGCTAACACGAGGCACTTGCCTCTCGCACAATATTTTTCCCATGTCTGACAGATATCAACATCCGCGACGGTGGAATCTGGACCTTGGACGGCAGGTTTTTTTTAGTAAGGAGGTAGTCCAGCTTGTCATGGGTAAGTGCCATCTGGACATACATTAGCCAATCAATATAGTTTGGCCCAGTCAATTTATTATCTAATAACCTATGTCCGGTCATTGTGGTCACTGCAATTAGGAGAGAGAAGAAACACTTAGCATGATGCTCTTGCAAGTTTAGATTGGTTATTAGTTTATCTAAACAGGACAGCTCCCACTGTTTTCTCGAATCCTTCCTCAAACCATAAATGAAGAATTAGTCAGGATTAATCTCACTTTTACAATTCTTGCTTAACTTTTCAGTCAGGCTGGTGTCGGTACTTCGAGGGAGGTTTTCCAACGCTTTCACGAAATTCCTTAATTACATAACCACTTTTCCCTGGAGGCGTGGCCCCGCTAACACTGTTCTAAACACCTACTTGGTTTATAGCATTGATCGTTTAGTGAAAAATCTTCCGAAGAGTAGCACATACTCACAGTAGGACCGGGATCCAAATATTATTGTGTGATAACCTTGAAGGAAGCCTATCAAAACTTTCACACTCCAAATGGTATGCAACACTAGCAAGTTTCAATTTCCTTAGAAACTCCCGATGTGGATTTTTGCCCCATGCTTTTATGACCTTGACGAAGGCCAACAAATCATTAGTCACATGTCAAGTTATACCCGTCATTGTCCAGGTTAATTTGAACCCACCCATACATACCCTTAACGAAGGCCAACAAAGTAGTACGACTGTCCCAAACCAACGCATCTATCTATGCTACACATGAATACCCAGCAGCTACCAATCACTATGCCTTGGCGAAGGTCAACAAATATAGCTTGAATATTACTGATTATTCATATGAAATGACGGAGGGCTACGAATGGTTTTGGTGAAACCATGAACGTAGTGAACTTGATATAGTCGAAGGAACCATGATAGCTTTTAAAAGGAGTGGTTTAGGCTCCGCATTTAAAATTGCTTTTTGAAGAAAACCGAGTGGTTTTGAAATTGTTCCAACGATTAAGCTTTGGTTTGTTTTATCTTTGCATTAATTAATGTTAATGCGGTCCCATCATTTACAACCTATCATTGCATCAAAAGAATCGAAAATACAACGTACGCTTATGCCATCCTCATTCGCCACGGGGCCCCGTTATGCACCGTTAGGTTACTTAACTACTAGCAGAGTGGGGGATGGACTAGCGCGGGTGCAAAACATAAGCAACGCCCACTAGATAATATATATATATATATAGCCATTCATCTCACGCAATAATAGGCATTCCAGATCACAGATCAATATATTGGATATACTAGGAATTCTGTGTTTCGTTTGAGCCTGTAATGAAAGACGGATTCCACAGTCATGATGAATAGCCAAACCCCATCCCAGACCCCTACGGGTGCGGCAAACTACCCGCCAAATTCCCGAAGTGAAGCAACCTCCCTCGGTAAAATGAGTAGGCCACTCGGCACTTCAAAGAACCTGGTAGTTTGGGCACCCCACCTTGGGTCTATCCTAGGAGCAGAAAACAGTAAAAGAAATAATATACAATCGTGGCTACAACCTTAACTCGGATGTGCCCGGCAAAATAATATTACATCACTTTTATAAATTATATGAATGAAAGAAAAGAAAACACTCTTCTCACATCCCCCCGGCTATTCATCAACGACGATCCAATACTCCATATACACAAACCATCAACACTGATCACAGATCTGTGCAACCCCCAACTAATCGACGTATAGTAATTAGCGGAGGTTTACGAATACATATATCAAACACAAAAAAACCCGATTAGCTAAAGTAAGAATTTCGATCGATTAACCAAATTTGAGTCTACCCCACGTACAACACTGCACACAAACAAAATATTCCCAAATTCACAAATCCCCAGAATAGAAGCACAGGGAAAATTTGGACCGAGTCGGTCTCGACTCGGCCGCGGAATGGCGGCAGAACAGTCTGTTATGCCGCGTTTCCGCGGCGTTCTTGGCGATTCAGGAGCCCAAATTTCACCAGTGATCTTAGAAAACTCTGCACGTATTTTTAAAGCCCCTGAAAAGATTTTTAGGCCAGTTTTGAAAAACGACAGAAACTATGGTTTCCGGACGTGATTTTGGGATTTTTCCGCGATTGAATTTCTAAAGACTTTGCTAACTAGCTAGTTAAGGTTCTGTAGGCTCTGATACCACTGTAAGCCGATGTCGCGCACCCCGCGGTTCGCGGGGAGGTGGAATTTTCAAAAAACGATTATTAACAACTACGCAACACCGGCTAATACTCCATGATCTTTACTAAAGCCTTAACTAGCAAATCTATCTAAGAGGTTTAACTACTTGGTGAGATGGTTATACCTCCAAGCTCGAGTCCTCAGGTCTTCTAGTGCTCCTCTCCATGGCTTCTCGGTGATCGGATGACGAAAGCTCCATCGGCCTCTTTGCGCTAAAGATGATCCACCGCGAGAGAATGTGCTTCAAGCTCCAACCTCTAAATGATGTAACTAGGGTGGATGGTTCGCTAATCCAACTAGCCTAGGAGATGTAGAGAATGCTAAAGTATTGTAGTGTCTCATTAAACCCTATGGCTCACAACACATGTGAAGGATTATGGTTTATTCTTGAGGAAGAAGGAGATGGAGAAACCAAGAGAGAGAATGAAGAGAAGAAAAATGAACAACCATCAAAAGCTAAGTGTAGAGAATGGCTAAGTATATGAGCTCAATTATTCAAGCATACAATAAAACATAATAGAATAAAGCACCCATGCTTGAACAGTGAGTCAAGAAAAAATAAAATAATCCTTGGCCATTCTTTATACCATGCCTCTAAAGTCTCCTCCATTTCCACCTCATTAATCCATTAAGAAAATGGATAAAACTAAATAATGAGGTGGCTCCTTCTAGAAGCATGGCTTGACAAATTACAAGAATGCCCATCACCGTATATACATACCCGTATCCGTATTCCGAAAAATACAGATACTCTGAGACGATAATAATCCAAAAATACAATACTAGGATCCGGCTTAAACCAAAGCCCACCAGTATTGTCCGCCCGATCAGCATTCCGTGTACAAGTACACGTATGTGATCGAAGCCCTACTGTAAAACCGTACAGCATCTACATCAATTGCTCGAAGCAGGGAAACCCTCTGTGTGGGACTCTAAAGACTCGACAGTACGCTGGCAGTGGGTTTAATCATAAGTCCGTCAGCGGTACTAGCTGCACGTAACGGCTACCCAGGTATCTGTCGATAAGAAGGACGATGAGAAAGCTCATCCGAACTCCTACCGAGCCTATCTGTGACAATCTACGTACAGTCCGGTCTGTTCGTCTGAGATACTCGCATATCCGCCTAGGGGGATGGTAAACGTCAGATCCCTAACAACGTGATAAGTCGTGCAGGAGGAGAGCCCAATACACCCTGAGAAACTACTGGAGTACCTTACCAGTATTTCTCGACTGCCCTAGCCAGGGACTTTGTGTAATGGCTTTCCAAACACTGCGTGATATCAACCCCCAATACCGGAAGAGACGAATCCTATCTGATCGCTACTGTCTCCAAGTGCTTCGGGATTACACCAAACTACTACTTGTTTGCACGACTCCTTTGAGCGTGGTAGGGTAGTAATCTAAGTGCAGAGGGAACACACTCAAGACGAATTAGCGATGGCAAATCAACGGACTAAGCTATATTCATGTCACCTGGAAACTGCTACCTGACGATAGGTATAATACCAACCAGCAGTTCTCGGCGAGTCCTGTCCAGTGTAACTTATAACCTAATGAGCACCTGCATACCATCTCCAGTACGTCATAGTAATAGCTGTGGGACATACCTGTTGGGGTCAAAATTTGCACCCCGGTTGACCAAGTCGAAGCCAAGGTCAACCCTAAGCCAGGTGGGCCCAAGCCCAGATCAAGTGGGCTCATGCCCGAGTCGAGCCCGAACATGAAGCGGCCGGCCCCCCTATGCAAATGAAAAAATCATGTAATAAATAATTTTTATGTAATTTTTTATGGATGAATGGGCATAAAGCCAAATTTTTGTAAAGCCCATGGCTTATGTGCAAAAAGAAATAGCACATGAGGCATGCGATAAGCCAAATGCCATTTTGTAAAGCCCAAGGGGCTATATGTAAATGTGTAAGCCTATATAAGGCAACATGATGATGAATAAAATATACTTTTACATTCTAAAAAATTAGGGTCTGTACCTCTTTATCCTTCCTCAAGGTTCTAAAACCTTCTTTTTTCTTATGAATTAAATCAAGAGTTTTACTCTTCCTTTTCCAAAACTAAATAGATTTTCATCACAAAACCCACAAATGGGAGCTTGGATCTTCTATTACATCTCAAAAAGGTTAGATTTTTTTAAATCTCACCCCCTTTCTCCAAGATCCGGCCAAACGACAGGAAGAAGAGGGAGACCCATCTCCAGAAACCCCACTTTGGGGAAGATCCAGGGCTCAAGTGGAGAAGCCCCCTTCATCAGCTTCAAAATATCCTAGGAGTTTAACTCCTCACACACACACACACAAAAAAATAATAATAATAAGTGTTCTTTTCTGAGAGTACAACTCCCATTGCAGGGACCAAGTCCCTTTTGCCTCCCGAACACCCAAAGCACTAGCGTCGTTGCGCTCAAAGCGCTAGTGCCCGAGCGCCCACGTGCCTGGTACGTGGGGCGCTAGCACCCAAAGCGCTCAAAGCGCTAGCGTCCGGCGCCTACGTGCCTGGCACGTGAGGCGCCAGTGCCCAAAGTGCTAGCGCCCTGGCGCTCAAAGTGCTAGCGCCCGAGCGCCCACGTGCCTGGCACGTGAGGCGCTAGCGCCCAGAGTGCTAGCGCCTTGGCGCTCAAACCGCTAGCCCCCGAGCGTCCGCATGCCTGGCATGTGAGGCGCTAGCGTCCTGGCGCCCAAAGCGCCCACATGCCTGGCACGTGAGGCGCTAGCGCTCAAAGCGCTAGCGCCCGAGCGCTTTCTCCCACGCATCCTTTGGATGCCCTTTTCCCTTACACACACACACACACTTCATGACACCGTCTCTGTTAGAAAAAAATTCCTAACAGGGTACTTCCCCGCACCCCGTAAGGGGGCTGCTAGCCCCCTTGACCCCCAGCCCGCTATTCAGGTAGCGGGACCCCCGTAAAAACTCTGCGGCCCCCCCGATATATCCAAAACCCCTTCAAAACACGCACATTGTACATTGAGTTCGCATGACCACTTTAACCCGTTAATCGGAGATTCTCTCGCTCCAAAGGCGAAGGGTAATTAACGGCAGCTTAGTCCGCGGCTACCGGAGATTTGGATCCCCACGATCAATAAACCACCGCCTACCCTAGGCAGGAGGAATCTGTAGTACGCCTGACAAGCGCGCGCGTATTCCCATCTCAATGGGGTGACGAAAATCACCCTACAGATTCTGGCATGCCCGGTGGGACCTATCTCTCCTCCCATTTTCGGGATAAACGTTCATGAGAACTCAGTCAACATATATATCGATTGTCTGTACTGAAATCATGCTTCTTTATACAGGTTAACAAATTTCAAATTGCAATCTTCGGAAGCAACAAAATGTCTCTAAGGACGAACTCAACTCTCAGCACGGCTCCCATCTCCTACACGATGAAGATGGACACCAGGACGGTCCTTCCGGCCAGTCTCGGGCGACAGTGGGAGGAGCCGCCTCTACCATTCGGCTCTATTCTGTTCATGCCAGCTAACACCATCTCTACTCCTCAAGCCCCGGTAATCGACAAACCGGCCTCGAAAGGCAAGAGGCCAAATGTGGTGATCTCGAGGGCGCCTCAACCTAAACGTGAGTCGGTGTTCAAACGGCTCTCCATGGCCCTAGCTGGGGGCAAAGCTGTCAGAACAAAAGAAGTTGCCAGACGTCGCGGGAAAGCCCAGGCGATACCTTCGACGGACACACGGGCGGATGTCTTCTCAAGCCTCCCCATCACTCAGCCTATGGCGGCTTCCTGAAGAGTAGAAGCCTGCCAAGCGCTCAAGGCAGAGAAGCTAAGGCAGAAGCGGCTCAGATACAGAGCCAACAAAAGGGCTAGGGCTCCGGCCATATTCAAATTTATGAATTTCCAAAGCCCGGACCGCTCCGCGAAACCAGCTGTCAGCGATGAAAGGATGGCTGAATGTGTTATCCACACCGTCTACATGGTGGGCACGCGTCCCAGCGACAACCTTCGCAGCAAAAGCAAGGATGGGGCCACCACATCTCAAATCCAATCTGGTATGAATATAGCTGTCACTTCCCAAGACCAGCATCCTCCGGAGGGTGATGAAAATCCTTCCGGTGAGGCTGATAAGCAGAGAGATCTCTCGGTTCATGAGGAGTCGGGCTCGGAGAGCGAAGATGAGCCAATCTTCCATCCAAAGAACGCAGAGCAGCAACTTCTACAAGTGCTCCGAAAACGGCTCAGAAGTAAAGACAAGGAGATGGCTAAGCTCTACTCAAAAATTGACGACTTGACGAATGTCGTGATGCAGCTCATGGCCCGACTTGCCTCTCAGCCGCCCAATTAAGCACAGGGCTCTGCTCATGAACCGGGAAACGGTGTCCCAAGGCAGCCGACGCCTATTCCCTCAAATCCAAAGGTGGACGGACCGCATGAAAGTCAGTCGCATCCTATCTCGGGAAATGTCTTGGCTACCGATGACAGTAGCCCGCTAACTCAAGATCAAATCACGGATTTGGTTTCCAACAAAGTCAAAATATTGGTAGCCGAAGCTGATGCGCAAAAAGATATTAGCAGTAGCGGGAGACCATATCCTGCTCAGTATGATCTGGTAGAATTTCCTAGCGGCTATGTCATCCCTAAATTCGGAAGATTCGATGGGACGGGAAATGCGAATCAGCACATCGCCCACTTTAAAGCCTCATGCGGAAATACTGGGGGCAATAGCGCGCTTTTCCTCCGCCAGTTCGTTAATAGCTTGGCCGATGTTGCTTTGGCCGATGTTGCTTTCGACTGGTACGCGAGCATACCGGATGGCTCCGTTACTACTTTCGTCCAAATAGAATCTCTGTTCCGACAAAGGTTCATGAGTGTTAGCGATAAGATTACCATCGCCGACCTTGTAAGGACCAAGCCAAAGAACAACGAAAGCAGCACGGATTTTATAACCCGATGGCGCAATCTCTCCATCAAATGTGAACCTCCGATAGAGCAGGACCAATCTGTCAGTCTCCTCGTCAGAAATCTCAACAATTGGATGGCCCCATTTCTATGCACCGCGGGTCTCAAAACATTCCAAGAGCTGACCAGAAAAGTCCAGATGTTGGAGCGCTCAAAGCAAGAGTCCTCCTCGGATTCCCAAAATAACAATAGGTCCTGGAAAAACCGAAAGGACGATAATCGCAAAGGCGGAAATTCCGACGATTCTGAATCTTTTAACACTTCGGCTAACCGAAATAAGCAAGGGATGAGCGGGCCTAATGCCAACCAGCCTCGGAAGCCAGTGTTCGGAAAGGGAGGAGAATCTCTACTGAAAGAGAAGCTAGATAAGGTCTATTCCTTCAGAAGGGACAAAATCCGTAAAATATTCAAAGACACCCTGATGAACGGTCTACAACTGCCAGAGTCAAAAAGACCGCAGGAAGCGAATATGACCGACGACCCCAAATACTGCCCCTATCACAGAGTGATAGGTCATGCCATTGAGGACTGCTTCGTCTTCAAAGATTAGGTCGAAAAGCAATACAAGGCAGGAGGGATAGAACTGTCTAAAGGCGTGTTAACAAACAGTCCAGCTGCGACCGCCAATTTCATACAAACGGAGACCGAAGTTCTTCGTGAAACTGATTCTCTCAGACATCTGCCTTTCTCTGAAAACAATCGACCACCACGTCATTAAACTGGGAACAATCGACCACCACGTCATTAAACTGGGAACAGTCGACCTCTAAGTCGTTAAACTGGGAATGTAAGAATATGTAAATAAACAAAAAATGTGTAAATAAAAGAAATAAAAGAAAAGCCGAAATGATAGGGCAACTCATAATAAAAATCAGCGAGTAAAAATAAAGATGAGAATAAAGCTGAAATGATGGGGCAACCGCGAATAAATAGTCGAAACGATAGGGCAATCGCGACCTTCGCGATAAGGAAAGCTGAAATGATAGAGCAATCGCGGTAAAAAAAAAGGCGAATGATGAGTCGCTCCTGATACCATATTCCAGTGCAGCGATGGAGACGCCAACCAAAATCCAATTTCCCAAAATTCTCCCAGCCCTACGGGTGGTCCCCAAATTGACTACCCTATACAATCCACAGGCTCAAATAATTCTCATCATACCCATGCCCCACCGAAGTCACCCGTCTAGCGGCCGGTCTCCGCCCTTGGAATTATGCACCATTTGGGAAGACCCACTCATGTGTCCTCACGATACGTGAGGAGAAAATCCCCGCGTGAGATCTTTACGACTCACAAAGGAAAAACACACTTGGGGGTCCTCACGAATCCTAAGGAGAAAGTACACCTACGAGATCCTTACGACTGGTAGGGAGAAAATGCTATATGGGACCCACGCGGCCCATAAAATTAAAAAGCCTTAGGTGATAGGGATCTAAACCTGTCTCCCAAGCCATCGCTTCCCAATAGGCAATGGCGAATGATGAGTCGCTCCTGGTACCAAATTCGAGTGCAGCGATACAGACGCTGGCTAAAATCCAAATCCCCATGTGGCGAATGATGGGTCGCTCCTGGTACCATATTCCAGTGCAGCAATGCAGACGCCAACCAAATTCCAAATCCCATACCCCAACGGCGAATGATGAGTCGCTCCTGGTACCATATTCCAGTGCAGCGATGCGGACGCCGTCCAAAACTCAAATTCCCAATGGCGAATGATGAGTCGCTCCTGGTACCATATTTCAGTGCAGCGATGCAGACGCCAACAAAGTCTCAAAAATTTTCCGGCCCTACGATCTGGATCATACATCCTGTAAAACCGTATACAATCCACAGGCGTAAAACAATCCCAATCTCTCCCAAGTCCTACCGATGAGACCACATTCAAAGTCCCACCAAAAATTTAAAAAAATGGTATGTCCACAAGCAAAATGGACACGGATGAAAACCCGAAAGGGCTCCGTGAGTAAAAACAGCAGGACTGCCGGCGAGTTTGTGAAAACCCGAAAGGGCGCAAACTCGTAAAAAAGAGATGAAATGCACTCGCAAAGTCCGCTTGACTTTGTGAGGAGAAAATCCCCACGCGAGATCCTTACGACTCACAAAGGAGCAACACACCTAGGAGTCCCCGCACTCCTAAGGAGAAAATACATCTACGAGATCCTTTCGACTCGTAGGGAGAAAATGCTTTTATGGGACCCTTACGGCCCATAAAATTGAAAAGCCTTAGGTGATAGGGATCTAAACCTGCCTCCTAAGCCATCAATTCCTAAATCCTCTCGGGGAAAATGATGAGTTTCTCCCGGCATTATTCCAGTGCAGCAATGCAGATGCCAAACAAAAACCGAAATCCTCAAATCCACTCATGGCAAATGATGATTCGCTCCTGGTACCATATTCCAGTATAGCGATGCTGATGTCAACCCAAATCAAATCAAACCAACAACCTCTGCGGCGGAATCATGCTTCGTCCCAGAATTTACCCCGTGTCGAAATCATGCTTCGCCTCGGGATATCTACTTTCCCTATCGGAATTATGCTTCGGCTCGGAATCAACCAGCGACCTCCTTGTCGGAATTAAGCTCCGCCTCGGAATCAAGTCAACCAGCAAGCTCTGCGTCGTAATCATACTTCGTCTCAGAATGTAACCCGTGTCGAAATCATGCTTCGCCTCGGAGTACCTGCCCTCCCTGTCGGAATTATGCTTCGCCTGGGAATCAACCTCTGCATCAAAATTATGTTTCGGTCAGAATGTCTGCTGCTCGTCGGAATTATACTCCGACCCTTTGGAATCTGCTCCGCTCGTCGGAATTATGCTCCGATCCCTGGAATCATTCTCCGCTCTTCGGAATGATGCTCCGATCCTCGGAATTATGCTCCAACCCTTTGGAATCATGCTCCGCTCATCGGAATTATGCTCCGATCCCTGGAATCATGCTCCGCTCTTCGGAATAATGCTCCTATCCTCGGAATTATGCTCCGACCCTTTGGAATCATACTCTGCTCTTCGGAATGATGCTCTGATCCCCGAAATTATGCTTCTCCTGGGAATCGACCTCTGCATCGAAATTATGCTTCGGTTAGAATGTCTGCCGCTCATCGGAATTATGCTCCGGTCCCTGGAATCATGCTCTGCTCATCGGAATTATGCTTCGATCCCTAGAATCATGCTCCGCTCATCGGAATCATGCTCCGATCCCTGAAATCATGCCTCTACTCTTCGGAATTATGCTCCGACTCTTCGAGGGATGCTCTGCTCTTCGGAATGATGCTCCGCTCTTCGAAATGATGCTCCGATTCCTGGAATCATGCCCCGCTCTTCAGAATGATGCTCCGATCCTTAGAATTATGCTCCGCAAATCGGAATGATGCTCCGATCCCCGGGAATCATGCTCCCTGAGGGATGCTCCACTCCCCGGGAATCATGCTCCCCGAGGGATGCTCCGGCCCCGGAATGATGTTCCACCTTGAAGTCCAGCTTCAAGATCCATCAATTTCATGCACACAACTCAAAAGTGCGGTGTGCATTTATTGATGAGGGGCACTTTGTTGGGATCAAAATTTGCACCCTAGTTGACCAAGTCGAAGTCAAGGTCAACCCCAAACCAGGTGGGCCCAAGCCCAGATCAAATGGGCTCATGCCCGAGTCGAGCCCGAACATGAAGCGGCCGGCCCCCCTATGCAAATGAAAAAAATCATGTAATAAATAATTTTTATGTAATTTTTTATGGATGAATGGGCATAAAGCCAAATTTTTGTATAGCCCATGGCTTATGTGCAAAAAGAAATAGCACATGAGGCATGGGATATACCAAATGCCATTTTGTAAAGCCCAAGGGGCTATATGTAAATGTGTAAACCTATATAAGGCAACATGATGATGAATAAAATATACTTTTTCATTCTAAAAAATTAGGGCATGTGCCTCTTTCTCCTTCCTCAAGGTTCTAAAACCTTTTTCTTTCTTTTGAATTAAATGAAGAGTTTTACTCTTCCTTTTCCAAAACTAAATAGTTTTTCATCACAAAACACACAAAGGGGAGCTTGGATCTTCCATTAGATCTCAAAAAGGGGAGATTTTTTTAAATCTCTCCCCTTTCTCCAAGATCCGGCCAAACGACAGGAAGAAGAGGGAGACCCATCTCCAGAAACCCCACTTTGGAGAAGATCCAGGGCTCAAGGGTTGAAGCCCCCTTCATCAGCTTCAAAATATCCTAGAAGTTTAACTCCTTATATATATATATACAAAATAATAAGTGTTTCTTTCTGAGAGTACAACTCCCATTGCAGGGACCAAGTCTCTTTTGCCTCCCGAGCGCCCACGTTCCTGACACGTGAGGCGCTAGCGTCCAAAGCGCTAGCGCCCTTGCGCTCAAAGCGCTCGCGCTCGAGCGCCCTTGCGCTCAAAGCGCTAGCGCTCGAGCCCCCACATGCCTCGCACGTGAGGCGCTAGTGCCCAAAGTGCTAGCGCCCTGGCGCTCAAAGCGCTAGCGTCCGAGCGCTTTCTCCCATGCATCCTTTGGATTCCCTTTTTCCTTATACACACACAGACACACACACACACACATACACACATACTTCATGACACTGTCCCTGTTAGAAAAAAATTCCTAACGGGGCACTGCCCTGCACCCTGCAAGGGGGCTGCTAGCCCCCTTGACCTCCAGCCCGCTATCCGGGTAGCGGGACCCCCGTAAAAACTCTGCGGGCCCCCCGATATATCCAAAACTCCTTCAAAACACGCACACTGTATATTGAGTTCGCATGACCAGTTTAACCCGTTAATCGGAGGTTCCCTCGCTACAAAGGTGAGGGGTAATTAACGGCAGCTTAGTCCGCGGCTGCCGGAGATTCGGATCCCCACGATCAAAAAACCCCCGCCTACCCTAGGCAGGGGGAATCCGTAGTATGCCCGAAAAGCGCGCGCGTATTCCCATCTCAATGGGGTGACGAAAAACACCCTACAATACCATATCCACAGCTGGGATGAGAAGCGTATACACTAGTCTACTCCGGAGTATCGATTCCCCGTCTCGATAATCCAACGACTAGAGACCTGTATAAGGATGTGCTTATACACTACCCAGCCCCCACAAGTGTGGCTGCCATCACAACGCTGGTAGTCAAGCAAAGATCCTAAGGGCTCTACTAATATGTATAAGCGATATACTTAAATAAACACAAGCATATATTGAGTTAGAATCAAACCAGGTAGAATACTACCATTTTGAGCAAGACTGTTAATACAACTGTGAATATTCCAAGATTCCAATATGTAATATACAATTTAGTATGATACAATAATGGCCTCTAGGGTATATATCACTAACAATTTTTGAGAATAGGGTTTTGGACGATCGGTCCTTTTCTTCTCCTCCCGGTCTCGCTTCTTTTGGTCTGCCCGGTCCCCTCGGGGAAGGTTGGCATTTACATCCCATTAGGGCCTCACGCGCGCGCGCAAACATGCGTATTTTGGAAAAGAGATCTTTTTTGAGAAATAGTTGCACACGCGAGCTCAGCCTCATTTTAAAATTTATAAAAACCGTAAGTGCACGGCGCGTTGTAGCGAGCCAGCAAGTACGGGTCGATCTGCAGGGAATTGGAGATTAGGTGTTGTCGCTTAAGGTTCGAGAACGAAGAATTGGTTTTGGTTGTCAGTAAAAATAAAAATACGAAAACAAGAAAAAAAGTTTAGAAGAAGTGGTCGTGGCTTTGGCTCGAATGGTTGAATCGCGGCGATTCCTTCGACGTTCCCTTGATCATGAGTTGTCCGTCCTTGTATCGATCCCTGCGTGAAGCATGACTTGTCAAGACGGTTGCGAAGTACAAATCATCAAGTTGACGATATTCGACCTAAATACGAAATGGGTCTGTTTTGTTCACTTACCGTTTGTGTTTCCAAGCTTAAAGTATCAACACTAAGCACAAGAGTTAGCAAGCATACGACAACATCAAAAATACAAATTAGAGAGTGAGAGCAAATGATTTTAGTGTTAAGCCTGCTAAGTGTTTGTGATAGTATAGGGTATATGAAACCAAGAAGTTTGTTAAGCCACTACATAACAAGATACCCTATCTAAACTTAGCAACCTCAACCCTAAATTGATTTTAACTTAAATATTGCAAAATGGAGAGAATGAGTGAATATGGTATATGAAGAGGTTACCACGTAATCATGGTTTCAAAATACCATATCACAAAATAACATAAAACAATCTTTAAGTTATAATCATATTAAGCATTTTAAACATTAACAAGAGGAGGAGAAAGGCAAAGCCTTTCATCTCACATCTTCACCATCACCACAACCAAAAATTAGTTACACATAATGAAAAGAAAAAGAATACACAAAAGAAAAAAGAAATAAACAAGGCAAAGGAAATTATATTAGCAAAGAAATGAGTTGAGATACATGGTGTTGGTTACTTGTTCAATCTCCATAATGAAGCTCTCAAAAGAAAGCTCCAAGTGGGAAGAAGAAGAAGAAACTAAGCTTAAGATCACACAACTCTCAAAAGCTAAACCAAAACCTAAAATGATATAATGTACATATATTTTTACATGTCCTCCCCCACTAACTCAGTTCTGGTATTTATAGGCAACACAATAGAATAAACAAACAATATAAAAGGGATGATGTGATGCCTATAAAGTTCCAGAAGAAAAATGGGGACAAAAGGAGAAAGGGGGACCGGCAGCGCCGGGTCTTCTTGGGGATCTTGCCGGTCTGGGTCCGAGCAAATGGGCTCGTATTTGTGTGGTGATCTCGAATGCACTCCATTATCTCTCGGGTGCTGTTTGATTTGTTTATATAAACCTGGTTTGCATTCAGCGATTTGGAGGGAAACCTGAAGCTTTATATCACATCACAACTTTTAGCATTAATCACACATGCCCACTTGTGCCCACCACTTGCACAAGTCATGAGTGTGCCAAGGCAGCCCCTCCATGGTGCTTGTTCTAAAGAGCTAGTGCACACATGTAATGTGTTGGACCAAAATTGTGTACACATGTTTATTTGTAAAAGAGCTCTTTGAATATCGATCGGTTCTCTGTTCTGATTGAAGTGTCGGCTCATAAATGTTATATCCATGACTTTGAGTAAGTTTTCCAGTGTTTTTTCACGAATACCTGTTATCTGTATTTACTGAGTAGACACTGGTTAATAATACCGATAAATAACAAAATAGATAATGAATGAGCGGTATTAAAATACAGTTTTCTGCGATGAACAAATATCCCTAAAGTTATCTTTTGCTTGTCCCGAGCAAAACAAAAATCCCAGCCACACTTTCGCAGGAAACGCGATTGCACTGAGCTCGTGCAACAAGCCGTTAAATCTCTAGATGTCCCTAGTAGAAGTGTTGTCTCCTGAGGGTTTTCAGCGGATTGCACCCATAAAATCCTGTCAAGTTAGCGCCGTAGAGAAACTGTTGTTTCTAATCTTAAGGTTAAGGATCAAAACTAGAAGTTCAATCATCCTAGTTAGAAAACGTCAACCCTATTTTTCACTCCTCACAGTTTATTTAACATAAGCTTATACGCGCCTTTTCGTGATTGTGCGAATAGTGTAGACAAGCTTTTAAGAACTTGATTAGGGTCATCATGTCATAAATACATACCAAGATAGATTTCTAAAGGATCACGCGAGTTTGAAAGGACTTAAGATTTTCTCAAGTTTTGTTCTCCAGTTAGGTTTCAAGTCAGAATTTATATTATTTTTAACAGAGAGCCAAGTCTTATTCTTTACTCCTATCTTTTACCTGTTGTTGTTCATACACACCTTTCATGATCGTGCAAAATGACTTTTTAAATATAAACCTTCATATCTCCGCTAAAAAACTGTTTATAATAGAAAACTCGTCTTCGCCAAGATTATTCTCCCACAAAGAACCGTGAGGACTTTTAACTTGGAGAGAACACTTACTTAGCTTGTTTTTTTTGGCGATTGGAAACTTACCGAACTTTGGGTCAATGACTTATAAACCAGATGGTTTTAAGGGATTAGGTGTGGAGACACCGCAAGGACTTAATTACCCAAGTTACCAAGGACTTAATTACCCAAGTTACCAAGGCCATAAAACAAAAGACTTATTTTGTTTGCATTTTAAAATATTCTGAAAGCAGTGGAAATGGAGATATGGCTAGCTTTTCTTTTAATTCCCGAAGACGTGTGTAGGGTGTTTTTCATCACCCATTGAGATGGGAATACACACGCGCTTGTCAGGCGTACTACAGATTCCCCCTGCCTAGAGTAGGCGGGGATTTATTGATTGTGGGTATTCGAATCTCCGGCGGCCGCGGACTAAGCTGCCGTTAATGTCACGACCCGAAAGAGCACGTGACTGGCACTTGAATCATATGAAGTCTATAAGACCCCATCTAATCCAAGTAAGCCAAAAGCCCAGAAATCTAAAACCATTTTAAGGAATAAATAAAGAAAACTAGTTTAAAGAAGTGAAGAAAACATGTTTTGAAGTCAGGGTTTTTAAATAACTAAGACGAGTGTGCATTTTTAAAAATGTATAGTCTTTTATGAAAATTTCGGCAGAGTTTCCTTTGTAAAAACTGGCCCCAAACGGGGTACAACAAGAATAATATATATATGCAATGATAAAAGGCATCGCCAAGCGGGAGCTAGCTCTTCGTCAATCGACGGTCACAACCACGCAAGTAATAAAATATACAACGCCGAAAGGCGAGGATCAAAAACTCAAAAAGAACTCAAATAACATGAAAACCATAATACCACTACACGCGACTCTAAGGTCGAAATAATACATCACTAGTGTCTAAGTCTGAAACAATAAACAAGTTTTGGTTGATGGAATTTCTAGATACAAGGAATAATACATGTACAATGGCGGTTCTGATGCAAAAGAACCCACCTACCAAATGCAATTCACCCGCCAAGAAAGCAGTATGCCAGAAATGCCGCTATGGAACCTGTACGGCAAAACCTGCAAGAAGCTGTGGCACAACGGGGGTGAGTTGCCAACTCGTGAATAGAAAATATCTACAAGCAGAAATCGAATGCATGACACAATCCTAGGTCAAAACGATCAGTATAATATAAACCTCAAAAGGATAAGTCTGAAGCATGATAAGGTAGCAATATAACATCTATACATGTAGGTAGTGCCAAGTGCTCGTACCAGTGCCTCAGGTAATAACATGTCATAATATAAGGTATGTATGCATGAAGTAAATATGATAAGATATCAAAATGGATATCAATACACATATATTAGCGTCCCATTCCACTAATATTGGTGTAACGGTATATATAACAGTGCCCTCATACCCTGTTATATATACAAATGAAGTATGATCAATAAAATCAAGGTCTGTATGTGATCAATGTCTGTATACATTTGGATCCCGTCCACCTGTCACCCAATGACAATAAGCATCATGCATGTAAATATCGTAAAGCATATGCATGGAAATTTGAGGATATAATCAAATCATGGAACCTGAGTGCCTAGCATCGACACTCGAAAACATCATGAAACCTGTGCCTAGCATCGGCACATAAATCCTCGTCTATCAGGCGCTGTCACCAAGACTGGCCCTGATAGGTACGTATCATACGCTATCTCGAAAACCCGAGTGCCCAGCTTTGACCCTCGAATTTCGAAGTATCCATACGTACATACTCCGGTCGGTATCCCCATGATAACCGCCGAGTCCAAAAACTATCACCGGTAGGTAGTGCTCCCCTGCCAGGCTCACCGTCTAACATATACGAGTCTTCTTGCCCCGGGGTACCTTACCGGGTCCACCATGTACCCGCAGACGGTGTCTACCGCTCCTCGAATCGGCTTTCATATGCCACTCTCAGAACCGAGAAAACACATGGTGGACGCACTGAAATATCATATCAAGGGAAACCGGGTTTTAAAGACAATACATATTCTCAGTTGAAACAGCCACGGTTCCCAAATCCAGAAATATCATGGAAACAACATATCTCAATGCGTATAATCAGAAAGCATGATGTATGCGACATATAAAAGAATGTAAGCATATCGATATATCATACAACAAGGAATAGTGATATGCACATATTGGGGGAAGCCGCTCTTTTAAAATGAATCAGTTTTAAAGAGTATCTTGCGGTTCCCAAATCTAGAAATATCATCTATGTATGTGCAAACAAGTATGTGTACAAGTATGAGTATACAACAATTATGTGAACAAAATAAGTGTACAGTGAGTATGTGTACAAGTATGCCATGCAAGGATCGTATCGTGAATGCAACAGTACTACAGTGTAGTGACAAGGCAATTATCGATGATGAAGTGTGTGAGCCGGCAAGCAAGTGTACGTGGAACATACGCATCATCGATAATGGTGCTGGTGTCCTAACAGCATGATGGTAATATAGCAATAGCACATGAAATGAAATACGAATAGCAATGAAAATGCGGAATCGGATAAATCAACGTAACAGTGAAGAGTCTACATCAATATGTATGTATCATGCAATTGTGCCATTTGAAATAAGACAAATCGGGGTTTTTAGTAAAATAAGGGCTACGGAGTTTTTAAGAAAGATACGTCCTTTGAAAATATCCGTAGAATCCCTTTACTTGTTTTTAAGATATTCCCGATTCGTTAGTTTGAAAGAGATATGACTCGGGTCTAGTCTAACATCTACTAAGTAATCTACATCTAACTATCAAGTCAACGGGAGGGGTATGGATACCACCTAAATCTGAGTCGATATATATATAAATATAAGAGTCGGTGATCCCGCCTCAATATTATCATGTACGATACCGTATATCATCTGACATTCTCGAGTCATGAATGCGGATCAATCATCAATATAAAGCTCGCACGGTAAATCGTCGTACGGCATCCCATAAGGTGGATACGGGTCAATATCACACTCTTCTCATCACATATCAGGTATCATTATCATCATATCACATAATCTGGGGTACTGATCTAAATCTAGAACAAGTCGATACCATCTATATAAGTATGAATGCGTGTGTGAAACACACGTCCAAAGGCCCGCTAACAATCACATATCGTATCCCAAATACGAATCACATCACATCACCGATATCACGGCACTATGCCCAATCTCATCGACTCATCTCCAATGTCCTCCAATATCCTCATCATCACAGTATAAACGTAGCAAATATGCACGTGTGTGCGTGTGGGTGTAAACCTATTCTAGGTTTCGCGACTAGGAACAACACTAGTTACTTCTAATCCTAATCTATGCATAGTACACCTAACACATCATAAACAACCAAGTCACACATAAGCTATCATATATAGTACGCTAGACATCGGACTGCGGGGGTGCTATACGCCATCCACCCGACTTCTCCCCGTAGATATAAATCTACTCACCTTGCTTCTCGTGTGCCGATGCCGATATCGCCATCTTCATCTTCAACGCCTCAACATCACGTAGGGTACCTACAAAGATACACAATCACAAAAACACATGAAAATCATGTCAGAAACCACAACGGCACACGCTACTTGCATAGGTAAAAACCTATAGTTTCGCATGCAAACACAACCAATATCCGCTTGTCGTTGACGTCCAAATGCCACCCGACAGAAAAGAATCATCAAATACTAAAATCCATGCTAAAACAAGTCGTAAATCATGCGCCAACACAAGAAAATCAACCCAGATTTTACCCTGATTAGAATCAGACAAAATTGCACATGCTATGGGTTAAGTTTAATGGGGATAGACCTACTAAGCAAGCACGAACCAAACTGGACTGGGTCTGGCCACAAATTGCGGCCAGAGGGGATAAATTGGCGGCCAGAAAGTGGATTCAGGGGCTGGGGCTTTGGGTGTTGGTTTCTATTTGCCTGCACATCTCACTGCCAACTCAAAATTATTTTAGGGGTCTCGGGTTGAAAGCAAACTTCAAAATACAATCACAGATTCACAGTTTTTCCCCGATATCGTCTCATAAATTCGTATTCTGGTTTCAGTTCCAGGTTTGGGTCTAAAATAACATCCCACCAGGGTTTCTAAGGTCATCACAATCCTCAATTCCACCCTGAATTCATATCTAACCTAAACCCTAACTAGAAATTTCCCAAGTCCACAAAACGACACAATATCGATATGAAACTAGCATGGATGCAATAAGAATTTGAACTACTACTCTAGAGTGCAGAATTTACCTCCTTTAGCAACTCAAGAAATTTCTTGAGTTGCTCAAAGTCCTCAAAATCCTATCTTGCTTGGTCCGACGTGTAGCAAGCGAGCTCGGGAACAAGTTTTGTGAAGTGGAATTGGGGTTTTGGGTTTGTTTTAATGGTGTTTTGGGGGAATTGAAGGAGGAAGAAGAAGAAAAGGGAGCTGGAGCAGCAGCAGCTCTCATGGAGAAGGAGAGAGAAAGTGAGATGGGAAATGATGGGAGTAAGGTTAAAAAAACATGTTGACCTATACCTACCCTCTCTCTCTCTCATAATCATCATGCTTCACTTTTCTCTTTTCTTTTCTTTTCTCTCACACAATGTCAAACCCTAAGCAACCATGAACCCAAAACATGTAACAAGTGTAACAAGTGTGGAAAAATGATATGTGCACATTTTTGCACAAAAATGCTAAAAATCCAATTAGCGATTTTTAATCGCGATTAGCACTAAAATAGCATAAACTTAACCATAAAAACTTAAAAATGGCATAATTCCACAAAATACCTCATTTTAGAATTTTCCATAATTTTCCAAATTTTTCTGTATTTAATTATACCAAAATATTAAATTATTCAATAAAATAATATTAAATTATAAAAATTCCTTAAAATAATATTTTATTCCTTTTTGAAATGTTACAATCTTCCTCTCTTAAATAAATTCGGTCCCCGAATTTAAATTTAAACTTAAACCCCCAAATACTAAAACATTTCAGTAAAAATCCAAATTGTCGGGGCTCCGAAATCATCAATACATAAAACACATCATAGTGCAATACATGCGCATAAGTAATGAGCAGATAACTCAAAATCGAAACTCCGTCAAGCATCCTGCAATCATCGGAGTTATGGTAAAGACACAAATGTCAAATCCAAAACAAACCCAATATGATGTACATCAAAATTATACATGTATATATGAAGGCTATATGTGTAAATAACTAAAGTAAATACATGCAAAAGTATGCGGGTACTGTCCTCTGACTAGTCCCGCTCATTATGAAAACACATAGAAAATATCATAAAACGTAAAGCTCCATGAGAAATAACTCTCAAAATGCATCTAGGAATATCCGGTGCGTCTGGTGCGCACGGAAATCAAAATCCATATATGTGCTATACATGTGCACAAAACAATATCTAGGTGCAACTGGTGTGCACGAAATATCTGTCATAGGCAAAGTGTGCGCCTGACAGCAAAATCAGGTGTATCTGACATGCACAAGGAATCCCGATTTAGCGCATCTGGTGTGCACTAAAATCGTATCTTAAAACATGCGCTCAACATGGGCGAAAATCCAAATCAAATACACAAAGTGCAAGAAATCAACATCAAAATCAAATCGACGGTATACAATACGGCTCACTCAAAATCAGGTATACCGCGGTGTATAAGCTCACAACCATGTGCATCAGCGTGCACAAATCGAATCAAAACACTAAAGGTGCATGAAAACTATGCTGGAAGCATAAATCAAATCACAGGCATAAAATAGGCATGAAATCACAATCAATACCTCAAATGTAATAACCAGGCGCAAAATATAAATACCCAGTGGGTGCATGAAAAAAAATATCATGAAACTCAGCCATTAAGACTAAATCATACAAACAGAACGCCCAAAATACCGAAATCCAAGATGACGGATACGTGATAACCGAATCACCAAATCACAAATCATAAATACCGTCGTCGGTAGTTCCTCCTTCAAGGTCGAGAAGGTGCCGGTGCATCCAATGCTAGTAGTGCAAGATATCTACTCGTCTCTTGCTCGAGGTCTGGCGTCCTCTGTCTCTGGGTCTTTATCTGCTCTGTGGATTACCAATCTCACAATCAGTTGACTCATCGGCCCTGTCAGGTGTGCTAACAGGGACGATTCCATTTTGGCACTTCTCTGGTCATCTCTCAGTTAATTCCCACTACCATTCATAAAGCAGTATGTCACTGGCGTCGGCCTCTGGCTTTCTGAATGCACGTAACACATCTGATCCTGGGTGCAAATATCATTGCAGCGGTGTCCTGGAAGGAATCCTGCTCAGGGTCTCTTCCGATCTTGCCTATGCCG
Organism: Agapanthus africanus; assembly: GCA_030015575.1. Lineage (NCBI taxonomy): Eukaryota > Viridiplantae > Streptophyta > Magnoliopsida > Asparagales > Amaryllidaceae > Agapanthus > Agapanthus africanus. Next base: position 547,673,565 of record JASDDO010000022.1, read on the forward strand.
AACTGTACGGAGGCTTGTACTCTTACATAATCTTTTCTCGTTTTCTGGTCATCTGCGTGTACCGCACACATTTCCTCGGAAACTGGCCGTATCGCAATGCCTCTGTAAGCATATCAGGTCTCTAGCCTCGACGGAAAGTAATGACAGCTCGTCCGCGTCTCGCACGAACCTCTGGTTCCGCTTGTCTTTATCGTCGTCCACTATGACGTCACGCCATGCTCCCTACGCACCTCACTGTTCTCGGCCACGGTCAATCCGAAGTCTATCGCACGGACTCGAAATCACGTACTCTGTAGCTTCATCATTCTGTAGAAGATGTCTGGCCGAACAGGTCCTCGGGAACGCGTCCCAACCAACGGAGGAAAACTCAATATTCGTCCATCCTCGATCAACTCACAACGCAACTGGGTGAGGTCCTTTATCCGAACCTGGTCAACTATCTCGTCGACGATGCCGAACTTTGGCCTGCTAGGTGTGCGCAATATGACCACTCCTGGGTCCAGGTCTTCTCGTGTAATATTCCAGAAAGGTCCTGTCGAGGTCTCTCTTAAATCTCATTTCTGCCGAATTTCCTGGAAGTTATTATCTTTTCTATATCTGTTTCTTGTTCCGGAATGGCAGCATACTCCTCGCGACTCCTCCTGGAAGGTATATCCATATACTACGCATCTGCATGCGTATCGCATCTCCGATGTCAGCGGAGTGGAACGTCACCTCGTTGAAATCTCTTGCGAACTATTTACTTCACTCGGCTCTAATGTCTAATTATTCGGACCCGTCTTCTTGTGGCTGCATGGACTGCGCTTCAACGGCTATGCTCGTATCTGGAGTCTTCTAAGCAGTGTGTCTCATCACAGGATATCCGAATGATGTCGAACCATCCGATCGACTCGTCAGAACCTCATAATCTCCCAAGAGATCAACATCATGGGTATAATTTAATAGTATCGGGTACATACCACAGCATCAGTGGTCCATCCGTAGAAGGGCAAACCCAAGCCTCACTAATGGCACCGCGGAACTGCCGCAAACCCTAAAGTTCAAAGGCTTTCACATGGTCATTAAGTCGAGTTAGGGTTTCATTCTTCTAGAGGGTCCATAGAATCGCTTGCATGTCTTTCCGAATACTTTAAACTTAGAAAATGGGCTCCTGACATTCGATCGTCTCTATCGACTCTCAACGAACCTGCGTGAAGTCGTCTCTAGCTGGAAGCAATCTATCTGATGACCTCGCATCGGGGTATGCGAACAATCCACATGTCCTAGTCATTCGTCCTCGATGACTAGCGACCCTCTATCATCTTCTAGTACAACTCGTACCGCAATAGCTCCAACATCTGGGGCGATATCTCGTTGTTCGCGGCAACAACTAGCTCCTTCGTCTGTACGCTGAACAGCGCCTCAATCCTCCAGGAAAGGCGATACATTGGCGGTCATCTCTAAATCGGTCTGCTCTAGATCTGAGTAAGACTCTCTAAACTGGAAATCTTCAACTCAACTGGGCCTGCTCCGGCGCATAAATCGGACGAATCACCTCCGTCTCTCAAATCGGGTAGACTAGCTATCATTTGTCTTATATCTTCCTGGAAGCTCCGGCGATCTCAGCTCGTAAGCCCCGGAAGCGATATCCTATCACTCTTAGCAACAGCTGGTCCATCTGTCTGCACGGTAGGCGACATCATAATCTCTGAGGTATGCTGTACATCAACAGTCCTCTCTCAACTGGCAGCTCTAACCATGGCCCGATCATCCGGTGTAAAACTAAGCACTCGCCTCCACAAGAGGTCACAATCATCAATACTGACTCGAGACGTTCCCATGTCACCAGAAAACACAATGGTCGGCCCTCGTACCAGATGGGCTCGCCCTGACCGTAGCACTAGCAGTAGCTCAAGCTGCGCTCAAACAATGGCGATAGGAACTTCAATCGAGTATCGAAGAGAGCAGATCAATGGCAAGAGAGACAACAACAGATCCAGAATGGATACATGATCATAAGAAGGAACAGCATCAATGAAAGTATGATCATGGAACTAATAGAATCGAGGATCTCAAATGGGTGTATAATCATGGATATGAAGAGAATCGCTGATCTCGAAAATATGCACATCCTAAGGTTCCTTAAGCGGAGTGGCGTGTCGTAAGTATGCCACGGAACATACCCACGGTACATCACTCTACTTTAGTCACCTATTCCATCAACCAAGGGTCATCCTACGCGACGAAAGTTCGGGTCTAATACCCCCTCGACTAAGTCTAAGTTCCGTAAGGTAAAGCCTAAGTTTCGTATATATATAAACGCCCTAGGCTCCACATAGTCAAACTTAGACTCGAACCAAGGTCAACCTAGCGCTCTGATACCAACTTTGTCACGACCCGAAAGAGCACGTGACTGGCACTTGAATCAAATGAAGTCTATAGGACCCCATCTAATCCAAGTAAGCCAAAAGCCCAGAAATCTAAAACCATTTTAAGGAATAAATAAAGAAAACTAGTTTAAAGAAGTGAAGAAAACATGTTTTGAAGTCAGGGTTTTTAAATAACTAAGACGAGTGTGCATTTTTAAAAATGTATAGTCTTTTATGAAAATTTCGGCAGAGTTTCCTTTGTAAAAACTGGCCCCAAACGGGGTACAACAAGAATAATATATATATGCAATGATAAAAGGCATCGCCAAGCGGGAGCTAGCTCTTCGTCAATCGACGGTCACAACCACGCAAGCAATAAAATATAAAACGCCGAAAAGCGAGGATCAAAAACTCAAAAAGAACTCAAATAACATGAAAACCGTAATACTACTACACGCGACTCTAAAGTCGAAATAATACATCACTAGTGTCTAAGTCTGAAACAATAAACAAGTTTTGGTTGATGGAATTTCTAGATACAAGGAATAATACATGTACAATGGCGGTTCTGATGCAAAAGAACCCACCTACCAAATGCAATTCACCCGCCAAGAAAGCAGTATGCCAGAAATGCCGCTATGGAACCTATACGGCAAAACTTGCAAGAAGCTGTGGCACAACGGGGGTGAGTTGCCAACTCGTGAATAGAAAATATCTACAAACAGAAATCGAATGCATGACACAATCCTAGGTCAAAACGATCAGTATAATATAAACCTCAAAAGGATAAGTCTGAAGCATGATAAGGTAGCAATATAACATCTATACATGTAGGTAGTGCCAAGTACTCGTACCAGTGCCTCAGGTAATAACATATCATAATATAAGGTATGTCTGCATGAAGTAAATATGATAAGATATCAAAATGGATATCAATACACATATATTAGCGTCTCATTCCACTAATATTGGTGTAACGGTATATATAACAGTGCCCTCATACCCTGTTATATATACAAATGAAGTATGATCAATAAAATCAAGGTCTGTATGTGATCAATGTCTGTATACATGTGGATCCCGTCCACCTGTCACCCAATGACAATAAGCATCATGCATGTAAATATCGTAAAGCATATGCATGGAAATATGAGGATATAATCAAATCATGGAACCTGAGTTCCTAGCATCGACACTCGAAAACATCATGAAACCTGTGCCTAGCATCGGCACGTAAATCCTTGTCTATCAGGCGCTGTCACCAAGACTGGCCCTGATAGGTATGTATCATACGCTATCTCGAAAACCCGAGTGCCCAGCTTCGACCCTCGAATTTCGACGTATCCATACGTACATACTCCGGTCGGTATCCCCATGATAACCGCCGAGTCCAAAAACTATCACCGGTAAGTAGTGCTCCCCTGCCAGGCTCACCGTCTGACATATACGATTCTTCTTGCCTCGGGGTACCTTACCGGGTCCACCATGTACCCGCAGACGGTGCCTACCGCTCCTCGAATCGGCTTTCATATGCCACTCTCAGAACCGAGAAATCACATGGTGGACGCACTGAAATATCATATCAAGGGAAACCGGGTTTTAAAGACAATACATATTCTCAGTTGAAATAGCCACGGTTCCCAAATCCAGAAATATCATGGAAACAACATATCTCAATGCGTATAATCAGAAAGCATGATGTATGCGACATATAAAAGAATGTAAGCATATCGATATATCATGCAACAAGGAATAGTGATATGCACATATTGGGGCAAGCCGCTCTTTTAAAATGAATCAATTTTAAAGAGTATCTTGCGGTTCCCAAATATAGAAATATCATCTATGTATGTGCAAACAAGTATGTGTACAAGTATGAGTATACAGCAAGTATGTGCATAATATAAGTGTACAATGAGTATGTGTACAAGTATGCCATGCAAGGATCGTATCCTTAATGCAACAGTACTACAGTGTAGTGACATGGCAATTATCGATGATGAAGTGTGTGAGCCGGCAAGCAAGTGTACGTGGAACATACGCATCATCGATAATGGTGCTGGTGTCCTAACAGCATGATGGTAATATAGCAATAGCACATGAAATGAAATGCGAATAGCAATGAAAATGCGGAATCGGATAAATCAACGCAACAGTGAAGATTCTACATCAATATGTATGTATCATGCAATTGTGCCATTTGAAATAAGACAAATCGGGGTTTTTAGTAAAATAAGGGCTACGGAGTTTTTAAGAAAGATACGTCCTTTGAAAATATCCGTAGAATCCCTTTACTTGTTTTTAAGATATTCCCGATTCGTTAGTTTGAAAGAGATATGACTCGGGTCTAGTCTAACGTCTACTAAGTAATCTACATCTAACTATCAAGTCAACGGGAGGGGTATGGATACCACCTGAATCTGAGTCGATATATATATAAATATAAGAGTCGGTGATCCCGCCTCAATAGTATCGTGTACGATACCGTATATCATCTGACATCCTCGAGTCATGAATGCGGATCAATCATCAATATAAAGCTCGCACGGTAAATCGTCGTACGGCATCCCATAAGCTGGGTACGGGTCAATATCACACTCTTCTCATCACATATCAGGTATCATTATCATCATATCACATAATCTGGGGTACTGATCTAAATCTAGTACAAGTCGATACCATCTATATAAGTATGAATGCGTGTGTGAAACACACGTCTAAAGGCCCGCTAATAATCACATATCGTATCCCAAATACGAATCATATCACATCACCGATATCACGGCACTATGCCCAATCTCATCGACTCATCTCCAATGTCCTCCAATATCCTCGTCATCACAGTATAAACGTAGCAAATATGCACGTGTGTGCGTGTGGGTGTAAACCTATTCTAGGTTTCGCGACTAGGAACAACACTAGTTACTTCTAACCCTAATCTATGCATAGTACACCTAACACATCCTAAACAACCAAGTCACACATAAGCTATCATATATAGTACGCTAGACATCGGACTGCGGGGGTGCTATACGCCATCCACCCGACTTCTCCCCATAGATATAAATCTACTCACCTTGCTTCTCGTGTGCCGATGCCGATGTCGCCATCTTCATCTTCAACGCCTCAACATCACGTAGGGTACCTACAAAGATACACGATCGCAAAAACACATGAAAATCATGTCGGAAACCACAACGGCACACGCTACTTGCATAGGTAAAAACCTATAGTTTCGCATGCAAACACAACCAATATCCGCTTGTCGTTGACGTCCAAACGCCACCCGACAGAAAAGAATCATCAAATACTAAAATCCATACTAAAACAAGTCGTAAATCATGCGCCAACACAAGAAAATCAACCTAGATTTTACCCTGATTAGAATCAGACAAAATTGCACATGCCATGGGTTAAGTTTAATGAGGATAGACCTACTAAGCAAGCACGAACCAAACTGGACTGTGTCTGGCCGCAAATTGCGGCCAGAGGGGATAAATTGGCGGCCAGAAAGTGGATTCAGGGGCTGGGGCTTTGGGTGTTGGTTTCTATTTGCCTGCACATCTCACTGCCAACTCAAAATTATTTTAGGGGTCTCGGGTTGAATGCAGATTTCAAAATACAATCACAGATTCACAGTTTTTCCCCGATATCGTCTCATAAATCCGTATTCTGGTTTCAGTTCCAGGTTTGGGTCTAAAATAACATCCCACCAGGGTTTCTAAGGTCATCACAATCCTCAATTCCACCCTTGAATTCAGATCTAATCTAAACCCTAACTAGAAATTTCCAAAGTCCACAAAACGACACAATATCAATATGAAACTAGCATGGATGCAATAAGAATTTGAACTACTCCTCTAGAGTGCAGAATTTACCTCCTTTGGCAACTCAAGAAAATTCTTGAGTTGCTCAAAGTCCTCAAAATCCTATCTTGCTTGGTCCGACGTGTAGCTAGCGAGCTCGGGAACAAGTTTTGTGAAGTGGAATTGGGGTTTTGGGTTTGTTTTAATGGTGTTTAGGGGGAATTGAAGGAGGAAGAAGATGAAGAGGGAGCTGGAGCAGCAGCAGCTCTCATGGAGAAGGAGAGAGAAAGTGAGATGGGAAATGATGGGAGTAAGGTTCAAAAAAAAACAAGTTGACCTATACCTACCCCCTCTCTCTCTCATAATCATCATGCTTCACTTTCTCTTTTCTTTTCTCTCACACAATGGCAAACCCTAAGCAACCATGAACCCAAAACATGTAACAAGTGTGGAAAAATGATATGTGCATATTTTAGCACAAAAATGCTAAAAATCCAATTAGCGATTTTTAATCGCGATTAGCACTAAAATAGCATATACTTAACCATAAAAACTTTAAAATGGCATAAATCCACAAAATACCTTATTTTAGAATTTTCCATAATTTTTCCAAATTTTTCTGTATTTAATTATACCAAAATATTAAATTATTCAATAAAATAATATTAAATTATAAAAATTCCCAAAAATAATATTTTATTCCTTTTTGAAATGTTACTGTTAATTACCCCTCGCCTTTGGAGTGAGGGAATCTCCGATTGACGGGTCAAATTGATCATGCGAACTCAATATGTTGTGTGCGTGTGTTGTGTTTTGAAATGGTTTTGGATATATCGGGGGACTCGCAGAGTTTACGGGGGTCCCACTATCCGGATAGCGGGCAGGGGGTCAAGGGGGCTAGCAGCCCCCCTTGCGGGGTGCGGGGCAGCGCCCTGTTAGAAATTTTATTCCAATGGGGGACGTGTTTTGGGTGTGGAGTGCATGGAAAATGAAGGGTGAGGAGCGTCTTAAAGACGCGTGCATAGTACGTGGGCGCTTGACGCCCACGGGTCACGTGCCTGGCGCATGGGCGCTTGGCGCCCGTGGGTCACGTGCCAGGTGCGTGGACGCTTGGCGCCCAAAGGTCACGTGCCCTGCACGCGACCGCTGAGCGTTAGGCGACCGGGGGTCACGTACGTGGCACGCGACCGCTGAGCACTGGGCGCCCGCGGGTCACGTGAGCAGCACGCGATCGCTGAGCGCCCGTGGGTTACATGAGGCGTATGTGGGTGCTGAGCGCCCACGGTTCACGTGCCCTGCACGTGACCGCTGGATTCTCATGGGTCTCATGCGCGATATACGACTGCTGGAAACACCAGCGAGAAAGAGACTTAGCCCATGGGCTGGGAGTTGAACTCCCAAGGGTCTTTGGAGTTGAACTCCTAACATGGATTATGTGTAGATTTGAAGTTGAACTCCTGAAAGGGTTTTGTTTATGGAGTTAAACTCTAACAGATCTTGAATGGAGTTAAACTTCTAGAAATCTTTGGAAATGACCGAATCGGACCCCTTTCCCCCCCCCCTTTGGTCATGGATCTTTCCCAAAGTGCGATTTTTGGAGATGGGTATTCTTCTTCCTCCTCTTCTGTTAGCCGGATCTTGGAGAAAAGGGGGGTAAGAATTAAAAATCTTCCCTTTTTGAGATCCGATGGAAGATCTGAGTTCCCCTCCGAGGGTTTGATGGTGAAAAACTGTTTATTTTTGGAAAAGAAAGAGTTAAACACTTGATTTAATTCAAAATGGGGAAGAAAGTTTTAGAACCTTGAGGAAGGAGAAGAAGGCACATACCTTAATTTTTTTTTAAAGAGAAAAAAGTTGTCATTGATTTTTCATCATGTTGCCTTTATAGGCTACACACTTTACATATAGCCCATTGGGCTTTGCCAAATGGCACTTATACCACCCATACCTTATGTGCTTATCTCTTTTTGCACATAAGCCACGGGGTTTACAAAATTTTGGCTTTTTGCTTATTTTACATACATTTATTTCTCTCTCTATATAAAAAAGAATTACATTAAACAAATTTATGGCTTCATTCCCTTTGTCATGGGGCCGGTCCCTTTGACCTGGGCTTGGGCCCACTTGGCTTGGGGTTGACTTTGATTTTGACTTGGTCAACAAGGGTGTAATTTTTTACCCCAACAACGTGTTCATGTGGATAAAGTGTGTAATCACTCCAACTAGGTTCCAGATGGGTCATTTTTCAGACTTTTAGCATCTATTAAAATATCAATAATATCCTTCATATTCACTTCACTTTATGAACTATTCTCGATATTACTTAATTCAGCACAAACCTGTTTTGATCCTAAAGATGTTTATCAATTTTCAAAAAGTTTAAAGACATGTCAGACTTTCATCTAATTCTCAAAAACATATGACACGTGTATAGTGATATATAAGACGTATATCAGCTATGGTTAAACACAAATGAAGGTTATCTTTCGGGTTTCCAATCTCTCGAAAAAGATTTAGTTATTTCTATCTTATCAACCGAACCGTCAGACTTTGAGTCTAAGTTCCCCCGCTAGCTAACATGACGAAAAAAGTTTTTATGTTTTTAAAGAAATTTTTCAATTTTTTTAATATGTATGCTATGCAGAATATACACATGATGCAGCAAAAAAAACGCAGTGCTCACCCCCAAACCTGAGTTTTACGATGTCCTCATCGTTGCCCTCGTTTCCGGTAGCTATACTTAGACATCAAGGTGAGATTTTTATTCAAAGAAAAAGAAAAAACCTAAGACTAATTACAGCATATACAAGTTAAAAAATTGGGTTAGTCCAGAAATTAATACCAGCCATTTAAATTTTTTGCCTATATAATGCAAGGACTGGTAAAAGAATTATATAAAAAAGAAAAAGAAAATGTATATGTTAGATGTTTGTGAAGGGCATGGGTGGGTGGAAGTAGCGATCAGAAGACGCTAAATGCAAAGATGAAGTTTTGAAGGAGTCAAAGAATTGTTGCCCGTGTTGGATATATATGCCCTAGAGGCCAGTATTGTATATGTATACATATGGATGCTAGGGATATGTATGTACAGGACAATCTTGCTCAGTTTAATAGTATATTATTTGACTTGTCTTTGTCAGGATATGTGTATTTATTGTTGTTATATCTAGCTTGCACATATTGATGAAGACTCGATACGGTAGTATACAATTATGGTTTGTCTTTATCTTAACATGGCATATATCATACTCGTTATTACATATTGCGGTTATATATTGATAAAGCCCGTAGGATCGTTGCTAGACTACCTGCGTTGTGATGGCGATCATACTTGTGGGAGCTGGGTAGTCGGTACGCACATCCTTAAATGGTCCCTAGTCGTGGGAGTATCGAGACTGGGCATCGATATCCCGGAGTAGACTAGTGTATACGTTTCTAGACCCCGACGAGGGGCGATAGTTTGGTCCCGCAACCATTGGTCTTTAGACCTAAGATCGTATATGGGTGCTCACTGAGGGTGAGTACACCGGACGGACTCGCCGAGAACTTCCAGATGGTACTATACCTATCATCGGGTGGAAGTTCTCAGGTGACATTTGTACATCTTAATCTTTAGACCTGAGATCGGCATTTGTCTTGTGTGAGTTCCCATTGTGCTTTGATCACTACCCTACCACGGCTCTGCTGAGTCTTGCAAACAGGTTTTGGTTGGGTACAGCCCCGAGCCACATGGAGGCAGTGAGCGATTGTCGGGGATTCGTCTCTCCCGGTATAGGGAGTCGATATCGCACAGTGTTCGATTGGTCAGGACCATAAGACCTTGGCCAAGGCAGTTGGGATTTACTGATAGGCTGATCAGTAGTTTCCCGGATTGGTCCTGAGCCACATCAGCACGACTTATCAGTGGGAGCAGGGGGAAGGTGTGCAAGCTGCTTAAATCCATTTATGGATTGAAGCAGGTATCGCGGAGCTAGAACATATGTTTTGATGAAACAGTCAAGGATTTTGACTTCATCAAGAACGAAGACGAGCCTTGTATTTATAAGAAGATTGTAGGGAAAACTGTCGTGTTCCTAGTCTTGTACGTGGACGACATTCTTTTGATAGGAAATGACATTCCTATGCTCCAATCAGTCAAGATATTCCTATCACAAAGGTTCTCCATGAACGACCTAGGTGATGTCTCGTACATCCTGGGGATCAAGATCTACAGAGATAGATCCAAGAGATTACTGGGACTTTCACAGTCCAGATACATAGAGACCGTACTAAAGAGATTTAGTATGGAAGATTCCAAGCGCGGTAACATACCCGCATTGCACGGAATCACCCTCTCCAAGGAGATGTCTCCCAAGACTGACGATGAGGGGGTTCGCATGAGCACTATACCCTACGCTTCGACGGTAGGATCTATAATGTATGCGATGCTATGTACAAGACCAGATGTAGCTTACACACTAAGTGTGGTGAGCCGGTATCAGTCAAACCCAGGTGATGACCACTGGACAGCAGTAAAGAACATTCTCAAGTACCTCAGGAGAACTAAGGAGATGTTCCTGTACGGTATAATAGAGACCTCAGGGTCGAGTCCATTACCGACTCAAGCTTCCAGAGTGACAAGGATGACAGCAAGTCTGTCTCGGGTTTTGTGTTTACCCTCAACGGAGGGGCGGTGTATTGGTGGAGTTACAAACAGGACAGCGTCGCAGACTCGACGATGGAGGCTGAATACATTGCTACAAGCAATGCCGCAAAAGAAGTGGTCTGGATGAAGAAGTTCATAACTGAAATTCAGGTAGTTCCGTCCATTGTTGACTCAATACCCGTGTATTGCGATAACAATGGGGCTATAGCTTTAGCAAATGAACCATGGTCCCATCAGAAATCCAGGCACAACTTAAGGGGGTATCACCTAGATCGCCAGGAGATCGAGGTCCGGAGAGTGGATACAAAAGTCAACACTGTGGATCCATTCACAAAGGCCCTCCCTCAAGCACAGTTCGAGCTACTTTTTGAGATGTTGGGTATGCGGTACGCCAGCAACTGGCCTTAGTGCAGATGTTGGGTGATTGGTACGCTAATTACTGGCCTTTAGTGCAAGTGAGAGATTGTTGGATATATATGCCCTAGAGGCCAGTATTGTATATGTATACATATGGATGCTAGGGATATGTATGTATCTTGTTCAGTTTTATAGTATATTATTTGACCTGTCTTTATCAGGATATGTGTATTTATTGTTGTTATATCTAGCTTGCACATATTGATGAAGACTCGAAACGGTAGTATACTATTATGGTTTGTCTTTATCTTAACATGGCATATGTCATACTCGTTATGACATATTGCGGTTACATATTGATAAAGCCCGTAGGATCGTTGCTAGATTACCTGCGTTGTGATGGCGATCATACTTGTGGGAGCTAGGTAGTCGGTACGCACATCCTTAAATGGTCCCTAGTCGTGGGAGTATCGAGACTGGGCATCGATATTCCGGAGTAGACTAGTGTATACGTTTCTAGACCCCGACGAGAGGCGATGGTTTGGTCCCGCAACCATTGGTATTTAGACCTAAGATCGTATATAGGTTCTCACTGAGGGTGAGTACACCGGGCGGACTCGCCGAGAACTTCAAGATTGTACTATACCTATCGTCAGGTGGAAGTTCTCAGGTGACATTTGTACAAGTCAGTCTTTAGACCTGAGATCAGCATTTGTCTCGTGTGAGTTCCCATTGTGCTTTGATCACTACCCTACCACGGCTCTGCTGAGTCGTGCAAACAGGTTTTGGTTGGGTACAGTCCCGAGCCACATGGAGGCGGTGAGCGATTGTAGGGGATTCGTCTCTCCCGGTATAGGGAGTCGATATCGCACAGTGTTCGATTGGTCAGGACCATAAGACCTTGGCCAAGGCAGTTGGGATTTACTGATAGGCTGATCAGTAGTTTCCCGGATTGGTCCTGAGCCACATCAGCACGACTTATCAGGTTATTAGGGTCTGACGTTCACCACCCCCTAGACCCGGTATGCGATACTCTCAGACGAAGAGACCGGACTGTACGGACATTGTCACGGATAGGCTCAGTGGAGATTCAGATGAGTTTGCTCATCGGCCTTCTTTTCGACAGGTATCCGTGTAGCCGTTACGTACAGCTAGTGCCGCTGACGTGCTTGTGGTTATGGATTTATCCAGTAACTCACTGCCGGCGTATTGTCGAGTCTTTAGAGTCCCACACAGAGGGTTTTCCTGATTCAGGCGAAATGATGTAGTAGCCATATTGGATACGTGCAGGGTTCGACCGATTAATGTACATTGTACTCGGACTTTCGATCGGACAGTTGGTAATACTAGCCGGCTCGGGTTTGAGCCGGATTATTAAATTAAGTATTGATTTAATAATTTACATATATGTATTTCGATATATATATATATATTCTAGTTTTACGTTCTTCGTGTTATTCTATCTTTTTGGGCGTTCGGATTTTTTATCCGAATGCAGGTATGTTTTTACAGTAGACTGAAATCCGTATTTATTACAGATTTCCTTTTAGAAGGTGGCCACCTCATTTTGTATTTTCCATTTATTTTATAAATGGAAATGAGGTGTAAAGTGTGAGATATGGGAGGAATGGGCATGACCATATTTCAATAATCAACAAATGAATTTTCAATTCATTTGTGGTTACTATTGAAGCATGGTTGCCATTTGTTTATTGAAAGAATTCATACACAAAACCAAGGTATGTGATTTTCTCTTTCATGCTTCATTCATTTTCTCTTGAGCTCTTATTCCTCTCCTTCCTCTCTAGCCGTCCACCTTCATCTTCTTCCTCTTCACTACCTTCTCATGAGTTGAGAATCAAGTGAAGTGGTAGGAAAGAGATAGCTTTACACTTAGAACTCCAAACTACATCCTAGACTACTTGGTTTAGCAAACCAAGTTCTCTAGTTGCTCCTTTTGTTACATAGTTAGGAGCTAGAGCCATGGATCATACTCCCTGGGTGGATCATCTACGACAAAAGGAGGCCGGAGAACAAGCTCGATCCCGGAGGACCGATGGAGCCGGAAATGGAGGTCAACCAAGTTCAATGTGGCCACTTGGAGCACATGAGGAGGAGAGAAGACCGAAGGACTTGGGCCTCTTAGTATAACTTCTTAACACAGTAGATAGCTCTCCTTAGTTATCTAGTTAGTTTTATGGAAAGATCCGGGTTTTTGAGTTTTCTTTGCGCCCTTTTTGAAACCCTAGAATTTTTTTTTCCGCAAACCACCTCGTTTGGAAGCTCGGGCGTCAAGATAACCCAACATGGTATCAGAGACATCCTATAAAACCTATACTAGCTAGTTCAAACGTGATTAAAATAACGATTGACCGGATTTTTCAAAAACCGCATTTCCATTCATTGGTTTTCTGTCGATTTTTAAAAGTGCTCGAAAAATCAATTTTATGGTCTCGGAAAATCATGCAGGCTTTTTTAAGACGACGGAAGAAAATTGGTCACGTGATTTCTCCAAACCACTGCGGAACCGCCGCAAAAACCCCTATTAGCGGCGGTTCCGCGGCCGTTTTGGGGCCCACATGAACAAAATTTCTTCTGGGCCTCTTATTTTTGGAATTGTGGTTTCTAGGATAATTATTTTTGGGCCCAGATTTGTTACAGTGTTGGTTTAATACTTGGGGTCCACTTGGAAAGTTTAGTCGATCGTAATTTTAAAATACGTATTTTGTTATCAGTACTTAGTTTAGATTCTGCGACCGTGAATGTCATTTGATCGGTAAATCCGTCTATCTGCTATATATTCTTTTAGACGGATTTGCGAACGTGACATTCGCGTTGATGTTTCTGTGGTTGTGCTGATGTTGTGGTTGGATTGTCGTGGTGGATAGCATGTGGTGCAATGTTAGCAATAAAATTTATATTCATTTGTATATTTGTTATTGCGGGGTGAGCGTTCGACATGTGGATTGCCGTCTTTGCCAGATTTTAGATTTTTTTTGGGCACGACCGGGTTGAGGCCGATGTCACCATTTGTATTTATTATTTTCTTTTTCTGCATTAGGATTACCCCACGGTGGAGTGCACGGATAGCCGGATTCTAGAAGACAACAAGCCCGCATCTCACGGCGTTGGGACGGAGGGGGCTTCATTCTAGAATTGGAGGGTTGTTCGCCACACTCGTAGGGGGTATAGGTTCTCATTGCACAGGCTATCCACACGACCGGGAACGTCGGGTTTTATTTGTGGCTCAAATGAAACCCGGGGCTCCAAGATTATCCACCGTTCTGTGATGTTGATTATTATCATGCCTGGGACGAATGTTGTATATACTTATATATATATGCTAGTAGATATTGTATATGTTTTGCACCCGCGCTAGTCCAGCCCCCGCTCTGTCGTTAGTTAAGTAACCTAACGGGTGAATGACGGGTCCCAGTGGCGAATACGAATGGCATATATGTACATTTTATTTTTGTTCTTTTCTGGTGTGATAGGTTACATTGATGGGACCGCATTGATTTTGATTAATACAAGAAAATAAACCTAAAAAGATGTTGTTAGAACAGATTTCGAAAAACTGACATTATAGACGTTCTCTTTTGCTTTGCACAGTGGTATTCGGTTATGAATATCCAGAACCTCATTCGAGGAGGCAAGGGCCGAGATTCCTTCATCGGGAGTGACCCCTTGAGTAAATGTTTGCGTCAACATAATAACTGCACTATACTCGATTATTTTTGCTTTGCATAATGGTATTCATTTTGGAATATCCTGCACCTCATTCGACGAGGAAAGTGCCGAGATCCCTTCACAGGGAGTGACCTCTTTAGTGAAAGTTTTCGCCACTATATATATTTTTAAAACCATCAGGTTCCTTCAACGATACCAAGTTCATTGCGTTAACGGGTTTTTCACCAAAAACCCAGCCGTAGCCCTCCATCATTTCAGATAAAAAGCAGTTAGTATTCATGCTATGTACGTTGGTCTCTATCAAGGCATAGTGAACGGTAGCTAAGTGTTGTTTATCTGTTATATTTTAGGATGCGATTAATTAGGACAGTCGCATAGCCACTTTGGTCTCTATCAAGGGCTTATGCGGGTGGGTCTAAGTTAATCCAGGATAATGACGGATTGAACTTGACTTGCGACTTATGGTACGTTGGTTTCTATCAAGACCGTATGTCGCTAGGGGCAAAAACCACATCGGGAGTTTTAAACATACAGGAAACTTGCAGATTCAGCATACCTTCTGGAGTGTGGTTACTAGAGTGGATTCCATCTAGTGCATCACACACTGATAGTTGGATCCCGATCCCACTGATGAGTAGGATTACTCTTGGAAGATTTTCTCACTTAACAATCAATGTTATAAACCAAATAGGTGTCTAGAAAGATGTTAGCGAGGCTACGCCTCCAGGGAAAAGAGGTTATGTAATTAAGGAACTTCGCGAAAGCGTTGGAAAACCTCCTCGAAGTACCAACACCAGCCTGGCCGAAAGGTTAAGCAAGTATTGTGACGTGCGATTAATCCCAACTAATTCTTCTTTTAAGATTTGAAGAAGAATTCGAGGAAACAGTGGGAGCCCTCCTGATTAGATAAATTAATAATCAATCTAATCTTGCATGAGTGCACGCTGAGTGTTCCTTTTCTCTCTCTCCAGGTAGCAACCATTTCACGCCCTAATCAAGATAATAAAATGTATCGCTTGACCGATCCGAATTCTTATTCGGGGCTGGGGAACGTCGGTTCGGCTCTAAGCTGTGACAACAATCATAAGTGTGAGCAGAGGAAAGGGGATTGTATGGATTCCAAGGAGACCCCATTGAAGCAGAAGCATACTATTGCATCTATTTCAGGTGTTTTTGAAATTGAGAACTGCTTTTCGGTCAGTCCTACCTCCTGGGTACTAGATACCGGATCAGGATCTCATATCTGTAATTTATTGCAGGGACTGAGAAAAAGTAGGATAGTAGGACTTGGTGATATGTCCGTCAGGATAGAGAACGAAGCACAAGTTATGCTGCAGCCGTCGGTGAATATCACCTAGTGTTGCCAAATGGTAACACTATGATTTTGAACAATTGCTACTATGTACCTTCCATGCTTTGCAACATAATATCAGTTTTTTTACTTGATAAAGATGGATATAACTTTATTCTTGATAGAAATATCATGAATATTTACCTTAATAAGGTACTGGTTGCAGAAGGTACACTGTGTAATGGTATCTATGTTCTAAATCAGAATACAGTTCTTAGTGTACAAAACACATGCAAGAGGAAGAGTTCAGATACGAACGAACCGTACTTATGGCATTGTAGACTTGGTCATATCGGAGAGAAAAGACTAAGTAAGTCACATAAAGATGGACTTTTGAATACGTTCGAATTTTCATCTTATGAAACTTGTCAGTCTTGTCTCAAAGGAAAGATGACCAAATCTCCGTTCACCGGACATGAGAAAGAGCAGCAGAGCTCTTGGGACTCATACACAGTGATGTGTGTGGTCCGATGTCTATACATGCGAGGGGTGGGTTCTCGTACTTCATCACATTTACTGACGATCTCTCTAGATTCGGATATGTGTATCTTATGAAACATAAATATGAAGCTTTTGAGAAATTCAAAGAATTACGAAGTAGAGAACCAGACTGGCAAAAGTATCAAGATCCTCCAATCTGATAGAGGAGGGGAGTACTTAAGCACTGAATTCAGGGACTTTGTAAAAGAGAATGGTATTCTCTCTCAGCTTACTCCTCCGTATACACCACAGCACAACGGCGTATTAGAGTGGAGGAACCGTACCCTAGTGGACATGGTTCGCTCCATGATGAGTAGTGCTGAGTTGCTTCTTTCATTCTGGGGGCTTGCGCTTGAAACAACAGCGTATCTGTTGAATCAGGTTCCGTCTAAATCTGTGCCTAAAACTCCATATGAAATATGGAGTAATAAAAGACCATGTCTTAAAAGGATTAAGATATGGGGTTGTCCAGCCTATGTGAAAAACCAGAATCCGAACAAACTTGAGGCACGGTCAGTTTTATGTAAGTTTGTATGATATCCTAGGCATTCCAATGGATATCTTATCTACCATGTCGATGAACAAAAGGTTTTTGTTTCTCTACACGCCACCTTTCTTGAAAGGATGTTTCTTGAAAAAGAAATAAGTGGGGGCACGGTAGAATTGGAAGAAATTCCAGAAGGACAAACTATAACTGAAGATTTGGTAGAACCGCTAGATTCAACAGTCCCAAACGAACCTCATCCACTCCGCAAATCTAGTAGAATTTCTCATCCGCCATAGAGATACTACGGTTTTCTCATAGACGGGGATCGAGAGGATTGCATCTTGGAAGAAGATGATCCTACTAGTTACAGGCAGGACATTATCAGTAGAGACTCTGATAAATGGCTGGATACTATGCGATCCGAAATGGAGTCCATGTACACTAATAAAGTGTGGACCTCGGATATTGCTCCACCTGGGGTAAAACCCGTTGGATGCAAATGGATCTACAAAAGGAAACTTGGTGTAGATGGGCAGGTTGAACCTATAAAGCTAGACTCGTCGCAAAGGGTTTTCGTCAAAAACCAGGCGTGGACTATGATGAAACCTTTTCTCTAGTGGCTATACTCAAATCCACTCGAATCCTACTTGCCATTGCTGCTTTCCATGACTATGAGATCTGGCAGATGGACGTAAAAACGGCCTTTCAAAACGGAAGTTTAGAAGAGTGCATTTATATGGATCAGCCGGAAGGTTTCGTAGACAGTGGGAGCAGGGGGAAGGTGTGCAAGCTGCTTAAATCCATTTATGGATTGAAGCAGGTATCGCGGAGCTGGAACATATGTTTTGATGAAACAGTCAAGGATTTTGACTTCATCAAGAACGAAGACGAGCCTTGTATTTATAAGAAGATTGTAGGGCAAATTGTCGTGTTCCTAGTCTTGTACGTGGATGACATTCTTTTGATAGGAAATGACATTCCTATGCTCCAATCAGTCAAGCTATTCCTATCACAAAGGTTCTCCATGAACGACCTAGGTGATGTCTCGTACATCCTGGGGATCAAGATCTACAGAGATAGATCCAAGAGATTACTGGGACTTTCACAGTCCAGATACATAGAGACCGTACTAAAGAGATTTAGTATGGAAGATTCCAAGCGCGGTAACATACCCGCATTGCACGGAATCACCCTCTCCAAGGAGATGTCTCCCAAGACTGACGATGAGGGGGTTCGCATGAGCACTATACCCTACGCTTCGACGGTAGGATCTATAATGTATGCGATGCTATGTACAAGACCAGATGTAGCTTACACACTAAGTGTGGTGAGCCGGTATCAGTCAAACCCAGGTGATGACCACTGGACAGCAGTAAAGAACATTCTCAAGTACCTCAGGAGAACTAAGGAGATGTTCCTGTACGGTATAATAGAGACCTCAGGGTCGAGTCCATTACCGACTCAAGCTTCCAGAGTGACAAGGATGACAGCAAGTCTGTCTCGGGTTTTGTGTTTACCCTCAATGGAGGGGCGGTGTATTGGTGGAGTTACAAATAGGACAGCGTCGCAGACTCGACGATGGAGGCTGAATACATTGCTACAAGCAATGCCGCAAAAGAAGTGGTCTGGATGAAGAAGTTCATAACTGAAATTCAGGTAGTTCCGTCCATTGTTGACTCAATACCCGTGTATTGCGATAACAATGGGGCTATAGCTTTAGCAAATGAACCATGGTCCCATCAGAAATCCAGGCACAACTTAAGGTGGTATCACCTAGATCGCCAGGAGATCGAGGTCCGGAGAGTGGATACAAAAGACAACACTGTGGATCCATTCACAAAGGCCCTCCCTCAAGCACAGTTCGAGCTACTTTTTGAGATGTTGGGTATGCGGTACGCCAGCAACTGGCCTTAGTGCAGATGTTGGGTGATTGGTACGCTAATTACTGGCCTTTAGTGCAAGTGAGAGATTGTTGGATATATATGCCCTAGAGGCCAGTATTGTATATGTATACATATGGATGCTAGGGATATGTATGTATCTTGTTCAGTTTTATAGTATATTATTTGACCTGTCTTTATCAGGATATGTGTATTTATTGTTGTTATATCTAGCTTGCACATATTGATGAAGACTCGAAACGGTAGTATACTATTATGGTTTGTCTTTATCTTAACAAGGCATATGTCATACTCGTTATGACATATTGCGGTTACATATTGATAAAGCCCGTAGGATCGTTGCTAGATTACCTGCGTTGTGATGGCGATCATACTTGTGGGAGCTAGGTAGTCGGTACGCACATCCTTAAATGGTCCCTAGTCGTGGGAGTATCGAGACTGGGCATCGATATTCCGGAGTAGACTAGTGTATACGTTTCTAGACCCCGACGAGAGGCGATGGTTTGGTCCCGCAACCATTGGTATTTAGACCTAAGATCGTATATAGGTTCTCACTGAAGGTGAGTACACCGGACGGACTCACCGAGAACTTCAAGATTGTACTATACCTATCGTCAGGTGGAAGTTCTCAGATGACATTTGTACAAGTCAGTCTTTAGACCTGAGATCAGCATTTGTCTCGTGTGAGTTCCCATTGTGCTTTGATCACTACCCTACCACGGCTCTGCTGAGTCGTGCAAACAGGTTTTGGTTGGGTACAGTCCCGAGCCACATGGAGGCGGTGAGCGATTGTCGGGGATTCGTCTCTCCTGGTATAGGGAGTCGATATCGCACAGTGTTCGATTGGTCAGGACCATAAGACCTTGGCCAAGGCAGTTGGGATTTACTGATAGGCTGATCAGTAGTTTCCCGGATTGGTCCTGAGCCACATCAGCACGACTTATCAGGTTATTAGGGTCTGACGTTCACCACCCCCTAGACCCGGTATGCGATACTCTCAGACGAAGAGACCAGACTGTACGGACATTGTCACGGATAGGCTTAGTGGAGATTCAGATGAGTTTGCTCATCGGCCTTCTTTTCGACAGGTATCCATGTAGCCGTTACGTACAGCTAGTGCCGCTGACGTGCTTGTGGTTATGGATTTATCCAGTAACTCACTGCCGGCGTATTGTCGAGTCTTTAGAGTCCCATACAGAGGGTTTTCCTGATTCAGGCGAAATGATGTAGTAGCCATATTGGATACGTGCAGGGTTCGACCGATTAATGTACATTGTACTCGGACTTTCGATTGGACAGTTGGTAATACTAGCCGGCTCGGGTTTGAGCCGGATTATTAAATTAAGTATTGATTTAATAATTTACATATATGTATTTCGATATATATATATATTCTAGTATTACGTTCTTCGTGTTATTCTATCTTTTTGGGCGTTCGGATTTTTTATCCGAATGCAGGTATGTATTTACAGTAGACTGAAATCCGTATTTATTACAGATTTCCTTCTAGAAGGTGGCCACCTCATTTTGTATTTTCCATTTATTTTATAAATGGAAATGAGGTGTAAAGTGTGAGATATGGGAGGAATGGGCATGACCATGCTTCAATAATCAACAAATGAATTTTCAATTCATTTGTGGTTACTATTGAAGCATGGTTCCCAAATTGATCCTAACTCAAACTCAGAATATCAAGTTCATCCGCAAATATCTCCTCAAAACTCTTCATGAAAGACTGTTTCTCTAGGCTGTCTTCCTCCCTAAGATCCTCCACAATCCTACTCTCATTGCTATAGCTCACAATTCCCAAAACAAGTTCTCTCTCATCACATTCGCAAATGGGTAGGTATATGTCATCTAAAAAAGTGGGTTCCCACACTAACGTTTTTTCCGAAACAATATCAACAAGTGATACAAAAATTGTGGGTTCCTGATTCTTGATTTTCTCTAACAATCTATCACAACCATACCCATTAAATTCACAAGCTCCCTTTTCTAAAATTGGATCGCAACAATCAGTCGGTGCAAAAATTTCCTCTTCAAGTAGGATATTGGTTAATTCAACCTCAAGATTATAAGCGACAAGAGGCTCAATAGGTAACTGAAGGCTAGTGTTAGACTGACTCAGAGGGTTTTCTTGTTTGTCTTGATAACACTCAATCAATTCAATTGCATCATCATCTATGAAATCATCAAAATTTGGTTGTTCGTTTATTTCACTCGGGTGACTTCCTAGATGATAGACATTGACATTATTAAGCTTTAATTAACAGTGTTCACTCCCTAGAATCCTTACAGCTAAATGTTTCACTTGTTCTTCGATTCTAGGCAATGATTGAGCTTAAGAAAGAAACAATTGCTCAGATTGTTGTATGAACATGGCTAGCGTCGCAGCTGTTTGATTCTCGACTGCAGCCATCACTTCAATACCTTTCTCTAAAGCGGTCCATCTCACTATCATATCCTAATGAAGTGTCAGTTGTTTCAGGTAAGGAGGGTTGTGATGGTGGTGATGCTAAAGCAGTCATCCTATCGACCACTTTCTCGAAATTTTCAATCATTTGATCT
Source organism: Agapanthus africanus (assembly GCA_030015575.1). Classification (NCBI taxonomy): domain Eukaryota; kingdom Viridiplantae; phylum Streptophyta; class Magnoliopsida; order Asparagales; family Amaryllidaceae; genus Agapanthus; species Agapanthus africanus. The sequence goes on from JASDDO010000022.1 coordinate 547,695,198, forward strand.
AGGTTTGAAGTGGGACTGGGTTCAAGAGTGTTAGGTGGGTGACCGATATCAAAATCTTGGTATGGTTGGTCACCCCCTAAGAAAGAACAGTTTTCATGAATGTGGAAAGAATCTTGGCAATTTGAACAAAACAATTGGGAATGAGTATAAACAAAAGAATAAGAATCGTGAAAAATCAAATCAAGCTGTGTATCACCCATATTAACAAGAATTCACAAATATCACAAAAACAAAGAATATCACATCCCTAGCAGTCTATGTTATGCTAAGTCAACTAGACCTGCCCAAGAGCCTAATTGTCGAAGTAAAACTGTGTCGAGAAACGGGCTCAAGATATATGGATCACAAAGCCAGGTAAGTGCAGAGATAAGGAGAGGTTATCCAACGCTTTCGCGAAGTTCTTTAATTAGAATAAACCTTTCTCTTTTGGCGGTTTCACCGTGAACACTTGCCTAGACACTTTGTGAACGATATACCGTTAAGCGGTGTTCTAAAAACAGTTAACTTCTCATAATGAGCGCGAAGTCCTTAAAGTCAGAGTTCTAATTGATTTTAAGAATTACTGTGGGTATGCAAGAATGCAGTTTTGTGATTTGTGGGCCATGGAAAAAGGTGATGAAATCCTTTACTGTATCTTGTTTGGTTTCGTGCCCTTATTATCCGTATTAAGATGCAAATGTCCAAATCAATAAAAGAATTCAAGAATTCAATCAATAAAGCACTTCTTTTTTCGTTTTAAGTTTTAAGAGCTGCAACAAATACAGGTTAGTTCTCTGTGCAATTGTGGCAAATTGTGCGAAGAATCCTGCAGATGATAGAATATAGGAATGCGTCGGATTTGAGCGAAGGTATTAGGAAAATACGTACCGATGTGATTTGGTTAAAAAAAAACCATTTTTGAAGTGATCTGAGTCTTTGAATGTTCGCTTGCGCAGGTCAAACTACCCGGATCTTTGGCACTGTTGTTCACTAACGTCTTGCAATTGCATTTGAACCTCGCTCTGCACGATCGCTCCTCGTAATTCCGTAAAAATCTGCAAATGTCGGAAAATACGATATTTAGTGCCAAAGCAATATATCTGCCCTAATTCCTGCACACTCAAAATTATAAAAATCAGACAATACTAACAGAACTAACAGTGCACTGGAGATAACACAAAAAGAAAAATTTCAAAACACCAAGAATGGACCGGCGGCGCCGAATTTTTAGTGTATGTCGCCGGTCGATTTTAAGAGTTGGGTGCTCAAATTTTGTGTGGCTCCTCCAAGCTATATTACTGTTCTAATAGTATGCTTTGATTTTAAGAATTACTGTGGGTATGCAAGGACAGAGAACAAAGAGTTAGAAATTATCGTTTTGTTAGTTTTGAAAGAATTTCGAGTTAGTAGTAAGTTTGTTAGAACGAACCAGAAATAACAATACCTAATGACTACCAACTCTCCGGCAATGGCGCCAAAAACTTGTTGGGGCCTCACGCGCGGGCGCAAACGTGCGTTTTTTGGAAAAGAGATCGTTTTTGAGAAATAGTTGCGCACGCGAGCTCGGCCTCATTTTAAAATTTATAGAAACCGCAAGTGCACGGCGCATTGTAGTGAGCCGGCAAGTACGGGTCGATCCGCAAGGAATTAGAGATTAGGTGTTGTCGCTTAAGGTTCGAGAACAAAGAATTGGTTTTGGTTGTCACAAAAAATAAAAATACGAAAACAAGAAAACAATTTTAGAAGAAGTGGTCATGGCTTTGGCTCGGATGGTTGAACACGGCGATTCCTTCGACGCTCACTTGATCATGAGTTGTCCGTCCTTATATCGATCCCGGCGTGAAGCATGACTTGTCAAGACGGTTGCCAAGCACAAATCATCAAGTTGCCGATATTCGACGCAAACACGAAACGAGTCCATTTTGTTCACTTACTGTTTGTGTGTCGAAACTTGAAGTATCAACACTAAGCACAAGGGTTAGCAAACATACGACAACATCAAAAAATACAAATTAGTGAATGAGAGCAAATGATTTTAATGTTAAGCTTGCTAAGTGTTTGTGATAGTATAGGGTATATGAAACCAAGAGATTTGTCAAGCCACTAAATAGCAAGATACCCTATCTAAACTTAGCAATCTCAACTCTAAATTGATTTTAACTTAAACATTGCAAAATGGAGAGAATGAGTGAATATGGTATATGAAGAGTTTACCAAGTAACCATGGTTTCAAAATACCATATCACACAATATCATAAAACAATCTTTAAGTTAGAATCACATTAAGCATTTTAAACATTAACAATAGGAGGAGAAAGGCAAAGCCTTTCATTTCACATTCTCACCATCACCACAACCAAAGATTAGTTACATATAATGAAAAGAAAAAGAAAACACAAAAGAAAAAAGAAATAAACAAGGAAAAGAAAATTATATTAGCAAAGAAATGAGTTGAGACACATGGTGTTGGTTACTTGTTCAACCTCAATAATGAAGCTCTCAAAAGAAAGTTCCAGGAGGGAAGCAGAAGAAGAAACCAAGCTTAAACTCACACAACTCTCAAAAGCTAAACCAAAACCTAAAATGATGTAATGTACATATATTTTTACATGTCCCCCTTCACTTCACTAACTCAGTTCTGGTATTTATAGGCAACACAATAGAATAAACAAACAATATAAAATGGATGTTGTTATGCCTATAAAGTTCCAGAAGAAAAATGGGGACAAAAGGAGAAAGGGGGACCGGCGGCGCCGGGTCTTCTTGTGGATTTCGCCGGTCTGGGTTCGAGCAAATAGGCTCGTATTTGTGTGGTGATCTCGAATGCACTCCATTATCTCTCTGGTGCTGTTTGATTTGTCTGTATAAACCTGGTTTGCATTCAGGGATTTGGAGGGAAACTTGAAGTTTTATATCACATCACAACTTTTAGCATTAATCACACATGCCCACTTGTGCCCACCGCTTGCACAAGTCATGAGTGTGCTAAGACAACCCCCACCATGGTCCATGGTCCATGTTCCAAAGAGCTAGTGCACATATGTAATGTGTTGGACCAAAATTGTATACACATGTTTATTTGCAAAAGAGTTCTTTGAATGTCGATCGGTTCTCTGTTCTGATTGCAGTATCGGCTCACAAATGTTAATATCCGTGACTTTGAATATTTTTTCTAGTGTTTTTTCATGAATACCTGTTACCTGTATTTACTGAGCAGACACTGGTTAATAATACCGATAAATAAAAAAATAGATAATGAATGAGCGGTATTAAAATGCAGTTTTCTGTGATGAACGCCTCCAATTCGAGTTGGATCTCCCGCTCGGTCCAGACTTTTACCTCGGCCATGGTCTTAGGTTGTGCTAATACAAAAGAGCGGAGCCACACTTTGTGCCTAAGACCAGAGCTCAAGATGGTGATGATCGTCTCATCCCGGTGCTTGGGTACCTCTAAGAGGGCATTGTAGAACTGGGTGATGTAGCTCTTGAAAGTTTCCATGTCCCCGCTCTTGATGGTGAACAGGTAGTCGACCATCATTTTCTGTCGTCGGTTGCCGACGAAATGACCGAGGAACTGTGTAGCCAGCTTGTTGAAGGTGGAGATTGAACGCGGAGTAAGACCGCGGAACTAATCTTGCCCTGCCCGGATGAGGGTGGTGGGGATGGTTCGGCATTGAGCCGCGTCCGAGTTATCTTGGAAGCTTATGCCCTCCATAAACATGTCCAAGTGGTCCTTTGGGTTGGACATCCCGTCAAAGAGGGCCACCTTGGACGGTTTGTTTTGAGACGAGACCCGCTCACTTAGTAATTGCTCTGTGAAAGGCCTCGTGAGAGAGTCCGCCGAGTATTTTGCCGATCCGGGCGGATGGATAGTGAGCCGCATGTCCTCAATCTTCTTCTCGAGGACATCGATTCGTTGTTGGTACCCCATGGATTCTCCATAGTCGGAGTGCCTGCTGTCTCGGCTTCGGGCTTGCACGATGGAGCGGCTTCGGTTTCGCTCTATCACGTTCCTCAGATCTCGGGGTGAACCCTTCGTGGTTCGCCTTAACGTGCGCCATGTGCGCGTCCTCGCTGAGTGTAGTGACGTCGGTCTTCTTTAGAAACGAGCCCGGATATCAAAAATCTTGTCAGACCGACTCAATATTGAGGCTGCATCACGAGTATTCTCGATGCGCACTTTGGGAGACCTTTTTGTCCCCCGACAACGAAGAATAAGGCATCACCACCCCTTAGGGGCGAGCCCGATACGGAGGAAGAAGAAGAACTTCCTTGGATATCAGAAGCCGAGGAAGAGAAAGATGACCCACTGGGCTCGGCTTCAGAGGCTGAAGCCTCATCGCCCGACTCAACTACATCAACAAAAACATCAGAGGAATACATCTGACCTGATTCAAGGGAAGAGTGGCTGATGATGGATTTTGACCGAGGATCCGACCTAAAGGATGAAGTGCCGAGCAATTCTCAGATGACAGGAGGCAAGCGAAGGAAAGGTGTTTCCTAGGGAAAGGCCTCCCCTATTTATACACTCAGTGAAAGCTATCTGACGGCTCAAATCCGCTCCCTCCAAAACGAATCGTTGCACCCCACGGCCCCGATGACGCCATGTGGAAGCCAACCATTGGACGTTTCTCCCCTCACATGGATCCAACTGGCGGAAGCGACGTCTCGCAATCCGCCACCCAATTATGGCTACGTGGTACGAAAATCGACGACCTGAGCAAGCAAAGAGACATCTCCTTTATGGCGCCACCATTTCGCTGATTCGATGACGTCATCAAGGATACGCACGAAAATTAAAGTGCATCATGAAACGCCGCATGCATCCGGAGATCGAAGAGACATGGCCGCTAAACACCACATCGTTCCCAGACAACCCACTACGAAGAATCCTTGGTACCATGCTGAACGTTGAAGACCGAGCAGACCTCTCTCTACCTGACCCATAAATAGGTCGGAACAAGAGTGGGGGGCTAATGATGATGCTCGTAAGTGAGAATTCCCCAGATCACGACACGTAGCAGATGACGTGTCGTCCACGTAAGTCCGCTAGATTTCTGGGGGCTGCAGAGCTGGAATAAGCATGATACATGAGGGACATTCCTCGGCACCTCGCCTCCGAGGTTGCGCCCATCCTTTCAGATAACCTACCCGGAGCACGTTCCCTCTTTGACTGGCCACCATCCAGTAGATTTTATCCGAGCTTCCTATAGCTGAGAGTCCTCATCTCACTTGCTTGTCACCGAGCTATCTTATGTTTGAGATTCCTCAGTATCCCTGTTTGGCCGGGAACACGGAGCCCGAACGCCCTGTAACGGCTCCATGCATCTCGCCACGACGAGATCTCCACCGCTCCATACCCCGCATCCCACTCTAACGTATCTCGCCATTAATGGGCGCATCACGCCATCAACGCGAGTGTGAGCAGGGGCGAAACGGACGACGAGAATCTCGCATCGGCTCGCTTCAATGCGACCCCTATATAAACCCTTCTTCCAGACGACTCAGGTATCTCGAACTCACTCCAATATGCTACTACTTTGCCCTACTATCCCTCGGTACTTACTTGATCGTCGGAGGGTCCTACGGTGGTTTCCCACCCTGGGACTCCTCTTCTAGGTAGCTCGGCGTCAACAACAACCAATAACCTATTAAGATCCACAAGCTCAACTTTTATCTCAAATCTCAACCGTTCAGCACCGCTGGCGGTAAGATCGACGGAGGATAATATCTGAGGAAGATTCAGGCCTCCGATAGAAAAAGAGAATGATCAAGAGTTAACCACTAGTTATGTCATCCTGTAGAAGTTCCTACATTTCAGAAGTTCGGTCTTATTTTTCCGACAAAGAATTGAATTATCTGGATGCGAAGATCATCTTTAAGGGAATTGAAAGTGTGTGAATGAGCCCTTTAAGAATTACCATCGGGAGCCAAACATAAAGGTGAATAAAGGCGAGCACATCTCTCTCTTCCCCTCTGATGGAGGTCCTTTTCAGATCTCCCTCAGATGTTGTCTTCCGTCGATCTCCCGGTAGATTCTGGAAGGGATCCCCTGTTGTGTGAGGATCTCAATGGGTTTTGAGGAGATTTGGTGATTGGAGGAGTTTGACGCCAAGTACCTGCAAAGAAGTGCTGGGGTGGTTTGATACCACCGAGGACCCTCCGACGATCAAGTTAGTACTAGATCCGAGTAGCGTAACGGCTAAGTGGAGTAAAGATGGCTTACTTGACCCTTCTGTGATAGGGGTTTATATAGTGGTGGAGGCATGCAGCAGTAGGCGCGAGAATCTCGCCGGCAGTTACGCTCCCGATGTCACGCCAGCGTAGAGAGCGGATTGCCCATGAATGGGGATCGTGAAGGCGTGGAACGCGGGATGTTGCTGGTGGAGAATCCGTGCATGACGAGATTCGCGGAGCTGCGGTTGCGCCTGTGACCGGCGGAACTGGTCGGATGTCCGAAGAAGACAGCCTCGGCAAGGAGCTCAGGGACGAGAGAGTAGGCCGAGGAGACTTGGTCTTGTGGCAGCTCGGGACGAGCTGAGGGGCCGAGGAGGCCAATCTGCGGGGAGCCCCGAGGGGGGCTAGCTCATGCTGGTCAGTCGGGTACATGGGTGGCATGGTCGGCCTTTGTAGGCCCTTTCTCCTGAGTTCTGGGACGTGTCGTCCGCCACGTGTCCCAATCTTAAGGGTTGCCAATATTGAGCATTATCATTAGCCCCCCACTCTTGTCCCGACCAGCCAGCAGGTCGGGTCAGGAGTGGACCGCCGGACCGCCCGGGGTGAGCTCCCTCCTAAGGTTTCGTCGGGACGCGTCCGCGGGCCGCGAGCTGTCTTTTCTGCCGGCGAATCAGGGCGAGATCTCCGCATTTAAGGAGGGTGCGCCGGTTCGTGTATCTTTCCTTTGAAGTGACGGCCCACGTGTCGAGCGTCGGTTGGCTGACGCGACGTGTGTAGACCTGCGGCGCCTGAAAGGGTGCGGTCCAGTATGGGGACGACAAGTGGAGCAATCGGGGCCGTTAGATGCGAGGAGGCGTCTTGGCGGGAGATGAAGGGCACCGTCGGATTAGGTTGCTTGTGGCGATAAAATAGGGGTAGGGCCCATTCCGGGGCCACTACTCCTTCATATTTCCCGTTCCAAGCCTCGGTTGCTCGACGCTCGTCTTCTTCCTTCCACTTTCGTTCCCCGATGATCATTCTTCCCAAGATTAGATGTCTTCTCTCGTCGAGTCGGTAGATGTCATTGGGGTAGGTTCTAGGAACCCTTTAGGTGAGCCTGAGTCCTCCCGAGGAGCAGGGGTTGGCCTCTTTTCCTAGGATCATGTGGCGGGGGCAGCCCCCAGGGAGGAGGCGGTAGATGCTGCCCCTAGCGCCTTATGTTGGATAAGGCATGAGGACAAGCTTGCCAACGCGCGGGTCGCTTCCACATCCCCTCACGCTATATGCTCCGCCTGGCCAAGGAGGGAGAGAGGGCAGACCAAGTAAGGGGCAGGGAGATCGCCCTGTATTTGGAAGCATTTTGGGGTGGAATGCGTGTGCCCTTCTCTCCTGAGGTCGTTGAAGCGTTGAACTTCTTCGGGTTAGCCCCCGGTCAGTTGGTGCCAAACTCGTGGAGGATTCTCCTCGGGTTCCTGGTCCGTCTGAAGTTACAGGCGATCCCCTATAGCCTTTTTGTAACGTTTTGAAAATCGTTTCGGTGAAATTTCGGAAAAAACGGTAAAATAAGGGGGTTTTCTGTAAAAAGTCAAAATACAAATATCTTTATTATAAAATTAAATATACATATTCTAGCTATGTAATTGCTAGTATTTAGTGTTTATTGAGCCACAGGTGAAATTTCAAATTTTCTGAAAAAAATTATTTTAATATTATTTTTAAACCGTCACTAATACATTTAATTAGGGAAAATTACAAATTGGAATGAGTTGAAACAAATTTTGTGCATCATAACACATTAAACAAAATTTTAACATGTTGTTTTTGAAATGAAATGGTTTGCCAAAACGGTTTAGAAATTATTGAAGAAAAAAGGCTTTTTTGGTGAAATTAGCGAAAACTTGCAATTTGGTAACTTGAGGGGGGTCTTTTTGCATAGAATTTTTTTGTTCACTCTCTCACAACCTCACCCCTCACTTTTGGCCGGCCCCACCTCTGCTGGACAGCCACTTCCCCCCCCCCCCTCTTTTGGCTTTAATTCATGTGAGGAAATTGTTTTATAAAGAGGTATGGATATTGGGTTGACTTTGACAATTCTACATGCACCCACACCCACTCTCTCTCTCTCCCTTTCCCCATTTCTGCTGTCCAAATTCAGCAGCCCTCCCATTTGTTTCTCCTCTCGTTCTCTTCAAAAAAAATCCTCACAAATTCATCAAAAATCAAAGTATAACCTCACAAAATCATAATCCAATCTCTACCAATTTCTTTTTGGCCTATTCTAGCATGGATTGTGGTGAAAAGAGAGCAAATTGGAGGCCAAGATTTCCATGCTAGATCTCTAATTAAGTGAGGTATAATCTTAGCATTTTATTTAAGTTATTGTTTAATTACTTGAATCTAGCTATTATGTGTTTAATTAGAGTTCTAAATTTGAAGTTTGAAATTTAAAGAAAAGGGAATTGAGAGTAAGTTAGGGTTTTTATCATGTGTAAAGGTTTGCAAGGTGTGGTTTAACATTTTTAGGAATGCTAAAGCTAAGCTACTTGCTATATTGCTAGATTGCTACATTTCAATTGTCCAAATTGCTTAAATTGCAAACTAGATTTTTGTAAACCATGAATTTGATTAAGAGAAAAATTTAATTAGGTTTTTCATGACTTCATTAACATTATAAAATGTAGTTTAATGTTTTAGATCATGCAAATCCAAGCTAGATTGTTGTATGTGCATTTTTGCTATAAAATTGTTAAAATTGGTTAATTTGTAAACTAGAATTTTGGGGCTAATGAAATTTAATGAGATTAAATTATGGAAATGGTTTTAATGACTTATTTAAGATGTTTAATAAGTATTATGGCCATTAGAATTGTTTAAACATCGAGTTTTGTACTAAAACGGGTAATTTTTGCTTGCTAGATTTTCGGAAAAATGGCTTTTAAGGTGAATTTAGGGTTTTTTTGAATTTTAACCTATTTTATATTATAATTAGTGTTCGTGAATGCGCAAATGAGAGTGTTTGGGTTTTTCTCGATGGTTTGACGTTTATACATCGACATCGAGAGTTGGTTTGGCTATTCTTGCATGTATAGGCGATAGGTTTTGACCTATGCGTGATGCGCGTGCCGATTTGATTTTCGTATGCCGTTTCGATTTTGAATTTAGTTTTAATGCGATATGGTGCGTTATGATATGTAGGTACCCCATGTGGACTTCGAGACGATAAGCAAGCGCGTGGCGACGTCGGTACCGGCGAGCGAGGACCAGGTGAGTAGATTTATATCTACGGGGAGAAGTCGGGTGGATGGCGTATAGCACCCCCGCAGTTCGTGGTGATGTATACGAATACGTATACACACATATATATATTGTTTATATATTGTTTGAGTATATTGATGATAATATGGATATTTGGGGTTCTTGGATATTTAGTGTCGCGAAACCCTAGAGTAGTGGTCGCACCCCGCATGCACACACCAATCCATACTTGCATACTTTCTTCTTTCATTTGTGCTTATACGGGAATATATAGTTATGTGTTCACATGGGTATGGGACTATGTGTTCACATATGGATTTGAGGATGATACTTGGGTTTGAGATGAGTCGATGAGATTTGTATTGAGGTTGTGAATTCGGTGATATGGTAGGATTCGTATTTGAGATACGATATGACGTTGTAGCGGGTCCTTGACGTAGTGTTTCACACACGTCCATGCATACTTAGGCGGTATCAGTATTGTACTAGACGTAGATCAGTACCCCGATCATGATATTTGATAAAGAGGATACCAGGTGAATAGTATGATGAATGTGATATTGACCCGTACCCAGATTTGGGATGCCGTACGACGGATTTACGTACGAGCTATATTGATGATTGATCCGCACTCTTGACTTGGGAATATCTGATTATAGATATGGTATCGGATTGATAGTATCGAGGCGGGATCACCGACTAATATATATTCATATATGTATCGACTCAGATGCTAGGCGGTTTCCTTACCTTTAGTTCAGCCGTATAGTTTAGTGTAGTTGTCAGACTAGATTAGATTTCTACCTATTTCAAAACTAACGGATCGTGGGTATTTTAAAAGACAGGTCAAGGGATCTACGGATATTTCAAAAGATGTATCCTTTATTAAAACCACCGTAGCCCTTATTTTCAAAACCTCACGATTCATGTTATTTCAAAGGGCACCATTGTTTAGTATTTAGCTCCGGCTCATTATTGTTGTTCGCTCCGCATCGCATGCTTATATTATGATTCATATCCTATTATTAATATCATGCTGTTAGGACACCAGCACCATTACCGATGACGCGTATGTACCACGTACACTTAATTGCCAGCTCACACACATCTTCATCGGTAATTGCCATGTCACGAACACTTTAGAAAATACTATTTCATTTAACTTAGCTTGATAGCTAGTAGTTTGACATAATATTAGTGTACTTACCTTATATGCCAGCTTAGATATTGTAGTTATTACTTGTCACTTCATGCATACTGTTATTCATTGTTATGCCGTATTCATGGAATCTCATGCTTATATTCACTGTTTACATGCTATTGATGACTTAGATTCGGATTTCATGAGATTTCTTGGATTTGGAGGAAAACCGCAAAAACATAAATAAACCTTTTCTCTCTTTTAAAATAAAAAGTGTGGTTTTCCCATGATGTATGAGTCGTCCACCATGAGTTTGCTGATGGATTTCGAGACCCGATTCGAGGAGTGGAGGAACCGTTTCGAGTACATGGTGGGCCCGGTGCGGTACCCCGGGGCAAGAGGATCGTGTTGTTGACGTTGAGCCTGGTAGGGGAGCACTACCGACCGGTGATATTACCCGACGCGTCGGATATCCGAAGGATACCGTCGTGGTCTTGAGATGGATGGTAGGGGCCGGTCTGGACTGACGGCGCTCTAGATATTGTGATTGAGATATTGAGATTTCGAGATATTGAGGTACAGAGACTATGATACAGAGATATCGAGATATTGGGATTACGTTTTGTGCCGATGCTAGGCACTGTTTTATACTGATTTCATTTATGATATCTCATTTTAAAAATACAAAGGAAATCTCACTAAATTATGAAAACAGTTTCTTCATTTACATGTATTCTGTTTTCATGCATTCATACCTCATTCATATGATATATTGCTACCTGAGGCACTGACACGGGCACATGAGATTACACTCGGGTTAGATATCACCCTAGCCATTGTTATAGGCTGCATGTTATACATATATTTGAGGATATATTATGATCATTGACCTAAGTTGCGTTATTTATGCGATTTCTATTCGTAGATGTTTTTCTATTCACGAGTTGGCAACTCACCCCCGTTGTGCCCCAGTTTCTTGCAGTTTTGCCGTACAGGGTTCATTACGGCTTTGCGGGCATAGTTTCGTTCAGGTGATTTGCTAGTAGGTGGGTTTACTTGTATCGTACCCTCATTATATATCTTGTATATCATTATTCTGTTGTATCTAGAAGTTCCATCAACCAAACATGTATTTATTTGAGATAGAGACCAGTGATGTTTATTCTTTCGACCTTAGAGTCGCGCGTTGTATTTCTGTGGATTTCTTGTTGTTTTGAGTTTCTAATTGAGTTTTGATCCTCGCCCTTGGCGTTGTATATTATATTGCTTGTGTGGTTGTGACCGTCGATTGACGAAGAGCTAGCTCCCGCTTGGGGATGCCTTTTTTTGATTTCGTATACTATTCATGTTGTATCCCGTTTGGGGGCCAGTATTTACAAAGGAGACTCTGCCGAAATTTTCAGGAAATATTTGATGTTTTTAAAAAGGCATAATTCGGCTTATGCTATTAAAACTACTTGATTTAAATTGGTTTTCCTTCACTCTGCTACTTTTCTTGGTTTGGATTTCTGGGTTTTTCGGCTTACTTAGATTACGTACGCCTCGAGACGTTTCGTAGTCTAAGTGCCGGTCATGTTCCGTACTTTCGGGTCGTGACACTTTCCCTCCTTGATTCTTCCCTCATCTTCAAAAATCACCCCGGCGGTCGAGCGGGCGACCCGAGGTGGGTTTATCTCTCTTTCAGAAAGCGACCAGGGGGCGCCGCCGGGACGGGGGTTATGGCCCTGCCTTCTTCCATTCATGAATGGAAGAAGTAGTTCTTCTTCGTTTCCTCTCCCGAGAGCGAGGACTGGCCCGTGCCTAAAGAGTGGTCGAGGGAGAAGCACTTGCCGGGGAACCAGTCCAGTGACCCCGTTGCGGTGAGAGTGGCGTCGTGGGAGTCCATCCCCCGTTTCGACGTGCTGTTGTCTGAGAGGGTTCTGAGTTGGGCCGGGCTCAGCCCCGTTGAGTTCGTCGGTAAATTTAGGTTTTCCTTTTTAGTTTGTATATTGCCCGTGTCGCTGACTCCCTCTACACTTGGTTCTGTGCAGGACCCATGGACATAGAATCGCTCCGGGCTTTAATGTGCCAGCCAAGGCCGGTTGCGAAGGTTGGGGGCGCCGGCTCTCCCCGTTCACAGCCTCCCCTGGCTCCTTCTCCCCCGGCGGTAGTGCCCCGCGAGCGCTCGGAAGCAAATCTCGCCCCGAGGCCCAGCAGAACGTCGGGTCGGAGGCGGGCTCGGATTCTGTAGGACCCGGCCTCGGAGGAGGAGACCGGCTCTCCCTCAAGGCCGCTCAAGAGGAGATCTACCCGGGGACCGTCTTCGCCGATCACGGTGGAGGAAGGCGGTCTCCAGTTCGCCGTGCCTTCGGGGATATCCGTCGCGGATAGCCTGCTGCATGAGATAGAGGCATCGGCCGGGGGTAGAGTCCCCGGGGGGACTTTCAGGGCTCAGCTGGCGTCCAACGTCCACGAGTCCATGCAGGTAAGCGCTTGTCTTTCATTATTATTATTCTTTGAGGTTCGGTGCCTCTCTCATCTTCCTGGTCTCTCTTCTGCCATTCAGGTCCTTCAGCATGTCGCCCTTGCTTTGCGCATGGAGGCTGAGGTGGTAGCCCTGGCGATGAAAGCTGTGGGCCAGCTCGCCTCGCTAGAAGAGAGCTCCAAGCGGGAGCTGGAGGCGATGAAGGTGAGGGTCTTCGCCCTGGAGGGTGAGGTGGAGGCTGGGAAGCAGGAGGTTGCCCGGCATCGCGAGGCCGCCACGGTCACTGAGGGCAAGCTTAAGGACGCTCAGGTGCTGGCCGGCAACCTGAAGAAGACAGTGAAAACCCTCCGGAAGGAGCTGGGGGCAGCGGCCGAGCGGGCGAAGTCGGTGGAAGGCTACAAGAAGTCGAAAGACTTCTATGATGACTTGGCCATCACCACGACCCTCATCTGGCACGAGTCCCTCAACGCTGTTAAGGCCCGGGTGCCGGGGTTCGCCAACGAAGAGCTCCGGGCCCAGTACCCCCTCGTGGACACCAACGGGCAGGTGCAAGACATTAATGGCGAGTAAGTCGCCGAGGACCCAGCTCCCCTCGTGGTGGATGTCGAGGGCCTCGAGGTCGCTCTTGGCCCCGAGGCCTAAAGCCCCCGTCTTCCCCCTCCTTTTTATTTTGCTGCTTCTGGAATTTTGTAAGCTTCCGGGCATTTTGTGAGGATGGGGAGCCAAGAATACCCTCTTGTAAAGACTACCTTTTAGTAATAAAACCTTTTCTTTGGTTTTATTGGCTTGCTTGTAAAAAAAATTTCTTCTCGCGCTGTTGGGCTTCCATGTCAGGTCGGTTATTTGCCTAGCGATCGTCCGTCGAGTTGATTCAAGCGCTGCTGAGGAGAAGGCGTCTCCATGGCCCCAAAGTCGAGGGGAGATCGCTCGAGACTTGGATAGACCTGATGCCCTTTATTGGCAGCTCGGATCCTCTGCGTGTGGTGGGCAGAGGGCTGTCCGCCTTATTTGCGCCGAGGATGGATGGAAGCTGCTCTGTTGCCCTTCGGCAAGGGCTTCTAATATCTGGTGTCATGGGTAGGTAACTACCAGCCTGGGATGACCGAGCAGGGTAGCTGCCCGGTTGCCTCTTACGAGGTCTTTGATCCTTCAGGACGGGGACCGAGCAGGGTTACTGCCCAGTGCCTCTTGGCGAGGACTTTGATCCTTGTCGGTTGTGGTAGGATGCTACCAGCCGGGGATAGCCGAGCAAGGACTCGACTACCTCTGGGAGGACTTTGGTCCTTAGCACGGGAGAGGCTGTAGGAGCCTACCAAGGACCCTTGGCCGGGCAGGGTTGCTGCCCGGTGCCTCTTAGTGAGGGCTTTTTGTCCTGAAGGATAGCCGAGCGAGGGATCCTCGGGCTCGACTGCTTCTGGGAGGGCTTTCTGATCCTTAGCGTTGAGATAGGGAATCTACCCTCCAGGGATAGCCGAGCGATGGTTGGGCACGACTGCCTCTTGGAGGACTTTCTGTCACGCCCCGCTTCCCAGAGTGCGCTAAGATAGGCACGCGACAGAGCCGACCATGCTACCTGTGGATAGGAAAAATCCCTCCACAGTCACATTACGGCTGTAGAGATATCAAGAACAGGAAAGTAAACTAAACTATCTAGTACATGTCCATGAGCCAGAATAAATGAGTCAAGAAATAATATAATATGCGGAAGCAAAATATCCAATAAATAAAACACCTGGAAAGTAAAACTGGATACCAACAGAATCCTCACCGCTCGGTCTAACAGCGGCAGTACTCCTGATCAGTCTGCAACAAAGGTAGAGGATCTGGGCCATGCAAAACCCAGACGTCGGTGCGTCATAATATCAAGCAATAAAATAAACAGGGATAGCAATACATACAGGTATGTGTATGAACATTAAAACAGGTATAACAGTAATATAAATGAGGACAGTGAGGGTAATGTGTAGTGAGTAATCTAGACTGGTCTATTGGGTTAACTACTCTCAAGTCTTTGAAATCAATTAATGTAATCCTCATCGTAACCCATCGGTGATTATTCCGTAACGCCCGGAGAAACGGAAAACAATAGGTATTCCGTAACGCCCAGAAAGACGGCAAACAATAGGTATTCCGTAACGCCCGGAAAAACGGCAAACAATAAGTTGGTCCTTTGAATTACGTTCAGTTACGTTCTTGATTTCCTCATACCCCCAAGTTATGTGTTCAAGTCAGGTATTGATAAATCTGGAGCTAATGCCAACACAGGATCAAGCAGGAACATATTTGTCTATACAGACAACAGGATATGTCCATCGGGACAACATGTCAGAATTATCGGCATTAGTAACAAGATCAGGTAACAGGTCAAGCTGTGGTACATTAGGTCAAGTCAGGTAGTGTATATGGATCCAATCATGTCCAGTAGTGCATGGTATCAAGTCGTGTCAAGTAATAGTATATCAAATCATGTCAGGGGTGCACAAATGTCACGTGGGTGCTCATAATCAAACTATAATAAGTATGGGTACACGAAAACAAGTATGGGGTACCAATGTAACAATAAAATGGAATAATGTGATGTGGTATGCAAAATAGGTATATATTAAACATATGGATGCACAGTTATCGGTTAGGGTTAAAGTTATAGTTCCAACACTAACTAAAATACACTTTATCAAATATGGAATGTTAAAATCACATTATTATGTCTTAATATGATCTATGGATGCAATTATCTATATTCTAAAAGAGATGGATGCAAACGGGTGTCCGAAAGATTATAAACTATAAAAAAAATGGTACTATGGGATGTACAAATAAGCACTATGTGATATAAATATGGATATGGGTACAGTGCATTGTAATCTAATATGCAACAAGATATATTTTCCATGACCTAGATTAAAAAATGATATAAACGGAACATCGAAACGTTAAAATGAAATATGGGGCACCAGATTTAAACAACAAGTATAATATGTATTTAAATAAGTATATGATAATTTAAATAACATGTAGCAAGTTTTACTTTCCTGAACGGATCGCAAAACGGAAGGCGTATGCAGCGTCCAATGTCGGTAACAGTCTCGATGCACGCTCGCGTGTACGGAACAGAACCAGGCAATGCAAGAGAGTGACCACGCTGGTTAGGAACGTCCACTGGGTCTCCCGGAGCGGCGGTGGCGAGCACGGCTCCGGCGATCACCTTGATCAGTATAAATTGTGACGACGGATATCCGGAGATGAATGCTGACATGAAATCACGAACGGAGCAAGATCAAAACTTGATCTTGCCAAACAAACACTACTCGGCTAGGGTTCGATTTGTGCTGGGCCTTTGCTGTAGTTGCAGAATCTCCAGAGGAAGTGCTTTGAGATTTGCCATCATTCCATCAACATCAAAAAGTGAGGCATCAAATAGCCCAGTTAACATCTGCTCACTTTATTTTTTTCTTTCCACAGTTTCACAAAGGCAGATCACGTACTAGGCATCAAAGCTCTCAATCTCACCACTACCATCATCATGAGCAGCAACAGCACTTACATCGACAGCGGCCATAGCAATCGAAGACGAGGAGGAGATAATGTGGATGTCGAGGAAGATGAGGGTGCTCGGGTGAGATATCGGCAAGATGCAGGAGAACGGGAGGAGGGAGACTGGGTTGTCACCAAAGAGGTTAGAACGCTGGGTTTCCTTTGGGTTGAAGAAACAGAAGATGACAAGGGTGATAGTGAGGCACCGGTGAATGGAGGGGTCGGAGGCAACTGATTGGCGATGGTGTTAGGTTGGGTAAGGGTCTCGACGTGGTGATGGGTTCAGGGAGAAGGAGGTAGCCATGGTAGCTGAGGGGTTTAGGAGCGATGAGATGGTGGAGGCGAGGTCGAGGGTGTGAGGGAGACGACGATGATGAGGAAAGGCCGACGAGATGGTCGGTCGGCAGAGTTAGGGTTCTCGCGAGTGGGTGTGCAGGCTCGGGAGAAGAGAGGGATGCGTGGAGGTGAGTACGAGGGTGAGGAGGAGAGGAGAAGGTGAGTCGGAGAAGGCGCGGAGACGAGGGTGAGAGGGCAAAGACAGCGACGAGGCGAGCGCGATGGGGCAAGGGCTTTCTCGTGGTGGCAGTATGGGTTCTCGTGGGATTTAAACGAAGGAGAAGAGGAAACGTGAAGAAGGGAGGTGACGATAGCGCGGCGTGGTGACCACACTCGAGGAACGCACAGTAACTCCGATAAGAGAGAGAAAGAAGAGAGAGAGATGCAGCGGGGGAGAGAGAAAGAGAGAGAAGGAGAGAGGAGAGAGGAGAGAGACGGCGAGAGAGAGAGAAAGAGAAAGAGAGAAAAGAAAGAGAGGTTGAGTGCGGTGGGGCCCGAGGAAGAAAGAGATATAAGATTGTTTTAAAAGTTACGATTTGATTTAAAAAGATTTCGTTGGTTAAATAAAATTTTGAAGCTGTTAAGAAAATTTTATATATATTATTATATTAAATAAATTTTAATTTTGGCGGGATATAAAATATTCCAAAATACATCCAGGTCGGGTCTAAAAATTCAGATTTAAAATACGAAAAATATATGCGACTTTCAAAATTCGAAACGAATGCTCAGGTAACGAAAATGCATATCCCCAAGAGCGGATGCACGTACGTGCGCGTAGCCATCCAAACACGTCCGTTTCACTGAACGGGACTAGAACAAGATGCGTGGATGCTACCACGGGGTTAGGGATATCATGCAAGCTATGTTATGCAATTTTAAAATATTTTCTGTGATTTAAAATGTTATATGGTAAAAATATGCAATGTCAGATAAAATGCCAGTATGCGATAAACTTGAAAATGCACAAGTCTACAAAACAAGTCAGGGTAATTTATAAATATGAATCAAACAGGTTCAAGCAAGCGGGTCGGGTCGAATGCAATGTAAAATGTAAAATACCATTCGCACCCAAACACGATAAATCAATAAAATACCGCAGATAAATAAATACGGAAACTGGAATTGGTATAAATAAACTCGGTTGTTACACTTTCTGATCCTTGGCGTTGCGGTAGGAAAGCTACCCGCCAGGGATAGCCGAGCGATGGTTGGGCCCGACTGCCTCTAGGAGGACTTTCTGATCCCTGGCGTTGCGGTAGGGGAGCTACCCACCGGGGATGACCGAGCAGGGCAGCTGCTAGGTTGCCTCTTGTCACGACCCGAAAGAGCACGTGACTGGCCCTTGAACCATATGAAGTTTATAGGACTCCATCTGATCCAAGTAAGCCAAAAGCCCAGAAATCTAAAACCATTTTTAAGAATAAGTAAAGAAACTGGTTTAAAGAAGTGAAGAACTACATGTTTGAAATCAAGGTTTTTAAATAACTAAGCCGAATATGCATTTTAAAACAGTACAGTCTTTTCTAAAAATTTCGGCAGAGTTTCTTTTGTAAAACTGCCCCGAATGGGGTACAACAAGGATAACAATATATGCAATGATAAAGGCATCCCCAAGCGGGAGCTAGCTCTTCGTCAAATGACGGCCACAACCACACAAGCAATAAGAATATACAACGCCGAAAGGCGAGGGTCAAACCAAAAGAACTCAAAAGCAACAAGAAAACCGCAATACTGCTAAGCGCGACTCTAAGGTCGAATAATACATCACTAAAGTCTGAGTCTGAAATAATATACAAGTTTTGGTTGATGGAAATTCTAGATACAATGAATAAAATAAATACAACGGTGGTTCTTGATGCGAAAGAATCCACCTACCAAAAGCAATTCACCCGCAAGAAAGTAGTGTGCCAGAAATGCCGCAATGGAACCTGTACGGCAGAACCTGCAAGAACTGTGGCACAACGGGGGTGAGTTGCCAACTCGTGAATAGAAATATCTACAAGCAGAAACCGAATGCAAGACATAAACCTAGGTCAACAATCAGTAATGTAACCACAAGAGTACATCTGAAGTATGATAAGGTGGCAAGGTAACATCTAAATATGTATGTAGTGCCAGGTACTCAGGTAATAACATGTCATCAGTATAAGGTATGTCTGCAGGAAGTAAATATGATGAAGTATCAAGGATATCAATACACATATATTAGCGTCCCATACCACTAATATTGGTGTAAGGGTATATATAACAGCGCCCTCATACCCTGTTATATATACAAATGAAGTATGATCAGTGTAAATCCAGTCTGTATATGATCCATGTCTGTATATATGTGGAACCCGTCCACCCATCACCCAATGACAATAAGCATCATGCATGTAAATGTCATAAAGCATATGCATGGAAAATATGAGGATATAACCAACAGCATGGAACCTGAGTGCCTAGCATCGACACTCGAAAACATCATGAAAACCTGTGCCTAGCATCGGCACGTAAATCCTCACATACCGGGCGTCCGTCAGTCCGGGTCAGCCCACTCTCTCAATATATCGGGCATCCGTCAGTCCGGGTCAGCCCTCTCTCAATATATCGGGCATCCGTCAGTCCGGGTCAGCCCTCTCACAATATATCGGGCATCCGTCAGTCCGGGTCAGCCCTATCACAATACATCGGGCATCCGTCAGTCCGGGTCAGCCCTCTCACAATACATCGGGCATCCGTCAGTCCGGGTCAGCCCTATCACAATACATCGGGCATCCGTCAGTCCGGGTCAGCCCTCTCACAATACATCGGGCATCCGTCAGTCCGGGTCAGCCCTATCATAATACATCGGGCATCCGTCAGTCTGGGTCAGCCCTCTCTCAATACCAGAAATATCATAGAAACAACCCATCTCAATGCGCAAATCAGAAAGCAAGATGCATGTGACAATATCAGTGAAATGCAAGTAACAATATATCCTGCAGCATGGAATAATAGTATGCGCATATAAAAATATGCAAGCGATGCGAATAGCATGAATATGCGGAAATCAAATAATCAACACCACAGTGAAGAATCTACTATGCAACTATAGATCTAAGTATCATGTCAATCAGGAGGAGTATGGAAACCACCTAAATCTGAGTCGATATATATATATATATACTAGTCGGTGATCCCGCCTCAATAGTCTTGCGTACGATACAGTAAATCCTATGACATCCTCAAGTCATGAGCGCGGATCTATCATCAATATAGGCTCGTACGGTAAGTCGTCGTACGGCATCCCAATAGCTGGGTACGGGTCAAATCCACACCGTCTCATCACGTCTCAGGTATCACTATCATCGTATCACACAATCTGGGGTACAGATCTAAGTCTAGTACAACTGATACCATCTACAAGGTATGAATGCGGGAGTAAACACACATCCCAAGCCTGCAAGAATCACATGTCGTATCCCAAATACGAATCATATTACATTACCGATCTCGCGGCACAAAGCCCAATATCATCGACTTGTCTCCAAAGTCATCCAATATCATCATTAACACCGTGTAGGTATATGTAATATGCAAGGGTGTGCGTGTAGGTGTAATTCTATTCTAGGGTTCGCGACTATGAACTACAATAGTCACCTCTAACCCTACACTATCCATAGTACACCTAACTATCATATATAACAACAACTACGGACTGCGGGGGTGCTATACTCCATCCACCCGACTTCCCCCTGTAGATATAATCTACTCACCTCCATCATCATTTGAGGACGTCACCACGCATTTGCTTGTCGTCCCGAAGTCTTCATGGGTACCTACATATCAAATATCGTACATGCGCATTAAAACCACATCCAAGCTAAAACGGCACATGAAATCCAAAACGATACGATAAGGGGCCTATAGGTGAGAACCTATGGCACGCCTTCAAAACCATCAATAAATCCTCTATATCGTCGTATAAACGCCAAATAGTCGAGGCAAAACGCAATCCACAATTTCAGACTTAAAAATACAGAATACGGAAACACGAATCCAAAACAGCAACTTAGGAAATATGTCCCAGATTTCACTCTAGATGGAATCAGTCAAAACTAGAAGTACCCAGGGTCAACACTAGAGGAACTGGGGCTGTGCACAGAAAACGAGGAGAATCCCCTCTGCTCTGGCCGTAAATTGCGGCCAGAATGGGAAATTCGGCGGCCTCACTTTGGAGTGGGGAGCTAGGGTTTGTGGTGATGGTTCTCTGGTGCCTGCACATCTTACTGTCCACCCAATATTATTTTAGGGGTCTCGGGGTGTTAGCAGATTCTAGTTAACCTTCACAGATTTCATAATTTCCCCGATATCGGTTTCTAAAATCCGTATTCTGGTTTTAGCTTCAGGTTTTGGGTTCCAATTTAGGCACTATGGTGTTGGTATAACCTTAACTGAGCTCAATTTCCCAATACAACACAAGTTTCACTCAAACCCTAACTAGGTTTTCATCAAGTCCATAATATCACACAATATCGATTCAAAACTAAACATGGGGTAAAGGGAATGCTATAACTAAGCTAATGGTTCAGAAATTACCTCATTTGGCAACTCAAGAAAATTCTTGAGTTGCCCCTAGTGGCCAAACTCCATGCTTTCTTGGTCCATCTTGTAGGTCTCGGGCTTGTGCACAATTTTAATGAAAGGAGATTGAGGTTTTGGTGTTGTTTTAGAGGTGAAGTGAGGAGTTGAAGAGGGGAGGGAGATGAAGGAGAGGCAGCAGCAGCAAGCCAAGGGAGAGGGAGAGAAATGAGGGATAAAAATGGCTAAGTCCTTTGGTCAATGGTGCCCCATGCTTCTCATTCCCACCAACCCCCATTTCCTTTATTCTTTTCTCTTTTCTTTCTCTTTTCCTTTTTCTTTTCCTCCAAAACCCTTCTCACAAGAATAGTAGCTCCAAATAACATGAAAGAAAATGCACAAGTGGGATAAAAATGATATGTGCAAGTTTTGCACAAATTGCCAAAAACCGATTAGCGATTTTTAATCGCGATTAGCACTAAATTAGTGTCAAACTAATCACAAAAACTTTAAAATGTCATAATTCTCTAATTTACCCTATTTTAGAATTTTCCATAATTTTTCTCAAATTTTTCCTATTTATTTGCATTTAATAATACCAAAATATTAAAATATTCAATAAAATAATATTAAATTATAAAAATTCCCAAAATTAATATTTTATCTTTTTGAAATGTTACAATCTACCCCCCTTAAAGAAATTCGGTCCCCGAATTTAAATTTAAATCCCCCCAATACTAAAGCAATTTCAGTAATAATCCATTTTGTCGGGGCTCCGAAAACATCAACACATAGAGAATATCATAAAAATGTACTGCTCTACTAGAATCAATCCCCAAAATGCATATATAAGAATATCCTATGCATCTGGTGCGCAAGGAATCAAAATCCATATATGTGTCAAACAGGTGTACAAAACAACATCTCCGTGCAACTGGTGTGCACGAAACATCTGTCGTAGGCAACGTGTGTGCCTGACAGAAAAATCAGGTGCATGTGACATGCACGAAGAATCCCGATTTAGTGCATCTGGCGTGCACCAAAATCGTATATCAAAACACTACAGGTACATGAAAACTATGCTGGAAGCGTATATCAAATCACTGCATAAGATAGGCGTGAAATCTCAATCAATATCTCAAATGTAATAACTCTGCGCGAAATATATACATATCCAGTGGGTGCATGAAACCAATATCATGAAACTCAGTCATCAAAACTAAATCATGCAAACAGAACGCCCGAAATACCGAAATCCAAAATGACGGATACGTGATAATCGAATCACAAAATCACAAATCATAAATACCGTCGTCGGTAGTTCCTCCTTCGAGGTCGAGAAGGAGTCGGTGCATCCACTGCTAGCAGCGCAGGATATCTACTTGCCTCCTGCTTACGGTCTGGCGTCCTCTGACTCTGGGTCCTTATTTTCCTTGCGGATTTCCTATCTCGCAGTCAATCGGCTCATCTGCCCTGTCAGGTGTGCTAACGGGGACGATTCCGTTCTCGCACTTCTCTGGTCACCTATCGGTCAATCCTCACGACCACTCGTGAGGTAGCCCATCACTGGCGTCGTCCTCTGGCTCTCTGAAAGCACGTCACACATCTGATCCTGGGTGCAAACATCATTGCAGCAATGTCCCGGAAGGAATCCTGCTCAGGGTCTCTTCCAATCATGCCTATGCCGATCTGTACAGAGGCTGGCTCCCTTGCATAATCTCTTCACACTCGAGAGACATCTGTGTCCTCAGCACAATATTTTCTCGGAAATTGGTCGTATCCCAACGCTTCTGTAAGCATATCAGGTCTCTAGTCTCGACGGGAAGTAATGACAGCTCGTCGGTGTCTCACACGAACCACTTGTTCCACCTATCTCTATCATCGTCCACTATGATGTCACGCCAAGCTACTATGCACTGCACTGTTCTCGGCCACGGTCAATCTGAAGTCTCTCGCACGGACTCGAAATCGCATATTCTGTAGCTTCATCATTCTGTAGAAGATGTCAGGCCGAACAGGTCCTCGGGAACACGTCCCAACCATCGGAGGAATACTCATCACTCGTCCGTCCTTGATCAATTAGCAACGCATCTGGGTAAGTTCCTTTATCCGAACCTGGTCAACTACCTCGTCGACAATGCCGCACTCTGGCCTGCTGGGTGTGCGCAATACGACCACTCCTGGGTCTAGGTCTTCTCGTATCGTTTTCCCGAAGGATCCTGTCGAGGTCTTCCTCTCAAATCTCAATCCTGCCGAATTGCCCGGAAGTCATCATCCAATGCTGAAGCTAAAGCTTATTCCGGAACGGCTGCATACTTATCGCGCTTCTTTCTGGAAGATATATCCATATACCACGCCTCTGGGTGCGTATCACATCTCTGATGTCATCGGAGTGGGACGTCCTCTCGTCGAAATATCTTGCGAACTCTTTTCTTCATTCTGCGTCAATGTCGACTGATTCGGACTCGTCTCATCATGGCTGCATGGACTGTGCTCCAACGGCTATCCTCGTATCTGGAGTATCCCAAGCAACGCATCCCATCACATAATGTCCGAATGATGTCAAAGCATCGGATCGACTCGTCAGAACCTCATAATCCCCTAAGAGATCACATCATGGGTACAGTTTAATAGCATCGAGTACATGCCACAGCGTCGGTGGTCCAACCGTAGAAGGGCAAACCCAAGCCTCACTAATGGCGCCGTGGAACTGCCGCAAACCCTAAGGTTCAAAGGCTTTCACCCGGTCATTAAGTCGAGTTAGGGTTTCATTCTTCTAAAGGGTCCATAGAATCACCTGCATGTCTTTCCGTATATTTTAAACTTGGAAAATGGGCTCCTGACATTCGATCGTCTCTATCGACTCTCAACGAACCTGCGTGAAGTCGTCTCTAGCTGGAAACAATCTATCTGATGACCTCGCATCGGTAAACGAACGAACCACATGTCCTAGTCATTAGTCCTCAGGTGACTAGCGACCGCTATCATCTCTCTAAGCATATGCTCACGCTGCAGTAGCTCCAACCATCTGGGCGGTATCTCGTCAATTGCAGCAGTAACTGGCTCATTCGCCTGTACGCCGAACAGCGCCTCAATCCTCCAGGAAAGGCGACACATTGGCGGTCATCTCTGAATCGGTCTGCTCTAGATCCGAGTAAGACTCTCCACACTGGAAATCTTCAACTCAACTGGGCCCGCTCCGGCGCAAAATCGGACGAATCACCTTCGTCTCTCAAATCGGGTAGACTAGCTATCATCTGTCTCATATCTGCCTGAAAGCTCCGGCAATCTCAGCTCGTAAGCTTCGGAAGCGACATCCTGTCAATCTCAGCAACAGCTGGTCCATCTTTCTGCACGGTAGGCGACATCATAATCTCTGAGGTATGTTGTACATCAACAGTCCTCCCTCAACTGACAGCTCTAACAATGGCCCGATCATCCGGTGCAAACCAAGCACTCGCCTCCACTAGAGGTCACAATCACCAATACTAACTCGAGAAGTTCCCATGTCACCAGAAAACACAATGGTCGGCCCTCGTACCAGACGAGCTCGCCCTGACCGTAACCCTAGCAGCAGCCCAAACTGCGCTCAAACATGGCGACAGGAACCTCAATCGAGTATCGAAGAGAGCAGATCAATGGCAAGAAAGGAAACAACAGATCCAGAGTGGATATATGATCATAGGAAGGAACATCATCAATGAGGGTATGCTCATGAAACTAATAGAATCGAGGATCTCAAATGGATGTATAATCATGGATATGAAGAGAATCACTGATCTCGAAAATATGTACATCCTAAGGTTCCTTAAGAGGAGTGGCGTGTCGTAAGTATGCCGCGGAACATACCAACGGTACGTCACTCTACTTTAGTCACCTATTCCATCAATCAAGGGTCATCCTACGCGACGAAAGTTCGGGTCTAATACCCCCTCGACCAAGTCTAAGTTCCGTAAGGTCAAGCCTAAGTTCCGTATATATATAAACGCCCTAGGCTCCACATAGTCAAACTTAGACTCGAACCAAGGTCAACCTAGCGCTCTGATACCAACTTTGTCACGACCCGAAAGAGCACGTGACTGGCCCTTGAACCATATGAAGTCTATAGGACTCCATCTGATCCAAGTAAGCCAAAAGCCCAGAAATCTAAAACCATTTTTAAGAATAAGTAAAGAAACTGGTTTAAAGAAGTGAAGAACTACATGTTTGAAATCAAGGTTTTTAAATAACTAAGCCGAATATGCATTTTAAAACAGTACAGTCTTTTCTAAAAATTTCGGCAGAGTTTCTTTTGTAAAACTGGCCCCGAATGGGGTACAACAAGGATAACAATATATGCAATGATAAAGGCATCCCCAAGCGGGAGCTAGCTCTTCGTCAAATGACAGCCACAACCACACAAACAATAAGAATATACAACGCCGAAAGGCGAGGGTCAAACCAAAAGAACTCAAAAGGAAACAAGAAAACCGCAATACTACTAAGCGCGACTCTAAGGTCGAATAATACATCACTAAAGTCTGAGTCTGAAACAATATACAAGTTTTGGTTGATGGAAATTCTAGATACAATGAATAAAATAAATACAACGGTGGTTCTTGATGCGAAAGAATCCACCTACTAAAAGCAATTCACCCGCAAGAAAGTAGTGTGCCAGAAATGCCGCAATGGAACCTGTACGGCAGAACCTGCAAGAACTGTGGCACAACGGGGGTGAGTTGCCAACTCGTGAATAGAAATATCTACAAGCAGAAACCGAATGCAAGACATAAACCTAGGTCAACAATCAGTAATGTAACCACAAGAGTACATCTGAAGTATGATAAGGTGGCAAGGTAACATCTAAATATGTATGTAGTGCCAGGTACTCAGGTAATAACATGTCATCAGTATAAGGTATGTCTGCATGAAGTAAATATGATGAAGTATCAAGGATATCAATACACATATATTAGCGTCCCATACCACTAATATTGGTGTAAGGGTATATATAACAGCGCCCTCATACCCTGTTATATATACAAATGAAGTATGATCAGTGTAAATCCAGTCTGTATATGATCCATGTCTGTATATATGTGGAACCCGTCCACCCGTCACCCAAAGACAATAAGCATCATGCATGTAAATGTCATAAAGCATATGCATGGAAAATATGAGGATATAACCAACAGCATGGAACCTGAGTGCCTAGCATCGACACTTGAAAACATCATGAAAACCTGTGCCTAGCATCGGCACGTAAATCCTCACATACCGGGCGTCCGTCAGTCCGGGTCAGCCCACTCTCTCAATATATCGGGCATCCGTCAGTCCGGGTCAGCCCTCTCTCAATATATCGGGCATCCGTCAGTCCGGGTCAGCCCTCTCACAATATATCGGGCATCCGTCAGTCCGGGTCAGCCCTATCACAATACATCGGGCATCCGTCAGTCCGGGTCAGCCCTCTCACAATACATCGGGCATCCGTCAGTCCGGGTCAGCCCTATCACAATACATCGGGCATCCGTCAGTCCGGGTCAGCCCTCTCACAATACATCGGGCATCCGTCGGTCCGGGTCAGCCCTATCATAATACATCGGGCATCCGTCAGTCCGGGTCATCCCTCTCTCAATACCAGAAATATCATAGAAACAACCCATCTCAATGTGCAAATCAGAAAGCAAGATGCATGTGACAATATCAGTGAAATTCAAGTAACAATATATCCTGCAGCATGGAATAATAGTATGCGCATATAAACATATGCAAGCGATGCGAATAGCATGAATATGCGGAAATCAAATAATCAACACCACAGTAAAGAATCTACTATGCAACTATAGATCTAAGTATCATGTCAATCAGGAGGAGTATGGAAACCACCTAAATCTGAGTCGATATATATATATATATACTAGTTGGTGATCCCGCCTCAATAGTCTTGCGTACGATACAGTAAATCATATGACATCCTCAAGTCATGAGCGCGGATCTATCATCAATATAGGCTCGTACGGTAAGTCGTCGTACGGCATCCCAATAGCTGGGTACGGGTCAAATTCACACTGTCTCATCACGTCTCAGGTATCACTATCATCGTATCACACAATCTGGGGTACAGATCTAAGTCTAGTACAACTGATACCATCTACAAGGTATGAATGCGGTAGTAAACACACATCCCAAGCCTGCAAGAATCACATGTCGTATCCCAAATACGAATCATATTACATTACCGATCTCGCGGCACAAAGCCCAATATCATCGACTTGTCTCCAAAGTCATCCAATATCATCATTAACACCGTGTAGGTATAGGTAATATGCAAGGGTGTGCGTGTAGGTGTAATTCTATTCTAGGGTTCGCGACTATGAACTACACTAGTCACCTCTAACCCTACACTATCCATAGTACACCTAACTATCATATATAACAACTACGGACTGCGGGGGTGCTATACGACATCCACCCGACTTCCCCCTGTAGATATAATCTACTCACCTGCATTATCATTTGCGGACGTCACCATGCATTTGCTTGTCGTCACGAAGTCTTCATGGGTACCTACATATCAAATATCGTACATGCGCATTAAAACCACATCCAAGCTAAAACGGCACATGAAATCCAAAACGATACGATAAGGGGCCTATAGGTGAGAACCTATGGCACGCCTTCAAAACCATCAATAAATCCTCTATATCGTCGTATAAACGCCAAATAGTCGAGGCAAAATGCAATCCACAATTTCAGACTTAAAAATACAGAATACGGAAACACGAATCCAAAACAGCAACTTAGGAAATATGTCCCAGATTTCACTCTAGATGGAATCAGTCAAAACTAGAAGTACCCAGGGTCAACACTAGAGGAACTGGGGCTGTGCACAGAAAACGAGGAGAATCCCCTCTGCTCTGGCCGCAAATTGCGGCCAGAATGGGAAATTCGGCGGCCTCACTTTGGAGTGGGGAGCTAGGGTTTGGGGTGATGGTTCTCTGGTGCCTGCACATCTTACTGTCCACCCAATATTATTTTAGGGGTCTCGGGGTGTTAGCAGATTCTAGTTAACCTTCACAGATTTCATAATTTCCCCGATATCGGTTTCTAAAATCCGTATTCTGGTTTTAGCTTCAGGTTTTGGGTTCCAATTTAGGCACTATGGTGTTGGTATAACCTTAACTGAGCTCAATTTCCCAATACAACACAAGTTTCACTCAAACCCTAACTAGGTTTTCATCAAGTCCATAATATCACACAATATCGATTCAAAACTAAACATGGGGTAAAGGGAATGCTATAACTAAGCTAATGGTTCAGAAATTACCTCATTTGGCAACTCAAGAAAATTCTTGAGTTGCCCCTAGTGGCCAAACTCCATGCTTTCTTGGTCCATCTTGTAGGTCTCGGGCTTGTGCACAATTTTAATGAAAGGAGATTGGGGTTTTGGTGTTGTTTTAGAGGTGAAGTGAGGAGTTGAAGAGGGGAGGGAGATGAAGGAGAGGCAGCAGCAGCAAGCCAAGGGAGAGGGAGAGAAATGAGGGATAAAAATGGCTAAGTCCTTTGGTGAATGGTGCCCCATGCTTCTCATTCCCACCAACCCCCATTTCCTTTATTCTTTTCTCTTTTCTTTCTCTTTTCCTTTTTCTTTTCCTCCAAAACCCTTCTCACAAGAATAGTAGCTCCAAATAACATGAAAGAAAATGCACAAGTGGGATAAAAATGATATATGCAAGTTTTGCACAAATTGCCAAAAACCGATTAGCGATTTTTAATCGCGATTAGCACTAAATTAGTGTCAAACTAATCACAAAAACTTTAAAATGTCATAATTCTCTAATTTAACCTATTTTAGAATTTTCCATAATTTTTCTCAAATTTTTCCTATTTATTTGCATTTAATAATACCAAAATATTAAAATATTCAATAAAATAATATTAAATTATAAAAATTCCAAAAATTAATATTTTATCTTTTTGAAATGTTACAATCTATCCTCCTTAAAGAAATTCGATCCCCGAATTTAAATTTAAATCCCCCCAATACTAAAGCAATTTCAGTAATAATCCATTTTGTCGGGGCTCCGAAAACATCAACACATAGAGAATATCATAAAAATGTACTGCTCTACTAGAATCAATCCCCAAAATGCATATATAAGAATATCCTATGCGTCTGGTGCGCAAGGAATCAAAATCCATATATATGTCAAACAGGTGTACAAAACAACATCTGCGTGCAACTGGTGTGCACGAAACATCTGTCGTAGGCAACGTGTGTGCCTGACAGAAAAATCAGGTGCATGTGACATGCACGAAGAATCCCGATTTAGTGCATCTGGCGTGCACCAAAATCGTATATCAAAACACTACAGGTACATGAAAACTATGCTGGAAGCGTATATCAAATCACTGCATAAGATAGGCGTGAAATCTCAATCAATATCTCAAATGTAATAACTCTGCGCGAAATATATACATATCCAGTGGGTGCATGAAACCAATATCATGAAATTCAGTCATCAAAACTAAATCATGCAAACAGAACGCCCGAAATACCGAAATCCAAAATGACGGATACGTGATAATCGAATCACAAAATCACAAATCATAAATACCGTCGTCGGTAGTTCCTCCTTCGAGGTCGAGAAGGAGTCGGTGCATCCACTGCTAGCAGCGCAGGATATCTACTTGCCTCCTGCTTACGGTCTGGCGTCCTCTGACTCTGGGTCCTTATTTTCCTTGCGGATTTCCTATCTCGCAGTCAATCGGCTCATCTGCCCTGTCAGGTGTGCTAACGGGGACGATTCCGTTCTCGCACTTCTCTGGTCACCTATCGGTCAATCCTCACGACCACTCGTGAGGTAGCCCATCACTGGCGTCGTCCTCTGGCTCTCTGAAAGCACGTCACACATCTGATCCTGGGTGCAAACATCATTGCAGCAATGTCCCGGAAGGAATCCTGCTCAGGGTCTCTTCCAATCATGCCTATGCCGATCTGTACAGAGGCTGGCTCCCTTGCATAATCTCTTCACACTCGAGAGACATCTGTGTCCTCAGCACAATATTTTCTCGGAAATTGGTCGTATCCCAACGCTTCTGTAAGCATATCAGGTCTCTAGTCTCGACGGGAAGTAATGACAGCTCGTCGGTGTCTCACACGAACCACTTGTTCCACCTATCTCTATCATCGTCCACTATGACGTCACGCCAAGCTACTATGCACTGCACTGTTCTCGGCCACGGTCAATCTGAAGTCTCTCGCACGGACTCGAAATCGCGTATTCTGTAGCTTCATCATTCTGTAGAAGATGTCAGGCCGAACAGGTCCTCGGGAACACGTCCCAACCATCGGAGGAATACTCATCACTCGTCCGTCCTTGATCAATTAGCAACGCATCTGGGTAAGTTCCTTTATCCGAACCTGGTCAACTACCTCGTCGACAATGCCGCACTCTGGCCTGCTGGGTGTGCGCAATACGACCACTCCTGGGTCTAGGTCTTCTCGTATCGTTTTCCCAAAGGATCCTGTCGAGGTCTCCCTCTCAAATCTCAATCCTGCCGAATTGCCCGGAAGTCATCATCCAATGCTGAAGCTAAAGCTTATTCCGGAACGGCTGCATACTTATCGCGCTTCTTTCTGGAAGATATATCCATATACCACGCCTCTGGGTGCGTATCACATCTCTGATGTCATCGGAGTGGGACGTCCTCTCGTCGAAATATCTTGCGAACTCTTTTCTTCATTCTGCGTCAATGTCGACTGATTCGGACTCGTCTCATCATGGCTGCATGGACTGTGCTCCAACGGCTATCCTCGTATCTGGAGTATCCCAAGCAACGCATCCCATCACATAATGTCCGAATGATGTCAAAGCATCCGATCGACTCGTCAGAACCTCATAATCCCCTAAGAGATCACATCATGGGTACAGTTTAATAGCATCGAGTACATGCCACAGCGTCGGTGGTCCAGCCGTAGAAGGGCAAACCCAAACCTCACTAATGGCGCCGCGGAACTGCCGCAAACCCTAAGGTTCAAAGGCTTTCACCCGGTCATTAAGTCGAGTTAGGGTTTCATTCTTCTAAAGGGTCCATAGAATCACCTGCATGTCTTTCCGTATATTTTAAACTTGGAAAATGGGCTCCTGACATTCGATCGTCTCTATCGACTCTCAACGAACCTGCGTGAAGTCGTCTCTAGCTGGAAACAATCTATCTGATGACCTCGCATCGGTAAACGAACGAACCACATGTCCTAGTCATTAGTCCTCAGGTGACTAGCGACCGCTATCATCTCTCTAAGCATATGCTCACGCTGCAGTAGCTCCAACCATCTGGGCGGTATCTCGTCAATTGCAGCAGTAACTGGCTCATTCGCCTGTACGCCGAACAGCGCCTCAATCCTCCAGGAAAGGCGACACATTGGCGGTCATCTCTGAATCGGTCTGCTCTAGATCCGAGTAAGACTCTCCACACTGGAAATCTTCAACTCAACTGGGCCCGCTCCGGCGCAAAATCGGACGAATCACCTTCGTCTCTCAAATCGGGTAGACTAGCTATCATCTGTCTCATATCTGCCTGAAAGCTCCGGCAATCTCAGCTCGTAAGCTTCGGAAGCGACATCCTGTCAATCTCAGCAACAGCTGGTCCATCTGTCTGCACGGTAGGCGACATCATAATCTCTGAGGTATGTTGTACATCAACAGTCCTCCCTCAACTGACAGCTCTAACAATGGCCCGATCATCCGGTGCAAACCAAGCACTCGCTTCCACTAGAGGTCACAATCACCAATACTAACTCGAGAAGTTCCCATGTCACCAGAAAACACAATGGTCGGCCCTCGTACCAGACGAGCTCGCCCTGACCGTAACCCTAGCAGCAGCCCAAACTGCGCTCAAACATGGCGACAGGAACCTCAATCGAGTATCGAAGAGAGCAGATCAATGGCAAGAAAGGAAACAACAGATCCAGAGTGGATACATGATCATAGGAAGGAACATCATCAATGAGGGTATGATCATGAAACTAATAGAATCGAGGATCTCAAATGGATGTATAATCATGGATATGAAGAGAATCACTGATCTCGAAAATATGTACATCCTAAGGTTCCTTAAGAGGAGTGGCGTGTCGTAAGTATGCCGCGGAACATACCAACGGTACGTCACTCTACTTTAGTCACCTATTCCATCAATCAAGGGTCATCCTACGCGACGAAAGTTCGGGTCTAATACCCCCTCGACCAAGTCTAAGTTCCGTAAGGTCAAGCCTAAGTTCCGTATATATATAAACGCCCTAGGCTCCACATAGTCAAACTTAGACTCGAACCAAGGTCAACCTAGCGCTCTGATACCAACTTTGTCACGACCCGAAAGAGCACGTGACTGGCCCTTGAACCATATGAAGTCTATAGGACTCCATCTGATCCAAGTAAGCCAAAAGCCCAGAAATCTAAAACCATTTTTAAGAATAAGTAAAGAAACTGGTTTAAAGAAGTGAAGAACTACATGTTTGAAATCAAGGTTTTTAAATAACTAAGCCGAATATGCATTTTAAAACAGTACAGTCTTTTCTAAAAATTTCGGCAGAGTTTCTTTTGTAAAACTGGCCCCGAATGGGGTACAACAAGGATAACAATATATGCAATGATAAAGGCATCCCCAAGCGGGGGCTAGCTCTTCGTCAAATGACGGCCACAACCACACAAACAATAAGAATATACAACGCCGAAAGGCGAGGGTCAAACCAAAAGAACTCAAAAGGAAACAAGAAAACCGCAATACTACTAAGCGCGACTCTAAGGTCGAATAATACATCACTAAAGTCTGAGTCTGAAACAATATACAAGTTTTGGTTGATGGAAATTCTAGATACAATGAATAAAATAAATACAACGGTGGTTCTTGATGCGAAAGAATCCACCTAACAAAAGCAATTCACCCGCAAGAAAGTAGTGTGCCAGAAATGCCGCAATGGAACCTGTACGGCAGAACCTGCAAGAACTGTGGCACAACGGGGGTGAGTTGCCAACTCGTGAATAGAAATATCTACAAGCAGAAACCGAATGCAAGACATAAACCTAGGTCAACAATCAGTAATGTAACCACAAGAGTACATCTGAAGTATGATAAGGTGGCAAGGTAACATCTAAATATGTATGTAGTGCCAGGTACTCAGGTAATAACATGTCATCAGTATAAGGTATGTCTGCATGAAGTAAATATGATGAAGTATCAAGGATATCAATACACATATATTAGCGTCCCATACCACTAATATTGGTGTAAGGGTATATATTAACAGCGCCCTCATACCCTGTTATATATACAAATGAAGTATGATCAGTGTAAATCCAGTCTGTATATGATCCATGTCTGTATATATGTGGAACCCGTCCCCCGTCACCCAAAGACAATAAGCATCATGCATGTAAATGTCATAAAGCATATGCATGGAAAATATGAGGATATAACCAACAGCATGGAACCTGAGTGCCTAGCATCGACACTCGAAAACATCATGAAAACCTGTGCCTAGCATCGGCACGTAAATCCTCACATACCGGGCGTCCGTCAGTCCGGGTCAGCCCACTCTCTCAATATATCGGGCATCCGTCAGTCCGGGTCAGCCCTCTCTCAATATATCGGGCATCCGTCAGTCCGGGTCAGCCCTCTCACAATATATCGGGCATCCGTCAGTCCGGGTCAGCCCTATCACAATACATCGGGCATCCGTCAGTCCGGGTCAGCCCTCTCACAATACATCGGGCATCCGTCAGTCCGGGTCAGCCCTATCACAATACATCGGGCATCCGTCAGTCCGGGTCAGCCCTCTCACAATACATCGGGCATCCGTCAGTCCGGGTCAGCCCTATCATAATACATCGGGCATCCGTCAGTCCGGGTCATCCCTCTCTCAATACCAGAAATATCATAGAAACAACCCATCTCAATGTGCAAATCAGAAAGCAAGATGCATGTGACAATATCAGTGAAATACAAGTAACAATATATCCTGCAGCATGGAATAATAGTATGCGCATATAAACATATGCAAGCGATGCGAATAGCATGAATATGCGGAAATCAAATAATCAACATCACAGTGAAGAATCTACTATGCAACTATAGATCTAAGTATCATGTCAATCAGGAGGAGTATGGAAACCACCTAAATCTGAGTCGATATATATATATATACTAGTTGGTGAACCCGCCTCAATAGTCTTGCGTACGATACAGTAAATCATATGACATCCTCAAGTCATGAGCGCGGATCTATCATCAATATAGGCTCGTACGGTAAGTCGTCGTACGGCATCCCAATAGCTGGGTACGGGTCAAATTCACACTGTCTCATCACGTCTCAGGTATCACTATCATCGTATCACACAATCTGGGGTACAGATCTAAGTCTAGTACAACTGATACCATCTACAAGGTATGAATGCGGTAGTAAACACACATCCCAAGCCTGCAAGAATCACATGTCGTATCCCAAATACGAATCATATTACATTACCGATCTCGCGGCACAAAGCCCAATATCATCGACTTGTCTCCAAAGTCATCCAATATCATCATTAACACCGTGTAGGTATAGGTAATATGCAAGGGTGTGCGTGTAGGTGTAATTCTATTCTAGGGTTCGCGACTATGAACTACACTAGTCACCTCTAACCCTACACTATCCATAGTACACCTAACTATCATATATAACAACTACGGACTGCGGGGGTGCTATACGACATCCACCCGACTTCCCCCTGTAGATATAATCTACTCACCTGCATCATCATTTGCGGACGTCACCACGCATTTGCTTGTCGTCACGAAGTCTTCATGGGTACCTACATATCAAATATCGTACATGCGCATTAAAACCACATCCAAACTAAAACGGCACATGAAATCCAAAACGATACGATAAGGGGCCTATAGGTGAGAACCTATGGCACGCCTTCAAAACCATCAATAAATCCTCTATATCGTCGTATAAACGCCAAATAGTCGAGGCAAAATGCAATCCACAATTTCAGACTTAAAAATACAGAATACGGAAACACGAATCCAAAACAGCAACTTAGGAAATATGTCACAGATTTCACTCTAGATGGAATCAGTCAAAACTAGAAGTACCCAGGGTCAACACTAGAGGAACTGGGGCTGTGCACAGAAAACGAGGAGAATCCCCTCTGCTCTGGCCGTAAATTGCGGCCAGAATGGGAAATTCGGCGGCCTCACTTTGGAGTGGGGAGCTAGGGTTTGTGGTGATGGTTCTCTGGTGCCTGCACATCTTACTGTCCACCCAATATTATTTTAGGGGTCTCGGGGTGTTAGCAGATTCTAGTTAACCTTCACAGATTTCATAATTTCCCCGATATCGGTTTCTAAAATCCGTATTCTGGTTTTAGCTTCAGGTTTTGGGTTCCAATTTAGGCACTATGGTGTTGGTATAACCTTAACTGAGCTCAATTTCCCAATACAACACAAGTTTCACTCAAACCCTAACTAGGTTTTCATCAAGTCCATAATATCACACAATATCGATTCAAAACTAAACATGGGGTAAAGGGAATGCTATAACTAAGCTAATGGTTCAGAAATTACCTCATTTGGCAACTCAAGAAAATTCTTGAGTTGCCCCTAGTGGCCAAACTCCATGCTTTCTTGGTCCATCTTGTAGGTCTCGGGCTTGTGCACAATTTTAATGAAAGGAGATTGGGGTTTTGGTGTTGTTTTAGAGGTGAAGTGAGGAGTTGAAGAGGGGAGGGAGATGAAGGAGAGGCAGCAGCAGCAAGCCAAGGGAGAGGGAGAGAAATGAGGGATAAAAATGGCTAAGTCCTTTGGTGAATGGTGCCCCATGCTTCTCATTCCCACCAACCCCCATTTCCTTTATTCTTTTCTCTTTTCTTTCTCTTTTCCTTTTTCTTTTCCTCCAAAACCCTTCTCACAAGAATAGTAGCTCCAAATAACATGAAAGAAAATGCACAAGTGGGATAAAAATGATATGTGCAAGTTTTGCACAAATTGCCAAAAACCGATTAACGATTTTTAATCGCGATTAGCACTAAATTAGTGTCAAACTAATCACAAAAACTTTAAAATGTCATAATTCTCTAATTTACCCTATTTTAGAATTTTCCATAATTTTTCTCAAATTTTTCCTATTTATTTGCATTTAATAATACCAAAATATTAAAATATTCAATAAAATAATATTGAATTATAAAAATTCCCAAAATTAATATTTTATCTTTTTGAAATGTTACACCTCTGGGAGGACTTTTCGATTCCTGGCGTTGCGGTAGGGAAGCTACCCGCCAGGGATAACCGAGCAGGGAGGCTGCTGGGTTGCTTCTTGATGAGGGCTTTGACCTTTAGCGCTAGGGGGCCTGAGGAGACCGGCCGAGGATAACCGGGCAGGGCAGCTGCTCGGCCGAATCTTCAAGAGGTTTCGCCCGACCATACATTTGGGGAACAGGAACGGTTAGCATGCGCATTGAATGCGGGGGGAGGTAAAGCGCCAGGGTCGTGTCGCTTCGATTCCGCCAGAGAAGTCTTGATGATTGCCGCGTGTCAGCGACCTCTTGGGCGAAAGCAAGCGACTGTTGAGCTTCGTTGGGATGCCGTGGGCTATATAAGGCTGAAGGAGTACTGGTCCTTCCTTTCCTTCACAAACAGAAGATCGAGAATGCAAGACTTCCCGTTCACCATCCCTGACATCATCCACTTCGAAGATGTGTACCTATATGATCAGAACTGCACCGAGGACACGGTGCAGTTGGTGTGCGGGAGCATCGAGGACCACTTCGGCCGGCTGCTCCCCCGATGTTCCTCCCTGCTGCAGCTGTTGATGTACTCCATCTGGAGGTCGTCGTCGGGGCTTTACAACCTCCTGTCCGAGCAGCTCTATGACGAGGCCGGAAGAGCGGCGATCTGGGGCCCAGGCCCGGCCGTTTGGGCGCGGACGAGCGCCTCCACAAGGGACTGTAGCCGATCTGTTCGGCTGGCGAGGACGTGGATGATGGTCGCCGGAGGGGGTTCATCCACGCCTCCGGTGAGGGGGAGGTGGCGGCTGGTACCCGAATCTTCAGGATGGTCGCTTAGAATGTGGACGGAAATCGGAAGGCTAACTTTGTTTTTGTGGAGTTTGCGTTTCCCACAGACGGCGCCAACTGATGGAGGTGCTTTTCAGATCTCCCTCAGATGTTGTCTTCCGTCAATCTTCCGGTAGATTTTGGAGGGGATCCCCTGTTATGTGCGGATCTCAATGGGTTTTGAGGAGATTTGGTGATTGAAGGAGTTTGACGCCAAGTACCTGCAAAGAAGTCCTGGGGTGGTTTGATACCACCGAGAACCCTCCGACGATCAAGTTAGTACTAGATCCGAGCAGCGTAACGGCTAAGTGGAGTAAAGATGGCTTACTTGACCCTTCTGTGATAGGGGTTTATATAGTGGTGGAGGCATGCAGCAGTAGGCGCGAGAATCTCGCCGGCAGTTATGCTCCCGACGTCACGCCCGCGTAGAGAGTGGATCGCCCATAAATGGGGATCGTGAAGGCGTGGAACGCGGGATGTTGCTGGCGGAGAATCCGCGTATGGCGAGATTCGTGGAGCTGCGGTTGCGCCTGTGACCGGCGGAACTGGTCGGATGTCCGAAGAAGACGGCCTCGGCAAGGAGCTCGGGGACGAGCGAGTAGGCCGATGAGACTTAGTCTTGTGGAAGCTCGGGGCGAGCTGAGGGGCCGAGGAGGCCAATCTGCGGGGAGCCCCGAGGGGGGCTAGCTCATGCTGGTCAATCGGGTATAGGGGTGGCATGATCGGCCTTTGTGGGCCCTTTCTTCTGAGTTCTGGGTCGTGTCGTCCGCCACGTGTCCCGATCTTAAGGGTTGCCAATATTGAACATTATCACCCTCTCTTGTTCTTTTCATTAAAGAAAAGAAAAGAAAAGAAGAGAAGATGCAATCCTTTCATGCAATCAATTATGTCTCTATATGTTTTTTAAAGGCTTGTCTGATGATAAATTGGATTGGATTTAAGAGTTTTGGAATTCCATGTTGAACCAGTAAGTTCTTATTTGATTTGAAGACACGAGAGCCCGAACCAATAGTTGTGGCTTACGAGAACCCTTAGCCGGATCATCTTCTTTTGGGATCTAATATTAATTCATATTGGACAAAAGAGAGAAATATGAGGATTGTCTAATTTTTGTCTTATATGAAACGCCTAAGGTTACATTCATCTTGATTAAGTTATCTTTAAATACTTATCTTAGAATCCATATCAATTTGTGGATTATCAAGCAATAGACTGGAAGGTTGATCCTTTCATTTCTACTATCAAACTAGTAATTAATAAGCCCATGAAGTCGCCCTAATACAGAATCGGGATTTTACATTTGTGTTTCGCAAAACAAACAACACCTATACTATCTCGAAATGCAGTAGATCCTAAACAACTATCATAATAGCCAGTTTATGTTTTGGATAAAAAGTTACAAGCTTTAAAAGTTGGCTTTAAATTTTATCTTTTGGAATCCATATCAATTTGAAGATAGGATCACCAAACAGTACATATATGGTGGAATAGATGATCCTTTTATTTTGTACCTATCAAACAAGAAATTAATAAATCCAAGAATTTAGCCATCTATGGAATTAGGATTCCAAATTTAGGTTCGGACATGCGCCTAACCAAGTTTTCTTTTGTATATAAAGTTATAGACTCTAAAAGTTTGCTATAAGTTATTAATTTTCAGGGTAATTAAATTACAAGAAAATATCCATCACTATCAAGTTTTTCACTGAATACCTTAATTTACTTTTATAAAAGAATATAGCCTAAAGGTTTTCAAGAAATATTTTTTCTCTGAAATACCCCGACTCAAATCATTTTAATGTAACAAAAGCTTTAAGATATTTATTGAAAATCCATGATAGCTAAGAGCATTTTAGTGTAATTTACCATAAATTTTATTATAGTTTGAACTTGTTTGGCGTAAAACTATTCAAAAATTTATTTGCCATCTACTCTGCATCAGAACGAAAAAAATTCCTGCTCAAGAATTAGTGTTTTTAATTGCTAATGATAGGGCCCACACACACTCCATTCCCTCCAAATTCAAACCAAGATAGCAGCCATGGTCAATCAAAATAGATGTGCATATATAGGACTACCATCGCTATAGCATCTTCAATACTCAAGTGGATGAATGAGCACCAGAGTGACCGTGATACTAAACAATTAGGCTACCACTAATAGAAAGAAAGTAACAAGTGGGCCCTATTAAGATGTACGGCAATTTAAAAAATAAATGGAATCTAATGGTGAGTGTGTGTATAGACAATCATGGGATTATTTCAAAGAAATAAATGGTGCATTTCAAATTTTGATTGCACATGTTCCAAACGGAAATCCGAAGGTAAAGAAAGTATTAGTATTTGTTTCTATATCCCATCCATAGGATCTTTAGCATATATGGAAGTGATCTATTGCACAAATTTCACGTTTCTTAAAAACGGGAACTCTCGATCTATGACGTATTTGAACTATCCTATCCATTCAAGTTGATCATCCTATCTTAAAATATATGTATATAAAAAAAATCAAAGGATTTAAAGACCTCTAATACATACATTGTTCCATACATCAGATGAAGTTTATCGAAAGACGTTTATTTTTTCACTCATTCGATGCATGTCTTAGAGGTCATTAAATCCATTAATTTTTCATACACATACACATGAGAGTAGAGTTAAGATTTCACAGGCGTGCGATTTTGGTAAAAAAATGAGTTGAGTTAGAAATCGGTGCACACGGGCTTGTCTCGGTTTAAAATGAAAAAATCGTAAGTGCATAGCTCATTGTTAGCGAGTCGATCGGTAAGTACGGGGCGATCCTCGGAGAGACGGAGATTAAAAGTGGCTAATGCGAGTTCAAGAAAAGAATTGGTTGAGAGTGTTGTCACGAAAATATAAATATGAAATTATAGAAAAAGGGAAACGGACTCAGCTCCGGTTCGAACGGAATGAATTTATAACATTTCATAATTTTATTAGGTTTATTTTAGAATTTAATTAATTATAAAATAAATTTTATTAAACTAATAACATTTATGGTTTTGGATTTCATAAATTAGTATTAAAACACATATCTATACAAAATAAGGGCAATATTTTTCATTTCCTAATTAATGCTCTTTTGGCATTGCAACTTTGGGCATTTTCTTTTACCTAAAGTACATTAATTTTCTTTTTTCTAAAGTATAGTAAGGGAAAATACTGGTGGGGAAAGGACATAGGCATGGGATTATAATAGAGGATGTTGGTGATATATGCCGTAGAGACCATTATTTAATAGTATTGGATTGTATATTACATTTTGGAAACTTGGGATATACACAGATATAATAACAGTCTTACTTAATATGATAGTATGCTATCTGATTTGATTCTATCTTAATATGTGTATATATTTCTTTTAGCATATTGCTAATACATATTGATAGAGCCCTTAGGATCTTTTCTTGACTACCAACGTTGTGATGGCAGTCACACTAGTGGGGGCTGGGTAGTCTATAAGCACATCCTTAAGCTTGTCCCTAGTCGTAGGATTATTGAGATAGGGCATCGATACTCCAAAATAGACTAGTGTATACGCTTCTCATCTCAGTCAGGGAAGATGTGTTGGGTTCCCTAGGGCGGCAGTAAGCTTTCGGGAGGCATCGTCCATGCCAATTTCAAAAATTTGCCATTCTAGTTAACCCTAACCCTAGAATCTTTACTAGAAAATCCGACGAAAACATGTAAACAACTTTATATCTAAGTGAATGAGAAATACAATCTTTGTAGACCGGTCCTTCACTTCTAAACCTCCGTGTAGTAATCACTTCGCTCCAAGTAGTGAACTCCCAGACTCTAGAGAGGGTTCACATAAAGAAATGAACAAGCTTGCTCAATGTAGATGATCTACGTCGCCGAAGATGATCTACGTCGAGAAGACTCAAGCTCATACACTCTTCACTAATGGTGAAATTAGTGAAGCAAACACGCTAAACTAAATGGCTAATAGTAGAGGATGATGAAGTAGAAAATGAGCCCACTTTAGTTTTCATTTTCTCACAATATTTTCTCACCTTGAGAAAAACTAGTAAGCTTTTTCACATGAAGAAGAAGATGAAGAATAAAGATGAGAAAATGAACTTTTGATGTGAGAATAGCAACCATGAGTGAGTTGGTGTCATACACGAACTCATGTAGAGAATAAATTATGGGTAAACAATAATGGTTGGGTTAATAAATATCTTCAAGTAAAACAAAAAGAGTGGACTTGGTCAATGGTTCCACAAGCTTCTACAAACTTGAACCATGTGACAATTTCCAACCAATTTTGGTTTACTTTAAATAAATAAAAACTCATCATTATTATAAGCATGGTGTGAGTCTCATACACCCGTGTTGCATGTGGAATCAAGCATGACACATAAATAATGTACATTAATATATACCGCATATATACTAAATGTACACAAGTGAGAAAAAGAATTCTTAAATGAGCTAATATGAGTTAATGTAAATTAATATATCAAATATATAATTATACATTAAATTATTAAATCAACACTTGATTTAATAATCCGGCTATATCATATACAACCGACTAATATCAAATGTAATAATTTATCGAATCAACACTTGATCCGATAATCCGATTATATCACATATAACCGACCGATATCACAAATCGCGTGAATAGAATGCGGTATCACATACGCGCATTAATCTCGGTCCTGCATATATCATATATGTGCTCCTACTTCATTTCGCATGAACCAGGAAACCTCTATGTATGACTCTAAAGGCTCGTTAATACGCCTGCTGTAGGTGATGAACATATAAAACACCCACAAGCCGCAAGCGGTCTGCTAAACGTAACGTCCACCCGGGTATTGAGCGATCAGAAGATCAACAAGCAAGCCTGCTCATACTCCTGCGAATCCAATCAGTAACACAACCGTACAGTCCGGTCACTTCGTCTGATATGTCGCATATCTCGCCTGGGGGTGGTAAACGTCAGACCCCAATAGCTTGATAAGTCATGCCGATGTGAGGCTCATAACGGGCCGAGAAACTGCTGATAACACTTACCAGTAAATCTCAAAAAAAGCCCTGGCCAGGGACTTCCTGTTATGGTCAATCGAGCACAGCGCAACATCAACCCCCAAAACCGGGAGAGACGAAATCCCCTCCTATCGCTTATTGCCTCCATATGACTCGGGACTGTATCCAAAAACCACAGTTTTGCACGTTCTCTTGAACGTGGTAAGGTGGAAATCAAAGCACAGTGGGAATCACACAAGACTCTATGACGATCTCGGATCGACAGACTAACCTGTACAAATGTTATCAGAGAACTGCCATCTGAAGTGAGGTATAATACCATCTAGGAGTTTTCGGCGAGTCCGTCCAGTGTACCCAGTCTCCACTGAGCACCCTTATATCATCTCTGATGTCAAATACCAATGGATATGGGATCATCCATCGCCCATCTACATGGGTCGAGAAGGTATACGCTAGTCTACTCTGGTATACCGATGCCCCGTCTCGATACATCCACGATTAGGGATATTAAAGGATGTGCTCACGGACTACCTTTATCCCACTAGTATGATCTGCATCAGAATTCAGATAGTCAAGTAAACATCCTAAGGGCTTTATCAACATGTAACAGAGAGACAATCAGTGTACATGTTAAGATAAAGAGTAAGCAGATAGCATACTATCATGTTGAGCAAGAAAGTTCTCCCTATGTATGTCCAAGCATCCACTATAATATACATCACATGTACAATAATGGTCTCTAGGGCATACATATAACTAACAATCTCCTACTTGCACTAGGGCCATATGTTGTAGTATCCAATACCCAACAATCAGCAGTGGTTGTAGTATCTCATACTCAACCATCCCATAAAAGTATCTGTAACATTTCAGAAAATATAAAATATTATTAATGGAATTTAATATTAAAATAATATTTTTTCCGAAAACTGCCGATTTGCGAAATTGGGGTTTTCGAAAAAAGGTATAAATATATACCAATAATTGTGAAATAATTGGGAATTAAAATGAATTATTCATTTAGAAATATATTTATTGAATTTGTCATTTTTAAAATTTATTATATGCAGTTTGGATAAAAACCCGATTAGTGCACTACTAATCGTAATTAAACCAAATCCGTGTTTCTACAGTTTTCCATGGCTAGTGCACCATGTCATGTTACATTTGGTTACATGTTGTTGCATTTGTGTTGTTTTATGAGTATTATATGATTTGGTTTTGAAATTTAAAAGAGAAAAGAAAAAGAAAGGAAAAAGGTTAAAAAGGTGAATGATTGGGGAGAGAATGTGTGTGTGAGAATAAGTGAGAGAGAGGGGGGGCTACTGCCATATCTTTTACCCCATCATTTTCTCCCCCTTCTTCATCTTCCTCCAACCTCACTTCCCTCCACTTCTAACCTTAGATTCATCTCCAAATAATCCCCAAAACCTTATACTCCCTTCACAAAAATTAATTCCCATCTCTTTCTCTACACATTGGACCAAGCAAAGTGGGATTTTGATGACATTGGGAAGCTAGGACTGTCTAGAGTGGCCTAAATGAGGTATAACTTCTTCCATTTAGTTAGTTTTAAGCTTTTTTCTATTCTAGTTTTAGTTTAGAATTGGTTTGATGGTGGATTTGTGAACTTGGGAATTTCTAGAGAAGAGTTTGGGGTGATTGAGTGGAATTGGTGATGTGTAGTGGCTGTACAAGACCTTAGGGATTGAATTCAGGGGCTGGGATTTAGTATAGAAACCAAAATACGGATTTAGGAATTGATCCATGTCGGTTTTGTGAGGGTTAGCATGCCTACGGGGAATCTGGGATGACCCGGGGGATTTCCGAGACA
The DNA here is from genome assembly GCA_030015575.1 of Agapanthus africanus. NCBI lineage: Eukaryota > Viridiplantae > Streptophyta > Magnoliopsida > Asparagales > Amaryllidaceae > Agapanthus > Agapanthus africanus. Next base: position 547,739,547 of record JASDDO010000022.1, read on the forward strand.
ACAAAACAATACCAGCGACCAAATTAGGGCACCAGGAGACCACGCTGACCAGACGAAGCCCAATGGAGAAGTGGGGGCTGAGCTCGCTAGAATTTAGGGGTGTGTAGCCGGCCTGGTGAGGGAATTTGGGGTCTAGATTGGTCCAGTAGGTCATATACACCTTATACTACACCCTAAACTTGTTTGTGCAACTCCTTTTGACATGAGTCAAAATCTGGGAGTACATTAGTATGATTTTTGGATATATTTTCCGACTTTTGAATGATGAATTTTGATATTTGGATTTGCAATTGGTTGTTGGAAATTTGTACATCAACGACTAGGGGTAATGTGTTGGTTTTGCATACGTGGGCTATAGGTTCTAATCTATAGGCGATCCGTGTGCCGTTTTAGTTTCCGGACTTGATGTTAATAGTGATTGCGATTGTGTATTATTGTAGGTACCCTCGCGTGGAGTCCGAGGCGACAAAGCATGGCGTCATCGAATTCGGAAATCGAGGATTAAGGTGGGTAGATCTATATCTACGGGGGAAGTCGGGTGGATGGAGTATAACACCCTCGCAAACTTTGATGGAAACCGATTAATATATAGAATATGGTTAAGGGAAACTTTAATAGGAAACCATAGATAGAGTTAAAAGATAGTTAGAGAAACCATATTAGAAACTAAAGGATAGTTAGAAGTGATATGATACGACTAATGTGCGATGACGAGATTTGAGGATGATGTTTGATGATATTGTCGTTTAGGGTATTATAAGACGAGATAGCCGATGTAGATGTGTCATCCGAACCATACCTATTTCTGAACTGAAGAATCATATGGATCTTTTAAACAGATACCTTGAGAGATATTATGGATTTTCAAATGATATCTTTTCCTTAAATACACCGTAACCCCTACTTTCAAAACTACGATTCGCATCTTTCAAAAACTGTTTGTATGGTTCGGGTGTGTATGTTAGATTAGATATTTATGCTTATAGTAAAGGTAGAATGTATATGTAAAATTGACTTGATGTGGGAGGTAAATGCGATGAAAAGAATATACGACGTGATATGATGATTTGATGATATGTTGGTATACAGATGCGAGTCGATTGAGATGATTGATACCTTGCCGGTCCCCAGATTTGAGATTGTTATAGATGTGGCCTGGGATATAGGTATATAGATTTTTAAATGTTGTGAATCTTGTTTGATGTGTCGTACGAGACGTTAGGTCCGTACCCCTCATTGTCATATAGGATGATAGGATCCCTGTTGGTTTAATGCCGCCGTACGATAATTTTCCGTACGTGATAAGTTTGACTTGATGATTAATCCATACCCTTGACTAGAGGATGTCGTACAATGAATTATACCATACGTGATGCTGTGAGGCTGGATGCCGACTGATAGATTCACCGACTCCATCATGTTAGATACGTATACCTTATAGCTTTTAGCTGATGATTTACCTTATGCTGCATTCATGTTATTCTCATTGCATTTCTTATACCTGTGCTAGTACACTTACACCATTATCGATGATGCGTATGTTACACATACACAGATTTGCCGGCTCACACACTTCATCATCGATAATTGCCATGTCACTACACAGTAGAATTGCTGCATCATCGATAATTGCTATGAATCCGTCACGCTTCCATTTTCAATGTCTGGTTTACCAAGTTCGACGTACCCATGTTTTCTCGCGAATCTTGAGGGATTTGACCCCATTTCTCGACGGGTTGATAGATTAGCATAATCGCTTTTAACACATCGTAATCATAATTTGTGCTAATTTATTCACTCAATTTACACGTTCAAGTTCGTACTACACTTCTTTCTCTCTTCCGCCATTCTTCTCCTAATATACCAAGACCATATTCCACCTTTCTTCCCATACGGTCTCGTGTGTTTCTCATTTCTTTTCTCTACACTTCATTCTTTCACGAACCACACCATTATAATGATAAATTTTTTGAAAGGTTGATACTAACCTTTGGCCTGTGTAAGGCCTTGTATAGCTTGATACTGTGTTTTTCTCCTTCCTAACTCTGAATTTTAACGCTTAAACAGTGGAAACACCGCCTCACTTAAGTTTGGGGGACCTTTTTGTAAAGACGGCGTGGACCCTCCGGAAGGAGCTGGGGGCGGCGGCCGAGGCGGCGAAGTCGGCCGACCTTAGAGTGGCGAAGTTGGCCGACCTCTCGGCAGGGAAGGCGGTGGAGGGCTATAAGAAGTCGAAGGACTTCTATGATGACCTGGCTGTGGCCACTGTTTCCCCCAATCAGAGCAAGGCTCTGTTTGAATTTCAAAAATTCAAAATTTTGAAGCAACGCTTCAAATCCCGTGCGCTGCGCACAATGCGCCACGTGTCAGAAGTTGATGCGTCAGCACAGTGCCCGAGGCAGCGCACCCAATCAGAGCGAAGCTCTGTTTAAAAAAAAAAGTAAAGGAAGCAACATTTCAGTTGCGCAACCGCTGCACTGCGTGACACGTGTCTGCGCAGTTGCGCAAGCACAGCTGCGCAAGCGCTGCACTGCGCGACACGTGTCGGCGCAGTTGCGCAAGCGCTGCACTGCGCGACACGTGTCTGCGCAGTTGCGCAAGCACAACTGCGCAAGCGCTGCGCTGCACGACACGTGTCTGCGCAATGCGCAAGCGCTGCGCTGCACGACACGTGTCTGCGCAGTTGCGCAAGCACAGCTGCGCAAGCGCTGCGCTGCGCGACACGTGTCACGCGCTGGGGAGTTGCGCAAAACAGAATTGAAATTTTAAAGAAATCTTTTCTGTTCTTGTTAAAACAAGAAGATTTTCTTCTGTAAAACAGGAGTCCTTGGATCAAAGATCCAACGGTGGGGAAAATTCCCCAAATCACTCAGAGAAAAATCTCTTTAACTAATTTATGGGAACTATAAAAAGGACCATAGACCTCAATTCAAAGGCATCAACATTTCTTGAAAAAAGTCAAGAGCTTCAAACAGAGAGAACTCTGAGAAAACTCCAAGAAAAAGATAAAAACCTTCACGAGAGAGAAGAAATTTCTTCTAATAGATCATTGATCTAAAAACCAGATCAATGATCTTTACATAATAAACAGTGCTTTGCACTTCTTATGAACAACTGTTTCTTTAAAAACAAGGAAAAACAAAAATAAATAAAAAATAGTTCTTTGCACTTTTATGAACCTTTGGTTCTCGAAATAAAAAGAATAACTTGTTTTTCTTTGATCTAAATTAGATCAAGGAAACGAATAAGTGCTTTGCACTTCTTTTATGAACCATTGGTTCTTGAATCTAAAAGATTCTTAAATCATAGTGCCTTGCACTTGCGAAACTGCACTGTTGCGCTCTTGGGTTGGCGCAAGCCACCAGAGAGCGCCACGTGTCAGCAGCGCAACAGCACAGCGCACTGACACAGCGCACTGCGCTGTCGCGCTTGCGCTCCTCAGAACGCGACACGTGTCAGCAGCGCAGCAGCACAGCGCACTGGCGCAACGTACTGCGCTTGAATGACATGTGTCATCACCACAAGCGCTTGCGCTCTTTGATTGGCGCAAAGCGCCTGAAAATGCGATGCATTTCTTTTGCTAAAGGGTCAGGCCCAAGTTAAAAAAGACCTAACAGGCTGAACTGAATGCTTTGCATTATTTTAAAAGGAGGGCAGAGCCCAAACCAAAACAGATGCTCTGCATCATAAATAAAGGGACAGAGCCCAAATCAAAAAGGCCTAGCAGGCCATAATAAAATGCAGTGCATTATTAAATATGGGCAAAGCCCTAGCACAGGCCTAATAGGCCAAAGATCAAGAAAAATGTTGAATATTCTCAACGGGACTTAGCCCAATCATGGCCGTAAGTCCCCAAATTAAATTGACTGAGCAAGATTGCTCTCTTAAATTAATTTACGACCGGTTCGAGGGTACATCTCCGAACTCCTCTGACACATGTCGTTGTAATCCTTCAACGACGTCAGAGAGGTGACGGGTCCCGACAACCGCATATCAACATGGACTGCGGGGTCCTTAAACTTTTGGACCGAAACGTCCTTAAACTAATGTCGGACTGAAACGTCCTTAAATAAATCTTAGACCGAAACGTCCTTAAACTAATGTTGGACCGAAACGTCCCTAAACTAATGTCGGACCACCACGTCCCTAAACTGGAATATGGACCACCACGTCCCTAAACTGGAATATAGACCGCCACGTCCTTAAACTGGAACATGGACCACTACGTCCCTAAACTGGAACAATAGAGCCTCCAAATGCTCTTCTGCCGGACCTAAACGATCCCGTTTAAGTCGATCTTAGCCCCAAAACACGGCTAACGTATTCTTAAACATTCAAGTGGACTACAAAATTCCAAATCAACTCTGGTTCGAGGGTACATCTCCGAGCTCCTCTGACACCTGTCGTTGTAATCCTTCAACGACGTCAGAGAGGTGACGAGTCCTGACGGCCATATATTAAATGAATCACTACGTTAAGTTGATCTTAGTCTCAAACAGGACTAACGTATCCTTAACGAACGTTTAAGTTGATCTTAGCGCATCCTTAAACTAAAAACACCAAACCCAAATCTAAGTAAATACGGATTTGGACTAATCCACGTCCTACGGGCGACGGCATTACTCAGTCTCCGTATACAATCCACGGGCAACCACAAACAAAACAAACACCCACGACACGAAGTGAAATTCTGGAGAAGGAGAAAGTTGTTACCGCAATGCGGTAGCGTAATTAACTGCAGGGGGTTGCGCCTGCAGGGAAGAGCGTCCCCACAATCAAAAACCCCTCAAGCGAGGGAGAATCTGACAAAGTCTGCTACATCGGCCGCATCCGTCTAAATCCCCGATACACGGTGCCGTAAATCAACTTGGCATCTTCGGAGTGGTGGACGAATAAAACCAAATAGCATCTGCCCCGAATATCAGGCAAGACGTCTTCACGTCGTCGCCGTCTTTCGGAGGGGAACAGATTCTGGCACGCCCGGTGGGACCTTTTCCTCTTTCCACTCCACACTTCGTATGTCGTGTTCGCGAACGAATCGCGGTTTGCTGTGGTTGCCTGTGGATTCAAGGTACTTAGATTTGGTGTCTTGCTCCGTGCAGGAAATAGAAGATCAATGGTTTCAAACTGCACTGCCTGCAACTGCAACTCTCGCTCCGTCCTCGCTGGAGGGGTGACTTATGGGCCCCAAGCGGCCTCCCTTTTCAAGAGGCCAGTGGAGCAGGTAACTCAGGCCACCGCTGGATTATTCTTTGGGACTATGCTCCCACTGATGAGCTTCAATGCCCCAATGACATCGCAAGAAGATCCAAAGAAGCCGTTCTTTGATCGACTTACCACTGCCGCGACCCCTCTCAACGGGTCGCCCAGTTTCAATACCTCTGTTTTCAACAGACTGGGCCAGAACGTCCGCAAACCTGCGATACCCGAAGCTGCCATCCCAAAGCGGATAGCCATCCCGACTCAAACGGACGAAATCATTGGAAAGGCTCCTCCTTCCGAGAAGTCAGTTTTTACAAGGCTGGCCATTCGGGTTGCTGCTCCAGGCGAGGTCCTCAAGGCTGCTTCCCCTACCCAGAGCAGGGGGCATGAAGAAGCTTATCCAACAATGGAGGTGACCCCATCCGCAAGACACGCCCGACGTCGCCACTGGCGCCGAGTGAGGAAGGCTGGGGGCAATTCCCCCTCTGGGATAACTCCGCCAGCTCCAACGGTGGAGATCGAGGCTGCTGTCCCAACCAAGAACAGCTTTGAATTGCTGAACACGGTGCGCAGAAACTCTCCTACTGCAGTGCTGAAGAGAACTTCTTCACCTGTGGGGAATGATATAAAGAAGAAGATGGAGCAGCCCCTTCAGTGGCTGTCCTCTAAGATTCACAAAGTCTGGCGATAAGTCCAAGAGTCGGTGATTGATAAAAACTACCTCCGCCGACAGAAAAAGATGAAGGTGCGACAGGAGAAGGATTACTCTGTCAAGCCACAAAAAGCAAAAGCTACTTGGGTGCCCACTACAACGGCCCCCTCAACTCCAATCACTCAAAAAAGGAGGCCGCAAAAAGCCCCTGTGTCTTTGGCAAATCGCAAAGACACCGAACACAGACGCCCCAAGTCTGGGGGCATGGTGGTGCACACCGTTTATATGGATTCCGGAAAGGAGGAAAGCCGTGCTTCGACGGGTCACCGACCGCTCACCCGATCTATGACGAAAGCCCAGGAGCAGCAACAGAAGCTTCAAGAAATGATGACTGTGATGGCTGCACTTATCGGACCGAAAGAAAGTTCGGAAGTATCATCAGAGCAGCGTCACGAACAAGAAACTGATGCTGACTTCTTAAGTAGAATCCTCGAAAAGAAGGACACAGAAGCCGCAGAACAAGCGGCTAACATAAAACAAATGGCACTCCTCTTCCAAGACATGGTCGGGATGATGTTACAGCCGGACCCTCAAGCAGAAGACCCTCCAGTCATTGTCGGAAATGACGGAGGGGAAACATCTGATCCTCCTCCGGCTCTTTCAGTAGCCAAGGAAGAAACCATTTCCAAGGCCGCACTGGATGATTATATAGTTCGTCAAATACGGGCTCATCAAGTGAATGAAGCGGCTGCGCAAATTGTTAGAACTGGACGATCCTATCCGGGCTGGTATGACCAAATCAGTTACCCGCCGGGATATACGATCCCTAAGTTCCACGTATATAAAGGGACAGGGAATCCACATCAGCATGTCGCTCAATTCAGGGCCTTATGCGGCAATACTGGAGGCGATGACAAATTGTTGCTTCGCCAATTCGTCAGCAGCTTAGCAGAAATAGCTTTTGAATGGTATTCGGAGCTACCTAACGACTCTGTCAAAACATTTGCAGAGATGGAGTTATTGTTTACACAAAGATTCGCGAGTGCTAGTGAACGCACCCCGATAACAGCACTGATAAATGCCAGGATAAGGCCAGGCGAAACGTGGGTCCAATACGCAACACGATGGCGGAACCTATGGTCGAAAGGCGAACAACGCATAGAAGAGGCACCTGCGGTAGGCATGTTCGTGGGCACTCTTGATCCGCAAGCGACCATCTCACAATTCATGATGTTCTTTAGGCCGACCACCTTCCAAGCATTGATCGACAAATTAGCCCAAATGGACAAGATGGGCCATGGACCGTCTCCTCCAAAACCAGACTCTCGAAATGAGAAAAGAAAAGGGAAAGCGGCTGTCGTTGCCAATACTCAGCAACAGCCAAACAACTTGAAGCCGTTCGTCCGCCAAAATAACGTGCATCCATGCCCGTCCCTTGAAGAGAGACTAGGACGTCCTTATTCGTTTCTTCAGAATAAAACGAGAAGATTGTTCGAACTGGCAATACGCAACAGACTCATTAATCTGCCGAATCCAAAACGTCCGTTACAGCCAGGCGATCTCAATAATCCCGATTACTGCCCTTACCACCAAACAGTAAGTCACCCGATCGAGGATTGTTTCGTCTTCAAGGGATGGATCGAGGATCAGTACCTACAAGGCAAGTTTGCGTTGTCTGAAAAGTGGAAGGTAAACCCACCACAGCCGCATACTCCAAAGAAGACGGACACGCCGGGGGCAACTTGTCATGTGATCTCTCACTCATTGGCGGATAATAAAGAGGCTCCTTGCGCCGAGAAACCAAGGGCGGACCCTGAACCAGAAATTCCGCGGCCACCAGACGAGTTGATCGATGCCTTCCTGAATGAGATTCGTTTGAAAGTTAAAGCCAATCAAGAGCGTGAGATGGCCATACTGGAAGGAGCCAAACGCCGACTACTAGACCAAAGAGTCGAAGCACTTCCATCAAATCAAAAGCCATCCGCTGCGGATAAAAACAAATTCAAGACGAGGAAAAGGTTCGCTAAAGCCCTGTCAGCAGGAATGAAGCTACCGCCCTCTGAAGAGAATACTCTCGGTGGAGTAGAGATGCATCCTAACTTCTGCTTATATCATCAGAAGATCATACATCCTACCGAAGACTGCAAATCCTTTAAGTGTTGGTGGCAAGGATATGTTGCTCAAAAGCAACACTTCAACAGGACAAAGTATGAAGCTCGTAGACATCAGAAAAATACAATAGATGGGCGCAAAAGAGCCGCCGACGACTGTCGTATAACCGACTCCAAGGGATCACGGATTATCACCTTTGGAAGCGACTCTGATGAAGAAGTTGCCCTCAACCCTCTTCTCAAGGAATCAATTTCAAAAATGAAAGAATTGAGGAGTTGCGAGAACATTCAGCCTTGCAATCGCCCGTTACTCGGGAAAAATCTCGGCCCCGCAAACAAAGGATCGAGCAGAAAGGATAAAGGAAAGGGGGAAATGACCTTTGTCGCCAACACTCGACAACAGTCGAGTGGACCTAGACCAATTGTTCGTCAAAACAATGTGCGTTCATACATATCCCTCGAGGAAAGGCTAAGACGTCCTTACTCATTTCCCCAGGATGAAACGAGGAGGCTGTTCGAAGTGGCAGTGCATAACAAGCTTATCACTCTACCGGAACCGAAACACCAACTACAATTGGATGATGTCAACAGTTCTAATTATTGCCCTTATCACCAAGTATTGGGCCATCCGATCGAAAACTGTTACGTCTTCAAGAACTGGGTTGAAGACCAATACCAACAAGGCAAGTTCGTCATATCCGAAAACTGGAAGGTGAACCCGCCACAACCGCACGCTCTGGGAAAGGCGGATACGCCGGGGGCATCATGCTCATTCAGAGAGAAAGCACCATAGACCGAAAAGTCAATAAACTAGATGTCCGCCTCAAATACGGCGGCAGTGGACCGAAACGTCCTTAAACTAATGACGGACCGAAACGTCCTTAAACTAATGACGGACCGAAACGTCCTTAAACTACTACCGCAGCATCCTTAGGCTGACGAGATGAATAAAAAAAAGAGAAAAAGAAAAAAAATGATGATAAAATAAAACGGTATGTCCATAAGCAAAAGGGCACGGATGAAAACCCGAAAGGGCTCCGTGAGTAAAAACAGCAGGGCTACCGGCGAGTGTTCGTGAAAACCCGAAAGGGCGCGACCTCGTAAAAAAAATATATATAAAAGGAATAAAAAAAACAACGGTATGTCCATAAGCAAAATGGGCACGGATGAAAACCCGAAAGGGCTCCGTGAGTAAACACACGAGGGCTACCGGTGAGTGTTTGTGAAAACCTGAAAGGGCGCAACCTCGTTAAAGGACACTTATAGGGTCCTCTCGACCTTGTAAGGAGAAACCACCCGCGTGAGATCCTTACGACTCACAAGGGAGCAACACACTTCGGGATCCCCACGATTCCTAAGGAGAAAATACACTTGCGAGATCCTCACGACTCGTAAGAGAAATCTCTTATGGGACCCTCACGGCTTATAAGAGTTGAAAGTCTTAAGTTACAGAGACCTAAACATGTGCTTAAGCAACCCCCACAACTTCCGATATTGCCCTACAAGTGGCTCAATACTGACTCTTGTATACAATCCACGGGCGCGAATAAACATTTCCCTAACCAAGTCCCATCTGCGACTGGGGATATGTACGCATGATGAACAACCCTTATAAGTCATCTCGACTTACAAGGGGAAAACCCTCTTGTAGGATCCTTACGACTTACAGAGAAACATACACTTAGGAGTCCTCACGATTCTTAAGGAGAAAATACACCTACATGATCCTCATGACTTGTAGGGAGAAATACCTTTGTGAGACCCTTATGGCTCATGAAGTCAAAAGCCTTAGTCGACGGGATCCTAACCATGTTCGCTAAGCCACCTTTGTTCGACATCGACAGAGGCAAATGATGATTCGCTCCTGGCAATATCCCAGTTGTAGCGATGCTGATGCCTAAACCGGTATCAAATTTCAAGTCCTTTCATGGTGAATGATGATTCGCTCCTGGCAATGTTCCAGTTGTAGCGATGCTGATGCTGAGATTGGCGTCAGATTCCAAATTCCACACTCGCGATAAAGGAAAATCAGCGAGCCATACACGCATACGAAATAGCCGAAATTATGGGGCAACTTGCAATAAAAAGCAGCAAGTAAAAATGTATGCATAAAAAATAGCCGAAATGATTGGGTAACTCGCAATAAAAAGCAGCGAGTAAAATAAAAAAAACAGCCGAAACGATTGGGCAACTCGCAATAAAAAGCAGCGAGTGAAAATGAAATAAATAGCCGAAATGATTGGGCACCGCGAAAAATAGCCGAAATGATGGGGCAAATACGACCTTCGCGATATAAAAGCTGAAATGATAGAGCGTCGCGGAAATGAAATAATAATATAAAAAAAATGATGAATGAAATTTATGCCCTACAGGTGAAATCGCATCGATCCATGTATACAGTCCAGGGGAACAAACAAAGAGAGAACATACCTTCCCAACATGCTCCGTCAGAAAACGAAACCAAATCTCGACGGTTCATAGACAACCTAGAGACAACCTCGAGATTTTGTCGCAATATTGCGGACACAATATCAACAAACAAAGCAAAAGGCCAAATTCCTAGCTTCAAAGTCTTAACGGTAACTCATATAAAATCGGAAAGACAATCGGAGATCATCTCGCACCAATACAGAGTGGTCACCACCTCGACGTTCATCTCGATACAGCAGACGAGATGTCACCCCAACGTTCGTCTCGACACAGCAGACGCAACATCATCAAACAAATGGAGCCACGGCAAAATCCCTAGTTCCAAACCTCGACGGTTCACCAGCAACCTAGAGACAACCTCGACGTCCGTCTCAATACAGCAGACGAGATGTCACCCCAACGTTCGTCTCGACACAGCAGACGCAACATCATCAAACAAACGGAGCCACGGCAAAATCCCTAGTTCCAAACCTCGGCGGTTCACCAGCAACCTAGAGACAACTACGACATTCGTCTCGATACAGCAGACGAGATGTCACTCCAGCGTTGTTCCTCCAGCAGGGTTCAGATGCGACAATCAAACAAACGGAGCCACGGCAAAATCCCTAGTTCCCACCACGACATTCGTCTCGATACAGCAGACGCGATGCCAGCAAACGAAGCAAAGGCCAAATTCCTAGCTTCAGGGTCTTGACGGCAACTCACATAAAACCTGAAAGACTATCGGAGATCATCCCACACCAGCGCGGAGTGGTTATGACTCATCGGGGCTCGCCAAAATGAGCCTAACCTCAAGTAAAAAGCGGCATGGCAAATTCCTAACGCTTGCTCTTCCGACGGTCAAACTGCCTAGGAAGATTGCTTGAAGACGTCTTGTCCAGCCCCCGAAGGGATCAGAGACACGGCAGTCGCAGGGCTACTCGAACAGCACGATTGCCTATCGAGGAACATATCAGCTTATGCGATGGTACGACGGCCAAAACCCTAAGTACCGCAGACCCTAACGGACTTCTGTCGTAAAGAGCAGAGGTTAACTGTGACGTTAGGATATCCTTGCGAGAAATGCTCGATTCGTCTCGACTTGTGAAGAAATTGAAGTCTTTGCGAGAAATTTTCGATGCGGTTCGACTCGTGAGATAAAGGCTTAGGCAATAGGCATAAAAGGAGCATGTTTCCTAAGCACTGGGACCCTGCAAGTTGGCCCAAAACGGTCTCTTGCACACTATCCACGGGTCTCACTCTCCGAACTCGAAACTCGACAAGGAGGGAAGCAACCTCTTACGGGTCCTCTCGACTCGTAAGAGGGAAAAATTCTCTTATGAGATCCTCACGACTTATAAGAGAAAACCACACTTAGGAATCCTCACGATTCCTCGGGAGAAAAACCACCTACGAGATCCTCTCGGTCCGTAGGGAGAAAAGTCTCTATGAGACCCTCACGGCTTATAGAGTTGAAAAGTCTTAGGCAGCAGATCTGAACCTGCGGCCTAAGCCATCGCTATTTCTTAAGAAAGTCAAGATGCGTGCTCTATTATCCGTCAACCATGGTTACTAAGGTGACATGCTGATAACAAAAGAAAGAAAAGACGGAGAAAACGACACAAGACATTACAAAAAAAAAATGTGTATCTTTTATTCATAAACTTGATTGAGTACAGGATACATTGTGCTAAAGAATAAAAAATATACATATACATTTTTTATTTACAAGTACAAACGATACAAGGAGAGTTACTGAGAAGGAAGCGTCTTAAGTAGCTTTATCAGTTGTCCGCACACTTCCTTCCATGCCTTTTCCCGATCGGCTACCACCGCCAGTTCGTTCTTTACTTGAGCCCGCTGCTGCATGAAGGATGCAAGCTGTTCCCCAACGACCTGCTGAGCTGCTTCACGGCCTCGGGCATCACGCTCGGCGGCATCAAGCTTCCGCTTCAGTGCTAGCCCATTAGAGATACGCTCCAGGAGGCCTTCAAAGACAGCTTTCACCTCGGCAGCATTCGTCCTAACTTCAGCGCGCAGGTGAGCAGTTGCGCTTGAGGACTCCTGACGTTCCTTCAACCGTAAAGCTACTTCTCGCTCCAAATGGCGGAAATAAGAAGTGCTTTGCTCGAGCCAGGCTGTCCGTTGGGTGCTTATGGCCAAAACTTCAGGGGAAGGACGCGTCGACTCCAACCGATGTAGGCAGGCCTCGATCTCCCTGCAGTGGTTAACCCAAGATTCAATGACGCCTTCGTTGTGAAAGTTTACAAGCGCCTCCAACATTGGGTTAACCTCCACAGCGAAATCTGCGGCAAAGGGGAGAGCGTCCACGTTAAGCTCTTCGATATACCCGCTCAGCATGCCCAAACTCATCACGACACCCTTTGAAGATGGACGTTTCAAGAAGGGGCCTGCCGGTAAAAGGACGCGAGACTCAAGAGGGACCGGAGCCGGAACGACAGCTGAAAAGACAAAATGCGATTAAATGATGATTCAACAGATATGGAAAAAGCCATTGATAAGATAGTTTACTATACCGGTTGAAGCAGGTGGCAAGGCCGGAAGGGCCGGTGGCGCGACCGATCTTTCTTCTCCCCCTTCGATTTGTAACACTGCAGTCAGGACAAGAGAGAGTTAGCAATAATTCGATCACCAAAAAAAGAAAGGTATCAGTCGGGGACTATACTCACCAGCACCGCCAGAGGGAGAAGCGAGTTCAGATGGGAAGGAGAAGTGTGGGAGCAACACTTGATATAGATGATCAAAGAGCACTCCTGAAAAGACACAACAATACGACTTTAGTACACAAATTATACATCTGAAGGATAGGATTAATAAATTGCAAACCCATACCTTCCAACATCTTAGATGGTATGAGAGAGGGTTGAGAGGTGACCACCGCCAAGGCAGTCATTGAAGGCGCTCCCTCAAGCAGTAGGGCATCGGCGTTGGCTGCACCTGCGTTACGAAAAAGGTGAACTTGTCAGAAAGGATTGTAAGGTAAAGAAAGACAGCAATTTGGGATTTACCTGATGAGCTGCCGGCTGAAACGAAGGTGACTCCCTCCTCCATTGACATGAGGCCACCGCCCGTAACCTCATCACCCGACTCGATAGGGACCGTCGTCGTGCTCGCGCGACCAGGAGACGGCAGAAGATCGTAGGTGTTCCCGCCAAAAATTTCTGCGCAAAAGAGCCCAAGGTATCAAATGGCGGCGATACGCTTAAGAAAATGGGAACCAGTATCTTCCGGGCTGTTTTTTTGCCAAACTCCCGAATGAGAAACAGATAAATTCTGATGGTATCGAAAGCGGCTCGAAAAACCCTTCGATTTGATATATTATGGGCCTCGTAATTCATCCGGGATCAAAAGTTATGAGGAATTACGTGTCCACACGTGATGGGCTTTTAAGAACCCGCTGGAGGAGTTAAAAGATACAATAAAAACTCAGAAAAGACCCCAATGGGGCATCACGTGCTCACACGTGACCATGGGTCAGGTGCAGACACGTGATGGGCTTTTAAAGCCTCTAAAATAATGAATAGAACTTAATTCTAAAAGTCAGAAAATACCTCAACGAGGTATCACGTGCTTACACGTGACCAATGGTCACGTGTTGACACGTGATGGTTAAAACTGAAACATAAATAAGCGGCTGAGAAAGGAACCCAATTGGGGGTCACGTGCTCACACGTGACCAAAGGTCACATGCCAGCACGTGACTGGCTTTAAAAGCATTATAATTTAATAGAATTAAATTCTAAAAGTTTCTGAATCTTTCCAAATGGAAAAGGGTCATGGGGAACCGTTGGATTAAAAATCCAAGGGTGATTAAAAATCACCAATTTATAGAAAAACCTTGGACAAGGAAAGATTTCCCTGAAAATCTCACCAGAATAACAAATAGAATATCTTTTGGATTTAAAATCCACGGTGAATAAAATTCACTGAATGATCTAAAGGCCCAGATTAATGATAAATATAAATCAAATCTCTCAACAATCAAATCAAATCTTCCAATGAGAGATTTGCTAAACAAATTAACTCTTTTCCTTCTCCTATAAATAGGAGCTAAGAAAAGAAGATGGTGGATCTACTTTTTTGAGAGAAAAACAGAGAGAGGAGAATTTAATTCTCAAGAGGGAAGAAAAGAAAGGAGAATTTAATTCTCAACAAAGAAAACCCTAGGTGAGAAAAAGGAAAAAGATAAATTTCAAACAGAGAATTTAATTCTCAAAATCCAAGAGTTTAACTCTTATACAAAAAGAACTTAGTTCTTCTTCTGGTTGAAGATCTGTACAGAGCACATCTCCCCATAGGATGAGAATTTAATTCTCATCGGGTTGAGATCCTGCCATGCAGATCCTAAACTTAGAAGGGGAATTGAGTTTTGAGAATTAATTCTCCTAAAACAAAACTAGGGTTTAACCCTAATCAAGAATTTAATTCTTTTACATATCTGGGAATTTAATTCCTTTGAAAAGAAATCAGGGTTTCATCCTAAATAAGAATTCAATTCTTTCACGATAGGAATTTAATTCCTCCAAAATCATAATTAGGGTTTAACCCTACAAAGAATTCAATGCTTAAAAGATCTCTGTTCATGAAAAGAACTAGGGTCACGTGCCCCACGTGACCCTTGAAAAGATCCCCTGCAAAGAACTTTGAAGCATCACCTCACGTGCTCCCACGTGACTCCCAAAACGCAGAAAGAAAAAGCAAAGGAAATGAAAGCTTTGGGCGCTCTCACGTGTTATCACGTGACCCCTCAGCAAATGCTTTAACAATTGGCGCACAGATCCCCATCACGTGCCAACACGTGATGCTCTAAAATAAAAATGAAAGTGTTTAACACTTAATGGCAAAACAAAAGAAAAGAAGCTTTGGGCGCTCTCACGTGTCCCCACGTGACCCCTCAGCAAGTGCTGTAATTATCGATGCATAGGCCTCCATCACGTGCCAACACGTGATGCTCTAAAATAAAAACAAAAGTGTTTAACACTTATTCGCAGATTTGAGGATAAACCAAAAAGAGATCTGGCTCCATATTTAGGGCGCCCTCACGTGTCACCACGTGACCCCTAATGAGCATTCTAACAGACCAGAACGGGGGCCTCCATCACGTGCTCACACGTGATGGCCGTCAGAATTAAAAGAGTTAAACACTGATCTGCAGAATAAAATAAGGGAAATCAGGGCGCTCTCACGTGTCCACACATGACCCCTCTCTCCTTAGTGTTTAACACTAATCTGAAGACTTTGTTCCCAGTGTTTAACACTGATTTGCTTTAGTGTTTAACACTAATTTGAAATCTCTGATTACCAGTGTTTAACACTGATTTGCGTTAATGTTTAACACTAATATGAAAGCCCTGTTGCTAGTGTTTAACACTAGTTATCTTTTAGTGTTTAACACTAACTTGCTAATCTTATTCCCAGTGTTCAACACTGTTGGTCTTTAGTGTTTAACACTAGCTTTAGCCCAATTGGCTAAGTTTCTAGAGGCAAAGCCTCTCCTTCAATGGACCAACAGAGGGACATAATTGGACTTAGCCCAAACTGGCCATAAGTCCTCAAATCATCTTGAACTGAGCACATCTGCTCTTTCAACCAACTCATTGGTTCAAGGGTACATCTCTGAACTCCTCTGATATTTGTCGTTGTAATCCTTCAACGTCTTCAGAGAGGTGACGGGTCCCGACAACCACACATCAACACGGACTGTGGGGTCCTTAAACTCATGGACTTATGCGTCCTTAAACCAAGCTACGGACTGTGGGGTCCTTAAACCCGCGGACTTATGCGTCCTTAAACTAACGGACTAATGCGTCCTTAAACACACCCATATGGACTGTTGGGTCCTTAAACCCATAGACTTATGCGTCCTTAAACTACCAATGGACCACCATGTCCCTAAACTGGAGTTGGACCACCATGTCCCTAAACTGGCATTGGACCACTATGTCCTTAAACTGGTATTGGACCACCAAGTCCCTAAACTGGCAATGGACCACCATGTCCCTAAACTGGAACAATAGAGCCCCCAAATGCTCTTTTGTCGGATCTAAACGATCCCGTTAAGTCGATCTTAGTCCCAAACTGGACTAACGTATCCTTAACAACCGTTTAAGTTGATCTTAGCCTCAAATATGGCTAACGTATCCTTAAACGTTCAAACAGACTTTAGTCCCAAATTGGACTATGAATCCCCCCAATCAACTCATTGGTTCAAGGGTACATCTCTGAACTCCTCTGACACCTGTCGCTGTAATCCTTCAACGTCGTCAGAGAGGTGACGGGTCCCGACAGCCATACATGTAATGGACCACTATGTCCCTAAACTGGAACAATAGAGTCCAAATGCTCTTTTGTCGGATCTAAACGATCCCGTTAAGTTGATCTTAGTCTCAAATTGGACTAACGTATCCTTAACAAACGTTTAAGTTGATCTTAGCCTAAAAAATGGCTAACGCATCCTTAAACCAAAACCCCAAACCCAAATCTAAGAAAATACGGATTTGGACTAATCCACGTCCTACGGGCGACAACATAAATTAGTCTCCGTATACAATCCACGGGCAACCACAAACAAAACAAACACCCACGACACGAAATGACCAGCTGGAGAAGGAGAAAGTTGTTACCGCGATGCGGTAGCGTAATTAACTGCAGGGGCTTGCGCCTGCAGGGAAGAGCGTCCCCACAATCAAAAACCCCTCAAGCGAGGGGGAATCTGACGAAGTCTGCTACATCGGCCGCATCCGTCTAAACCTCCGATACACGGTGCCATAAATCAACTTGGCATCTTCGGAGAGGTGGACGGATAGCACCAATTAGCATATGCCCCGAATCTCAGGCAAGGCATTCCATGTCGCGCTGCTATTCGGAGGGGAACAGATTCTGGCACGCCCGGTGGGACCTTTTCCTCTTTCCACTCCACACTTCGTGTGTCGTGATTCGCGAATCAATCGCGGTTTGCTAATGGTTGCCCTTGGGTTTCAAGATACTAAGAATTGGCGTCTTGCTTATTGCAGAAAGCAAAGGATCGATGGCTTCTACTTCTGCGAAATCCTCCAACTGCTCAGACTGCAATTGCGACCAACGCTTTGCCTCGCCAGGAGGTATAGCCTACGGACCCCAAGCTGCTTCGTTATTCACAATGCCAGTGGACCAGGTGACTCAGGCCACTACCGGATTGTTCTTTGGGACTATACTCCCACCAACAAGCTTCGCGGCGCCGGTGCTGACAAAGGAAGCTCTCAAGAAGTCGGTCTTTGATCGTCTTACCCCTGCCGCGGCTCCTCTCAACGAGTCGCCCAACATCAACGTCTCGGTCTTCTCTAGATTGGGCCAGAAATCCTGTGGACCCATCATGGGGCCTACAATCCCAGAGAAGGCTGCTTCTAAGAAAGTGTCCGCTCCTGCTCCCGAAATCGCCAAGGCGGCTTCTCCGGCCAAAAAGTCGGTCTTTACAAGATTGACGACTTCAGCTCCCGCTCCTGCTACCCAAAGGACATCGGTCTTTGACAGGCTAACACCAGCAGCGATCCCCCACCTACACAGGGGGCAAGACGAAGCCATTCTCACCGCTGAACCAACGCCGTCCGCTCGACACGCTCGACGTCGCCACTGGCGCCGAGTAAGGAAGGCTGGGGGCAACTCCCCCTCTGGGCTAACTCCATCAGCCCCAATGGCAGAAGTTAATGCTGCTGTTCCAACTGGGAACAGCTTTGAGATGCTAAATAAGGTGCGAAGGAATTCTCCTACTGCAGTGCTAAAGAGGTCTCCTCCCCCGTTAAAAAAGGTTGTGGAAATAAAATCAGAACAGCCCCGACCCCCTCAACGGCTGTCTTCCAAAATCTATAAGGTTTGGCGGCAGGCCCGAGACTCGATCATCGATCCAAACTTCTCCCACCAGCACAAGAAGCTGAAAATCCAACCGGAAGCTGGTCACCAGGCCAAACCCCGAAAGGCTGTCTGGACGCCCACCTCAACGGCCCCCTCAACCTCTATGGCTCATAAAAGGAGGAAGCCAGAGAAGATCCCCCAGCCTGCAACGACAGCTAATAGCACTAAGCCCACACGCCCTAAGTCTGGGGGCATGATGGTCCACACCGTATACATAGCGTCAGGAAAAGAAGACAGCCGTGCGTCCACGGGGCATAGACCGCTTACACGGTCAGTGACCAAAGCCCAGGAGCAACAGCAAAAGCTCCAAGAAATGATGAATGCTATGGCCGCACTTACCGAGCCAAAAGAAAGCCCAGAAACGTCCTCAGACGCACGCCAGGAGGAAGAAACCGACGCTGAATTCCTTCGCCGGATACTGGAGAAAAAGGACAAAGAGGCTGCTGAACAAGCGGCCAACATACAACGTATGGGCCTTCTCTTCCAACATATGATAGGAATGATGATCCAGCAGGACCTACCCGCCGAGGATCCCCCAATCGTTCTTGAAGACGACCGAGGAGAAACGTCAAATCCACCACCAGCCCTCTCAACGGCCAAAGAGGAGGCAATCTCTAAGGCTGATTTAGTCGACTATATAGCCCAGCAAATCCGGGTTCATCATGCGACAGAAGCGGCTGGTCAAGTCGTAAAAATGGGGCGGCCGTATCCAAGCTGGTACGACCAAATCAAATACCCGCCAGGCTATAAGATACCAAAATTCCACGTGTATAAGGGGACCGGCAATCCCCATCAACATGTTGCCCAGTTCCGGGCCCTCTGCGGTAACACCGGCGGTGATGATAAACTGTTGCTTCGCCAGTTCGTGGGCAGTTTATCAGAAACAGCGTTCAAATGGTATTCGGAACTCCCGAACGATTCTATCAAAACGTTCGCTGAAATGGAGTTGTTGTTCACTCAGCGATTCGCAAGTGCCAGCGAACGCACCCCAATAACTGCATTGATTAACGCCAGGGTAAAACCAGGCGAAACCTGGGTCCAGTATGCTATACGCTGGCGGAATTTGTGGTCGAGATGCGAGCAACGCATTGAAGAGGCACCCGCAGTGGGCATGTTCGTGGGAACCCTAGACCCCCACGCGACCATCTCACAGTTCATGATGTTCTTCAAGCCGACCACCTTCCAGGCCTTGATTGACAAGCTGGCCCAAATGGACCAGATGGGCCATGGGCCTTCCTCTTTAAAGACGGAGCCTTGGAATGAAAAGGGCAAAGGGAAAGCAACCTTCGTCGCCAGCGCTCAACAACAACCGAGCAACTTAAAGCCGGTTGTTCGCCAAAACAACGTGCGTCCACGCCCATCCCTCGAGGAGAGACTGGGACGTCCTTACTCATTTCCCCAGGATAAAACGAGAAGACTGTTCGAGCTGGCAGTGCGCAACAGACTCATCAATCTGCCGAGTCCAAAGCGTCCGTTGCAGCCAGGCGATGTCAACGATCCCAATTATTGTCCTTACCACCAAACGGTAAGTCACCCGATCGGGGATTGCTTCGTCTTTAAAGGATGGATCGAGGATCAGTATCTACAAGGCAAGTTTGCGTTGTCCGAGAAGTAGAAAATAAACCCACCACAACCACACACTCCAAAGAAGACGGACACACCGGGGGCAACTTGTTCTTTTGTCGAAGAAGCTTCGTGGGAGGTCGTGTTGTCGTCCAAAACCAAAAAGATGCTGAATGATCTTCAGACGTGCCCGGCGATTAAATGGAAGAACCCGTTGGAACCTGAGATCATCAAGGGGATGCTGAAGCCGCGCCCAATTCCAAATATCGGTGGTGATAGCCAAAGCATTCACGCCCAGCCGTCAAAATCTTCGAAAAACAAGAAGAAATCCAAGAAGCCCGTGAAGCCCGGCGACAAGCGCACGGATTTGCAGAAACAGATTGACGTGCTGGAAGAGTATAATCAGAAGGCGCGGATTCCAATCACGCTCCAAGGGTTCCTCAACCACGTCCTCGAGGACGAAAACGATGGAGAAGATTCATCAGATGAATCTGAGGACTACGTAGCAAGTTGTCATGTGATCTCTCACTCATTGATAGATGATAAAGAGGCTCCTTGCACCGAGAAACCGGGGGCGGATCCTGAACCAGAACTTCTATGGCCGTCAGACGAGATGATCGATGCCTTCCTGAATGAGATTCGTCTAAAAAGTAAAGCCGACCGGGAGCGTGAGATGGCCATATTTGAAAAGGCCAAACGCCGGCGACTGGACAAAAGGGTCGAAACACTCCCACCAGATCAAAATACATCCGCCGCAAATAAAAGCAGAATCAAGACAAGGAAACGATTCGCCAAAGCCATAGCAAGGGGGATGAGGCCGCCCTCTTTCAGAAAAAATTCTCCTGGTGGTATACATTTTGATGAAACGGACGTACACCCTAACTTCTGCTTATATCATCACAAGATCGTACATCCTACTGAAGACTGCAACTCTTTTAAGTGTTGGTGGCAAGGGTATGTCGCTCACAGGCAACACTTCAACAGGACAAAGCGTGAAGCTCGTAGACAGCAAAAAAATACGACAGATGAGCATAAAGGAGTTGCCGGCAATTGTCATAGGGACGAGCCCGGGGGATCATGAGTTCTCACCTTTGGAAGCGATTCTAATGAAGAAGCCGCTCGTAACCCTCTCTTCAAGGAATTCATTTCTAAAACAAAAGAATTGGAGAGTTGCGAGAATGTTCAGCCGTACAATCTCACGCTACCCGGAAAGAATCTCGGACCCGCAAACGACGGAGCAAACGAAATGAGAAAGGAAAAGGAAAAAATGGCCTTTGTTGCCAACACTCAACAACAGCCGAGTAACCCGAGACCGTTTTGTCGTCAAAACAACAAGCCGCGATACCTCAATGAGAAGTTGAAACGTCCTTACTCATTTCCCAAAGATAAAACAAAGAGATTGTTCGAGCTAGCAGTACGCAGCGGGCTTATCACTCTGCCAGATCCAAAACGTCTATTGCAACCAGGTGACGTTAACAATCCTAACTATTGTCCCTACCACAGATTAATGGGTCACCCACTCGACAATTGCTACGTCTTCAAAAACTGGGTTGAAGACCAATACCAACAGGGCAAGTTCGCGTTACCCGAAAAGTGGAAAGTAAACCTGCCACAACAACATGCTTCGAAAAAGGTGGATATGCCGGGGGCATCATGCTCATTCATAGGGAAGGCCTCCTAGACCGAAAAGTCAGTAAACTAGAAATTCGCCTCAAATACGGCGACGGTAGACCGAAATGTCGTTAAACTAACGATGGACCACTATGTCCTAAAACTAGCGTCGGACCGAAACGTCCTTAAACTAACAGCGGACCGCAATGTCCTAAAACTTGCAAATGACCGAAACGTCGTTAAACTACTATCAACCCGCGGCATCTTCAGGCTGGCGTGGTTAAAAAAAAAAAGCAAAAAAAAAAAGAAAAAAAAAACGGTATGTCCATAAGCAAAATGGGCACGGATGAAAACCCGAAAGGGCTCCGTGAGTAAAAACAGCAGGGCTACCGGCGAGTGTTTGTGAAAACCCGAAAGGGCGCAACCTCGTTAGAAAAAAGAATAAAAAGAATAAAAAAAAAACAAAAAAACGGTATGTTCATAAGCAAAATGGGCACGGATGAAAACCCGAAAGGGCTCCGTGAGTAAAAACAACAGGGCAACCGGCGAGTGTTTGTGAAAACCCGAAAGGGCGCAACCTCGTTAAAAGACACTTACAGGGTCCTCTCGACCTTGTAAGGAGAAACCACCCGCGTGAGATCCTTACGACTCACAAGGGAGCAACACACTTAAGAATCCTCACGATTCCTAAGGTGAAATTACACTTGCGAGATCCTCACGACTCGTAAGGAGAACTCTCTTATGGGACCCTCACGGCTCATAAGATTTGAAAGTCTTAAGTTACAGAGACCTGAACCTGTTCTTAAGCAACCCCCACAATCTCCACTACTGCCCTACAACCGGCTCATATTGACCCTTGTATACAATCCACGGGCACGAATAAATATTTCCCTAACAAAGTCCCATCCGTGACTAGGGATATGCTTGTACAACAAACAACACTTGTAAGTCCTCTCGACTTATAAGGAGAAAACCCTATTGTAAGATCCTTACGACTTACAAGAGAACATGCACTTAGGAATCCTCACGATTCCCAAGGAGATAACACACCTACAAGATCCTCACGACTTGTAGGGAGGGATACCTTTGTGAGACCCCTACGGCTCATGAAGTCAAAAGCCTTAGCCGACAGGACCCTTAACCCTGTTTACTAAGCCACCTTTGTTCAACATCGACAGAGGCAAATGATGATTCGCTCCTGGCAATATCCCAGTTGCAGCGATGCTGATGCCTAAACCGGTATCAAATTCCAAGCCATTTCAAGGCAAATGATGATTCGCTCCTGACAATATCCCAGTTGCAGCGATGCTGATGCCTAAACCGGTATCAAATTCCAAGCCCTTTCAAGGCAAATGATGATTCGCTCCTGGAAATATCCCAGTTGCAGCGATGCTGATGCCTAAACCGGTATCAAATTCCAAGTCCTTTCACGGCAAATGATGATTCGCTCCTGGCAATATTCCATTCGCAGCGATGCTGATGCCAAGATTGGTATCATATCCCAAATCCCCTACTCGCAAAAAAAAAAATCAGCGAGCCAAAAAAAAATGCATACGAAATAGCCGAAATGATGGGGCAACTTGCAAACAAAATCAGCAAGTAAAAATGTATGCATGCAAAATAGCCAAAATGATTGGGTAACTCGCAATAAAATGCAGCGGGTAAAAAGAAAAATAGCCGAAATGATTGGGCACCGCGAAAAATACCCGAAATGATTGGGCAATCGCAATTTTCGCGATATAAAAAGCTGAAATGATAGAGCATCGCGGAAAGAATAAAAAAAATAAAAGAATGAAACTTTTTGCCCTACAGGTGAGATCACATCGATCCCTGTATACAATCCAGGGGCACAAACAAAGAGGGAACCTTACCTTCCCAACAGGCTCCACCAGAAAGCGAAGCCAAATCTCGACGGTTCATAGATAACCTAGAGACAATCTCGATATTTGTCGCAATATTGCAGACACAATGCCAACAAATGAAGTAAAGGAAAATCCCTAGCTTTAAGGTCTCGACGTCAACATCGACAACTTAGAGATCACCAACTGTGTTTCTCCTCACTCCGACTAGATGCAGACATGACGTCAACAACCGACTTCAGAATCGCAACGAAACGGAACCATGGCAAAGTTCCTAGTCCCAAATCTCAACGGCCACATCTGCAGCCTGGAGACCAACAAAGGTGTGCCTCCTCATTCCAGCAGGACAAAGATGTTACACCATCAAGCGGAGCGATGGCAAAATCCCAACTCCGCCTTAGCATTCGTCTCGTGCAGCAGACGCAATGTTAACAACGGCGTTCCTTCGCAGTCCAGCAGGATGTACATGCAAAGTTAATAAAATACCCCATGGTCAGCAAAGCGGAGTGATGGCAAAATCCCAGCTCCACCTCAGCACTCGTCTCGTCACAACAGACACAACTCTAAGCTAAGCGGAACAGCGGCAACTCCCAGTTCCATGACTCGACGATGTACTCCCACAGAGAGTCAAATCCCAACTCCGTGAAATGCGGATATAATCAACAAAATTCCTGGTCACGTGGAACGCGGAAAACGTCACTCTTTAACCCCGTGGAAAACGTCCAGAGCGGATCCTGGTCCTCGCAGAACACGGCAGTGAACCCGTGTGAAGCATCCAGAGCGGAGCCTAGTCCTCGCCTAACGCGGCAGTGAACCCGTGTGAAGCATCTAGTGCAAAATTCCTGGTCACGTGGAACGCGGATAACGTCACTCTTTGACCCCGTGGAAAACGTCCAGAGCGGATCCTGGTCCTCGCAGAGCACGGCAGTGAACCCGTGCGAAGCATCCAGAGCGGAGCCTAGTCCTCGCCTAACGCGGCAGTGAACCCGTGTGAAGCATCTAGTGCAAAATTCCTGGTCACCTGGAACGCGGAAAACGTCCAGAGCGGATCCTGGTCCTCGCAGAACACGGCAGTGAACCCGTGTGAAGCATCCAGAGCGGAGCCTAGTCCTCGCCTAACGCGGCAGTGAACCCGTGTGAAGCATCTAGAGCAAAATTCCTGGTCACGTGGAAAGCGGATAACGTCACTCTTTGACACCGTGGAAAACGTCCAGAGCGGATCCTGGTCCTCTCAGAACACGGCAGTGAACCCGTGTGAAGCATCCAGAGCGGAGCCTAGTCCTCGCCTAACGCGGCAGTGAACCCGTGTGAAGCATCTAGTGCAAAATTCCTAGTCACGTGGAACGCGGATAACGTCACTCTTTGACACCGTGGAAAACGTCCAGAACGGATCCTGGTCCTCGCAGAACACGGCAGTGAACCCGTGTGAAGCATCCAGAGCGGAGCCTAGTCCTCGCCTAACGCGGCAGTGAACCCGTGTGAAGCATCTAGTGCAAAATTCCTGGTCACGTGGAACGCGGATAACGTCACTCTTTGACACTGTGGAAAACGTCCAGAGCGGATCCTGGTCCTCGCAGAGCACGGCAGTGAACCAATGCAAAGCATCCAGAGCGGAGCCTAGTCCTCGCCTAACACGGCAGTGAACCCGTGTAAAGCATCTAGAGCAAAATTCCTGGTCACGTGGAACTCGGATAACGTCACTCTTCGACCCCGTGGGAAACGTCCAGAGCGGATCCTGGTCCTCACATCCCACATGGAGTGGTCACCACCACAATATTCATCTCGATACAGCAGACACGGTACAAGTAGATGAAGCAAAGGCCAAATTCCTAGCTTCAGGGTCTTGACGGAAAGTCATATAAAGCCTGAAAGACAATCGGAGATCATCTCGCACCAGCGCGAAGTGGTTACCACCTCGACGATCGTCTCGATACAGCAGATAAAATGTCACCCCAACGTTCTTCCCCAAACAGAATTCAGACGCGCCAAAGCAAACGAAGCGAAGGCCAAATTCCTAGCTTCAACATCTTGACGGTAACTCATATAAAACCGAAAAGACAATCGGAGATCATCCCACATGGAGTTGTCACCACCTCGACGTTCGTCTCGATACAGCAGACGCAACATCACCAAAAAGAGCCACGGCAAAATCCCTAGTTCCAAACCTCGACGGTTCACCAGCAACCTAGAGACAACCATGACATTCGTCTCGATACAGAGGACGCGATGCCAGCAAACGAAGCGAAGGCCAAATTCCTAGCTTCTGGGTCTTAACGGCAAGTCATATAAAGCCTGAAAGACCACCGGAGATCATCTCGCATGGAGTGGTCACCACCTCGACGTTCGTCTCGATACAGCAGACGCAACATCACCAAAAGGAGCCACGGCAAAATCCCTAGTTCCAAACCTCGATGGTTCATCAGCAACCTAGAGACAACCACGACATTCGTCTCGATACAGAGGACGCAATGCCAGCAAACGAAGCAAAGGCCAAATTCCTAGCTTCAGGGTCTTAACGGCAAGTCATATAAAGCCTGAAAGACTATCGGAGATCATCCCACACCAGCGCGGAGTGGTTATGACTCATCGGGGCTCTCCAAAATGAGCCTAACCTCAAGTAAAAAGCGGCATGGAAAATTCCTAGCGCTTGTTCTTCCGACGGTCAAACTGCCAAGGAGGATTGCTTGAAGACGTCTTGTCCAGCCCCCGAAGGGATCAGAGACACGGCAGTCGCAGGGCTACTCGAGCAGCACGATTGCCTATCGAGGAATACATCAGCTCATGCGACGGTACGACGGCCAAAACCCTAAGTACCACAGACCCTAACGGACTTCTGTCGTAAAGAGCAGAGGTTAACTGTGACGTTAGGATATTCTTGCGAGATCTGCTCGATTCGTTTCGACTCGTGAGGAAATTGATATCTTTGTGAGAATTTCTCGATTCGTCTCGACTCGTGAGATAAAGCCTTAGGCAGTAGAGATTAAAAAACCTGTTTCCTAAGTACTGGGACCTTGCAAGTCGGCCCAAAACGGTCTCTTGCATACTATCCACGGGTCACACTCTCCAAATTCGAATCTCAACAAGGAGGGAAACAACCACTTACGAGTCCTCTCGACTTATAAGTGGGAAAATTCTCTTGTGAGATCCTTACGACTTTCAAGAGAAAACACACTTAGGAGTCCTCACGACCCCTAAGGAGAAAATACACCTGCGGGATCCTCTCGACTCGTAGGGAGAAAAGTCTTTATGAGACCCTCACGGCTCATAAAGTTGAAAAGTCTTAGGTGGCAGATCCTAACCCTGTCTCCTAAGCCATCACTGTCCTGCAAAGAGGTCAAGATGGACCATCTATGAGCCACACTCGCCAAAGCTACATGCCACTGAAATGGAAAAGCTACTCATGAGCATATAAACTACTTCACTCCAGAGTAAAATATAAAGAGATAGAAGGGTGCGGCTCATGGAGTTAAGGGTTTGGAACTATATCTCTTAAGAGTCGAGATTTGAGTCAATGAAAAATGACGACGCTTGTGTCCGCTCGTTATCTTCTCAGATCAAGATTCTGAAAGTAATATACCAACCCGAAACTGGTCATACGCTATGCATTACTTTGCACTACTTCACCCACGTAAATACTTACGTGGGCAAAGTAGTGGGGGGCATTTGTTCCCGCCAAAAATTTCTGCGCAAAAGAGCCCAAGGTATCAAATGGCGGCGATACGCTTAAGAAAATGGGAACCAGTATCTTCCGGGCTGTTTTTTTGACAAACTCCCAAATGAGAAACAGATAAATTCTGATGGTATCGAAATCGGCTCGAAAAATCCTTCGATTTGATATATTATGGGCCTCGTAATTCATCCGGGATCAAAAGTTATGAGGAATTACGTGTCCACACGTGATGGGCTTTTAAGAACCCGCTGGAGGAGTTAAAAGATACAATAAAAACTCAGAAAAGACCCCAATGGGGCATCACGTGCTCACACGTGACCATGGGTCACGTGCAGACACGTGATGGACTTTTAAAACCTCTGAAATAATGAATAGAATTTAATTCTAAAAGTCAGAAAATACCTCAACGAGGTATCACGAGCTTACACGTGACCAATGGTCACGTGTTGACACATGATGGTTAAAACTGAAACATAAATAAGCGGCTGAGAAAGGAACCCAATTGGGGGTCGCGTGCTCACACGTGACCAAAGGTCACGTGCCAGCACGTGACTGGCTTTAAAAGCATTATAATTTAATAGAATTAAATTCTAAAAGTTTCTGAATCTTTCCAAATGGAAAAGGGTCATGGGGAACCGTTGGATTAAAAATCCAAGGGTGATTAAAAATCACCAATTTATAGAAAAACCTTGGACAAGGAAAGATTTCCCTGAAAATCTCACCAGGATAACAAATAGAATATCTTTTGGATTTAAAATCCACGGTGAATAAAATTCACTGAATAATCTAAAGGCCCAGATTAATGATAAATATAAATCAAATCTCTCAACAATCAAATCAAATCTTCCAATGAGAGATTTGCTAAACAAATTAACTCTTTTCCTTCTCCTATAAATAGGAGCCAAGAAAAGAAGAGGGTGGATCTACTTTTTTGAGAGAAAAACAGAGAGAGGAGAATTTAATTCTCAAGAGGGAAGAAAAGAAAGGAGAATTTAATTCTCAACAAAGAAAACCCTAGGTGAGAAAAAGGAAAAAGATAAACTTCAAACAGAGAATTTAATTCTCAAAATCCAAGAGTTTAACTCTTATACAAAAAGAACTTAGTTCTTCTTCTGGTTGAAGATCTGTACAGAGCACATCTTCCCATAGGATGAGAATTTAATTCTCATCGGGTTGAGATCCTGCCATGCAGATCCTAAACTTAGAAGGGGAATTGAGTTTTGAGAATTAATTCTCCTAAAACAAAACTAGGGTTTAACCCTAATCAAGAATTTAATTCTTTTATATATCTGGGAATTTAATTCCTTTGAAAAGAAATCAGGGTTTCATCCTAAATAAGAATTCAATTCTTTCACGATAGGAATTTAATTCCTCCAAAATCATAATTAGGGTTTAACCCTACAAAGAATTCAATTCTTAAAAGATCTCTGTTCATGAAAAGAACTAGGGTCACGTGCCCCACGTGCCCCTTGAAAAGATCCCCTGCAAAGAACTTTGAAGCATCACCTCACGTGCTCCCACGTGACTCCCAAAACGCAGAAAGAAAAAGCAAAGGAAATGAAAGCTTTGGGCGCTCTCACGTGTTATCACGTGACCCCTCAGCAAATGCTTTAACAATTGGCGCACAGATCCCCATCACGTGCCAACACGTGATGCTCTAAAATAAAAATGAAAGTGTTTAACACTTAATGGCAAAACAAAAGAAAAGAAGCTTTGGGCGCTCTCACGTGTCCCCACGTGACCCCTCAGCAAGTGCTGTAATTATCGATGCATAGGCCTCTATCACGTGCCAACACGTGATGCTCTAAAATAAAAACAAAAGTGTTTAACACTTATTCGCAGATTTGAGGATAAACCAAAAAGAGATCTGGCTCCATATTTAGGGCGCCCTCACGTGTCACCACGTGACCCCTAATGAGCATTCTAACAGACCAGAACGGGGGCCTCCATCACGTGCTCACACGTGATGGCCGTCAGAATTAAAAGAGTTAAACACTGATCTGCAGAATAAAATAAGGGAAATCAGGGCGCTCTCACGTGTCCACATGTGACCCCTCTCTCCTTAGTGTTTAACACTAATCTGAAGACTTTGTTCCCACTGTTTAACACTGATTTGCTTTAGTGTTTAACACTAATTTGAAATCTCTGATTACCAGTGTTTAACACTGATTTGCGTTAATGTTTAACACTAATATGAAAGCCCTGTTGCTAGTGTTTAACACTAGTTATCTTTTAGTGTTTAACACTAACTTGCTAATCTTATTCCCAGTGTTCAACACTGTTGGTCTTTAGTGTTTAACACTAGCTTTAGCCCAATTGGCTAAGTTTCTAGAGGCAAAGCCTCTCCTTCAATGGACCAACAGAAGGACATAATTGGACTTAGCCCAAATTGGCCATAAGTCCTCAAATCATCTTGAACTGAGCACATCTGCTCTTTCAACCAACTCATTGGTTCAAGGGTACATCTCTGAACTCCTCTGATATTTGTCGTTGTAATCCTTCAACGTCTTCAGAGAGGTGACGGGTCCCGATAACCACACATCAACACGGACTGTGGGGTCCTTAAACTCATGGACTTATGCGTCCTTAAACCAAGCTACGGACTGTGGGGTCCTTAAACCCGCGGACTTATGCGTCCTTAAACTAACGGACTAATGCGTCCTTAAACACACCCATATGGACTGTTGGGTCCTTAAACCCATGGACTTATGCGTCCTTAAACTACCAATGGACCACCATGTCCCTAAACTGGAGTTGGACCACCATGTCCCTAAACTGGCATTGGACCACTATGTCCTTAAACTGGTATTGGACCACCATGTCCCTAAACTGGCAATGGACCACCATGTCCCTAAACTGGAACAATAGAGCCCCCAAATGCTCTTTTGTCGGATCTAAACGATCCCGTTAAGTCGATCTTAGTCCCAAACTGGACTAACGTATCCTTAACAACCGTTTAAGTTGATCTTAGCCTCAAATATGGCTAACGTATCCTTAAACGTTCAAACAGACTTTAGTCCCAAATTGGACTATGAATCCCCCTAATCAACTCATTGGTTCAAGGGTACATCTCTGAACTCCTCTGACACCTGTCGTTGTAATCCTTCAACGTCGTCAGAGAGGTGACGGGTCCCGACAGCCATACATGTAATGGACCACTATGTCCCTAAACTGGAACAATAGAGTACAAATGCTCTTTTGTCGGATCTAAACGATCCCGTTAAGTTGATCTTAGTCTCAAATTGGACTAACGTATCCTTAACAAACGTTTAAGTTGATCTTAGCCTAAAAAATGGCTAACGTATCCTTAAACCAAAACCCCAAACCCAAATCTAAGAAAATACGGATTTGGACTAATCCACGTCCTACGGGCGACTACATAAATTAGTCTCCGTATACAATCCACGGGCAACCACAAACAAAACAAACACCCACGACACGAAGTGACCAGCTGGAGAAGGAGAAAGTTGTTACCGCGATGCGGTAGCGTAATTAACTACAGGGGCTTGCGCCTGCAGGGAAGAGCGTCCTCACAATCAAAAACCCCTCAAGCGAGGGGGAATCTGACGAAGTCTGCTACATCGGCCGCATCCGTCTAAACCTCCGATACACGGTGCCATAAATCAACTTAGCATCTTCGGAGAGGTGGACGGATAGCACCAATTAGCATCTGCCCCGAATCTCAGGCAAGGCATTCCATGTCGCGCTGCCATTCGGAGGGGAACAGTAGGCGGGGAGGGCAATGATTGGAGCGTTGCCGGACTCTTGGAAGGAAGCGGCTGACTCTTCCCCAAGAGTCATACCCATCTCACCCGCTACTTCTTCGGGCTCCGCCGTCTCCATCGGCTCATCTACCGTCACCACGAGGTCGCCAGCCTTAAGCACCTCGCCCACCACTACCCTCGGCTCGGTTATAACGATCATTTCATCTACCTCCACTTCAGGCTCAGCATCAATGACCCTCTCGGCTGCAGATCCCTCAACCTCTATTTCAGGCTCCGTAGCCCCAACGACGTTGCCCACCGTCAGCTCGGGTTCGGCAGGTGCCGCCTCCTTTGTTTCCCTGGGTTCAACGGTCTCCGCCTCCCCCTCAGTCGGACTTGGCCCTGCAAGATAGAATACATAAAAACCGATGGCTTTATAATTCTTACAACAAGATTTTGAAAGAAATGTTACTTGAAGAGGATTTATCATTTGCACTCCGAACCGCGCGCGCCACTTGCCTGCGAGCAGTAGATAGGGTAACAGGGGCCTCTTCGGAGGGAGTATCAGCACGAGGGATGGTGCTAGGGCCCGCTCCCATGGCCAAAGCATCCCTGCGCGCCTTTGCTTCACGTCTCGATCGCTTCCTCTCCTCCCGAGCCGTTGAGACGGATTCCACCAGAGCCTCTTTAATTGAGGCGTCTTCGTCCATGAATAGGGACGCCTCCAAATTTTTCAAGGCATCCCTCGTCGTTTTGTCAAGTCGAGGCACTTGCAGCAGCCTCGACGAGACCGGGACTTCAGTAACAGGCTTGGGGAGGATCCCCGCATCAACTGGTATAACCCCTGCAAAGAAACAAAGGAAGAAGATTAGGTTGACCGTCGGAAGAGATAACAAATTTTTCTTATATAAGAAAAGGGGGTAGGACGTACCAACGCCCGCTAGAGCGCGTTTCTCCTCCTCCTCTTGGAAGGTTTTCAAAGAGGCAGCAATAGCTTCTTCGGTAGAGACACCTGTTAAAAATGGGGGAAAGTATTAGTTAAAAATAATGATAAAAAGTGCGATAAAGTGACGAAGAAAGCGGCTAATGATTACCTGACTCAGCGAGTTTGCTTAACATCGCTTCGAGCCTTGCTGCTCGCTCAGAAGCTGCAATAGCGGCCGCCAAATTGGTGTCTGCGGGGTCTACCAAGAAGCCCTTATTGCTGCCATATTCACTTATTCCTTTGGTAAGAGGGGCCTCAGGCTCTAAACTGAGGATCGCGTCAAGGGAAAGGATCGACTTCTTCTTCTTTTTCCCGCCAGCTCTAGATGCACCTGGAATTGATTTGCGCTTGGCAGTCACCTTGGGGCGGCGGGTCCCGATATCCGCTCCTGCGCCGGACTCTGGCGATATTACATTAACCGTCTTCATGGGAGCACGGGGCGCCTGTGGTGCAATCACCATAGCAGACAGCGGCAATCCACGCGGGGGGCTCAACACGCGTGGTCGATCGACTCCGGCATCTTTTAGCGGAGGAATGACCGGAATCCTTGGCTTCAAGGGGGCCTTGCGATCACCGCCAGGAGGCGCACCCCTACGGTCAACCAGCATGCGCTTCTCCGTTAAGATAACTGGGCCCATCGCATGCGCATACCAAGCCACGTACGTGTTGAGCATCTTAGGGACACAGCTGGGTTCGCTGATAAAGAAATAGGAACCCGTGTTAAGCCGTGTGAAATGGTGCATTGCATTCTTCATCCCCTCTCGGCTGACCACGGGCTTTTCCAAGAAAGCTTCCATCGGGATCCCTTGGTTGTAGCTCGATTGCTGAGCAAACCGGTGCGGGTTGTACCTCATAAAAAGTGTTGTCTCATTCTGCCTAAACACTAGATAGCCCGGCCGAATGGAGTAGAGGTGGAGGATTTCCCGAGCCTTCAATACGGAAGCCCCGTCCTTGAAATCATCGCGCAGTGGCACTACTGACTTAGTAGTCTCTGAGCCTATGGTTATAACCTTATCCACAAAGGAAACCTTCGCTCCGACCAGATGTGGACGAAGGAGCAACCCCCTAGACTCCCGCGGGGGTGCAACCAAAATTGAAGCGCCGACCAACCGCATGACTCTCGGGAGTCTGCATTTCTCAAAGAACGGAGGAATCTTATGGGCACCGAACACCCCTTGCACGTGCATCTCCATCCAAGAGGTGAAATAGTGCGTCGGGAAGTTAGCGGGCTGCACCCCAGGCTCACTAGCGTCCGCCGCTACGCTAAGTCCTTTATAAAGGTAGGCCAGCCAGGCGATTCCTACCGATAACTACAAACCAGCCACCATCCGATGCGCTGGGTAAAAGACGGAGGGCCGCATGTGACGCGGGTGCATGGGGAGCGCAAAGCTGCATAGCCACAAGCCTAAGAACCCAATAAAAAAGGTCTCCTCATCCATGCCCGGGACGTCGATTTCTGAGAAAGGGACGATGGCAGCGCCGGGGAGATAAAAATCCCTTTGATCATTCTCCGATACGGGTCGGCGGTCCAAGCCGAAACCGAATAGGTCATCGAGCTGGGCGAACTTCTCACTCTGCTCTGATAGGAACTCCGGGCGAATGAAGCGGGCAATAAAATCTGCGAAACTGACGCCCCGGTCGCCCGATTCCAGATGGAGTCCTTCATAGATCTCCAACATCTTCACCAGGCCCGGATACTGATGCTGAACGGCGTTCTCCGGAGTCAGGTCAAACACCAGCGGCTTGGTGGCAAAAACGTATTCGTCAGGAGGGAGCAACTCATCGTAATGCTCCCCCCTCATCGGCAAACCCGAGAGTTCGGCAAACTCCTCTAAAGAAATTGAGACCTCCCTATCCATCATCAAGAAAGTGTGGGCGGGGATATTCCATTGTTCGATAAAGGCCTTAATCCACCACGTTGGAGGAGAGGGATACTCGAAGAGCGAGACGTAGACGGCCGAATACAATCCAATCTTCGTTAGATGAGTCCTTTTCGCCGATAAGATGTATCGGGCCCACTGCAAGTATCCGGCGGGCGGTCGCGGCACCAATCCAATATTGTAGGCCTGTCCCCAAGGGCGTGCTTCACCCTGACAGATTCGCCTTCCTAAAATATCTATTGCCGGCGGCGGCTGCACGGGAATAGCACCAATTGCGGGTTGGAGGAGGTTATCCGAGTTCCAATTTTTAACCTCCACGGCATACTTCACCGGGGGTTCGTCCGCATAGGGGATTGAAGTTATGGGCTCAGACGGCATAGCGGAACTGAAACTGCGACGACCTTGGATGATTTCATTGTACCACTTTCCCTACAAGTGAAGGTTTTTGTGCTCGGAGTCGTGATCCTTAATAAGAGAGAGCGCCACCCGGTCCACTGGTGCATGGGGAAACCCTCCCTCCGAGCGAACAATTGGGAAAGACAAGTTGGCAGACATGTTTCCTGTAGAAAGACAAAAATAACCGTTAGTGTTCTAACGCTTGGCATTTTAAAATCTTACTCCACACTGTGATGCAGTGGGTAGGGGACCAAAGGGGGACCCACAAAATCTGGATGACGGTGCATCATTTAATAAGACAATCCCATCATTAGATGAGACTGTCAATTCATGAAAAAGATCCACAATAGAATATCCTCATTGATGGGAAATTCCTATTGACAAGGAGAAAATCTCCTCTTTTAGAGCAAAGCTCTGCCACAGAGTGACATTTGTCAAACTCTGGTCTCAGGGGAACAAGATTCCTCAAAAGAGCATAGCTCTGTGGTAATAATGGAAAGATCCATCATTTTTTTTTTAACACTTAAAAGAATTAAAATTCTGAAATCTTGAAAAATCCAGGAAAACTTATAAAAAATCTTCATTTTTCAGATCTAAAAAGATCTACATTTGATCCAAAAGCAAAGCTCTGTTCATGGGTTAAAACCCATGGACAAGATCTCTGTAGATCTGTAAGTTTTTTAGAGTAAGGCTCTGTTGATGAAACCCTGAAGGGGTTTTCCTTAGATCAAAGATCTATAAGAGCAAGGCTCTGTTAATTAAATTTAAATTACCTAGAGTGATTCTAAGTTCTGAACTTTGAAGTTCTTGGGGAAAGAACAAGAGCAAGGCTCTGAAAGTTCTTAAGCAAGAGCAAAGCTCTGAGAATCAAAATTCTTGAAAGTTGTAAGAATTTTCTAAGGACCAAGGGTCCTATTTATAGGCGCCTGCGCCGCTTCAACTTATCAGTTGATCCAAAGGCTGGGATCTTGCCACCGCTGCACTCACGTGCGCGCCACGTGAGCGCAACGGTGGGGGGGCATTTGTTTCCCCCAATCAGAGCAAGGCTCTGTTTGAATTTCAAAAATTCAAAATTTTGAACGCTTCAAATCCCGTGCGCTGCGCGCAATGCGCCACGTGTCAGAAGTTGATGCGTCAGCACAGCGCCCGAGGCAGCGCACCCAATCAGAACAAAGCTCTGTTTAAAACAAAAAAGTAAAGGAAGCAACGTTTCAGTTGCGCAAACGCTGCGCTGCGCGACACGTGTCTGCGCAGTTGCGCAAGCACAGCTGCGCAAGCACTGCACTGCGCGACACGTGTCGGCGCAGTTGCGCAAGCACAACTGCGCAAGCACAGTTGCGTCTGCGCAGTTGCGCAAGCACAGCTGCGCAAGCGGTGCGCTGCACGACACGTGTCTGCGCAGTTGCGCAAGCACAGCTGCGCAAGCGCTGCGCGACACATGTCACGCGCTGGGGAGTTGCGCAAAACAGAATTGAAATTTTAAAGAAATCTTTTCTGTTCTTGTTAAAACAAGAAGATTTTCTTCTGTAAAA
The DNA here is from genome assembly GCA_030015575.1 of Agapanthus africanus. Taxonomy (NCBI): domain Eukaryota; kingdom Viridiplantae; phylum Streptophyta; class Magnoliopsida; order Asparagales; family Amaryllidaceae; genus Agapanthus; species Agapanthus africanus. The sequence continues at coordinate 547,775,029 of JASDDO010000022.1, forward strand.
CAGGGGTCCTTGGATCAAAGATCCAACGGTGGGGAAAATTCCCCAAATCACTCAGAGAAAGATCTCTTTAACTAATTTATGGGCACTATAAAAAGGACCCTAGACCTCAATTCAAAGGCATCAACATTTCTTGAAAAAAGTCAAGAGCTTCAAACAGAGAGAACTCTGAGAAAATTCCAAGAAAAAGGTAAAAACCTTCACGAGAGAGAAGAAATTTCTTCTAATAGGTCATTGATCTAAAAACCAGATCAATGATCTTTACATAATAAACAGTGCTTTGCACTTCTTATGAACAACTGTTTCTTTAAAAACAAGGAAAAACAAAAATAAATAAAAAATAGTGCTTTGCACTTTTATGAACCTTTGGTTCTCGAAATAAAAAGAATAACTTGTTTTTCTTTGATCTAAATTAGATCAAGGAAATGAATAAGTGCTTTGCACTTCTTTTATGAATCAATGGTTCTTGAATCTAAAAGATTCTTAAATCATAGTGCCTTGCACTTGCAAAACTGCACTGTTGCGCTCTTGGGTTGGCGCAAGCCACCAGAGAGCGCCACGTGTCAGTAGCGCAACAGCACAGCGCACTGCGCTGTCGCGTTTGCGCTCCTCAGAACGCGACACGTGTCAGCAGTGCAGCAGCACAGCGCACTGCGCTTGCATGACACGTGTCGTCACCACAAGCGCTTGCGCTCTTTGATTGGCGCAAAGCGCCTGAAAATGCAATGCATTTCTTTTGCTAAAGGGTCAGGCCCAAGTTAAAAAAGACCTAACAGGCTGAACTAAATGCTTTGCATTATTTTAAAAGGAGGAGCCCAAACCAAAACAGATGCTCTGCATCATAAATAAAGGGACAGAGCCCAAATCAAAAAGGCCTAGCAGGCAAGAATAAAATGCAGTGCATTATTAAATATGGGCAAAGCCCTAGCACAGGCCTAATAGGCCAAAGATCAAGAAAAATGTTGAATATTCTCAACGGGACTTAGCCCAATCATGGCCGTAAGTCCCCAAATTAAATTGACTGAGCAAGATTGCTCTCTTAAATCAATTTACGACCGGTTCGAGAGTACATCTCCGAACTCCTCTGACACATGCCGTTGTAATCCTTCAACGACGTCAGAGAGGTGACGGGTCCCGACAACCGCATATCAACATGGACTGCGGGGTCCTTAAACTTTTGGACCGAAACGTCCTTAAACTAATGTCGGACCGAAACGTCCTTAAACTAATATTGGACCGAAACGTCCTTAAACTAATGTTGGACCGAAACGTCCTTAAACTAATGTCGGACCACCACGTCCCTAAACTGGAATATGGACCACCACGTCCCTAAACTGGAACATGGACCACTACGTCCCTAAACTGGAACAATAGAGCCTCCAAATGTTCTTCTGCCGGATCTAAACGATCCCGTTTAAGTCGATCTTAGCCCCAAAACACGGCTAACGTATTCTTAAACATTCAAGTGGACTACAAAATTCCAAATCAACTCTGGTTCGAGGGTACATCTCCGAGCTCCTCTGACACCTGTCGTTGTAATCCTTCAACGACGTCAGAGAGGTGACGAGTCCTGACGGCCATATATTAAATGAATCACTACGTTAAGTTGATCTTAGTCTCAAACAGGACTAACGTATCCTTAACGAACGTTTAAGTTGATCTTAGCCGCAACGCGGCTAATGCATCCTTAAACTAAAAACACCAAACCCAAATCTAAGTAAATACGGATTTGGACTAATCCACGTCCTACGGGCGACGGCATTACTCAGTCTCCGTATACAATCCACGGACAACCACAAACAAAACAAACACCCACGACACGAAGTGAAATTCTGGAGAAGGAGAAAGTTGTTACCGCGATGCGGTAGCGTAATTAACTGCAGGGGCTTGCGCCTGCAGGGAAAAGCGTCCCCACAATCAAAAAACCCTCAAGCGAGGGGGAATCTGACGAAGTCTGCTACATCGGCCGCATCCGTCTGAATCTCCGATACACGGTGCCATAAATCAACTTGGCATCTTCGGAGAGGTGGACGGATAAAACCAAATAGCATCTGCCCCGAATCTCAGGCAAGACGTCTTCACGTCGTCGCCGTCTTTCGGAGGGGAACAGCCACAACCCGCATCTGGCACGAGGCCGTCGACGCCATTAAGGCCCGGATGCCGGAGTTCGCCGACGAAGAGCTCCGGGACGAATACCCCTTCGCGGACGCCGATGAGCAGGGGGAGAGATTCCTAACGAGGAGGTCGTCGAGGACCCACCTCGTCTCGTGGTGGATGTCGAGGACCCCGAGGTCGTGCCCGGCCCCGAGGCCTAAAGCCTTTGTCTTCCTCCTCCTTTTATTTTGTTGTTTCGGAAATTTTGTAAGCCTCAGGGCAGTTTGTAAGGCTGGGGAGCCTAAAATACCCTTTGTAAAGACTTTGCCTTTGGTAATATAACTTTTTTTTCTTTGGTTTCATCGGTTTGCACTTTATCTTCTGTTTGTGAAGAATGCTCGTAAAATATCCATGCTTGCACTGTTGGGCTTCCATGTCAGGTCGGCTATCCGTCTAGCGATCGTTCGTCGAGTTGATTTCGATCACTTGCCTAGCATGCCAAGAGCTGCTGAGAAGGAGGCATCTCCATAGCCCTGAAGTCGAGAGGGGATCGCTCAGACTTGGATAGACCCGATGCCCCTTGTTGGGGCCTCGGATCCTCTGCATGTGATGGGCAGATGGATGTCCGCCGTTTTTGTGCCGAGCATGAATGGGGTTAGAGTCCTCGCTATGAGGGCTACAAGCCCACATCGTCTGTTGGGCATGAACGAGCCGGGAAGCTGTTCGGTTTCCCCTTGGCGAGGGCCTTTGATTTCTCGCGTTGCGAGCAACGACCACCAGCTGAGGATGGCCGAGCGAGGGTCGGGCTCGACTGCCTCTGGGAGGACTTTGGTCCTTAGCGCGGGAGGGGCTGTAAGAAGCCTGCTAAGGATGACCGAGCAGTGAAGCTGTGCGGTTGCCTCTTGGCGAGGGCTTTGATCTCTGGCGTCGTAGGTAGGCAACTACCGGCCAGGGATAGCCGAGCAGGGAAGCCGCTCGGCTGCCTCTACGGAGGACTTTGATCCTTAGCGTTGGAGGGGCTGTAAGAAGCTCACTAAGGATGACCGGGCAGTGAAGCCGCACGGTTGCCTCTTGGCGAGGATTTCGATCCCTGGCTTTGCGAGTAAGGAAGCTAACGGCCAGGGATAGCCGAGCAGGGAAGCCGCTCGGCTGCCTCTATGAAGGAATTTGATCCTTAGCGTTGGAGGGGCTGTAAGAAGCCCATTAAGGATGACCGGGCAGTGAAGCTACGCGGTTGCCTCTTGGCGAGGGCTTTGATCTCTGGCGTCATGGGTAGGCAACTACCAGCCTGGGATGACCGGGCGAGGTAGCCGCTCGGATGCCTCTTGCGAGGGCTTTGATCCCTGGCGTCATGGATAGGGAGCTACCGGCCGGAGATGACCGAGCAGGGTAGCCGCTCGGTTGCCTCTTGCGAGGGCTTTGATCCTTCAGGACGGGGACCGAACAGGGTTACTGCCCAGTGCCTCTTGGCGAGGACTTTGATCCCTGTCGGTTGTGGTAGGAAGCTACCAGCCGGGGATAGCCGAGCAAGGGCTCGACTTCCTCTGGGAGGACTTTAGTCCTTAGCACGGGAGGGGCCGTAAGAAGCTTACCAAGGACCCTTGGCCGGGCACGGTTACTGCCCGGTGCCTCTTGGCGAGGGCTTTTGTCCTGAAGGATAGCCGAGCGAAGGTCTGGCTTGACTGCCTCTGGGAAGGCTTTTGATCCCTGTCGGTCGTGGTAGGAAGCTACCAGTCGGGGATAGCCGAGAAGGATAGCTGCTGAGTTTTCTCTAAGGAGGACTTAGATCCTTAGCGTTGGAGGGGCCGCATGAGGCCTGCTAAGGATATCCGGGCAGTGAAGCTGCGCGGTTGCCTCTTGGCGAGGGCTTTGATCCCTGGCGTTGCGAGTATAGAAGCTACCGGTCAGGGATAGCCGAGCAGGGAAGCCGCTCGGCTGCCTCTACGGTGGAGTTTGATCCTTAGCGTTGGAGGGGCCGTATGAGGCCTGCTAAGGATATTCGGGCAGTGAAGCTGCGCGGTTGCCTCTTGGCGAGGGCTTTGATCCCTGGCGTTGCGAGTAGGGGAGTTACCGGCCAGGGATGACCGAGCAGGGTAGCCGCTCGGTTGACTCTTGCGAGGGATTTGATCCTTAGCGTTGGAGGGGCTGTAAGAAGCCTTCTAAGGATAACTGGGCAGTGAAGCTGCGCGGTTGCCTCTTGGAGAGGACTTTGGATCGCAAAGACATGACTCTGTTTATAATGTTCTGGCGTTTCTTTATTCGAATGGAAAGGATTTTTAGAAAACATTTACATCGTCTTTGCGAAAGGAGGGGTACACACTTGTTGGCCTTGGCCTCACTGGTATAGCTTGAGCTTCTCGGCGTTGTAAGGCCGCAGGAACTTGCGTCCGTCCGCGCCTTGTAGGCGATAGGATCCACCGGGGACCATCTCAGAAACGAGGAAAGAGCCGTCCCACTTCAGGGAGAACTTGTGTAGCCTGCCTTGATCAATGAACTCGTTTCGCCGTAGGACCAGATCTCCGGTCTGGAAGGAGCGGCGCTTGACCCGAGCGTTCTTGTATCGGGCAGTTTGTTGTAGATAAGCGGCAGCCCTGATCTGAGCCCGGTCTCTCTTCTCTAACAAGATGTCCAGGTTGGTCTGTAGCGCCGAGGTGTTCGCATCATTGTCGAAGTACTCGACCCGATGACTGGGAAGCCCGATCTCCACTGGGACCATTGCCTCAGTCCCGTAGCAGAGACTGAAGGGGGTTTCCCCGGTGGGGGTCTTCTTTGACGTGCGCAGGGCCCATAAGACCCGGGGCAGTTCTTCGATCCAACTGCCTTGTCGCCCTTCTAGGCGGGTCCGGAGACCTTGGAGGACGTCTCGGTTAGCGACTTCGGCCTGCCCGTTGCATTGGGGATGCCCAACCGCGGCGAACTTCATGAGGATATGGTATTCTTTGCAGAAGTTCTTCACTTTCTTGTTCTCGCAGTTCGTCCCATTGTCGGTGATGATACATCTCGGGATGCCGAACCGAAGTATCAGATTGTTTTGCAGGAATTTGATGATCATGGCGGCGGCCGGTTTCCTGATGGGGACGGCCTCGATCCACTTGGTGAAGTAGTCTACTGCAACGAGGACGTATTTGTGCCCGCCTGTACCAGCAGGGAACTGGCCGATCATGTCCAATCCCCACTAGGCGAACGGCCATGAGGATGTTAGGGCGGTCAGCTCGGTAGCAGGGAGGCGAGGGATGTTGCCGTAGAGCTGGCAACTCTTGCATCTTCTGACTAGCTTCTGGGCGTCCTCATGAACAGTGGGCCAGTAGTACCCTTGGAGCAAGACCTTTTGGATCAAGGTTCGGGCCCCTTGGTGCGCACCGCCAACCCCTTCATGGATTTCCCGGAGGACGTAGTCGGCTTCGTAGGGGTCGATGCACCGGAGCAGGGGCTGAGTGAAGGATTTCTTGTAGAGGTTCCCATTGCTCCAGATGAAGTGGCGGGCTTTGGCCCGGAGACGGCGGGCGGCTCCCCGATCTTCTGGGCGCGTACCGTCCTTCAGGAATTCCACGAGGGGCTTCCTCCAATCTCGGTAGCCTTCCTGCGCTGCATATACGTGGAGTGTTATTGCTCCGTCTTCCACGCTGAGCTGAGGCAGGGTTTCGAAGAGGATAGACCGCTTATTGTTGGCCGAGTATGACGAAGCCAGCTTGCTCAGGGCGTCGGCTTGGGCATTCAGCTGCCTGGGTATTTGCTCTACTTGGACTTCGTCAAAGTTCCTCCGGAGTTTCCTTACGTCGTCCAGATACTTCATCATCAGAGGCTTCCGAGATTCAAAGCGGACGGTCACTTGACCGACAACAAGGGCCGAGTCGCTACGGATTCGAATTGTCTTCAGTCCCAGCCCGGCGGCCATGCGCAGTCCCGCCAGGAGGGCCTCGTAATCTACCGCGTTGTTCGAGGCTTTGAAACCAAGCTTCGGAAAGTACTCCATTCACGCCTCATTCGGGCCCCGGATAATGAGGCCGGCACCACAGCTTTCCTCGGTTGAATACCCGTCGACGTAGATGACCCACTCAGGAACCGAGCCAGGCCTTTCCACGATGGGACACTGAGTTGCGAGGGGCGGCGTGGACCCCGGCTCCTTGCTAGGGATGGTGCATTCAACGATGAAATCGGCCAAGGCCTGCGCTTTGATGGCCTGCGCTTTGATGGCCTGCCTCGGGCGATATTTTATGTCAAACTGAGATAGTTCCCACCTCCACTTTTCTAAGCGGCCCGAAGACTCTGGAGATGCAAGGATAGCCCCCAACGGGCGCTCGGTGAGGAAGATGATGGTGTGTGTTTGGAAGTAGTTCCGCAGCTTCCTTGAGGCCACCACGAGGGCTAAGACAATCTTCTCTATGGCCGGATATCTCGTTTCTGCGTTCTTGAATACATGGCTCACATAGCACACCGGCTTCTGTGCTCCACCGACCTCTCGGACGAGCACCGAGCCTGCTGATTGGTCAGATACCGCCAGATACAGCGACAGCTCATCTCCTTCAACTGGTCGGGTGAGCAGTGATGGCATCGCGAGGTTCTTCTTCAATTGGTCGAAGGCGGCCTGGCACTCCTCCGACCACTCGAACCTCGGGATCTTCCTCAGAGCTTTAAAGAACGGGAGGCGTTTCTTTCCCGACCTGGACATGAAGCGGCTCAGAGCTGCGACTCGTCCCGTGAGCCGCATGATCTCGACGTTGGTCTTGGGCGCGGCAATGTTGAGGTTGGCGTCGATTTTCTCTGGGTTAGTTTCGATTCCACGGTGAGTGACCATGAAACCGAGGAACCTTCCCCCGGTGATTCCGAATGCACATTTGGCGGGGTTTAGCTTCACCTTGAACTTGCGGAGCACTTTGAAGGCCTCGCCCAGATCCCTGGCATGGTCGGCCGACGAGACGGATTTGACGAACAGATCGTCAACGTAGACCTCCATATTCCTGCCGATCTGTGGCTTGAACATGCGATTGAACAACCGTTGGTACGCGGCTTCAGCGTTCTTGAGGCCGAAGGGCATCACCTTATAGAAATATACCCCCCGGTCCGTTGTGAATGCGGTGAGATCTTCGTCTTCCGGATTCATACGGATCTGATTGTAACCGGAGAAAGCATCCATGAAGCTCAACAGCTCGTGGCCGGCCGAGCTGTCGACGAGCTGATCTATCCGAGGGAGAGGGTTGTTGTCCTTGGGGGCAGGCCTTATTGAGGTCGGTGAAGTTGACGCACATGCGCCACTTTCCACTTGACTTCTTGACCAGAACTACGTTCTCCAGCCACTCCGGGTAGGGTACATTCCGGATGAAGTTGGTGGCGAGGAATCGATCAACCTCATCTTCAATAGCCTTCTGTTTGACCGGGGTGAAGCTTCGCTTTTTCTGTCTGACGGGTCGGGCCGCAGGATCAACCCCGAGCTTGTGGGAGATGATTTTGGGGTCAATCCCAGGCATGTCAGCGGGCGCCTAGGCGAAGACGTCGGAGTTATTTCTGAGGAAACTGACCAGGTCATCTCGCTGATTCCCTGTCAGGAGTGATCCGACCTGGACGGTTTTTTCATCTTCCCCTTCTGTCAGGGGCACCACGGTCAGTGGTTCGACCAGCGTCCCCCGGACCTCCTTCCATTCGTCTCGGGTGTCCAGAGAACCCTTGATGTTGTTATTTACCTCAGCGTCGTCGGCCGGCTGCTCGGACGAAGATGTTTCGGTAAGGCTTACCTTCGCGACCCGCTGGTTCCCGTAGACCCGACCTATCCCGCCCTGATCGAGAGGGAACTTCATCGCCAGGTGGTAGGTCGATATCAGGGCCTGGAGGGAGTTCAGCATCGGGCGGCCGAGGAGGACGTTGTAGGCCGATGGGACCTTTTCTACGATGAAGTCCACAGGCAACGTACGGGTGCGACCAGGCTCCCCGATGTTGAACTGCAGGGTGACCACCCCTTCCGCCGGGATCGAGTAGTTGGTGAACCCTGAAAGGACGTGTGAGATCGGTTTCAAGTCTGCTGGGGTGAGCCCCATGCGCAGAAAGCAGTCGTGGAAGAGGATGTCTGCCGAGCCGCCCGAGTCAACAAGTATCCGGTGGACCTCGTACCGATGGATTCGGGCCGTGATCACTAGAGGGTCGTTGTGGGGCATGGATATGCCATGGAGGTCCCCGTCGCCAAAGGTGATAGGCTCGTGGCTCCTGGTCTTTTTGCTCGGGCGGCCGTCGGCGTCCGTTGCCGGCGTGGGGTACCGAGCCTCGCGGGAGCTCGACTGGCACCCTATCGTCATGACCATAGTTCTTGACGGGCCCCGGTTCCTTCCGGCGAGGTCCCTTGGGCCCCGCGGTAAGGTGGTCCTCGAGCTGCCTTGGCGGGCTTCGTGGGCGCGACCCCGTCGAGGGGGGGGTGCCGGTCATGCCTGGAAGCAGGCGAGCTGACCACCACTGCCTCGGTAGGGGCAGGGGCGCGACAAGGCTCGAGACGAGGCTCTCCGGCGTGGGGCTTCGAGGTTGAATGGGACGGATCGAGAGGCCTGCGACCGCCGGAGTCTTTGAGGCGGTGGCCGGCGGAGGAGTCGACGACATTCGGTGAAGGTTCACCCGCGCCTCCGTTGAGGGGGAGGCGGTAGCGGGTGCTTGGATCTTCAGGGTGATCGGTTGCCATGTGGATGGAGATCGGAAGGCCAACTTTGTTTTTTTGTGGAGTTTCGTTCCCACAGACGGCGCCAACTGATGGAGGTCTTTTTCGGGTCTCCGTCAGATGTTGTCTTCCGTCGATCTTCCGGTGAATTTTGGAGGTGATCTCCTGTTGCGTGTGGGTCTCAATGGATTTTGAGGAGATTGGTGATTTGAGGAGTTTAGCGCCGAGTACCTGCAAGGATGTCCGGGGTTGGTTTGGTACCACCGAGGACCCTCCAACGATCAAGTTAGCATGAGATCCGAGCAGAGTAACGGCTAAGTGGGGTGAAAAAAGCTTACTTGACCCCTCTATGATGGGGGTTTATATAGTGGCAGCAGCACGCAGCAGCAGGCACGAGAATCTCGCCAGCCGTTACGCTTTCGACGTCATGCCCACGTGAAGAGCGGATCGCCCGTTAATGGGGATCGTGATGGCGTGGAACGTGGGATGCTGCTGGCGGAGAATCTGCGCATGGCGAGATTTGCGGAGCGGCGATTACGCCTGTGAGTGGTGGAGTTGGTCGGTCGGAGGATCGAGGAAGATGGCCTCGGCTGGGAAGCTCGGGGACGAGCGAGAGAGCCGATGAGTCTTGGTCCTGTGGCAGCTCGGGGCGAGCTGAGAAGCCGAGGAGGCCAATTTTCAGGGGGTTCTAAGGAGAGCCAGCTTGTGCTTGCAGGTCGGGTACAGGGGTGGCCTGGTCGGCCCCGGTGGGCCCTTTCCTCTGAGTTCTAGGACACGTCATCTGCCACGTGTCCTGATCTTGGAGATCGCCAATATTGAGCATCACCACGGACCAATTTGACAACTAAAGGACCGCTCCAAGCGGCTACTAGCCGCTCCAGACGGTAGTGTGGAAGTATTAGGTTTTGGGCTTGTGATATGCTCTTTGTTGCTTTTCATGATCTCCCTGGCACTCTTCAAAAGTTGCAATTCATCAATTCTTTCTCTCTGTACTTTTGGGTGAGAAAATCACGCGTTTCGGTCTTGAAGCTCCGTATTTTAAAGTTTATTGCACGTGCTTGAATCCTGTACAAAAATATGAAATACAGCAGTTATCTATTCACAAAAAATAGCTAATAGGAGACATATATATATGCAAATAAACGTGTCAATTAGGTAGAGTAATCAAGTTGAACGGATCAGATCGTTCAAATATGCCATAAATCGAGAGTTCATATTTTGTAAAAACGGAAACTGGTTTGCCAGATCACTCGTTGTGTGTGTGGTGGAAGGGGGTTGTGTGTTTGAATGTGTTTTGCTTTCTTTCCTTGTATTTAGATATAACTAAAATTTAAAGAAATGAAATATAAGAGAATATTAGAATTTTTTAGTGGAAAATATGTTTTTTAAATTGGCCTGTATGCCTCATTCAAGCACAAACCACAACCAAGCACATAGAGAACACAACCTCACAACACACGCAACCAGAGACACACGAATTTGTCCCGAAAGTATTAATTTGTGGCTACTTTTCCTCTTGGGGCCCTCTGGAACAGAGCCAAAAGGGGACGTGCTGGGCCTTGGCTCCGACGAATCAATGTATATTGTTTTTTTTGTTTCGGAATACTATTTGTAGCAAATGAACTCCATTGGTAGAGCCATTAAGTTGTTGGTCTAAAGGTTCAAGTTTGAGATTTGATGTTTTTGTTTTTAATGAGGCACATCTTATATACTTTAACACAAGAAAATCTATTATTCATTGAAGAATTAAAAGCTTTAGCATTTAATATAAGATGTATATTTAATAGGATAAACTTGGTTTTGATCTATGTTTTTTTTATATTTCAACTATAAATATTATATTATAGAAGAAAATACATAGCAATCTACTAAGAATAGTATATTAAATCAAGTTAGATTATGGTATAGGCATCACTAAATCGCCTATTCTTTTAGCATTGTTTATTTTGAAAACTATCAATAAAAAATATGTAGCTTCTTTATATAAGAACCCTTGTAGTTGGATCAATGTTGTAAAAACGGGAAAATATTAGCGTGTAGATCTTTTAAAATCATTCGATAATAATTTTCACTACAAGGGTATATTATCATGTTAAAGAATATGTTCTATGGGCGCCCCCAGAGAAATTTTGTTTGCCTCCGCCCAGGGGGGCCGTCGAATATGTTAATTGATATTGAAGGGATCAGTTCTAATTTTTCTTTTTAAATTACCGGAAGCATTTGATGCCTTTTTGAGAGAGAGAGAGAGAATGATATTAACCATTTTAGGATACAAAGGAAGGGGTATTTACAAAAAACGACCCCATTCTTTGATTTTTTTACGAGAAACTATATTGTAGTTTTTTCTCTAACGAGAAACTATCCTGAAGTATGCAGTATTAGCGAAAAACCATTCTACATGATGGTTTCTAGCTAAAACTATTAAACCAAGTGGTGGTTTTTTGCAAATACTATCAGAGTGCGTAATGATTTTTGGTGAACATCACATTTTGGAGTAGTTATAAATAAGGGGTATAAATGTCATTTTATGATATACTTAATGACATGGTGGTTTTTCGTTAGTGGTGCATACTTCATAGTGGATTTTCGTTAGAGAAAAAACCATAAGGTGGTTTCTCGTAAAAGGGTCAAAGCACAAGGTGGATTTTGGTAAATATCCCTACAAGGTAATTATAGGAATTTAATCAATATTTTATCCTTCGAAAGAACATAATTAATAATATTACGTGAACCGTTCTAGTTATAATATAGTTATAATAGTAATGGTAATCTCTGCTATTATAACTCAAACTCATGAGGGTAACATATAAATTTTCTCATTTTCTCATCAAAAAAATGGGCATGCAAATGCAGGAAACAAGATTAAAGAGAGACACATCCAAGAATCGCTCACATGAGAATGGGACCATATTAATTGTGAAATGTAATTATGGTTGAAGAATTTATTATTCCCTTATCCTTGTGACTAATCTTCGTGGATTGAAGCAGCGTGGTCCCCATTTACAAGGTGGGACAAGCAACTCAATACTTATTCTTCTAAGTAACTGAGAGAATCATATCTTTGATAACGACGGGCTATCCAAATATGTAAATATTAAAATATGTCATCCATACTCTGTATATCTATATATATATATACACATATTGCTAGGCCTTACAAATCAGATATACATGCAAGCAGATAAAATTGTCATTCGAAAAGCATGCTTCATAAGACATGGTTTACCAAAGATATAAAGCCTTCTAACATCATAAATGAGGAGTTTATCCAGCATTTGAAGTAAGGATATAAATTCAATGAAAATTGAAAAGGTTCAGTTGCATCTATCATTTCGTTCATCTACCGGTTATAATTTCTAATATCTACAATAGCGGAGCTAACAACAAATGTCAGGTAGAGCAAACAATTGAGAACATATATTAAAAAAAAGTTGAACCTTCAGGTTATAACTAAAAACGATTTATTTATAAACATTTGAGTTGAATTATTTAAACAGTATCTAACTGATAACCAGTGAAAAAATGATCAAAATAAATGAATTTTGAGGAGGTCAAACTTATGTCTTTCGCCTAGAAAACTCAAGCGTCAAACAATTGGTTAGTTTTAATTTAGGTTGCAAAAGGCTTAATGATAAATGTTAAATCAATTTTGAATCCATGAGAATTTTATAATGGCACGACAACTCAAATAGGAACAAACGGAAAATTTATTATGGAAGGAAAATGCAGAATATGTGTGGAGGGGGGGCCCACTGTACGGTAACAGGGATCGATGGCGATGACAGCTTGGCGCTAGTGGTGGATGTCTCATGCGGGTCCCGCGGTCTTCATGCCCTGCCCACATCTGAGCCCGACACGGTCAGTTCGCCTTCTTAAATGAAGGGATTTTCCATTATACATTTAATCTATAAATTTTAATAACGAAACATCCCTTCGAGTTCCGGTCTCATTTTCTATCTTGAGGTCTGCTTTTGAAACACGCAATACCTTGCATTTTTCACCGATTCGTACCCATCATCGTAATTTACACGTATTAGATAGGTTGTGTATCAAATTTTACGAGTTTTGGAGAACTCTAATTAATCCATCAAATAGATTATAAAAATCGACGGTTTTATGATGCATGGAAAATAAGTTCGCTTGATGGATGTGTTGGAGGTCTCCAAATCTAATGAAACTTTATACATAACTCATCTAATACAAGTAGATCAACATAACCGGTACATATCGGCGAAAAAATACTAAGAGTCGTGTGTTCAAAAGTTTCGCCTCAGAATAACAAATGAGGTCCGGCCTCGCAAACTCGTCTTCCATTAATTATTTCCAAGAAACACTCTCTTTCTTTCGTGCCTTGATCTATCTCTGAAAATGAAAGTGATAACTTGACAGCTATCTCTTCAACCTTTTGCAATGGGACCGTTGTGCCCTTGGTTTTCCTCCCTGATTTTCTTTGGCTGATCCTAAATCAGTTGTCAAATACATCTTGGGAAATTATCCCGTGGCATACGTATATAGATCTAATTAGCTCATAAATATCGCAGGCAAACATATAGATATTTCAAAATTACAAATATATCGCATAAAAATTAGATATAACATTCAACCATACAGATACCACAAACATGGTTTTTTTTTTTTTTGACGACTGAAATTTTTTTTCATGGTGATTTTGACAGCGGCTTTTGTGGCCAGGGTTGCGTCGGCGGAAAAACTTGCTTAGGGTATTTTGATAATTTACCCTTTTGTTTTTAATTTAGGACAAGATGTACAACTAAAAATATTCTTTACTTATTCCTTGTAAAGAAAACCAAAAATAAAAAATACCAGCATCTAAATATAATTGTGATTAATAGCCTAATGGTCAGTCACATCCGATTGTCAATTCGATGAAACATACGACACGAGATGTACCATTTCTTTCTGAAAGAGAAAGAATACCTTTTATTTTAGATTAGTTTTTGTGTCAATACAATATGCACCATAAGCGCACTTTCACGAATTAACAGTGAATCGACCTTTCTTCATGGATGCTGCTTGAAGACCATGTTTTAACGTTATCGACAAGATTGCAATCGGAAATAGCAATGAAACTAGGGTATGATGTATGCAGTATGAATGGGCTGTGTGTTTGCTGGAATTTACAAACAAGAATGGGAATTGAGCTCTTATACGAAAAAAAAATTGTCTTCTGAAATTGTCATTCCCTTGCTAGTGTGCAAAGAATTTGCAATTCCTATTCCTTGCGAATAAACAAAAGAATGACAATTCCATGCTTTTTTGTTTTGATGAATATTGTCATTGTCCCCCTAATTCTCGCAAGTTTTGGCAATTCCTTTCAAACAAACAGCTCTGCCGTATATGGTATGCATGTTAATACACGATAAATAATCCATCTTAAAAGAGAAGAAGAGTTGATGCAGAATGAGGATTCGGAATAAAGATGTCATAAGTTTTATTTATTTAATCAATAGAAAAAGATTATACATCCAATTATATTTCATAGGAAAGAGGGTTCACATGTTGACCTAACCTAATTAATTATTATAAGAGAATAAAGAGAAAAAATATGTAAGCACTCAGTGTATCATTATGAAAATACTTTGATTTGTTCTCGAGAATTATACCAACTTCACGGTACCAAGCATAAGACATCCAAATCTAAGACGTGACAAATAAACTAGTAAAATCATCCATCATTTAAGTTATAATGCATGGATTTAAATAAATGCATATGGTATACAGATTAAAACCAACCTGACATCAATAGACCAGAGCCAACAATCATCCCTATAATGATAAAACATCCGCCGATAGAATTTGGATTTTTATAAATATCGACATGATCTAACCCTTAAAATGGGAAGATGGAGCCAAGCACTTCTCTCTCCCATTAAGAAAAGTTTTTTTTTTTTTTGAAATGGGGTAGAATAAAATTAAAATTATTAAAATAAAATTAAATTTTTTTAGTTATCGAAATATGACGGTTTGGAGCTGGGCCCACACTCGAATTTAGAGGGCGGGTTCTACGAACCTACACTCTCCTTTATAAAGGAGAGGAAGGGTTCTGGAAACCCGCCCTATATAGGGAATGAAGAGGACGGGTTCTGGGAACCCGGTCGTCTTTTTTATTTAAAAAAAATTAAATAAAAACAGAAATTTAAATATCGAATTAAAAAGTAAAACAATAATATTGGTGTTGTTTTGGTTCCGGAAAATTGTTATTACAGTTCATATAGAATTACTATAAATATGAATCTTGTATACACTCCAATAACAAAATGAATAAGTCAAATTTAAACTACAAAAAAATCATATCTGTTTGTAAAAGGTAAATTGTACATGTTTCTTTACAAGCGCTAACCGATTTTCTTCCGGTGCACTTGTCACAATCTCGAAGGTCCCGCCCCTGTTGACTGTCCTGGACATCTGGTCCTATAATGACCTGATTGTTTGCATAGGCTACATCTGTCGTGCCTTTTGTTGGATATATATGCCCTAGAGGCCTTCATTGTATAGGATGCTTAGGATATGTATGTACAAGACAATCTTGCTCGATATGATAGACGCTATTTGGTTTGTCTATATCTTAACATGTGATATATTTTACTCTGTGTTTCATATATTGTGAACATGTTGATAAAGCCCGTAGGATGTTTGCCTGACTACCAGCGTTAGGATGGAAGTCATACATGTGGGAGCTGGGTGGTCAATAGGCACATTCTTAAATGTCCCTAGTCGCAGGAGTATCGAGACTGGGCATCGATACTCTAGAGTAGACTAGTGTATATATATCTAGACCCTAACGATGGGCGATGGATTGGTCCCGCAACCATTGGTGATGTGCACCTAAGATTGTATACAGATGCTCACTGGGTATGAGTTCACCGGACAGGACTCGCCGAGGACTGACTAGATGGTATTATACCTAACGTCAGATAGCAGTTCTCTGGTGACATGTGTGCAAATAGTCTGTCGACCTGAGCTCGTCATTTGTCTCGTGTGAGTTCCCACTGTGCTTTGATTACTACCCTACCACGGCTCAAAGGAGTCGTGCAAACAGATTTTAGTTGGGTAAAGTCCCGATCCACATGGAGGCAGTGAGCAACTGTTAGGGATTCGTCTCTCCCAGTATAGGGAGTCGATATCGCACAGTGATCGGTTGGTCATTACCATAAGTCTCTGACCAGGGCTGATTGAGAATTACTGGTGGACGGACCAGTAGATCCTCAGATGGTCTTGAGCCACACCGACACGATTTGTACGGTTATTAGGGGTCTGACGTTTTCCACCCCCTAGACCATACATACGATACTCTCAGACGAACAGACCGGACTGCACGGATATTGTCACGGACAGGCTCAGTAGGGGTTTCGGACGAGTTCGCTCGTCGGCCTTCTTATCGACATCTACCTGGGGACCGTTACATACAGCTAGTACCGCTTGCGGCCTGTGGTTAAAACCACTGCCAACGTAGTGTTGAGTCTTTAGAGTCCCACACAGAGAGTTTCCCGGCTCCGGGCGAAACGAGTAGAGGTCGTATGGTTTTACGACAGTGTTCGATCACATACGTGTACTTGTGCGTGTGTGGTGTTCGAGCGGACAATACTAGTGGAATTTGGTTTAATCCGGATCCTAGTATTTGATTTTGGATTGGTTCAGTCTCATTGTATTCGTGTTCTTCGGAATACGGATGCGGGTATGTATATACAATTGACAGAGGCAGAGAAGGAGACACCTCATTAGGGTTTTGACCATTGCCTTGATTAAAACCATAATGAGATGGAGGAAATTGTTTACTAATTTTATTAGTGTTAATTGTGTCATGGTTAACTGGTTTGACCATTTGACTTGTTGACCATAGTTGACTTAGATATTTTTTTTTAGCATGAGATATTTTGCTTAGAATTAATTGTGACATGATAATGGTCAAATCAAATGAACCATCACAATTATTCTAATTAAAATTATTATTCCTTTTCCTTCATATGAGAGCTCACACTTCATTTTATCAAGAAGACACTCTCTCTCATAGCTCTCTCTCCTTCTTCCTCTCTCTCTCAAGCCCTAGTGTTTCATGAGTTGAAAATCAAGGGCCATTGAGACCAAGCCACGAAAACCACTCTTTACTCACTCTAGATCACTTAGTCTAGCAACCCAAGTGTTCTAGTTGTCTCATCTTGGAGGTTAAGCACTAGGTTGGATCTCTCGGGTGGATTTTCGACTACATCAAGAAGCCGACGAGGAGGTGTTTTTCCGTTTCACTCCAAGGAGCTTTCAAGGAGAAGGAGGACAGTGGAAAGAAGAGAAGGAATTGGAACTCTAGGTATAATCTTCTTACCGAGTAGATAATACCTCTAGCTAGTTTGTTAGTTATGGTTTGGCAAAGATCTTGTGTTCAAGTCGATGTTACCTTGTTTCAAAAAAATCGTTTTTTACCCGTTCCGCCTCCCCGCAAACCCGTGGGGTGAGTAACGTCGACTTCCAGTAGTATCAGAGCCGATTAAACCATAGCTAACAGTTTAAACGACAAGTTAAACTACGAAACCGAAATGACCCGAAAACATCAAAGCCAAGATTCAAGTTTCTGTCGTTTTTTAATCAGGCTCTGAAAATTATTTTAACAAGTACAGAGTGCTATTTGAACTGTAAAAAGAACACAGAACAAAAATGGGACATTTCCTCGAAAACTGGGCCGGCCAAAATGGCCAAATTTCCGGCGAGCTCGGTCCAAGTTGGATGGAAATGCTTCATTTTTGGTGTGTGACTTTTTGACTTTAATCTAAGGCTTCAGGAGTTGTTTGTTTTTGCCAATTTTGATTTTACTGTAAATTCTTTACTGTGGCAAATACCGGGTGTTTCGAAGTCGCAGTTTAATGTTGTTTAATGTTTCAAGTTCTGTTAAATGTGTTTATAAACTTCCACTAATTGCTATATGTTGGTTAGTTGGGAGTTGCACATTTCTGTGATGATTATATTGGTTTGTGTATATGAACTTGTTGGATTGTCGTGATGAATAGCCGGGGTGTGAGATGAAGGTTTTCATTCATTCATTCAATGTAAAATTTCTAAAGTTATGTAATATTATTTTTGCGAGGCACATCCGGGTTGAGCTTGTAGCCACCATTGTATTATTTCTTTTACTGTTTTTGCACCTAGGATAGACCCAAGGTGGGATGCACAAACTACCGGGTACTTTGAAGTGCCGAGTGGTATACTCACTTTGTTGAGAGAGGTTGCTTCACTTTGGGTATTTGGCGAGTAGTTTGCCGCACCCGTAGGGGTCTAGGGTAGGGTTTGGCTATTCATCGCGGCCGTGTAATCCGTTTTTCGTTGCAGGCTCAATCGAAACGCGGATTCCTGGTATATCCAATGTGTTCATCTGTTCTCTGGAATGCCTATCATTGCGTCTGACGAATGTGTGTGTGTGTGTGTGTATGATATCTAGTAGACGTTGCTTATGTTTTGCATCCGTGCTAGTCCAGCCCCCGCTCTGTCGTTAGTTATGTAACCTAACGGGTGATGACAGGGCCCCGTGGCGAATGCGAATGGTATAAGCATACGTTGTATTTTTCGTTTCTTTCTGCAATGGTAGGACTAATTGATGGGACAGCATTAACTCATTAATGCAAAGAAAACAAACCTAAACTAAGTCATTGGAACAATTTCAAAACCACTCGGTTTTCTTCAAAAAGCAAATTTTAAATGCGGAGCTTAAACCACTCCTTTTAAAAAGGGCTATCATGGTTCCTTCGATTATATCAAGTTCATTACGTTAACGGTTTCTCCAAAAACCAGCCGTAGCCCTCCGTCGTTTCAAATAAGCAATACATCGTATTCATGCTATGTTTGTTGGCCTACGTCAAGGCATAGTGAATGGTAGCAATGTGTTGCTTATTTGTTGCATAGATAGATGCATTAATTTATGACAGTCGTACAACCATGTTAGCCTACGTCAAGGGCGAGTACGGATGAGTCTAAATTAATCAGGACAACGACGGGTAGAACTTGACTAGCATCTTATGATTTGTTGGCCTACGTTAAGGTCATAAGAGTTTGGGGTAAAAATCACATCGGGAGTTTCAAACATAAAGGAAACTTGCAGATTTAGCATACCTTCTGGAGTGTGGTAGCTGGAGTAGCCTCCATTTAGGTCATCATACAATGATAGATGGATCTCGATTCCACTGATGAGTAGGATTACTCTCGGGAAATTTTCTCACTTAACAATCAATGTTATAAACCAAGTAGGTGTATAGAACGGTGTTAGCGGGGCTACGCCTCCAGGGAAAAGAGGTTATATAATTAAGGAACTTCGCGAAAACTTTGGAAAACCTCCCTCGAAGTACCGACACTAGCCTGACTGAAAGGTTAAGCAAGTATTGTGACGTGCGATTAATCCTGACTAATTCTTCTTTTAGGGGTTTGAAGAAGAATTTGAGGAAACAGTGAGAGCCATCCTGTTTAGATAAACTAATAAACCAATATAAACTTACAAGAGCATATGCTGAGTGTTTCTTTTCTCTCTCTCTGGCAGCTACCATGACAGGACTAAAACTATTACTTGAAAAGAATACACTGACCGGGCCAAACTATAAGGATTGGCTAAAGAACGTCAACATTGCATTGACTTATGACAATGTTGCATATGTCACCACCGCTACCGCTCCCCCTATCCCAGAACCAGATTCCTCAGTTGCGGCAAAAGAGGTCCGCAAAACTTGGGATCTAGACTGCAAGAAAGCTAAGTGTATCGTGCTGGCATCCATGAACAATTAACTCCAGAAACAGCACGAAAGTATGGATATTAAATACATTTTCTCCATTGCAAGGAATTGTATGGAGAGCACTCTCGTATCGCGAGGTACGAGACCTCAAGGAAACTATTCCAGATGATGTTAACTCTAGGATCACCTGTAGGAGAGCACGTCCTGAAAATGATCAGCCTCATTGAGGAACTCACAAACCTGGGATGCGTGTTAGAAAATGAGTTGTACATCGACTTGATTTTGCAGTCCCTTCCCCACGCGTTCTCTCAGTTCGTGCTGAACTTCAACATGCACGATATAGAAGCTGATTTTCTAAAGCTCCTCAACATGTTGAGGGTAGCAGAGAGCTCCTTGAAAAAGGAGAAGACCCCCGTTCTGTATGTTGGCCAATCATCCTCTTCTAAATCCAAAGCGAAAGCTAAGGGGAAGAAGAAGATGAACGCCACCAAACCGAAAGGTGGGGTCAAAAAGGTGCAGGGAACGAACAAGGCGGGGAGAGTGAAAGCGGACAAGAATGAATGCTATTATTGTCACAAGAAAGGGCAATGGAAAAAGGATTGCATGGCTTTCAAATCCAAGGACACAAAGCAAGCTACTGCTTTTTCTTCAGGTGTGTTTGTAATCGAAAACTGTTTTTCAGTAAACTCTACATCATGGGTACTTGATACCGGTTCCGGTTCTCACATCTGTAATTCTTTGCAGGCTCTGAGAAACCGTAGAGCACTGAAAGCAGGTGATATGACCCTCCGGGTTGGCAATGGAACAAACGTAGATGCTGCTGCAGTGGGTGGTTATCACCGGGGTTGACTAGTGGGCACACTTTGGTGTTGTACAGCTGTTTTTGTATTCCCAGCATGCTATGTAATATTATATCGGTATCTTTGTTGTCTAATGAAGGATATAATTTTGCACTTGAAAAAAATGTGTCACGCCCCGCTTCCCAAAATACGGAATACGAGGGGTAGACAAGGCCAGCCATGCTCCTACGGTCAAGGAAATATCCTGCCGTAGTCACACTTCGGCTTCTAGTTTATCATGGTAAACAGTGAAGATGCGCAGGTAATGAGAAATACAGTAACTGAAAGGAACAATGTGAAGTCTGACCTGAAGTGGAACAAACGAATGTAACTCGGAATGGCAAGACAAGAAGTCTGTGATGCACTGGTCCAGCCTAAATCTTCTTCTCATACTGAGCATGCATACTCAGGTCGTCAGAGCGACGCAACAACAATATTATTATAATAAGATAAAACAGGTAAGTGAGATAATACCAGTATAAGAACAGTGCAAGTAATCACTATGTCACTATATGATGCAGAATATGTTCTGTGTCCCTATCGGTCTCTAGGTCATGTTTGAAATCACATAGTGGAAGGAGGATCATGTTTAACAGGAGTCTCGTACATACCCGAGACAACGGCCCACATGCCCGGGACATAACCCTGTCAGCCGGATCGCTAGATCCTATCCTACACGTATCAGTATCACGGTTCGAATGATCATCCTCTAAACACGGTCCCGCTAAATACGATACTCTTTCCACTTTGATTTCCCCCTTTTCCCCAGGTTTACACTATTTATGATCTTGATCAGTCGTGTACAAGTATACCAATGGCACGGTTTTATCACTGTTCACTGTATTTATCACTGTCACGAATATTCACTTTCCATTGGGCACGGTTTTATCACTGTTCACTGTATTTATCATTGTCACGAATATTCACTTTCCATTGGTGTACTCGTCACTCCTAAACCAATATCTATCACGCACGATAATGCAATGTCCACACGCACTAACACTGAATATATGGCAAGGGTATGATATATGTGTATTGTATGCTACCAATAAGCTCTATATGTTATGAATCAACATGCATGTCATTAACTAAAATAATTTGCATAAATTAATATGTTAAGAATTCAGCAAAATGATACAAGTAAGATAATTAGAACACTCAGTAAGCAATTTATCAAAATTTGTTTCAGTTCAATCGGTATTCCGGTTTTCAAGATATAGCTATTTCATTTTAAATGCTCGCGTCTGGAAATACAGTTTCAGAACTGAACGTCCGTTTTGCGACACGAATTACACCCAGTTGGGCTCAGAATTTAGCGATGTCACAGTTAAACTAATTGTGGATTTTACTGTTATGTATTCAACTCATCGAACGGATCATCGATAGCAGTTTTGTATTAAAAGTTATGTTATGTACAAGGTGCTGGTGTAAGAGGGATCACTGCAGAAACTGCAGAACACCACAGTATTCTAAAATACAATTTAAATATCAAATGAAAGTGAAACGACACGGGACCAGATTCAAGGGTTAGATAACTAAATTCTCTACGCGAACATATAAGGTTCCGCGCATTTTCAGTTTAAGAAAGGGGTGTACAGGTGTTTCCAAGTTCAGTTATTCAAACGAACGTTGCCCCGGACTGCAGTTCAGGGCCGCGAATCGCCTCAGTATTCATTGTTATAAATTATCAAAATGTAAATATGAACTATGGATTACTGTAGGTTTATCTGTTGGCTTCGATACGAGCCAGACGGATCGATAATACCCATGGTGTGCTGGAAGTTATGCCTTGTACAATAAAGGGTATACATTCTGTCCCTGTTTGGGACAGCCATAGGTTCTGTTGATTTAAAATGTAATTTAAATAGTAAACGACAGTGAAAACGAATGAAATCACTCCCAATGGTTGCATAACAGACTTATCTTCGCTATAGTATAGGGTTCCGCATCATGGCATTTTCATACGGAAGGGAGAAGGTGTTGCAAAATGAGAATTGACAGCCAATGCTGCTCTGGACTGCAGTCCAGAGCCGCACTCCGAACCAATTTCCGTCATATTTTTAAAGCAGAAACATACTAAAAATTATATGGGGTTCTAGGTTGTCGAGTCGGCTTCGATATGAGCCCTCGAACGCAACATTCCAGCATATATATGATTTATGGTGAATTTAACGGTTTTCAGGTACAGTAGAATTTCAGTTTTACGATTAAACTTGGGGGCAGTTGTTTTAGTCGTTATCGATTACATCATCCAACAAAATTCACACACTATGTTCACAGCCCTACGGGCCAACCTACATCATTGAGTTCCGTCAAATTCGGTAATGTTTTCCTAAGGGAACAAGCATCG
The DNA here is from genome assembly GCA_030015575.1 of Agapanthus africanus. Lineage (NCBI taxonomy): Eukaryota > Viridiplantae > Streptophyta > Magnoliopsida > Asparagales > Amaryllidaceae > Agapanthus > Agapanthus africanus. Next base: position 547,797,667 of record JASDDO010000022.1, read on the forward strand.
AACAGTTACGGCACATAATAGTTTTAAACTTGTAACATTATAATTCATGTATTTAACGATTGTAACTTAGATAAATAGCATGTAAGCAAGTAAAAACTTGCCTGACGACGACGGTCGGCGAGGGCAGGAGACGGCGCGGTGCGGGCGTGGGTTCGAGTTTTCTCGTGGTCGCGGGATGAAAAAGGAGAAGAGAAGGAGCTAAGGATTTTGGGAAATTTAAGAAGGGAGTGAGAGAGATTGAGGGAGTGTTTTGTTGGAAATGAAAATATGGATTTTATAGAGGGAGAGAGAGAGTGAACGTGAGGTTTTGGATGAGTGAATGTGAGATGTAAAGAAGAGAGGGAGTGGGGTTTGAGGGTGTAAAGGGAGAAAGAGAGAATAAGTGAGGGTGTAAAGAGAAAGAGAGAATAATTTGTTGTAAAGAGAGGGAAAAAGAGAGAGATAATGTGAGGGGGGGTTGTGAACGTGAGGGGTGAGGGATGAAAGAGAGAGATATGTGTAGGTATTAATTAAATTAGATATAATTAAAGAATATAACATTTGTCCGTTTTGAGATTTTGGCAAATACAAACTTACTCCAAAACACGCCCGGGTTGGGTCTAAAAATTCAGATTTAAAATATGAAAAATATATGTGACGTCCAAATTTCAAAATGAATGCCCGGGTAACGAAAATGCATACCCCCAAGATTGGATGCACGCACATGCGCGTAACCATCCAAACAAGTCCGTTTCACTGAACGGGACAAGAACAAGATGCGCGGATACTACCGCGGGGTTAGGGGTATCATGCAGGCCATGAAATGTATTTTTAAAATATTTTATTCGACTTTATATTTTATATTAAAAAAAAGCAGATACCAGATATAATACTATTCACACCCAAAAAGAAATAAATCAAGAAGTAGCCATAAATAAAGAAATACCCAAAAATATAAAACTGGTATGAATGAACTAGGGTATTACATTATACCCAACTACAAAAAGAATTTCGTCCTCGAAATTCCTAAAACAAGGAAAGGTAATCAAACATTAATCTACGAGAAGAGATGTGGAAACTTCTACCGAATCTCGTCTTCTCGTTCCCAAGTCGATTATCCGTGCGAGCGATTCCTCCATGAAACAAGTACGAGAGGGATTATCTTGTTCTTAAGGACCTTTTCTTTTCGATCAACAATCGACATTGGCCGTTCTTCATAGGTCAAGTCCTCCCTTACTGTCAGCTCTGAATGATCAAGCACGTGTGTTTCATCTCGAACATACTTACGGAGTTGAGATACATGAAACATGCCATGAACACTCGTCAAAGATGGTGGTAAAGCCAATCGGTATGCTACTTTTCCAACGCGCTCGATGATATCGAAAGGCCCCACGAATCGAGGACTAAGCTTGCCTCGACTCCAAAAATGAATTACTCCTCTGGTTGGTGATATCTTCAAGAATACCAAATCACCAACTGCGAACTCTAAAGGTCTTCTTGTTGTATCGGCCCAACTTTTCTGCCGATCTTGTGCTGCCTTCTTGTGGTTCCGGATAATATTAACATTCTCTACTATTTGCACGATAAGATCCGATCCCAACAATCTTCGTTCACCAACATCGTCCCAACAGACGGGTGAGCGACACTTGCAACCATATAGCGCTTCGAATGGAGCCATCTGAATAGTCGCCTGAAAGCTGTTATTATACGAAAACTCCACCAAGTGTATATGATCCTCCCATTAACCCTTGAAGTCTATCATGCAAGCTCTCAACATGTCTTCAAGAGTTTGGATTGTTCTCTACGACTGGCCATCTGTCTGGGGATGATAAGTAGTGCTAAATTTCAATCGCATCCCCAAACTTTCTTGTAAACTCCTCCAGAAGTGTGATAAGAATCGGGTGTCACGATCAGAAACGATGCTCACAGACACTCCGTGCAATCTCACAATCTCCTGTATGTACCGTTCTGCTAACGCTTTCGTCGACTGACCAACTCGAATGGTATGAAAAGAGCTGCCTTGGTCAATCGATCAACGATCACCCAAACTGCATTGTTGCCGTTTGAACTCCGCGGTAAAGCTGTCACGAAATCCATGGTTATATGTTCCCACTTCCATTGAGGAATCGGAAGTGGTTGCAATAAACCAGCAACTCGTTGATGTTCAGCCTTAACTTGCTGACATACCAAGCACTTTGCTACAAAGTGGGCAATCTCCCTTTTCATGCCTTCCCACCAGAAATTTTGTCGCAGATCGTGATACATTTTCGTGCCTCCTGGATGTACGGAATATGCGGAACTGTGCGCCTCCTTCATAACTTCTTCGTGAATGTCTCCTTTCGGCCCACACAAACGGCTACCATATCGCAACGAACCATCTTCATGAATCAACAAGTCCGTTCGAAATCCCGCTTCAACTTGCTCTCGAAACTTCTGAAATCTTGGATCGTGCGACTGTGCTGCTTTAATATTATCGATCAACGACGAGTGTACTTGCAGCTGCATTAACTGTCCCGAAAATACAGTAGCAGGATCTCCAACTCGAATCTCCGAAAATCATCGATAAGCTCTCTCTGTGCTGTCAACATTCGTATTGCTGGCAACCGACCAAGCGCATCCGGCACAACATTAACTTTTCCCTGATGATACTTAAGATCAGGGTCGTAGTCAGCCATCAGCTCCAACCATCTACGTTGTCTTATATTAAGCTCTTTCTGTGTGAACACGTAGTTTAGGCTTTTGTGATCGGTGAATACTTCAACCTTTTCGCCCAACAAGTAGTGTCTCCAAATTTTCAGAGCGAAAAAACACTGCTGCCAGCTCCAAATCATGAGTTGGGCAATTCTTCTCATGAGTCTTCAACTGTCTCGGTGCATAGGCTATAACTTTCCCGTGCTGCATCACAACACATCCCAAGCCTTTCCCAGACGCGTCGCTGTGAATCACCAATCCTCCGGAACCATCGGGTACGGTCAAAAGAGGTGCGGTTATCAACCTTTGTTTCAATGCCTCAAAAGCTAACGCACATCTATCCGTCCATATGAACGGTACCTCTTTTCGCGTAAGCTTGGTCAAGGCTCAGCTAAACGCGCAAAATTCTCCACGAACCTTCTGTAGTATCCGGCAAGTCCAAGAAAACTTCTGATCTCTGCTACGTTCTTCGGAATCGGCCAATCTTGAACTGCTACAATCTTCTCAGCGATTCCAACTCCGGATACGACGTGCCCCAAAAACTTCACTTCTTCGAGCCAAAATTCGCACTTGCTCATCTTCGTATATAATCTTTCTTGCCACAACGTTTGCAGTGCGATCTTTAAGTGTTTTGCGTGCTCTTCTAAGCTTCTTGAATAGACCAGAATATCAACGATAAACACCACTATAAACTGGTCTAAGAATGGTGAAAAGATTCGGTTCATCAAGTCCATGAATATTGCTGGCGCATTCGTTACTCCGAAAGGCATTCGCAATGTCCATACTGAGTTCGGAACGTCGTCTTGCAAATATCTTCTGATTTAACTCGGACTTGATGATATCCGGATCGCAAATCCAGCTTCGAGAATACCCTCGCGCCATAAAGCTGCTCAAATAATCTGGATCGAGTACTTGTTCTCAATAGTCACCCGGTTTAATTCTCGATAATCGATGCACATCCTCCTTGTGCCATCTATCTTCTTGACTAGAAGAACTGGAGCTTCCCAAGGTGAATCGCTGGTGCGAATCCAACCCTTTCTCTAGCAATTCGGCAACCTGCTTCTTGACTTCCTCCAATTCCACTGGTGCCATTGGATAGTATACCTTAAGATTGGCGCTGCACCAGGAACAAGATCAATCGCGAACTCTATGCCTCGCTTCGGCGGTAAACCTGATATGTCTTCGAACACGTCCATGAAATCTCGAACAACAGCTGGCATATCTTCCTTATCCACTTCCATCGACGAAAGAACATTGTTTGTCGGCCTAGCCCTAAACTCGACTGGCCCTACAGAACTGCTTCCTCCAGCAAAACAAACTCCGGATGTCCGGGAATCTGGAGAATCACTTTCCTTTCCTTACAATCAATATGAGTGTGGAAAGTGCTGCGAAAATCCATTCCCAAGACAACAACAAACAAAGGGATGCATCGGAATTGAATAATTCTAATGCGGGGAAAAACAAGAACAAGTAAGATACCGAGATGACTTCATCCAACGTCAAGATACTGAAGAGGATTAAGCACGGTAAACAGGATTCAAGCTCGCGATAAAATATGAACTGGAAAGTAAGAGAATCAAGGCAATATGAAGACCATGGAACACGGAAATTAATCAAGACCAGGACTCCAAGTTACTTAAATAGAGTACCGCATTGTAACCATGCTGAAGTTCATAGTTACAATCACATAACTCCACTCAAGTCGCCCAAATCCTAGTATTAGAATCAAGGAACATGGAGAAACAATAGAGAACCAAAAGGTTTTAAGTCAAGATGCAAAGTGGTTTGCATATCGTCAAGACGAAGGATAAAAGAAAGATATGATTCAAGAATCATGATAGCAATGTGGCACGACATGTTCCTAATCACAAGTATTTTGATTCGTGTATTGGGTCCAATACCCAACTACAAAAGAATCAAACTCGATTAACCTATAACCTATTCTCTGATACCAACAAAACCATGTCACGCCCCGCTTCCCAAAATACGGAATACGAGGGGTAGACAAGGCCAGCCATGCTCCTACGGTCAAGGAAATATCCTGCCGTAGTCACACTTTGGCTTCTAGTTTATCATGGTAAACAGTGAAGATGCGCAGGTAATGAGAAATACAGTAACTGAAAGGAACAATGTGAAGTCTGACCTGAAGTGGAACAAACGAATGTAACTCGGAATGGCAAGACAAGAAGTCTGTGATGCACTGGTCCAGCCTAAATCTTCTTCTCATACTGAGCATGCATACTCAGGTCGTCAGAGCGACGCAACAACAATATTATTATAATAAGATAAAACAGGTAAGTGAGATAATACCAGTATAAGAACAGTGCAAGTAATCACTATGTCACTATATGATGCAGAATATGTTCTGTGTCCCTATCGGTCTCTAGGTCATGTTTGAAATCACATAGTGGAAGGAGGATCATGTTTAACAGGAGTCTCGTACATACCCGAGACAACGGCCCACATGCCCGGGACATAACCCTGTCAGCCGGATCGCTAGATCCTATCCTACACGTATCAGTATCACGGTTCGAATGATCATCCTCTAAACACGGTCCCGCTAAATACGATACTCTTTCCACTTTGATTTCCCCCTTTTCCCCAGGTTTACACTATTTATGATCTTGATCAGTCGTGTACAAGTATACCAATGGCACGGTTTTATCACTGTTCACTGTATTTATCACTGTCACGAATATTCACTTTCCATTGGGCACGGTTTTATCACTGTTCACTGTATTTATCATTGTCACGAATATTCACTTTCCATTGGTGTACTCGTCACTCCTAAACCAATATCTATCACGCACGATAATGCAATGTCCACACGCACTAACACTGAATATATGGCAAGGGTATGATATATGTGTATTGTATGCTACCAATAAGCTCTATATGTTATGAATCAACATGCATGTCATTAACTAAAATAATTTGCATAAATTAATATGTTAAGAATTCAGCAAAATGATACAAGTAAGATAATTAGAACACTCAGTAAGCAATTTATCAAAATTTGTTTCAGTTCAATCGGTATTCCGGTTTTCAAGATATAGCTATTTCATTTTAAATGCTCGCGTCTGGAAATACAGTTTCAGAACTGAACGTCCGTTTTGCGACACGAATTACACCCAGTTGGGCTCAGAATTTAGCGATGTCACAGTTAAACTAATTGTGGATTTTACTGTTATGTATTCAACTCATCGAACGGATCATCGATAGCAGTTTTGTATTAAAAGTTATGTTATGTACAAGGTGCTGGTGTAAGAGGGATCACTGCAGAAACTGCAGAACACCACAGTATTCTAAAATACAATTTAAATATCAAATGAAAGTGAAACGACACGGGACCAGATTCAAGGGTTAGATAACTAAATTCTCTACGCGAACATATAAGGTTCCGCGCATTTTCAGTTTAAGAAAGGGGTGTACAGGTGTTTCCAAGTTCAGTTATTCAAACGAACGTTGCCCCGGACTGCAGTTCAGGGCCGCGAATCGCCTCAGTATTCATTGTTATAAATTATCAAAATGTAAATATGAACTATGGATTACTGTAGGTTTATCTGTTGGCTTCGATACGAGCCAGACGGATCGATAATACCCATGGTGTGCTGGAAGTTATGCCTTGTACAATAAAGGGTATACATTCTGTCCCTGTTTGGGACAGCCATAGGTTCTGTTGATTTAAAATGTAATTTAAATAGTAAACGACAGTGAAAACGAATGAAATCACTCCCAATGGTTGCATAACAGACTTATCTTCGCTATAGTATAGGGTTCCGCATCATGGCATTTTCATACGGAAGGGAGAAGGTGTTGCAAAATGAGAATTGACAGCCAATGCTGCTCTGGACTGCAGTCCAGAGCCGCACTCCGAACCAATTTCCGTCATATTTTTAAAGCAGAAACATACTAAAAATTATATGGGGTTCTAGGTTGTCGAGTCGGCTTCGATATGAGCCCTTGAACGCAACATTCCAGCATATATATGATTTATGGTGAATTTAACGGTTTTCAGGTACAGTAGAATTTCAGTTTTACGATTAAACTTGGGGGCAGTTGTTTTAGTCGTTATCGATTACATCATCCAACAAAATTCACACACTATGTTCACAGCCCTACGGGCCAACCTACATCATTGAGTTCCGTCAAATTCGGTAATGTTTTCCTAAGGGAACAAGCATCGAACAGTTACGGCACATAATAGTTTTAAACTTGTAACATTATAATTCATGTATTTAACGATTGTAACTTAGATAAATAGCATGTAAGCAAGTAAAAACTTGCCTGACGACGACGGTCGGCGAGGGCAGGAGACGGCGCGGTGCGGGCGTGGGTTCGAGTTTTCTCGTGGTCGCGGGATGAAAAAGGAGAAGAGAAGGAGCTAAGGATTTTGGGAAATTTAAGAAGGGAGTGAGAGAGATTGAGGGAGTGTTTTGTTGGAAATGAAAATATGGATTTTATAGAGGGAGAGAGAGAGTGAACGTGAAGTTTTGGATGAGTGAATGTGAGATGTAAAGAAGAGAGGGAGTGGGGTTTGAGGGTGTAAAGGGAGAAAGAGAGAATAAGTGAGGGTGTAAAGAGAAAGAGAGAATAATTTGTTGTAAAGAGAGGGAAAAAGAGAGAGATAATGTGAGGGGGGGGTTGTGAACGTGAGGGGTGAGGGATGAAAGAGAGAGATATGTGTAGGTATTAATTAAATTAGATATAATTAAAGAATATAACATTTGTCCGTTTTGAGATTTTGGCAAATACAAACTTACTCCAAAACACGCCCGGGTTGGGTCTAAAAATTCAGATTTAAAATATGAAAAATATATGTGACGTCCAAATTTCAAAATGAATGCCCGGGTAACGAAAATGCATACCCCCAAGATTGGATGCACGCACATGCGCGTAACCATCCAAACAAGTCCGTTTCACTGAACGGGACAAGAACAAGATGCGCGGATACTACCGCGGGGTTAGGGGTATCATGCAGGCCATGAAATGTATTTTTAAAATATTTTATTCGACTTTATATTTTATATTAAAAAAAAGCAGATACCAGATATAATACTATTCACACCCAAAAAGAAATAAATCAAAAAGTAGCCATAAATAAAGAAATACCCAAAAATATAAAACTGGTATGAATGAACTAGGGTATTACAAAATGTCATGAACATTCTCCTGAATCAAGAAATGATTGGGTTTGGCACACTGGAAAACGGCATATACATACTTAATCAACCCCAAGTTTTCAATATTCAAAATACACTCAAAAGAAAGGCTCCAGATTTAAACGAAGCCTTCCTATGTCATTGTAGACTTGGTCATATAAATGAAACAAGGTTGACTAAGTTGCATAAAGATGGATATTTAGATCAATTTGAGTATTCATCATATGCAACTTGTCAATCATGTATCAAAGGGAAAATGACCAAATCTCCGTTCACCGGACACGGAGAAAGAGCCACGGAACTCTTAGGACTTGTACACAGCGATGTATGTGGTCCGATGTCTACACATGCACGAAGCGGTCATTTCTACTTCATTACTTTTACTGATGATTTCTCAAGATTTAGACATGTGTTCTTAATGAAACATAAATCTGAAGCCTTGGAGAAATTTAAGGAGTATAAAAATGAAGTAGAGAAACAGACTGGTAAAAGCATCAAGACGCTTCGATCTGATCGAGGTGGAGAATACTTAAGTACCAGTTTCCTTGAATGCTTAAAAGATAATGGAATTCTCTCTCAGCTTACTCCTCCGTATATACCTCAGCATAATGGTGTATCAGAAAGGAGGAATCGCACGCTGCTAGACATAGTGCGTTCAATGATGAGTAGTGCTGAGTTGCCACTTTCCTTCTGGGGTTTTGCGCTAGAATCAGCTGCATACCTATTGAATAGAGTTCCGACTAAGTCTGTGCCTACCACTCTATATGAAATGTGGAGTGGGAAGAGACCATATCTCAAGTATCTCAAGATATGGGGGTGTCCAGCATTTGTAAAAAGCAGAATCCGGACAAGCTCGAGGCACGATCGGTCTTGTGCAAGTTTGTGGGATACCCCAAGCATTCGAGGGGGTATCTTGTCTACCATACTGAAGAACAAAAGGTGTTTGTCGCTCGCCACATTGTCTTCTTAGAGAGAGAATTTCTTGCAAAAGAAATTAGTGGGGGCACGGTAGAACTGGAAGAAATTCCAGAACCACAAACTGCTGCCGAGGACTTAGTGGAACCTCAAGTTTCAATAGAGCCCGACGAACCAACGCCGCTCCGCAAATCTAGTAGGCTTTCTCGTCCGCCTGAGAGATACTATGGGTTTCTTATAGATAGAGATCGAGAGGATTGCATTATCGATGATAATGAGCCTACTAATTTTCAGCAGGCTATCACGAGTAAAGACTCGGTGAAGTGGCTGGATGATATGAGATCCGAAATGGAATCCATATACACCAATAAAGTATGGACTTTGGATGTTGCTCCTCCTGGGGTAAAACCAGTTGGATGCAAATGGATCTTCAAAAAGAAGATTGGTGCATTTGGACAAGTAGAAACCTACAAAGTTAGGCTCGTTGCAAAAGGTTTTCATCAAAGATCAGGATTAGACTATGATGAAACCTTTTCTCCGATAGCTATGCTTAAATCCATTCGGATCCTGCTTTCCATTGCTGCCTTCCATAACTAAGAAATCCGGCAGATGGTCGTAAAAACAGCTTTTCTAAATGGATTTAGAAGAAAGTGTTTACATGGATCAACCAGAAGGTTTCTTAGACAGTAGGAGCAGCGGAAAAGTGTGCAAGTTGCTTAAATCCATTTATGGATTAAAGCAAGTATCGCGGAGTTGGAACATCTGCTTTGATGAGACAGTCAAAGAATTTGACTTTATCAAAAATGTAGATGAACCGTACATTTACAGGAAGATTGTAGAAGGAGCGATAGTCTTCCTCGTTCTGTACGTCAATGACATACTGCTGATAGGGAATGATATCCCTATGCTACAATCAGTAAAGCTCTTCTATTCACAGAAATTCTCCATGAAAGACTTGGGAGATGCCTCCTACATTCTGGGGATTAAGATCTATCATGATAGATCAAAAAGAATGTTGGGACTTTCACAGTCCAGCTACATTGACACTATACTAAAGAGATTTAGTATGGAAGATTCCAAGCGCGGTAATTTACCCGCTTGTCACGGGATCACCCTCTCCAAAGAGATGTCTCCAAAGACTGATGAAGAGAGGGCTCGCATGGGCATTATACCCTACGCTTCGGCTGTAAGATCTATAATGTATGCGATATTATGTACCAGACCAGATGTAGCTTACGCACTTAGTGTGGTAAGAAGGTATCAGTCTGACCCAGGTAAGAAGTATTGGATAGCGGTAAAGAATATTCTCAAGTATCTGAGAAAGACTAAGGAGATGTTCTTGGTTTACGGTAATGGGGACCTCCAGGTCGAGACTTTTACCGAATCCAGCTTCCAAAGTGACAAAGATGACTCTAAATCCGTTTCGGGTTTTGTGTTTACACTCAATGGAGGGACGGTATGTTGGAAGAGTTCCAAACAGGATACCGTTACAGACTCAACAATGAAAGCTGAGTATATAGCTGCTAACGATGCCGCAAAAGAGGCTATCTGAATGAAAAAGTTCATCTCTGAACTTCAGGTGGTTCCATCCATTGCCAATCCAATACCTTTGTATTGTGATAACAATGGGGCTATGGCATTAGCGAAGGAACAAAGATCCCATCAGAAATCCAGGCATATCTTGAGGCGGTATCACCTGATCAGGTAGATCATGGATCGCCGGGAGATCGAGGTGCGGAGAATGGACACAAAAGACAACACGGCAGATCCATTCACCAAGGCCATCCCTCAAGTCCAGTTCGAGAGGCTGTTTAAGATGTTGGGCATGCGATAAGACAGCAACTGGATCTAGTACAGACAGTGGGTACTCATTGCACCAATTACAGGCCTTAGTGCAAGTGGGAGATTGTTGGATATATATGCCCTAGAGGCCTTCATTGTATAGGATGCTAGTAATATATATGTACAGGACAATCTTGCTCGATATGATAGTACGCTATTTGGTTTGTCTTTATCTTAACATGTGATATATTTTACTTTTTGTTTCATATATTGTGAACATGTTGATAAAGCCCGTAGGATGTTTGCCTGACTACCAGCGTTGTGATGGCAGTCATACTTGTGGGAGCTGGGTGGTCAATTGGCACGTCCTTAAATGTCTCTAGTCGCAGGAGTATTAAGACTGGGCATCGATACTCCAGAGTAGACTAGTGTATACATATCTAGACCCTGACAAGGGACGATGGATTGGTCCCGCAGCCATTGGTGATGTGCACCTAATATTGTATACAGATGCTCACTGGGTGTGAGTTCACCGGACAGGACTCGCCGAGGACTGACTAGATGGTATTATACCTAACGTCAGATAGCAGTTCTCTGGTGACATGTGTGCAGATAGTCTGTCGACCTGAGGTCGTCATTTGTCTCGTGTGAGTTCCCACTGTGCTTTGATTACTACCCTACCACGGCTCAAAGAATTTATGCAAACGGGTTTTAGTTGGGTAAAGTCCCGAGCCACATGGAGGCAGTGAGCAACTGTTAGGGATTCGTCTCTCCCGGTATAGGGAGTCGATATCGTACAGTGATCGGTTGGTCATTACCATAAGTCCCTAGCCAGGATTGATTGAGAATTACTGGTAGACAGACCAGTAGATCCTCGGATGGTCTTGAGCCATACCGACACGACTTGTACGGTTATTAGGGGTCTGACGTTTTCCACCCACCTAGACCTTACATGCGATACTCTCAGACGAACAGACCGGACTGCATGGATATTGTCACGGACAGCTCAGTAGGGGTTTCGGACGACTTCGCTCTTCGGTCTTCTTATCGACATCTACCTGGGGACCGTTACGTACAGCTAGTACCGCTTGCGGCCTGTGGTTAAACCCACTGCCAGCGTAGTGTTGAGTCTTTAGAGTCCTACACGGAGAGTTTCCCGGCTTCGGGCGAAACGAGTAGAGGTCGTATGGTTTTACGACAGTGTTCGATCACATACGTGCACTTGTGCGCGTGTGGTGTTCGAGCGGAAAATACTAGTGGGCTTTGGTTTAAGTCGGATCTTAGTATTTGATTTTGGATTGGTTCAATCTCATTGTATTCGTGTTCCTTGGAACACGGATGCGGGTATGTATATACAGTTGACAGAGGCAGAAAAGGAGACACCTCATTAGGGTTTTGACCATTGACTTGATTAAAACCATAATGAGATAGAGGAAATTGTTTACTAATTTTATTAGTGTTAATTGTGTCGTAGTTAATTGATTTGACCATTTGACTTGTTGACCATAGCTGACTTAGATATTTTTGTTGAGCATGAGATATTTTGCTTAGCATTAATTGTGACATGATAATGGTCAAATCAAATGAACCATCACAATTATCCTAATTAAAATTATTATTCTTTTTCCCTCATATGAGAGCTCACACTTCATTTTATCAAGAAGACACTCTCTCTCATAGCTCTCTCTCTTTCTTCCTCTCTCTCAAGCCCTAGTATTTCATGAGTTGAAAATTAAGGGCCATTGAGACCAAGCCACGAAAATCACTCTCTACTCACTCTAGATCACTTAATCTAGCAACCCAAGTGTTCTAGTTGCCTCATCTTGGAGGTTAAGCTCTAGGTTAGATCTCTCGAATAGATCTTCTACTACATCAAGAAGCCGACGAGGAGGTGTTTTTCCGTTTCACTCCAAGGAGCTTTCAAGGAGAAGGGGGACAGCGGAAAGAAGAAAAGGACTTGGAACTCTAGGTATAATCTTCTTACCGAGTAGATAATACCTCTAGCTAGTTTGTTAGTTATGGTTTAGCAAAGATCTTGTGTTCAAGTCGATGTTACCTTGTTTGAAAAAAAATTGTTTTTTACCCGTTCCGCCTCCCCGCAAACCCGTGGGGTGAGTAACGTCGACTTACACCTTTGCTGAGGATCGACATCTATTGTCATTCGATCTCGACGCACCTTAGGTCTTCCGGGCCCTATATTTTTTTCTGGCGGTAATACAGTCGGTTTTTGTCTGTTCCTAGTATAATAGTGCCAATAGCGACTGTCTGGTATAGGATGAAATTTTGGATCGTATGCGTCTTGATAATTGGAAACTATATAGTAACGGGAAGAAAAATTGTAATGTGATTTATGCATGCTGCTCGCAGCAGCAATTGCGTGGGCACAAGGTAAATGTTGTTACTGGAAAACACCGCATGTGCACGAAGAGAGCCCTTCATCTCTAAAAATTACGGTATATTGATTCTCATTACTCCCCGTTACTTGAAACTCCGCTGTGTCAAACCTTTCAGATCTGTAGTATTGTGCTCTGCGCTCTCTTTTCCGGAATATATCTTCGTAATACACGGTGGGTGGAGTCTCTATCGCCAAGGACTTTTCCTTTCTTTGCACAAAGTAAGTATTCACTCTGAAAAAGGTTCGAACAATCAACCCCTGTATTGGTAAGCCTCTAACACTTTTAAGGACCCAGTTGAAGCTTTCAGACATATTAGTGGTCATTAGTAGATATCTGCATCCATTATCATGTGCTTGTGACCACATGCATACTGGATACTCATCTAACCACGCTTTCGCGGCTTAACTCATCTCTCCAATTTTCGTCATGTACATGTCATGAACATTAGGGTCAGACGCTTCACCGTCTTTGTACATAAGCTTATGTAGATCTGAATTTTTTAATTTTCTATCAAAATTTTGCCTGAAGTGCCGCAGGCAAAACCTATATGGGGTCGTCGAAAATACAGCTCTCATTGCAGCTAGTATTCCTAGATGTCTATCATATATGATACATAAATCTGTTTTACCAATAACAGATGGGACACTTTTGAGTTGACGGAAAAACCATGACCAGGATGATGTATTTTCACCCTCGACAATAGAAAATCACAACGGAAATATACTGTTATTAGCATCAACACCTGTAGCAATTAACATGCAACCTCTGTACTTACCATATAGATACGTTCCATCCACGCACAATACCGGCCGATAGTGTGTGAAACCAGCCGTACAAGGAGCAAACCACCAGAAAATTCTTTGAAACCTGACACGGCCATCGACATTTGTTTCTGTGGTTTTTAACCGGTATACGGACCCCGGATTTGATACTTTCATGGCTTCCATAAAAGGGACTAGTGAGTTGTACGAGCTTTCCAAATCCCAAAATATCTTACATAAAACCTTTCTACGAGCATCTCATGCCTTCACATACGAAATCTGAATTTTGTGCTCTCCGCTGACGTAGAGCCATATCTCTCAGGAAGTCATCGGCACATCTGTACGGATTAGTGGCATGATTAGTGAGCAAATGTAAGATGAAGTGCAATTCCTGTGATCTTTTAACATAATAGAATTGATGCAAGTATGTTTTTGGTTGTATTTCGTGATCTTGCAAGTTTTGGCTCTTTTGGAACAACATGCATGCAATCTCCACTTACATTAAGGAGTTTTCGTACATACCACGGTATAGTACGTCTTATTTGACTCTTCGGTTTTAAATATAACGTTTTTTTTGAATATCTCACGACTTCAGCTTACAAATAAGATCTCTTTTTTCCTGAAACATATCCCTAACAGTGACGCAATCTTCGCTTGCTACTGTCGCTTCCAAATAGGGTTCAGTATTTACTTCTGTCATGGCTAAGTCTACCCAACTATCATCTTCCAGCGAATCGAGGCCGGGATCTTCTAGTTCGACAAAATCATTATTCACAGCCATATCATCAATCAATGCTACTTCATTCAATTCAGCGGTATATTCCACACTATCCTCCCCTTGATGACCTTCACCAGTTTCATCATCATCACTGTAACACATATCAATGTCACCCGTAGCAACATAAAGCTCGGGTGCAATATATGATGGTTGAAGTCGGTGTAATGTGGATGGTTCGGGATGAAAAGACCGGAAAGATGTGGACGGACGTGCTTGGAATGCACTACTTGGATCATATTGGAATGATACTGAGTATGGGAAAATCTGCGTTTAGTATATAAATTGCTTATATAATTTTTCCTTAATATTTTCGTATTACGAAGAATATAAATATAATAACCACTTGTTTCAGATTTATTTACCTTTGGAAGGTTGTATATGGTAATCCTTGTTGTTCTTCAGGGGTGCATATAACTGCAGCAGTCGATTGGGAAAACATGTATTCAATATATAAAATATATTGGTATTTTGGTATTACAAAAGGTGGATTTATAAAATATTTACCCTTGAGTTTGAAGGTTTGAATAATGTTGTGTATAGTCATATCCACTGAGACTGACGGTATCATCGTTAACCATGTGACCGTACCCCCAGGAACTACCTCCAGCATTACCATCAAAATTACCCGTTGGAGTAACATCTGATACTTCCAATTGTTTCTTCTGAACTAAAAGTTCAAAAGAATGCTGGGTGTTTGCCAGACCGAAGTCTATCATCGAAGATATTGATGCATCATCTATAATTTCAACCAATACATTTCCACTAAACATAGGCCATATACAACTTAACCTAAGCTTAGTTTCACGGGGATCGTATTTCGTAATTTTAAACACTTTATTCTCGATTTCATTATAAGTCGTTGATGGTTCTAATCGCATAATTCTTGCGCACCCGCCCATATACTCGGGACATTGTGCACTTGTGATAATCTGGCCATCGTATTTATATACAACAAATAAACTTGAACTTACCATTATCTGCATAAATAAACGTTGAAAATAAAATAAATAAACTCGTACCATTCACAAAAGGATTCTCTAACGAGAGTTTTGGAGTCATAATTGTAAAGGGTTAAAAATAGTGATAAAAAAGTATTTTTATAAAGTGAGAGTGTTAAAAATAGCGATAAAAAGTATTTTTTTAATGTATATGGTGGGGAAGGTCATTACCCCATGAGTTTTCTATAGGTAATATAGCGATAAAGGCACATGCAAGTTCATGGTGTTTTTGTGTAATTTCGGTGTACGATTTATTTAGCACAAATTTTAAACAGTTCAAAAGTAAATGAGATGAATAATATTTTAAAGTGGTGTTAGATTATTTGTGTGATTAATTTGGCATAGCAAGTGATAAAATTCATTTTAAAAGAATAATCTAATGCTAACTCCATTTTAAATTGTTACCGTTTTAAGAAGTGGTTTGAGATGAAATGAAGGAGAGAAAGAAGGAACTTACGGGTTTTCGAGCTTTGAAAAAAGAGGGAGAGAGGAGGAGATCTTCGTGAAATCGTAGCAGCGTCGAGAACGACTCCGGTCTTCAAAAGAACTAACTTGAAGCGAGCTGACTCCGCTTAACTAGTTTAACTCCTCTTGAACTTGGAAATTTTTAGAGAATTTTTGCTATAAATTTCAGAATAAGGAAAATTGGAGCGGAATGGAGAGCAAATGGAGAGGAGAGAGAACTGTTTTTATAGGAACACGCTGTTTGCTGCCGAAAACAGAGACGGAACCGCGTAGCTCGTCTTGCCTGAATTTGGGGGCAGATACTATTTGGTTTTATCCGTCCACCTCTCCGAAGATACCAAGTTTATTTATGGCACCATGCATCGAAGGTTTAGACGGATGTGGCCGATGTAGCAGATTTCGTCAGATTCACCCTCATTGTGAGGGGTTTTTTTATTGTGGGGACGCTCTTCCCTACAACGCAAGCCCCTGCTGTTAATTACGCTACCGCATCGCGGTAACCACTTTCTCCTTCTCCAGATGGTCACTTCGTGTCGTGTATGTTTGTTTTATTTTTGGTTGCCCGTGGATTGTATACGGAGACTAATTTATGTTGTCGCCCGTAGGGCTTGGATTAGTCCAAATCCATATTTTCTTAGATTTGGTTTTGGGTTGAGTTTAAGAATCGTTAATCTCATTTGAGACTAAGATCAATTTAAACGTTTGTTAAGAATACGTTAGTCTAATTTTAGACTAATATCTACTTAACAGGATCATTTAGATCCAACAAAAGAGCATTTGGACTCTATTGTTTTAGTTTAGAGACATTGCGATCCATAAGTTTAAGGACATCATAGTCCGTGACAGTTTAAAGACGTCATAGTCTGTAAAGTTTAAAGACATCATAGTCTATGAGTTTAAGGACCCCACAGTCAATAAAGTTTAAGGACATCACAGTCTATGAGTTTAAGGACCCCACAGTCCGTAAAGTTTAAGGACATCATAGTCCAGTTTAAAGACGTCATAGTCTGTGTGGTTTTGGTTCAACCGTTTGGGGATGCACCAAAAGTTATTGGTTATTGGGACCCTCCATCTCTCTGAAGACGTTGAAGAATTACAACGACATATATCAGAGGTATGAAGAGATGTACCCTTGAACCAATGTCGGTTGGGAGATCTGTAGTCAAGTTTGGGACTAAGATCAAAGATTTATGAGCATATAAGCTCAATTAGGGATCTGTGGCCAAATTGGGCTCGGCCCATTCAGTTAAAATGTAGGACATATAATTAGGCTCAGTCCTTTTTCATTTAACAATGCTGAGCATTGATTTGGGTTCTGACAACATTTTTGTCTTTTATTGAGTGTTGAGCACTCATTATGGTTTTGGGGCTTTATTTAAAGAACAATTTATGTTCTCTCAACGCACACGTGAGGAGCACGTGGCGTGCTTGGCGCTGAGCGCCAGATTTAAAGCGCTAAGGCGCTTCCTGTGAGATAGCGCACACATGGGGGAGCCGGGATTGAAAACACCCTATTTTGATAAATTTAAAGTAATCTATTTTATTTTAATAATTTTAATTTTATTCTATCCTATTACAAAAAAAACTAAGAAAAGTAAAGGGGACACGCTCAAGGTTCAAGAAACTAGGGTTGCAGTTAAAAGTTCTCGAGAGATGCAATGCAGGAGTTGTTTGTTGCTGCACGATTGCTCCAAGTAATTATTGCAGGTACTGTAGTTTCTGGTACTAACAACAACAACACAATGCAGCAGTAAATATTGTTTGTTTATTTATTACTCCTATATAAAAAAATAAATACTACTATCATGGGAATCTAAGAGGATGCTGCTGTCATCATTTCTTGGAACTCAAATAATCAACAGCAAAAACATCTCATCTTTCTCAATCGAGACAAGATAGAGTATTCACTGGATTTGAAAGAAAGAAGAAAAGAAAATTAGGAGTAGGAAAAACCAAAAAGTTTTAAATTTTACCACCATAGCTAGGTCAAAGAGCCCAATGAAAAATACCAGCATGTTGAAAAGTCTTGCAATTTGGAGTTTATTTAGGTCAGAAAGCTGAATCAGTGATTAATATATATATGGTAATGGATTAACTATTTATGCTCTCAAGTAGACATCTAACATGAGCCTGAACAGGGTTGAAAGGCTAAATTCAACCGTAGCCTCATACAGTTGCACTCGATAAGGAAAAGGGCTAGATTAGGTTGGGACTGGACCCACTCCTGGACGGGGCTAGCTCAAACGACCGTTGCAGGCAATCCCAACCACATTTATTTCAGTTAACATATACTCTAATATATTATAGTAATTATGTCAACACATGCTTATATCATATGATTTCTTTCATTTATTTCAAACCTTCATTTTATTGATAGAAGAAGGATCCCTTCATTCTAAACAAGAACTTCAAATTTGTAATCTTCATGCTATAAATATTGTTGTTCAAAAACCATCACAATTCACAAATTTATACTTACTTTCATGTGTTATTTGATGAAAAATCTTCATATTCATGCTCATCCTTTTTAATTTATAATATAGCATTGTTTCACTAAATTAAACCTAGAATAAATGGTTCCCAACCAAGGGTTGGTTGCACAAGGGTTGCGCATCACACCACCAGCTGCCGCAGACACCGCACTTAAGTGTGTGGACCCCACACCCAACTACTAGTTCTGCTACGCAACCCTCTCGTAGTCAAGGGTTGCGTAACAACCCTTCACTCTAAAGCTCAATACACATCAACTTGAACAAAATCAAACAGTAACAAAAATTGCAATCGCTCTAGAATTCAAAACATGCAATATAAAAATAAGCAAACAATATGTTTATTGGGTCTATTGAAACAGCAGCAGGTTATAAAAATGGTAGTATAACAGAGATGATTAAATGAACTTAAAGCTATAGAAAATATCTTGCTTCCAGGAGATATCAATATTTCATATTTATGAAAGATGGCATCTTATATTAATTATTTCCCTATAACTGATATCTATGGTTTTCATTTTCTTATAAAAGAATATATACAGGTTCATCTTTATAAAAAATAAAAGATAAAGAATAACACTGAAGAAAAGAGCCAGTGAATGGATGCTGAGAATGATAGCTTTGCTTGAACATGTCATTTACAAGGAATGTTTGCAAAATTAATTGAAGCAACTTAAGCCCAGCAACTTTAGTGGCTGTCAACTGACTCAATTCAATTGGTTTGAGACCCACTTTGGTCTCATGTGAGATTGAAATTGAGAGGAAAAATCTTTAGGTGGGCAGATCAATTCTTAGTGCCCAATTTCAAATCAAGATCCTCCCTATATTAAGATCATTGTCACAAGATTTAAATGGGGGCAAATAAGTGGGAGCTGCCTCCATTATTACTCATTAAGATTTAGATTTTGATGCAAGAGGGAATATTTAGGTGAGAAAGGGATTGGTTTGTGGGGTGGGGTGGGGGGTGGGGGGGTATTTTGATAGATATATATATCAAATCCTCTATCAAAATGGTATCAGCTATGATCAGCTTAAGGTTCCGTCTGGGGTTTGATTAAAAAAAGAATTTACTTCCTGCTATCAAACTGATATAAATGCTCTTATAATTAGTCAAAAACATCCAACATAACTAGAAAGACCCACGAAGTTTCTATCCGTATACTGAAAACAAAATGAACATTGCATTAAGCAACGATTTTCCAATATAACTGCAGTAAGACGGTAGTCGCAGATTGAAAATTTTCCATAAAGAAGTTAAAGTTTATTATTGGATTTTGTTTACGAAATTCTACAACCGTGACGGTATTTTGAAAATGATGGTCTTCCATATAATTTTCCGCTGAATGTTAAAAAAGAGCACGGAATCTGTATATTTGAAAGCAAAATGAACAGTATATTAAGCAACAATTTTCTAATATAACTACAGTAAGATAGTTGTCGCAGATTAAAGATTTTCCATGGCAAAGTTAAAATGTATTATCAGGGTTTATTTACAAAATTTTGCTACCATGACTAAAATTTAAGAATAAGGGTCTTCCATATAATTATCCGCTAGATTTCAAAAAGAGCATAAAAAACCGAAGTTTCCATATGCACATTTGAAAGGAAAATAAACACTGCATTAAGATGGTTGCCACAGATTAAAAAATTTCAACTGTGATAAAATTTTGAAAATGAAGATCTTCCAATAATTATCCGCTAGATGCCTAAAAAAGCATGAAAACACGAAGTTTCCATCTGTACATTTAAAATCAAAATGAACAGTGCATTAAACGACGATTTTTCAATATAGCTCCAGTAAGATGGTTGTCGCAAGCTAAAATTTTTGCATGACGAAATTAAAGTATGTTATTGAAGTTTATTTACAAAATTTTACAACCGTACAAAATTATGGAAATGAGGTTCCTCCAAATAATTTTCCATCAGATGACTAAAAACACTGAGAGGCTTTTTTCCGCATAAAGCAAAATTGAGTTTGAAAATTTCAAGCAACATCCATATATATTATATATATAGATATATAGATTTATATTATGAGAAAACGGGTTATCAGCTAGCTAGCTGATATTAAACCGTCAGTTAGCCTATTACATAGCACAATCCGATTGCCAAATCGACGATTTGCTCCGGCCACCTTGTTCTACATATAAAGTGATCTATATGTATAAATTTTAATCACTTTAATACTATCTCCATCTTTGATCAAGCATCCCCAATATATGACATTTTTATTGTGTTCAACAACCATCCATTTTTTAAGTACTTGATCCACCACTTGTAATGTATCATATCAATAAAAATTTCACAAATACAAATCACTCCATATGTGGAATAAGATGGCCGGAGCGGATCGTTGATTTGATGGTCGGATTGAGTTATGTAATAGACTAACTGATGGTTTAATATCAGTTAGCTAGTTATTAACCCGTTTACTCTTATATATATATATATATATATAGATAGATAGAGAGAGAGAGAGAGAGAGAGAGAGGGAGGAAGGAGGGGGGGGGGGGGGGGAAGAAAGCTTGAAATTCTAGCTAGAGGGGAAAAAACCTGAAGCTTGCCACACATACACGAGAGCTAGAGGGTTAAAGAAAGCATGAAATTCTAGCTAGAGGACAAAAAAAAAAGCTTGAAGCCAAGCTTTTTATATAGAAATAAAAGAAGAGAGAGATAGGTAGCTAGCTTATGGATGAAAAAATCACAATTTGATGGGCAATAAGCCTATCGTGTTTGTTTGTGTGCAAGAAAATTTTATCCTAAATTTAACTTAAGAGCAAACAAAAAGTAAAAAATTATTAGGCAATCATTGTTAAACCTAACAATCAAATAACAGATTGAGATCCTTAAAGTTGAAGTGTAGAATTTTGAATAAGGCTGCTAACATGGAATCTAATCCAATCTGAGACCTAAAGATTTAAGGATCCAAGATCTCTCCAGATAAAAAAGAAGCATGTTTATAACATCACCATTAAAAAGGAATCAGTATTCAAAAACTCTATACCAATAATAATTGAATTTCAGTAAACAATTCGCAGTACTAAATGAATAGGATAACATATGGTCTCATACAAGATCGTAGGCAAAATGAGAATTGTGAAAGAGAAGGAAAAAGAACAGATGAAGTCGCAAAACAATACAAAAGCGAGACAGTCAACAAGAGGGCAGAGGGCTAAAGGCCTAAAGAGAGAGAAAAGAGCCATCCTCACAATATCCAAGAAAGTAAAAGGTTAACATAGGAATGGAGACCAGAGGGAGCGTGGCTGGGATCCCAATCCCAATCCACAATAAAGAGAAGAAAAGACAAATAATGTCCAGGCTTTATAGGGACACAGTACTTTAACGTCGCCATATTTACTCAAAATACAAATAGATGAGATTAGAAACGTCTCAATATCCATGTCATGCAGTAAAATTTTGGGAAAAGAGAAGCGGTATTTTGCCACCAATGCATCTACTCTAGGACATGCCTTAAAATGTCTTTGTACAGATGTCATGCGGTAAACTTTTTAACAAAGAGAAAGCGGTAGCTCTCCACCACTCATAAGCAATGCAGACAAGCCCTAAGTCTTCATTACGGCATATAGGGAAAACCTCGAGTAGAGAGAACCGGTGCTTCACCACCAGTCTATCTTCTTTTACAACATGCAACCAAGCCTAACAACGTCTCGATATGTATTCCATGTAGGAATGTCTTCCAATAAAAATACATATAAGATTAAGTGGAAAGAAGAATATTGTGGGTGGGTATTTTATCCTTACCCAATTCTTACATAAATCTTCACCGACAGTTCCCCAAAAATATTGCCTCAGTGATCTTCAACCTTCTTCAAATCTTTCATGTTTGTTATGTCCACCCTGTATCAAGAACAAGCAACAGGGCAATCATCATAAAAATATAATTAAAGGTTATAGCCTAGCATTTATTTTAGTATGAAAGAAGAATGGACAATTCTATGGGTCCAATGAAAAGATTGGTTAAAATTTTCTTAGGATTCATTCATTGGTTTTATTAGGAGAGAATATGGCCTGTATTTTGGCCCTACAGAATTCACAACTTGTGGAATTATAATAGCTACAGACACTATCAACATTAATTGCATGCAACCACCATCATCTCCTCTTCCAATAAAGGATAAAATGAACGAATAATGATATCCAGTTGATTGATTACTGCTAATTATTTTGATGTGAATTGCTGAATAATCTTGGACCAATGGCCATGTGGTTTTGTTTTAGTTGATATCTCAGTTTAGGATGGGGCACATATGCAAAACATGGAGGCCATGGGAATTATCATTTAATTCTTGGAAATTCGAATATTTATTGCTTAGCCTAAACAATGCATTTAACTCGAGAAATGGAAAATCTCGACCAAATTCCAATGATTTGTTATTTGCATTACAAACTAATCCTCACCCGATTTATAGCTCATAACAAAATGACAAAGATGTCGTAGTTGTTACACCAAATGAGACTAGCAATCTGAATCAATCTTTGGTTGCAGCTATGGCGCGTCTTAAGATTAAGCAGTGGCAAGAAGAAAAAGAAACTGTCAGCTATTTAATTATTAGTGTGGAAGATGCATGGATTGCATGAATGGCTCCGACGCAGCCTACAAAGAATGTTAAATGCCACTTCTATTTACCCTTTGTCGATTATAATAAAACATTAAGAATGGGAATAATTCATGGGCTTGATTGGAATATTTCACAGATAAGACACATGACATACTTCTCCACAAGACTTTGAAGGGCTTCAAAGGTATGGAAGTACATCAAATACCCAAAAGTGCTTCTAGTTTCTCTAAGTACCATACATGCTTGATTATATTTGTTCAAACTCCAAACATATACTAAGCTGGATAACATGCTTTTGCTTTTCCAAATATTACTAAAACATGCCCTAAGCTAGATAATGATTTTTAGATAGTCATCGATGAATCATGACCTTATTGTTTCCCACATTGGCGATCAAGTTTTACCTCAATATCTTTTTAAGCATTGCAGAACTTAGATAACATTCAACAACTTATTTCAAGCAAGGTTTTAGGACTTCGTTCTCAAATCCAAAGAGGATCCTTAAAAAGTTCAGATCTTCATCAATTTGATAGTTTATAATATCTTAAAACTTACAAGAGAAAAGAGGCCCTAGGAGGCTTTTCGTTAGGTGGCACCAAAAATCTATATCCTCCACGTTTTTTTCGACGATCGGCATCCATCATCATCTTTATCATGTAAGATGTGGATTTCATGTGATTCCACCACTTTTTCACCGTAGAATTCGCAATGTAAAAAGTTCTATTTTCGGTAAACCGTTAATTTTGCACCCATTAAATCAACAGTGAAAAAGAGATGAAATCACATGAAATTTGGGGTATCCACATCTTACACCATAAATATGATGATAATGGATGCCGATCGTCGAAAAAAATCATGAAGAGTGTATTTTTTCGATGCCGTAGAATGAAATTCCCTCCTATTGCACCTTTCCTCCATTATCCTCAACTTATAAAGTGACATTACAAAATTGTTGAAGATTTCACGTGGTCTTGTTCAAACTTGATTGTGTCTATATTTTATGAGAAATATTCCTAGATGTCATAATTAGCATGCAATAATGCACAGCATAACTAATGGTATTATCATTTACAAATAGTTCAAAGCAGCTAGATCTACACTTTATTATCTAAAGTTATCTATTATAAGCTAATAAAATATCAGGTAAAAGTATTGATCTTAAGTTAACATCAAATAATGTGCATTTCATGCAAAAATAATATTATGGTAAATAACAGAAATTTATGGGATACTAGCATTCATCTAGGAGCACCAACTATAAGTAAATTGCACATTCAACAATCCATAAGGATTTCTAAATGGAAAATCCATATTCATTCCCTTGAACTAGGAATTTTGTAATCACGCCTCAGATTTTTCTATTTTTCACATAGGGAACAATGAAATAGCAAAAACAAGAAGAGAAAATTGCACTGGTCATAACCTCTAATATTTGACTTTTGGAGTGATAGTTCTGTCTCTCAACACATCGCACAGTGAGGTAGCAAAATTCCAAAAGAAATGCAGCAGTCATAAGCTCTAATTTTCTTTTTTATAACTTTTCTAGATTTCTTCCTATACACAACATTTAGCTAGCAGCAGTAAAGTTCCTCCTTGAAAAATAATCATCTACCATAAGACAGAAGGGGCTTTATCAAATCAATCAGTCTGAGTTCTACATCTTGGCATTATATGTTTTTTCAATCAAGGGCAAAATGGACCGGTATCAATGCTACAATCATATATTTGTTGTTTATAATCCCCCATCATGAAAGCAGACATTAAACTGGAGGGAAAAAACATTGGGCTTATTCAAGGAACTGCTTCCAGATTCTGGCATCTTCAATTTTATCTCTTGGTAATTGACGATTTATTAACAATAAAGGATGGCGCATTCACTAAAATTGACCAGAAAAGTTATAAATCGGTTAGTGCAAGTGTAAATAATTGGCTGCAATTAATAGGACTACTAAATTTATGCTACATAAACCCATATGGCACAACCCAGAAAGTTCTCATTTCTGTAATGATTGTTTAGATCCCTTCAATAAAGTTCTAATCATAAAATGGACTCATGATCATGTGTTGTCCGTCATATGGTTTACAGCAAGCACAAGCAATGGGAAATAAGTAATTCGGGGAAAAGAAGAAGAAAGAAAGATAAAATTAGAAGAATTCTTAAGAATTCCACCAATTAGATAATGAGCAAAAACACAAAAACAGCTATTGTCCTGATGTCTACCTAGCGATAGCGCGCTCTTGCACCAAATAGGAAAAGACGCAAATAGCGTACGTATAGCGTAAGCTACGAAGTTTATTAATATTTTAATTTAAATATATAAATATAGTTATACTAATGTAAAAAATAGTAAAATTACTTTAAAAATCAACGAATTTTTTTTTCAAAAATTTAAGAAACTGCTAAGCACTAGCATACCAACAATTTCCTTATGTTTAATCCATGGGTTCACACTTCCATCCATCTTCAATAGTTCACAAAACGTTATATACCCTTCCATGATATATAAATTGACAATCAACTTAACTACTTAAAAAACAAAAAAACATGAGCAAAAGGAAAGAGGAGAGAGTGCAGTGTTGGTGCTCTAGATGATTGATTGAGGTTTAAAAAATACCCACTAAAAGCCTTATACTCCATAGCTTAAGTTATGTAGTGTAAGCTATTTATAAAAATAGTGTAAGCTACGATATATTCGCGCTATGTGCAATACTATGTAGTGAAATAGTCCTTGCTACGCTATCCAGTGCGCTATTTATGCTATGTAGCATGCTATTTTCAACTATGGACTACCATATGGCTCAGATCTAACCTGTCAGCATTAACAATTCTAAAGGAATGAAGATCAACGAGAAAGATGCAACTTTTTAGCCCTTGTGTTTTATTTTTATAATATGGAGAAGAACCATCAAACTTATTAATGGCTTGCTATCACGTCATACCAAAATCGGAATGACTTTGATAAAGACTCAGGCTCATAGGCCATGATTTAGTTTGGGTCGGTTTGTGATTAGAGCTAATCTTAATGAGCCTTGATTCAAAGCATCGCTACTTGAAAGTAAAGCTTGTTTGCAAAGACGTATTGTAAACTTTAAATTCAAATATTCAATATGTTAAATAGAATTAGTCAACATATTATCTTCTAGTACACATGCATGACAAGTTTGTTGTTCGAATAATATTCTTAATTGTAAGACATTAGTCCCTAGCAGTGTCGTAAAACAAGGTTGAAGGACCGACTTATTGGTCACTTCAATGTTTTCATCTAGCAAACACTTCGAATAGGATTACATTCATCTTATGCGAAATATATGATGTGCATAAGTATCCAAAACACGATATGCAAACCGATATTTACTTAATAAAGGCCAAAGTTATTTCCATTTTTTTCCAATTGGCATACTTTCTTTTATAATTTATTTCTTTTTGTTTCAGGAAATTACTGTGCATATATTAAAAATATATTTCTTCTAAATCCGCATAATCCAACAATGCCATGTAAATCCATTATGTGCAATGTGATAGTCCGAGATAAAGAACACATATATCGTACAACATTGTTTCCAACCTCCAAGGTTGACTTGTTCTAAACAATACTAATACTTTTATCTCAAAATTTTGATGGTGTATTTTCTTTTGACTAGCAAAAGATTGGCTCATAAATTAGATTGGCAACATATTTTACTAACCGTCCTCTGTTGTGTTTGGGATTTGACGACTCAGATATTATCAACCTTCTATTAGAAAATCCTGGCCCCACATCATAGATCAAAACAAATCAAACCTGCGGGCTTGTAGCACCCCTATTTTTCCCTAACTCTACCATTGGTTATAATACCATGTAATAGCAAGGGGCCAAATAATAATAGAGGCCATGAATCATATGTCAGTCATATCCCTAGCGCTTATAACACTATTTACTATAATATTGTCCCTTATTCTAATATATTTATTGACGTCTTTTGCATATCTCAATTAGTTGTCTCAAATTTTTTCCTCTATGCTATCTCCAACTTGTTTAAATACTACCGTTTGTTATCTTGCATTTTAGAGCACCGCCGCTCATCGATCTCAACATTCTGATTTCAACGATAATCATTTTTTTACATTTTTAATTTCTTAACATTGTGATTCATATAGTAATATTGATCTTACAACCGATAGGCTAAATTGCATAAATGTATCCATCAACTTTGAAGTTTATTGTGATTGATACCATACAACAACTGAGCCTTTTATCCCAAGCATATGGGATAGGCTATATGAACTAACATGAGAATCACGCCGGGTCCAGCACATGAATCCTCCGCCTCCACTCACTCCTATCGAACAATATACTTTCATTGAGTCCTTTGGCAACCATATCGTTTCGTATCACCTCCATCCATGTTTTCTTCGGTCTCCCTTTTTGCCCTTTTGCCATTGCCCATATCGAGAGTATCTATTCGTCGAACCGGTGCTTCCATAGGTCTGCGTCGCACATGACCAAACCATCTTAGTCAGTTTTCCCGCATCTTCTCCTCCATATGTGCTACACCAACTTTTGCACGAATATCCTCATTTCGCACCTTATCTTTTCTAGTGTTACCGCACATCCAACGAAGCATGCGCATCTCCGCTACGTGCATCTTCTGTGTATGATGCTTCTTAGGAGCCTAGCATTCTGTACCATATAATAAGGCAGGCCGAATAGCGCTCTGATAAAACTTCCCTTTCAATTTTAACGGAAAGTTACGATCAAATAAAATCCATGTTGCACTCCTCCATTTCTACCAACCAGCTTGGATCCTTTGATTAACATCACTATCGAGCTCCTCATTCTTTTGGATGATGGAACCTAGATATCTAAACTGGTCGCTCGGTGATATCTCTTGCCCTTCCAATGTTAATACCAATATGGTTTTGACTTCTCTGGTTACTAAATTTGCAATGCATATATGCTGTCTTGGACCTGCTCAATCTGAATCCCCGAGATTCCAATGTTTGCCTCCATAATTCCAATTTGGCATTAACCCCTTCTTTCGTCTCATTTACTAGAACAATATCATCAGCGAATAGCATACACCAAGGCACCTCATCTTAGATAGTTCTAGTAACCTCATTCATCATGATGGTAAACAGGAATTGACTTAATGCGGATCTTTGATGTAAACCAATTGTGATTGATACCATGAATTTTAATAATTAGAGATAAATACCACGGACTATTTTTTTGACATGGCTACCATACGACATTAAATTTTGTGCCTTAATGGACCATTATACCCCTTGATTTTTAATTAGTCTTTTTTCTTATTAAACATATTTAGTTATTTATTTATTTATCATTTCCTTGTTACATCTCCTAGTCCCAGACCCTCATCGGCCTCCTCGTCCGCGCCGTCCTCTGCCTCTCCATCGGCGATGACGTTGCTGGCGACAACATGCGGCCTAACCTTCAAGATCCGGTCATGGCTCCTCTTCAAGCGTGCGGATCAAAGTGATTTCTCTATCGAAGCCACTCAATACACTTCTTTGACCACTCCATGCAAAATTTGACGGCGGCGGCTGCCTCAAACCTATCTCTGGTTTCTACATCTCGACCGCCGTTGAAGGCGAGATCGTGTTGGTTGCCGGTATCTCGTCGACCTGGTCTTCAAGAAGATGAAGTTGAAGAGAAAAGAGCTGCACATGTCGATCTTGAAGGAGCAGTTGACGATGAAGGATCGATACTTGGGAAGGATTTTGGGGTAGGGTTTGGAGGATAAATTGAGAAGGGGTTGGGATTGTTATTTTGGAAGTGATAGGGGGTTTTGAGGATTGCTTGAGAAGGGAGAGAAGGGGGTACTCGGAGGAGGTGGCATAGGCTCGGTCCATTAGAGAAGGACCGGGCCTCGTCGGCGATGACAAAAATGGAAGCGGCGGTAGCGGAGGATTTGATGGCTGTGAGGGCGGAGGGAAGTGAGTTGGGTGGGGATGGAGGAAGTGCTCATGTTGGTGATGATGTAGGGCCTGTTTGGATGAGCTTATTTTTAAATGATTATTTGCCATAATCACTTATAAGTGATTATTTCTGGAAAAGATGAAAATATAACTTATAAGTGCTTATGACAAATAAGTTGTTGAGTGTTTGAATGATTTTGTGTGAAAAGTAATTATAAGTATATATTGTGTTTGGATGAAAAAATAAATAAGTGATTATTGAGTTTAAAACGACCAAAAGG
Source organism: Agapanthus africanus (assembly GCA_030015575.1). Classification (NCBI taxonomy): domain Eukaryota; kingdom Viridiplantae; phylum Streptophyta; class Magnoliopsida; order Asparagales; family Amaryllidaceae; genus Agapanthus; species Agapanthus africanus. Next base: position 547,826,864 of record JASDDO010000022.1, read on the forward strand.
ACGTATCATTAATGTCATCTTAAAACTTGGATGAAAAGACAATGGGTATTATGGTATATTACTTAGTCAACTCTACCATTCCATAATCACTTATGGAATAAGTTAGGAATTCCTGGTTTATTTTTAAATGGGAAAAGATATCATTATTAAGCTAGTCATGGTGAGACCCATGGTAAAATAATTACTTATTGAATAGTAAAAGAGAGATCCAGACACCATATCTACTTGGGGCCCACATTGATGTGATTTTTAATCACTTGTTGACCAAAAATAATCCAATCCAAACATGGCCGTATTTGATTTTAGTTAGCATTGTTCTTATTTTTCTTTTCTTTTTTTAAATTGAAGATTGCAGGGGTTGATTGAGAACATAAGGGTAGAATGGGAAAAACAACTTAGAGATTGTTGACGTGGCGGCTAAACATAACGTTTGTAAATGGAAGAATAGTTTATGGTAGTTAGTTGCAGTCGGCGATGTTAGTTCATGGTGGTTATATGTAATTAAATTAGTCTATGATATTAATCACAAAAAACGTGAAAGTTGATGGATATATTTGTGCAATTTAATCTGAACAATATGTATAATTTTCTTTTTAATTAACAAGATATCTTATGATCATATATAATACTCTTGGATCACTCTATACTTCAACCATTATGCTTTGATTCTATGTACTACAACCATCTAAATCTCACCTTCATGATTAACTAAAAATCCAAAATAAGAAAAATGGTTATTCTTGCATATTTCTTGGCCATTGATTGGATTGTATGTTTATTGCCTCTTACTATTCTAGAAAAGTAGCATTTCATATCCTAGATTTTGTTTTGCTATTTCTTATAACTTAGAATACTAAAGTGTCTTTCCAATTTTATACTTTGAACATTATCCTTTTTTAGATTCATCCGCTAAAACAATATCACCATCAAACATGTACCATGGATGATGGCATATTATCCTGAAGTATGTTTAGTAAGTTCAAGCATAGCTAAGGCATATAAATAACGACCTAATATTGATTGTTGATGTAAGCCTATGATAACGAGAAATGCCCTACTCTTAATCAAATAAGCCATGTTTCAGTCTTGGACCTTATTCAACAACATTATAATATGGTGTACATGTTTTTGAGCAAAAAGGCAGTGTATGCCCCATGGTAACTGATCTAGGAGACTAGCAGTTCAGTCTAAACATAGATCAACCATTATGTAGCAACTTGAGGAACCTAGATCCATACTTAGAACTATTTTCAAAGATATTCTAAATGCAGCACATTAAAAACGATCACGTATCACTTGGCGGTTGCATCACCAGGGTGACACCGATGTGTCACCTTTTCTTTATGCTTGCAACACTGCTGTGCACGCAGCATAATTTGGTTCCTAAATTGCAACAATACATACCCCTGGATAATCAACACCTATGTGTTACTGAAAGGAGTATAAAGAATGTTGGGACAACACCGTTCAGAAATGTAAATTGTATAGATCAGTATGTACTACTAATGGAACCTCTACATATGAATGGTTTACAGTCTATGTGAAACCGATAAGGCTACAGTAATGAGCTAAATATATCTAATGTGCAGCTTTCATCTCATAAGAAGGCGATAAAAAGAGGAGGTGCCAGTTGTTTTCTATTCATTAGAAAAACCAAATTCGTGCCAGTGGAGCAACTATCTTTCAGAAGGGTTTACTGTATAGATGCCAAGTGGATGATAGAGTGTACACAAAAATGTATAGTCAAATAAAAGATCATAATAGTCAAGACTAAACATAAGAGTTATAGAGATAGCTATATTACTTGACTAATTTTAAAGGAAAATTAAAGTGAGAAAAAAAAAACGAACTCATCACTTGCGTTGTTCCATATAGAAGAATCTTCTGCACCTTTGATATCTCATTACTGCCTTGATTATCCTCGATAAAGATTGTCAAGCTGGGGTAATCGATTGCAATGAGACATTATTGATCAGATGAGTATAGCAACAAAAAATTGAAAAAGAAAACTAAATTTTGACAGAACTTGATAAGATGATCCTGTTACCTGGAAACATTTTGAAACTTGAGTATTTTAAGGTAACAGGTTTTCCCTGCAAACAAACAAAAGCAAGAACATTAGCTGTCTACCAACAAAACACTCTTAAGAGATGACCAGATTACCAATAATACACTCTTATAGATGAGCCTTTAGAGGAAAAACTAATTAGCAAATTCAAAATATATCCTTCCTTCAGATAGTGAAAATGAAAACATAAGATAAACAATCCTAACTTCAAGAGAATTGTGAAGAGATCGCCTCAAGATGTTCTGGGGATAAATTAATTGAGCCACTTGGTGGGTAGTCATTGACGTTACTGCAAACATAGTAAAATGATTATATAACCAATATGAGCTAAAAGCATCCTAATTTTCATGGGAGCTCAATACATCAAATTGATATTTTAAAAACCCAAAACAGCATACCTAAAGCCCATATGCTCCTTGTTTGCATAAAGATTCACTGTCTTTGGACCTGCCAAACAAGGAATGTAAATTTTCCAATACAATCACCACTATTTCTAATAAGAGGACGCAGCTTAGGAATTACAGATTTAGATTGTTAATCTGTCAGGAGGAAAAAAACAAGAGATATAATCTGTATACTCTATCCACATAAAGGGTTAGCTAAGCCTTTAACAAAATATTTCCATGATGCAAGTTAGCTGATCGAGTGCTTTCACAGTACCAGAAAATTTTTGCATCTTCCAGTGCAAGGCATGCTTTATTTGAATTACAAGGGATTGGATAAAAGTAAGTAGTCAATAAATCATTGTTGTAAAACGGGTATGCACTATATATATGGTGGATATGTAGCGCACATACACCACCGATATGTGGTGCTACAATTTTATAGGGATTGAATATTCAAATAAAAAAGAAACTCAGAAAATAAAAATCACGTTAACATATAAAATATAAATGGCTAGCAATGAGAATCATTTTACGAGTATAACAACTAAGGATACAAGGGGAAAACTATAACTATACAACATTTAACACTATAATTCCATGACGAAAGTGAATAATGTACTTCCTAAAGATTATTAAAGAAACCCAATTAATTGAGAGCAGAATGTATTTTGCAAGCATTCCTATATTGCAGCTTTATGCTTGCAGAATTGCTAGATCTAGGGGAAGCATACATAATTTCCTATATGTTGGTCCTAGGGTGTATTCCTGCATTTCGATCCAACATGTGCTGCATTATAAGCACATGCACAAGCTTGTTTGGGCCCATCCAGCCACACCCAACTCACTCTGATAAAAGAAGTGATATCCAAATGTAACAAGGGGAAAAGCTAGTACAAGTGAACGAAATTTTCTCCGCTGCCATAAAGGTCAGACTAAGTAACATGGATATGGATACGATACGAGTGGATTGGCGGATACCCAATTTCTCAAAAATCTAGGATACGATACATTGGGACACATTGATCATTTTTGTTTATATATGTATAGATTATCACATAAAACCATCATTTTAGCAACCTAAACTAAGAACACAATCAATTTGTTTGTATTGATACGTAGATTGCTGAGGTTTTAGCCGTGCCAAAGAGTTCGTTTTAATCCATTCTTGTCCATAATCTGCAGAACAAGCGTCACATAACCCCCACACAATCTTGTAAAGGGATATCTGCTTCCCATGGTCCTCTCATTATGGAAGCTAAAATAAACCATACCACACACCAAGTATTTAACAGTCAATTCCAATACCCAGCTCATTAATCGTCGCCTTCCTACAAAACCTTGCATAAACCAAGGGTTCACTTCAACCTCATTATAATATCAATTTTCGTTGTCTAACTCTGCGAGTGTCCGAAGAGTTACAGTCTAGCCCCCAACACATAATTGAACCCTCCAAGCAAAATCACAGTATTAATACAGAACCCCCAATCGCTTCTCACAAAAGCCGCACCTTCCCCCCTAGATAAATACCTAAATACTCCTAATTAAAGCACCTAACAAATAAAAATCATGCATAAGATAATCTTCTTATTGAAACTAATACTAAACTAAGTGTCCTAATTCAAGGGTTTTAATATATGTTTTGATCCTACCTTCCTCTTCTGGGCCTTTGATAGCGATGGAATGCAGCTTAACAACTTGGGTGAAAGGAATATAGATCACTCATCTGCATCGCTCTCGAGGTGTAACCCACCGTCCTCTCTGTAGCCCTAGAATCTATCACGCCCCGCTTCCCAAAATACAGAATACAAGGGGTGACAAGACCAGCCATGCTCCTACGGTCGAGAAAATATTCTACCGTGGTCACACTTCGGCTTCTCGCATTACGTGGTAATCAGTAATCAATGCACAGGTAATGAGAAATGCAGCCACTAATTCTATCAGGACAGATAAAAGATATACCAGATAGAGATCGAGGAAAAGATAGCGCTGGCGTCGCTGATCTAGATGCGCGCAATATCCTCGAGATACAACAGGTGTTGATCCGAGCTGAGTCCATCTCTCACTCTGAGCATGCATACTCAGGACGTCAGAGCGACACATATAGCAATAATTATATAAAGGCGTGGAATGTTATTAAACACGAGAAGTACAATAGAATGCAGAACATGAGTATAATAAACATCAACTGAACATGAATAGTGCAATATGGGTATCATGTCAGTAAACTGGCAATGCGGATGTCACTACTTATCGGTCACTAAGTCGATGAAATCAATTGGTGGAAAGGATGTCCGTGTTTAACAAGGGTCTCGTGCATGCCCGAGACAACGGTCCGCTGTGCCCGGGACATAACCCTATCAGCCATGCTGCTAGGCCCACGACCTAATATATATATATATGTATATCATTAATAGCGAATGATCATCCTCTAAATCACTGTATCTCGCTAAATACGAGATCATCCTCTAAATCACTGTACCTCGCTAAATACGAGTTCAATTCCATCTTGATTTCCCCATTCCCCAGGTTATAGTATGCACTCAGGTATTAGATAGGTTGTGAACAAATTCATATCGCTGTCACTTTCAATCACTTTTTCACTTATCAATATCACTGTCGTATTTGTCACAACACAATCACTAACACTATATATATCGACAATGCAAAACAGTCGTTAAGTCTCAATGTGAATGATCACTATGCAGCAGGTATAAATCAAGCACGAAAATATGCAGAAATGCATTGAACAGGTATTCACTATTTTATGAAGACCAATGCCATGCAACTTGCAAAATTTACGATAAATCACACGTATAGAATCAACCAAAATAATATAAAGTACAAAGCACACTTGATCATCTAAACAGTAAAATTATTTTCATATCAATCGGGATTCAGGTTAGGGAATTATCATCATTTTAGGGTAGCGATCGATTGCTGGAATTCCGGTTTCAAAACTGGAAACCCAACTTCGTATGCGTTTTACCAGTAATTATGTTCAGATTCAGGTATTGCCCCTGTTGAATAAAATCTAGTTCTATCTGTTAGGTTTCCAACGCATCAAACGGATTATCGATAGCAGATCTGTATTAAAAGTTATGTCCTGTCTAGTGTAGCTATGCAAGAGGAGTCGCTGCAGAAACTACAGAACACCTAGGTACGCTAAAATGCAAATTAAATATCAAGCGACGGTGAAACGGCAAGGGACTAGATTAATGTGTTAGCTAACTAAATTATCTACGCGACCATATGGGGCTCCGCGCATTTTCAGTTTAAACCAGGGATGTACATGTGTTCAAAGTCAGGCATCCAAGCGAAATGCTGCCCCGGACTGCAGTCCGGTGCCGCATTCGCAGCCAATTATCGTTACAGAAATCTATGAACGTCGAGAATTAAACTATAGGGGGTTTTAGGTTATCGAGTCGTCTTCGATATGAGCTCTCGAACACAACATTCCGGTGTGTAACCAATTTACTATGATTTTCCCAAAATTCAAGTACGGAAAATTTTCAGATTCGACGGATCTAAATGGGGATGACATTTCACGGTGTTAGGATCTGTATTTTCGACCCAACTCTTCACACGGTATTCATTATCACTAAAGTAATCTATTACACCTAAATTCCGTCATTTTAAGAGAGTTTTTAGCTTATGGTTTGAATCGAGCACATATATGAACATTTGATACGCAACCGAAATGAATATACTATAGCATATAGCAAGTATTTGAACTTGCCTGACGACGACAGTCGGCGATACGGCAGCAGCGAACGGTGATGAACGGTACGGCACGTTGCATGCACGGACTAGGCACGACACGGCAACGCAAAAGTTTGGCCTCGGCTCGAGCTTGGTGCGGCTTCGAGGCTTGGACTCGGCTGGTGGCTTGGGTCAGCGATGGTCGGTGAACAATGGAGACGGTGTCGATGAGATCGACGGCAAGACGAGGCGCACGCGATGCAGGGAACCCGGGATGGTTTCCAGTGGGTTCTCCGGTGAAGTCAAGGTCGGGGATCTTCTCGTCGGGAAGAAGGGGAGAGGAGGAAGAAGTGGTGGCGGCAAGGGCGTGGAGGCGACGATGAGGCGGTCGGCGATGAGGTGCTGCGCCAACGAGGCCTGGGTTCGGGTGTTGGGTTGTTAGGGTTCTCGTCGGGTGTCGGGCTGTGGGTTGTACGGTACAGGGGTTCATCGTCGGGGATGAGAGGCGAAGTGAGAAGGTCGACGGCGTGGGTTAGGCGGTAGGGTAGCAACGAGCGCAGGCGTAGGTTCGAGCTTCGTGAAGGCGGGAAAGGAAGAAAACGCAGATGATGGAGGAGAGAGGGAGAGGTGTACGTGGGTGTATGGGGTTGTTAAAATTTATATGTATAAGAATATGGAGAGAGAACGTGTGAGTCAGGGTGTGAAGGTATGGTTAAAATATATAAAGAAATTAATATAAATATGCTGTGGGTTCCAACATGAGGAAGTGGGGTTTAAGATTGGTATAGGTTTTAGATAAAATAAAGAATTGATGTATATAAAGTGCAGAGAGAATATAAATGAACAGTTTATTATATAAGGAATATAATATTGATTATATTTGAGTTTTCTGGCTAATACAAATTTACTCCAAAATATGTCCGGGTTTGGTCTAAAATTTTAGTTTTAAAATACGGATATTCGTATAAACCAAAACTAAAATACGATAACCGGGTAACGAAAATGCATACCCCCAAAAACGGATACACGTAGCGTGCACGTAGCTATCCAAACGAGTCCGTTTCACTGAATGGGACGAGAACATGATGTACGGATGCCACCACAGGGTTAGGGGTATGATGCCGGCCATGATAGATATTTTTAAAATATATTATTTGATTATAATTATATTATTAAAAAAATGCAGATACCAAATAAATTGCAGGTAAACGGAACATATGTGCATGGAACCTCAGATCTAGCAGGGATAACATGTAAACAGGAACCCAGACGGGTTTCAAGCATGCAGATCGGATCGGATACCAAGCACAGATACCAAATACACTATTCGCACCCATAAACTAATAAAACAGGAAAATAGCCACGGAATAAATAAAATAATTGGATCAACATGGTATAACTGAATTAGGGTGTTACAGAATCCAATACAAAAAAAAGTATTTTTTTTCCAGAAAAGAGTCATTTTTCTTAAAATCAAAGCTTAGGAGATGTGATGCGATATGCTTCACCTGTTTCAAAGCGTTGGCGATGGAGTGGGCTAAGCTCTGATTGAGGCATTCAATTCCTCTCCAATCGACGAAATCTACAAGATCGACCTAATCAAAAAGAGGGGATGAAAAATTTGAAATTTTGGCTACTTTGAAAGCATTAAGGAATTTGGAATTTGGGCGAGGGTTAGGGTTTCGTGATTGGAGTACCTGGCATCGTTGGATTGTTGAAGCGGTAGTCGATGACATGGCAATTAAAATCTCTCTCGGCTGCTGTTTTACTGCGCCTTCTGACTCGAGTTGTGCGCGTGCGCCGTTCGAGCGGGTTTCTTTATGAACGCCTCTTATGTTTATTCCCTCTCTCTCTTTTGGGTTATTGACATATCTGCAAAATATAGCCTGCGGACCTCACTTGCGCATATGAGAGGACACTACGGTTTAGGCGCATATGAGAGGACACTACGGTTTAGGCCTGCAGGCCTCGTTTACTCTAACTAAAAAGCTCCGTTATATTTCACTAATTACTATAAAATCTCTTAATACTTCATATTTACTTAAGAGTGTGCTTGGTAGGAGATAATCTAAGTTGTAATTCTAGATTACCATAAAATATTAGCATGCTATTTTAGGCGTAAAAGATATCTCGGGAATATAAAATTACCATGATAATCAAATAACCTCATTTCATGGTAATCGTATTCCCCCCAAAACATATGTCTATCCTAAATTATCATGAAATATTCCCGCCAAATTTGAATGAGCCAGACCATCTGCCACCGACCTCCATCGCCGCCCGGCTCCCCTGCCTATCGTCGATTGTCGCCAGCCGGCTGGTCGCCGATTGGACGTTTGTCACCGGCAAGCCATAGTTGGTCGCTGGTGGTCCGCCAACCGGCCGTGCCGGCAGTTGCCGGCCACTCGCCGGCCCGCCGCCGATCGACTGTTCATCGTCGACATCGCTGTCATCCACCGGACCTCCTCCGGCCTCACCGCCGGTCGACGGTTGTACATGCATATATTACCGGGAATAATTAAAATATACCGAGTACGTTAATGCAAGATTCCTTGGAATTAGATGCCGTCCTCGCATTTCCGGAAATGCGAGGATTCCGAGTAATTTTTTAATCCATATACCAAGCGCGGCCTAAAAGACCACTCATACATTTAAGTTGCACTAAAAAAAATCCTTACTAGTTTTCCAACCAAAATTAGCGTCATGTTAGAAAGATAGAGCCGGAGCTTGACTTGAGCTGCTCTCTTACTTCCAAGATATTTAGATAGATCTTTCTCCTATAAAAAGAATCCACATCCTCACTCTCTTTTCAAATGAGGTTACTCACGAACTCGAAACTTGCAATTGAAGAGATAATGACATTCAACAGGCTCATTGCTGGAGAAGGTTGAGAAAAACGAGTGTTTTCATAATCAATTTGAGAGATCTTTCATTGAAACCCTAACCCGAAAGTCAATTTGGGAAAAAATTAGGAATTTCAGGAGAAAAAGAAGGGTTAGGAAGTTTTAAATCCCTAGCTCGATACTCACTGTTAGCCCTCTAACGGAGTAATGGAAAAAGATTCTCTTTTTGTTCTGTTAAAAGGGGTTTTAATGCAACTTAAATGTATGGGGGTCTTTTAAGTAAATATGAAGTGTGAGGGTTTTTTGTAATTAGCGAAGTATAAAGGGATTTTTAAGTAAAAAGCCCCTTATAATAAGGGTTGATAGTATGACTTATCTACTTTTTTGTGTTAAATTGTCAAAACACCCTATGCACATTTTTCCGCTGACAAAAAAAAACCGTTGTCAAGGGACATGCCATAAACCTCTCGAAAAACTTTTTATTTATCAAAAAGAACCCTACCTGTTATATCTATTGTAATGACCCCAATATTACTATACCTTCGTATTTTCTTTCTTTAATAAAATATTGTATTTATTTATTCTTAGTATTTTCCGTATATTTTGTTTTCTATTAAATATATTATTTTATTATTCCATCTATTTTCCCAAACACATTTCTTTAAAACTAAATTTTAACCTTTTTCAAATTAAACACGAACTAATCCAACCCATAACCCAAATCCAATCTCATTTTAATTTTCTTTTATAAAACTATGAGCCAAAAATCCCACTTTCTTTTCAAGCAATATTATATATTTAATTCTTATTAAATTTGTGCATGAACAACCTTATAGCTCATTGGTTAAGTCCTTACATTATTATTCCATAGGTCCTATGTTCGAATTTTGGGTCTTGCAATTATTTTTATCTATTTTTTTACTCGCTAATAATCTACAAATCAGACCTTTCAATTTCTTTAACTTCCAAATGAATGAGCACCCTTTCAATTTCTCTTTAACTCCCATTATGAATTCATATTAAGTTGAATTAATATGACATAATTCTTTTATATAATCATCTTACCTTTTTATTCTTCTTTCTCTTAAAAAAATTTGAAAGAAAAACTCGTTTCCTTTCTTTCTTCCTCACAAAATATTATTCCTCACCTTCTCCCTCTTCATCTAGAGTTCTCGAAACAAACATAAAGAAGCTTTCAAAAAGTCTCGCTAGTAACGTGAGATTATCGTCGGATAGACAAGCCCGGTGACAATACCGGCTTGTACATGTAAGTTCCCTCCGTCTCTCCCCTCTCTTTCTCTTCTCATTCTCACTCTTTTTATCTTATTTCCTTCTTTTGTCTAAACTTGCATAATTATCTGTAACCTTTGTTTGATTTTTAGTAAAAAAATTAGGTATGAAAAATATGTGCATGAATAATTGTCTATATATTCTACATCTTATGTTTAGATACTTGTGGTATTTATGCATGGTCTATAGTAATTGTCTCATGCTAATATCATTCTTTTAAATAAAAGTAATGTTGTAAGTAGTATCTTATTGAAATTTAAAAATGATATATGTGAAAGGATTTTATGGTAGTGTCATTAAAAGTCATATGTATTTCTTTTATAACCCGATCACGTGATTGAAATATCGATGATATCTTACAATTTGTGACGTGATTTTTTACACAATTATTGGTGTATTTTTTCATGTATATTTTCAATTAGAATGTTAGCAAGTATAAAGAAATCAAAGTTGCAAATTAATATTATGATTTTATTGTTTTTAAATACAATCCCAAATACCTTTATCTTCAAAATATTTTTTAGAATTAATTTCCACTTCTGGAAATTCTTGGAACATTAGGATAAAATGATAGATAGAATTCCAAATCTACAGTAAAAATTTCATATCAAACCGAATAACGGTATAGAAGTTGCGTAGCTTTTTATTCACTGTTTTTAAAACCAAAAACTGCCATTAAGGATCTTCTTTGAGATAACATAACTCTATAATCGTTGATCCAAATTAAGTGTTTTCAGATGTTTTGAACATCTACATCAAAAGATATAGATTTTCTTAGTTTTAAGTTTTTACTGAAAACCGACGTAAAATATAGAAAACTACGTTACAATATTAAGCGATGAATCTAGACAGAATCTGTCATGATTCACACACTGTTTTTAAATAGGATATAACTTGAACTTCCGATATCCGTTCGTGACAAAATTTAGATGTGTAAATACACAATTGATAGAGCTATAATTTCTTGTATATTAGATTACTTAGAAATACATGAAACAACCCGATATAGGCTTTATAATATAACATATAGTTGCGGTCCAGAAATCTGAATTTCTGTTTTAAACACCGATATTAAAATGATCATAACTAGAGCTTCAGAAATCTAAATCGCGCGAATCTTAGTATTTTGAATAAGTATAACGAAAGACCTACAATTTTTTAATAATCTTCGTAACTTAAAACCAGATGGAAATTGAGCCAGACTATATTTTAAAATATGCGATGGTACTGGACAGATTCTGATCTGTTCTGCGCGATGAAATGAAAATGGGTATATCTCCCAAACCGGTAGTCGTATTTAGGCGCGACTGGAACTCACGCGTGCACAACATTTAGATCTATATTTTTCTTTATATTCCTAATTTGATTGACTTGATTAATTAGTCGTACACAACACTTCTTTACAACATTGTTTATGGTCGTTATTTGAATAATATACTTAACTCATTTCATGCTATTCGAACATGTTTATCTTGTTTTTCTCGATCTTTGAATCGTAGCATGTACATGAAGACGTAATTAGATATTATATATTCAACATAATCCAATTACATACTTGACTTGATCGAACCATGAATATAACTTGACATGAACTTGATATGAATACAACTTGACATGAACTTGATATGAATACTTGTACAACTTGAACATGAACTTGTACTCTTATATTCATGGAATCTGCCAAGACCTGTAAACTTGAATTATACAATACAATACATGGGGATAAGGGGTAGATTGGTACGGAACGTATATCGTGACACGAAAGGACATTTTAAAAGACACCTACGTGAATTCACGTGTCGTTGTCTCGTGGGTTATGACGGGGCCTTATACTACATATTACCATAGTCCACGGGGTAAGTTGGACTCCTCTCGTATATGTCGCGTCCCGAAAGTATGGAACATGACCGGCACTTAAACTACGAAACGTCTCGAGGCGTACGTAATCTAAGTTAGCCGAAAACCCAGAAATCCAAACCAAGAAAAGTGGTAGAGTGAAGGAAAACCAATTTAAAATCAAGTAGTTTTAATAGCATAAGCCAAATTATGCGGTTTTAAAAACATCAATATTTCCTAAAAATTTCGGCAGAGTCTCCTTTGTAAATACTGGCCCCCAAACGGGATACAACATGAATAGTATACGAAATCAAAAAAAGGGCATCCCCAAGCGAGAGCTAGCTCTTCGTCAATCGACGGTGACAACCACACAAGAAAAATAATATACAACGCCAACGGCGAGAATCAAAACTCAAAAGGAAACTCAAAACCACAAGAAATCCACAGAAATATAACGCGCGACTCTAAGGTCGAAAGAATAACATCACTGGTCCCTATCTCAAAATAAATACATGTTTGGTTGATGGAACTTCTAGATACAACAGAATAATGATATACAAGATAATATGATGGGTACGATACCAATAACCCACCTACTAGCAAGTCACCCGAAAGAAAGCAGTGCCGGCAAAACCGTAAAGAAACATGTACGGCGAAACCTGCAAGAACTGTGGCACAACGGGGGTGAGTTGCCAACTCGTGAATAGAAAAACATCTACGCACAGAAATCGCATAAATAACGCAACCTAGGTCAATGATCATAATATATCCTTAAATATATATATATAACATGCAGCCTATAACAATGGCTAGGGTATACCTCTAAGCAACGGTAATACCAAGTGCTCGTGTCAGTGCCTCAGGTAGCAATATATCATATGAATGAGGTATGAATGCATGAAAACAGAATACATGTAAATGAAGAAACTGTTTTCATAATTTACAGAGATTTCTTTTGTATATTTTAAAATGAGGTATCATAAATGAAATCAGCATCAGCAGTGTCTAGTATCGACACAAAACATAAATCTCAATATCTCAAAATCTCAGGCTATCCGGACTGGCCTGTATCATCAACTCTCAGTACCCCAATGTCTCGAAATCCCATTGTCTAAATCTCAATATCTAGGACGCCATCAGTCCAGACTGGCCCCTACCATCCATCTCAAGACTACGACGGTATCCTCCGGATATCCGACGCGTCGGGTAATATCACCGGTAGGTAGTGCTCCCCTGCCAGGCTCAACGTCAGCAACACGACCTTCTTGCCCCGGGGTACCTTACCGGGCCCACCATGTACCCGTGACGGTTCCTCCACTCCTCGACACGGATCTCGAAAACCACAGCAAACTCATGGTGGACGACACTTTTCATCACTAGAAAACCGCAACATTTTATATTTTAAAAGATCATAAGTTGTAAATTTTGCGGCTTTCCCCGAAATCCAGAAATATCATAAATCTCAAGAAATCATCATAAGTGCAAATGTCAATGATAATGAATGCATATGGTATCAATAACCAAGTTGCAGTGTATGATTAATAAACTAGGCATGAACAATTGATGTAATAGTATACATGCACATGAATAGTAATTCTACAATGTTATTTTAAGGATTTATTGCAATAGTACAGGTTTAAGTATTAAATATGGTGGCAATACTCTAGATTATAAGTTATCTAGTGTCGTGACATGGAAATTACCGATGAAGATGTGTGTGAGCCGGCAAGTGTATGTGGTACATACGCATCATCGGTAACGGTGCTGGTGTCCTAACAGCATGATATCAATAATGGAGTATGAAACATAATATAAGCATGCGATGCGGAGCGAACCACAATAATGAGCGGGAGCTGAATACTAGACGCAACTAACTAATCTGCATTAATCTAATATAAGTCCTACAAATGGTGCCTTTTGAAATAACACGAATCATGGGGTTTTGAAAATAGGGGCTACGGTGTTTTTATAAAAAGATACGTCTTTTGAAATATCCGTAGGATCCCTTGGGCTGTCTTTTAAAATACCCACGATTCGTTAGTCTTTGAAATAGGTAAGAATCGAATCTAATCTAACAACTAAACTAAACTAAAGGGCTAAGCTAACAAGCTGGACTACAGGTAAGGAAACCGCCTAACATCTGAGTCGATACATATACATACCTGTATATATATTAGTCGGTGATCCCGCCTCAATAATATCATATCTGATACCATATCTAAAATCAGACATCCCAAGTCAAGAGTGCGGATCAATCATCGAAATATAGCTCGTACGTAAATCCGTCGTACGGCATCCCCAAATCTGGGTACGGGTCAATATCATATTCATCACACTATTCATCCGGTATCCTCTTTATCAAGATCATAGTCTAAGGTACTGACCTATGTCTAGTACAATACTAATATCAACAATATAGTTATGATCTGACTACTGATCGACAGTCTCGAACAAACCGATATCGTCAGCACATATCATCATCAAGGGATATACATCGCCCAATACGGCCTAGTATCAATATCCTAGCATATCATATCACATATCACGATCACATGTTGACCATTTTATTTATAACACTATTCACCCGTATCGTCGCCCCAAGATCCGCTATAACACCAGGACGTACCTCAAGTACGAATCCTGCCATATCACCGATATCACAACCTCAACACAAAACACATCGACTCATCTCAATCCCAAGTATCATCCTCAAATCCGTATGTGAACACATAGTCTCATACCCATGTGAACACATAACTATATATTCTCGTAAGCACAAATGAAAGAAGAAAGTATGCAGGTATGGGTGGGTGGGTGCAAGTGTGGTACGACCACTACTCTAGGGTTTCGCGACACTAAATCATCCAAGAACACCAAATATCCATATTTATCATCAATAACTTAAACAATATAAACAATATATATGTGTGTGTATACGTATTCGTATACATCACCACGAACTGCGGGGGTGCTATACGCCATCCACCCGACTTCTCCCCGTAGATATAAATCTACTCACCTGGTCCTCGCTCGCCGGTGCCGATGTCGCCACGCGCTTGATTGTCGTCTCGAAGTCCACATGGGGTACCTATATATCATAACGCACCGTATCGCATTAAAATCCGACTCATGACTAAAATGACACACGAATCCCACATAGGTCAAAACATATGGTTGCTTTCACAAATCAACCCAAAAACCCTCGACGCCGGCGTACAAACGCCAAACCATCGAGAAAGCTCCCAAACACACCCATTTGTACAATTACAAGCACTAATTATAATATAAAATAGCTTAAAATTCACAAAAACCCCAATTTCACTTAAAAAGTCATTTTTCCGAAAATCTAGCAAGCATAAATCACCGTTTTTGTACAAAACATGATGTTTTAACAATTCTAGTGACCAAGATGATAACTTAATATCTTAATTATGCCATAGAAACCATTACGTAAATTTTAAACCCACAATTTAATTCGATTTCAAAAACCTAGTTTGCAATATTAACCAATTTTAACAATTTTATAGCAAAAATGCACAAACTACAATCTAGCTTGGATTTTCATGAACTAAAGTATTAAACTACAATTTAAAATGTTAATAATGCCAAGAATAACCTAATTAGATTTTTAACTCACCTCTTTACCTTGATCACTTAAATCTAGTTTGAAAAATAGCTTGATTAGAACAATTTACAAGTCACATTATGCAAATTAACAACTATATTACATTTTGCATGTCTTAAAATATTAAACCACACTTAACTAACTTGATTTATTTAAAAAAAAACTAACTTTAGTTCAAACCCTAATCTTCAAATTTCAAGTTTGAAATTAGAACCATAATAGAACACCAAAGTTAGTTAAATTGAAGTCATTAACCTACAATTAACCATTGGGTTAGGATTATACCTCACAAATCAAGAGATCAACCTTACAACGATGGCTCCAAAAGTGGTCCCAAGCTCCAAGATCCATGCTACTATGGCCAAGGAATAAAGGGTAGGGATTGGATTTGGAGTTTGTGAGGTTTTTTGATGGATTTTGATGCATTTTGCAAGGATTTTGACATGGAAAGAGATGAAAACTTTGGAGGGGCTGCTGCTGGATTGGGGAAGGTGGGGCTCGGCCAATTTTGATGAGGGGAGAGAGAGAGTGATGGTGTGTAGTAGTGGGAAAAATTATAAGTCAACACAAGACCCATACCTCATTTAAACCCTCATGCTTTCTATTTTTCTTTTTTTTTGGGGTGAGATAAGAAGTGAGGTTGAGAGAGGGGCTGCTGGGAATGGATTTGGCCAATCAAGGTAGTGTGAATGTGTGTGTGAATGGGTTGAATTTCTAAGTCAAAAGAAACCTTCCTTACTTCATTATTGCATCACACTAGTTAATTCTATTTTTTTTTCATTTTATCACCAATTCTACTTCAACCTAGAATTCTCAAGAAACATGGAGGCAAAGTGAGAAAAGAGAACATTTTATCAACTTGTATTTAAGTTGTCATGGTGCACAAAACTTGTATTAACCCATTCCAGTTTGTAATTTCTCCTAATTAAATGTATTAGTGACGGCTTAAAATAATAATAAAATAAAAAAATCAGAAAATTTGAAATTTCACCAGTGGCTCAATAAACACCAAATACAAGCAATTACATAGCTAGAATATGTATATTTAATTTTTATAATAAGATATTTGTATTTTGACTTTTTACAGAAAACCCCCTTATTTTACCGATTTTCCGAAATTTCAGCGAAACGATTTTCAAAACGCTACAATATACATGAATATATTCTTTATTAAATTATAAACGTTAGAATAGCTATCTTATACATGTAAACGATCATACTTAGATACTCTCATATACAACCTTACATGTCACTTTCACTTGGTTTCTATTCACTTTATACATCTGTCAGTCATTTTTATTTACTTCTTTTGGGGGCTTTGTTGGATATAGTGCACTCAAATCAATTATTGTAATCGCAGGCACACGATTATGATGATTGAAGGAGGCCCTATACATGTAAAATAGTCTTACTCAAAATGATAGTATGCTATCTGGTTTGTCTTTATCATCATGTACATGCTTTATGTGGTTTTACAGATCACTATTACATGTTGATAGAGCCCATAGGATTCTTGCTTGACTACCAGCATTATGATGGCGATCATATACGTAGGAGGTAGGTGGTCTATAAGCACATCCTTAAATGTCCATAGTCAAAAGAGTATCGAGACTGGGCATAGATACTCCGGAATAGACTAGTGTATACTTATCGAGACCCGACGAGGGACGGTGGCCGGTCTCATAAGCCATTGGTGCCAGTCAGTCACCTAAGATAGTATATAGGTGTTCATTGGATTATGAGTACACTGGACGGACTCGCCGGGAACATGATAGTTGGTATTATACCTATTGTCAGATAGCAGTTCCCAGGTGACATGTGTACAGGTTAGTCTGTCGACTAAAGATCGTCATTTGTCTCGTATGAGTTCTCACTGTGCTTTAATTACTACCCTACCACGGCTCAAACGAGTCATGTAAACAGGTTTTAGTTTGGTACAGTCCCGAGCCACATGGAGGCAGTGAGCGGATCGTCGGGGATTCGTATCTCCCGTTATTGAGGGTTGATGTCGCAAGGTGCATGGATGACCATCACCGGAAATCTTTGGCCAAGGTAAACGAGAATTACTGATTTGGATCAGTAGTTTCTCAGTGGGTGATGGGCCTCATACCGACATGAAATATCGCGTTATTAGGGGTCTGACTTTATCCACCCCTTAGACTCGATATGCGATACTCTTAGACGAACAGACCGGACTGTACGGAGATTGTCACTGACAGGCTCGGTAGAGGTTCGGATGAGTTTGCTCGTGGGCTTCCTTTCGCTCAATACCTGGATAGTCGTTACGTACAGCTAGTGCCGCTGACGTGCCCGTGGTTAAACCCACTGTCAGCGTATTGACGAATCTTTAGAGTCCCACACAGAGGTTTCCCTAGTTCTGGCGAAACGATATAGTAGCCATATTGGATACGTGCAGGGTTCCGGTCGATTGATTGTACTATGTACCAGGACTTTCGATCGGACAGTTGATAATACTGGTCAGCTCGGGTTTGAGCCGGATTATTAAATCAGGTATTTGATTTAATAATTTACGTATATGTATTCTGATATATATATTCTAGTATTATGTTCTTTGTGTTATTCTATCTCTTCGGGTATTCGTATTTCAGTACGAATACAGGTATGTATATACAGTAGAATATAATCCGTATTTATACGGATAACATTCTAGAAGGTGGACACCTCATTTTGGATTTGACCATTTATTTTAAATGGATCATGAGATGGATAATTGAGAGATGGGAGTATGGTGAGAACCATGCTTGCATAGTGTGCACAAATGAATTGTTTATTCATTTATGCAAACTATTCAAGCATGGGCTCGATATTATATTGAAAGAATTCGTTTTACAAAACCTAGCTTATTATTTTCTCTCTCTATGGATGGCTCATATTTTTGAGATAGTTCATTTTCTCACTTAAGTTGAGCTCTCTCACCATTAGCTTCACTCCCTCTCTAGATTTCTTGAGTTTCCTTTTATCTTCAACCTCCTCTCTACCCTCTCATGTGTTGAGAATAAAAAGAGGAGATGAGGTAGAGATACACTTAGAACACTCCACTACATCCTAAGCATTCTAGACTGACCATCTAGAATTCCTAATTACTTCACTTGATCTTTTATGTGGAGCTAGAGCCATCAGCTACATCCCTTGGGTGAATTATCTTCGACGAAGGAAGACCGACGGCCAAGTTTGATCCAAAGGACCTCAAGGAGCTAAGGAAGATGGTGGAAGACCAAAAGACATGGTTCGTTCGGTATGACACTCTATCTCAGTAGTTAGATTGGCTCTTGTTAGTTAGCTAGTATAGGTTTATGGTTCGATCTTTTGGTCAGGTTCGCTAGCGCTAAGTTTTTTAAATGCCACTTTTGTTCCGCACTGCCACGGTTGATGGCCAGGGTGCTAACTTACCCCAACATGGTATCAGAGCCACCCCATAAACCATTACTAACTAGTTTGCATAAAGTTAAAATCTCGATCGACCCATTTTTCCGAATCATTTTTCCATTTTACCATGCTTGCTGCCGATTTTCAAACTTATTCAAAAAATCTTTCAGAACATCTTAAAAATACATTTATAGGGCACCAAAAGAAATTTGAGCACCTAATACAATTAATTGGCCGTGGAACCGCCGCGTAACTTGCCTATTGACAGCGGTTCCGCAGCGGTTTTGTGGCTATTTGGCTCGAAATTTCTTCCGGCACTCTAATACTTGGAAATATGATTCTTGGGATTTTGGTTTTGGCCCAGATTTGTTTGAGTATTGGTTTGCATTTAGGGCCTATACGGAAAAGTTTAGTCGATCGAAATTTTAAGTATGTGCTTATCGGTACATGTTTTAGCATCTACGACCGTGAATGTCATTGAGCGGTATAACCCAACTAATTGCTATATGTTCTATTAGACGGGTTTGCGAACATGACATTCACGTTGATGTTCTGTGATTGTGCTGATATTGGTGGTTGGATTGTCGTAGTGAATAGCCTATGGTGCAATGGTAGTAGTAGTACAGTTCAGATTCATTTGTATATTTGTTATTATGGGGCGAGCGTCCGACATGTGGACAACCGTCTCAGCCAGATTGTATATTCTTTTATTGGGGCACGACCTGATTGAGGTCGGTGTCGCCATTGTATATATATTTTTCTTTTCTGTACTAGGATTAACCCGCAGTGGAGTGCTCGAATAGCCGGGTTCTAGAGGGCAATGGACCCGCATCTCATGGCATTGAGATGGAGGGGGCCTTACTCTAGTATTGGCGGGCTATTCGCCGCACTCGTAACGGTATAGGATGACACACGGCGGAGTGCTCAAGTTACCGGATTCCGTGAAGTGCTGGATGACCGATTCATTTTGTTGATTGAGGTTACCTCTTTCTGGGATTGGCGGGTAAATTGCCGCGCTCGTAAGGGTCCAGGTTTTTATTGCACGGGCTATCAACACGACCGGGAACGGCAGGTCTCATTTGCGGCTCAAATGAAACCCGAGGTTTCAAAATTATCCACCATTCTGTGTTGCTTGTTGATATTCTGTAATGTTGCTTATATCATGCCTGGGACGAATCTTATATATATATTTATATATACTAGTAGATGTATATGTTTTGCATCCGCGCTAGTCCAGCCCCCGCTCTGCCGTTAGTTAAGTAACCTAACGGTGCATGATGGGGCATGTGGGGAATGCGGATGGCATATACGTACATTGTATTTTCGTTCTTTTTGGTGTGATATGGATTAATTGATGGGACTGCGTTAACTTTGATTAATGCAAGGAAAACAAACCTACATAATGTTGTTGGAACCAATTTTTGAAAACTGTTATTACAAACGTTTCGTTTTGCTTTGCACGGCGGTATTCGGTTATGAATGTCCAGCACCTCATTCGACGAGGCAAAAGCCGAGATCCCTTCATAGGGATTGGCCTCTTGGGCAAAAGTTTACGTCAGTGTAATAACTTCACCATAGTCGATTCTTTTGCTTTGCACAGCGGTATTCGGTTATGAATATCCAGCACCTCATTCGATGAGGAAAGAGCCGAGATCCCTTCACAAGGAGTGACCTCTTTAGCAAAAGTTTACGCCACTATATATTTGTAAAACTGCTCGGGTTCCTTCAACGATATTAAGTTCATTACGTTAAAGGGTTTTTCGCCAAAAACCCAGTCGTAACCCTCCGTCATTTCTTACAAGTGTTACTTAATATTCGTGCTGCGTGTTTTGACCTAGTCAAGACGTAGTGTTCGGTAGCTAAGTGGTGCGATTATTTAGGACAGCCGCATAACCATTTTGACCTAGTCAAGGGTATATGCAAATGGGTCTAAATTAATCTTGGATAATAACAGGTTGAACTTGACTAGCGGTTTATGATATGTTGACCTAGTCAAGGTCATAAACCGTTCGGGGCAAAAAACCACATCGGGAGTTTCAAACATACAAGAAACTTGCCAGGCATGCGCATACCTTCTGAAGTGTGGTGACTTGAGTGGCTTCCATCAAGTTATCATGCGGTGATAGTTAGATCCCGATTCCCACTGATGAGTAGGTGTTACTCTTCGGGTGATTTTAGATAATCCCGACTAATTCTCCTTTTAGGGTTTGAGAAAGAATTCGAGGAAACAGTGGGAGCCATCCTGATTAGATAAAATGATTAACCAATCTGATCTAGATTAGAATGCAAGCTGAGTGTTTCTTTTCTCTCTCTTTGGCAGCGACCATGGTCTGATCTTAAAAACTCATGAACCAAGTTAACCGAACCTTCTTAAAACACTTTGGCTATTGGATTGTCATTTAATCGCATATATCATTGTCACTCCTACATCCCCTTTGCATTTCTTCATAACACTCCGTATCACTACGAAGATCCACATTTCTTGGATATTCCATCGTATAGTTACATACGAACTCGAAGAAACTCGAGAATGCATTCTGGTTCTGGAGAAATTGAATAGGACTATTCGGCTGTATTTTCCCTTTACCTTCTCTCAGGTTGCGAGGGCTCGTAGTATTAGGAGAGCACATATATTGCGCTTATTGGATAGTCTTCTTCCAAACCATAGGTAGGTGTCGAAAGGTAGGGAAGGAAGAAAACCAATCAGCCTAAGTGTGGTGTACAGAAGGTAATAAGTAACGACATATAAAGAGATTGGAGTGAGGGCAAGAAAATATACGGTTACTGTCATGAATCTGAATAGTGCAAGAGGCATTACTAGGAATACCCGGCCACCCCTTCGAAACATTTTCATGTTTCGGTTTTTCTGTGCGGTGTTAAGTGAAAACTATTTTCCCAATTAGATTCTAACTCCAGGTATGTATTTACCAGATTTGATTCTCATATCTGTATGGCGTTACGGATGCTGAGTGGGAGTAAGATATTGGAAATTGGGTGATTAGATCCTCTATATATCAGAATTCTTTGTAATTGGTGATATTTGAGGAAATCGCCTGGGTTTTGCCTGACGGCAAATATTTGGTTTTGAATATCCGTCATTATACACCAATTTCAAACTGATATATCTCTACGTTTATTTTATAAAGTGAGATATAACTTTTTGAAATTATATTTATGACGTTTACCTACATCAGTTGATGGTTAAGTAAGATGTATTCAACAATGGTGTAATTCTTCTTAACCATAGCACGGTTTTCAGCCTACAACATACGAAGTTTGAGTTATTAAACTCAGTGGACTTATACAGAGAATTGTATGTTGTCCGGTGTCCGTTAGGACAAAGGGGTTGGTACTCGTACTATATTCTGTTTACTCATAACTTCTCTAGTTTTAGACAAATATTTCGTTGAAATACAAGATCCAGAATTTGAGAAGATATATGTATAAGAATAAAGTAGAGAACCGTATGTTGCAAGTATCAGGATTCTTCAAGGCGATCGAAAATGTAGATGCTTATGTTGGATATTCCGTTGTAAGTAATGGTTTTAAGAACTTTCTTTCAGGTTATTCATGCGTAGGTACACTCCTTGATGAATAATGCTGCTTAGCCTCTTTCCATCTAGTTGATATGCACTGGAAACGACTGCATATATTTTGAATCTGGTTCAAATTAAATTAATGCATTTGTTTCTATATTGGATATATAGAATGGATTCATATCTTAACGATGTTAAGCTATATGGAGTTGTCCGGCTTATGCTTAAAACCAGAATCCGGATAAACTCTAGGAATGTTTCAGTAATGGCAGTATGTGGGTTATCCCGGGCTTTGACAAGGGTTAACATTCTATCATCTAGAAGATCAATAGTTACATTGTTCTTGACTCGCCACAACAACAACAACAACTGAGTCTTTTATCCCAAGCATATGGGGTAGGCTACATGAACCAACATGAGAATCACGCCGGGTCCAGCACATGAATCCTCCGCCTCCACTCACTCCTATCGAACAATATACTTTCATTGAGTCCTTTGGCAAGCATATCGTTTCGTATCACCTCCATCCATGTTTTCTTCGGTCTCCCTTTTGCTATTGCCTATATCGAGAGTATCTATTCATCGAACCGGTACTTCCATAGATCTGCGTCGCACATGACCAAACTATCTTAGCCGGTTTTCCCGCATCTTCTCCTCCACAGGTGCTACACCAACTTTTGCACGAATATTCTCATTTCGCACCTTATCTTTTCAAGTGTTACCGTACATCCAACAAAGCATGCGCATCTCCGCTATGTGCATCTTCTGTGTATGATGCTTTTTAGGAGCCCAGCATTCTGTACCATATAATAAGGCAGGCCGAATAGCGCTCCGATAAAACTTCCTTTTCAATTTTAACGGAAAGTTACGATCACACAAAATCCCTATTGCACTCCTCCATTTCAACCAACCAGATTAGATCCTTTGATTAACATCACTATCGATCTCCCCATTCTTTTGAATGATGGAACCTAGATACCTAAACTGGTCGCTCGGTGATATCTCTTGCCCTTCCAATGTTATACCAATATGGTTTTGACTTCTCTGGTTACTAAATTTGCAATGCATATATGATGTCTTGGACCTGCTCAATCTGAATCCTCGAGATTCCGATGTTTCCCTTCATAATTCCAATTTGGCATTAACCCCTGCTTTCGTCTCATTTACTAGAACAATGTCATCAGCGAATAGGATACACCAAGGTACCTCATCTTGGATAGTTCTAGTAAGCTCATCCATCACGATGGTGAACAGGAATGGACTTAATGCAGATCCTTGATGTAAACCAATAGTAATCGGAAAATCACTCGTTAAGCCGCCGCAAGTTCTGACATTTGCCACCACTCCATCATACATATCCTTGATTATGTCAATATACTTGACGGGGACCCCCTTCTTCATCATTGTCCCCCATAATACCTCTCTAGATACCTTGTCGTACGCTTTTTCTAAATCAATAAATATAATATGCAAATCTCTTTTCCTCTCTCGAAAACGCTCGACAAGTTGACGAAGCAAATGAATAGCCTCTGTCGTCAATCGTCCAGGCATGAACCCAAACTGGTTCTCTATTATCTTAATATCCTTCCTTAGTCTGCGTTCAATCACTCTCTCCCAAAGTTTCATGGTGTGACACATAAGTTTTATTCCACGGTAGTTTGAGCAACTTTGAATGTCACCCTTGTTCTTATAAATAGGTACAAGGATACTTTTCCTCCATTCATTTGGCATCTTTTTTGTTTGCCAAATCTTATTAAACAGATCTGTCAGCCATTTAACACCTATTTCTCCTAAGTATCTCCAAATCTCGATAGGAATCCCGTCAGGACCAACCGCTTTTCTTAAACTCATTCTGTTCAAAGCTTCTTTAACCTCAGGTAGTCTTATTTTACACATGAAATCACGGTTTATATCTTGAGATTGAATGACAAGTCCATCCAAATTCTTAGTAAAGCTCTCATTGAACAATTTGTCAAAATAATCTCTCCATCTTTTCTTGATATCCTCATCTCGAACTAAAACCTCCTGATTTTCATTTTTGACACACTTCACCGCACATAGGTCTCTAGTCTTCCTTTCCCGCATCCGAGCAATCCGGTAATATCATTTTCAGCCTCTTTAGTGTCTAATTTCTCGTACACCTCCTTGTAGACCTTAGATTTAGCTTCCCGAACAGCTTTTTTAACTTCCTTTTTAGCCATTTTATACTTCTCAAATCTCTCCACATCTCTAGTTTTCTTCAAATCTTTATAAGAATCCCTTTTAATTTTAATAGCAGCTTTTACTTCTTCATTCCACCATGATGTGTCCTTACATGGTGGAGCACCACCTCTTGACTCACCAAGTAGATCTCTAGCTACCTTCTTAATACAACTAGCCATTTTGTTCCATGTTCTGTCTGAATCATCTTCCGACTGTCAATCCGCTTCTTGGACTACACGATCTATAAAAGTCTTTTGGTTACCTTCTTTCAATCGCCACCATTTAATTCTAGGCTCTACCTTACGTCTAATCTTTCTAGGTTCTCTTCTAAATCGAAAATCTAGAACTAAAAGTCTATGTTGAGTGGTTACTCTCACCTGGCACTACCTTACAGTCGATACAACCTCTATCTATTCTTCTCGTCAGAAAAAAGTCTATTTGACTAGCACTTGATCCGCTCCTAAAAGTGATAAGGTGGGACTCTCTTTTCCTAAACCAGGTGTTTGCTAAGATCAAGTCATAAGATAAGGCAAAATCTAGAATCGAGTCACCTACTTCATTCGTTTGTTCAAAACCAAAACCTCCATGGATAGTATCAAACCCACTACGACTAGTACCTACATGTCCATTAAGATCGCCACCAATAAATAACTTCTCTCCACTAGGTATACTTTGCATCATCTCGTCTAAATCCTCCCAAAATAGACGCTTACTAGCGTCATCAAGACCTATCTGTGGTGCATAAGCACTAATAACATTAAGGATCTCTCCACCTAGAATAAGCTTAACCAGTAAAATTCTATCACTTTTTCTCCTAATCTCAACTACATCCTCAAGCAACCGTCTATCTATGATTATGCCTACCCCATTACGATTTTTATCTCTACCCATATACCAAAGCTTATAACCCCAAGGCTCTATGAGTCTACTCTTTTCACCTACCCACTTAGTTTCTTGCAAACACATAATACCAACTCTCCTCCTAATCATCACCTCCACTAATTCTATTAGTCTACCCGTGAGGGAACCTATGTTCCAGGAAGCTAGACGGATCCTATGAAACCCTTGCTTATTTGTCACTACACCCGGGGTCCGATGTAGCACGCCGTTTCTGGACGACGACCCTTGCTTATTTGTCACTACACCCGGGGTCCGATGTAGCGCGCCGTTTCTGGACGACGACCCTTGCTTATTTGTCGCTACACCCGAGGTCCGATGTAGCGCGCCGTTTCTGGATGACGACCTAGAAGCCCTTGCATACTTAACACTACACCCGGGATCCGATGTAGCGCGTCGCTGAGTAGGGGACGCCCCAACGATATTCTTATTATGGTTCATGTCATAGAATGTGACAAAGTTTTACGTTGGCTGTCACAAGCCTACCACAACCCTCACCCTTTCTCATCCGGACTTGGGACCTGCAACGGTGGGTTTTCTTGACTCGCCACAGTTTTAGTAAAATGGATTCTTTTCAGAAAACATTAGTGGGAGTATAGTAGAACCGGAAGTTATTCCAGAACCACAAACGATTACTGAAAATTTAGTAGAACCTAAAAATTCAATTGAATTCGACAATCCATTAGCCACTCCGCGGATTTGGTGAGTAATCTCAAACACCCGAGAGGTATTTCGGTCTCCTTAAAGACGGTGACAGGAAGGTTTTTGATGACCCAAACTTGACACTACTGCTGTTCTGGACTATAAGATCTGGCAGGAGGATGAATATAACGCCGTTCTAAATTAGCTTTAGAAGTGCACGTGTATATAACTCTGCCAGAGAATGGTTGTAGTCAGTGGGAGCAGCGGAAACATAATGAGCAAGTAGCTTATGTCTATTTATAAGCTAACGCGAGTATAGCGGAGATAGATCGTCTAGTGACGGTCATAGAGTTTGACTTCATCAGAACAACAGATGGACCTGATAAGAAGCTAGTTGGGAGCGATGTCCTGGTATTTGGATGATATGCTCTTTATAGAAAGTGATTATTCCTATACAACGATCGGTTATACTGTGATTGTCACAAGGTGTTTTCTCCCTATAGGATCATGATAAAGTATCAGGGATTCTGGTAACTAGATCTATGGTTTTAGATCTAGATTTGGGAAGTGTCTCAATTCGGGTACTTGACACTCTTCTAAAGGGATTTAGAATGGACGACTCCTGGCGTGGTGGTGTACCCGCAGGTGATGAAGTCACCCTCTCTAAAGAGATGTCTTCTAGACTAATGAGGAGAGGAATTTGCATGATTGGCATAATCACTTGCTTAGGCAATTGAGTCAATCATAAGATGTCAAGTACCGCACCAGTTATTGATTTTTGCACTGGCTGCTATATATATATATATATATATATATATATATATATATATTGATCCAATCCTGGAGAAACGTTGGGAAGCAGTTATGAACATAAATGGATGTTCTTGGTATATAGTAATGGCGGCCTCCTTAAAAGGCGGTTATCATTTCTGGCTTCCAAGGTGACCTGGATGACAGAGTGGCTGTCAGAGTTATAGTTTTTACTCTTTTGAGAAGCAGTATGTTGGACAGGTGGTCCAAACGAATACTGAGGAAGGCATGGCACAGGATACTGATTAAATTCAGTGGATGATACGGTCTAAGAAGTTTGTTAGATTTGGAGTTCATTTGTGAACTGGATCCCATCAGATATCCAGACAAATTCTAAGACAGGTATTGCTCATTTCGGGAGATAGTCTTTCTCCGCGAAGTTAAGATATAGAGAGATAAAGATAAAAACATTGGAGCGGATCCATACTAATGCTAGTTCTCAAACACAATAGTTTCGTAAACGGACTTTGCGAGACTGATTGGTAGAGAAGTTAGTTGTTCGGTATCACACGGGCTGTGAGTATGCGACACCGTAATAATTAGCCTTAAGTGCAAATGAGAAATTGTTGACTATAGAGCCCTCAAGTCAATTATTGTAATCGCAGACGTGCGATTGTGATGATTGAGGGAGGACATATACGGGTAGAACAGTCTTACTCAAAATGATAGTATGCTATCTGGTTTGTGTTTATCATGTACATGCTTTATGTGGTATTACAAATCACTATTACATGTTGATAGATCCCATAGGATTCTTGCTTGACTGCGAGCATTATGATGGGATCATATACGTGGGAGTTCGGTGGTCTATAAGCACATCCTTAAATGTCTCTAATCGAGCGAGTATCGAGACTGGGCATTGATACTCTGGAGTAGACTAGTATATACTTATCGAGACCCCGACAAGGGACGGTGGCCGGTTATAACAACTCCAATTTCAATGTACATAAAATTGTTTAAAAGTTAATGTACAATTGGGGTATTTACAATTCCTGTGAATGCTATAAGAATTTGATTTGATTTAGAACAGCAAGAAAGAGCTTGTAGCTCACTGGTAAGGCATTGCACTGCTGAGACATAGCACCCGAGTTCAAATCTTATCTGCCACATCATCTTTTTATTTTAATTTCTTTTAACCTTTTAGAAGCCTAAGGGTTTACACGTGCACAACACGTAAACTGAAGAGTTACAAATTATTTAAACATGTGCACTGAAGAATACCAAACGACCCCCGACACGTGGCCTAAACCTTAGCCCCCTCCGTCGGTATTGACCCGGCGAAATGCCCAATAAGACCGGCACCGCCGGGCTTGCCCGTTGGTAAAGCCCCCATTCTTTTCCCATGCAACCCTTGGTCTACCCCACTCCCTCTCACACTGCTTGTTTTCTCTGCATTCATACAGAGAACGTTGAATCACCCATTTAATCCAATTTTAATGCAAATTTTAAATGCATTCTTTAACACACCAAACCCTAGTTTTTCCTATAAATACCACACCCAAATTCACACATCCTCACTCACAAATCCCTACCAAAACTCTTAAAAACTTTCAAGTCCTCTTTGATGTACAAGTGGAGTTAGCGAAGGGCGAAACTCCGACGAAATTCCGAAGAGATTCCGGCGATGAAACGACGTCCCGACGCTTCCTTATTCTGCCCCTACCTCTTCCCTCTAAGTGAAGCCAGTAAGTCCCCTCTTCCCCTCTCTTTCTCTATTCTAAAAATCCTAAACACTAAAACCCGACGGAAGCAGAGATAATCCGACTTCCGATTCGGTTTTTCTTTAAAAATCCTATTTTTCTTAAACAAGAAAATACCAAACTTTCATATCATGTTCAATAAACATTAACAAACATATTAAACAAGTTTCACATCAAAAGAATTTATAATGCAATTTTTATCGCGGTTTTACAGTAAAATACCGCATACTTTAGTTTCCGACATAAACATATTACCTTTAGATAGTTCACGAGGCAATGACCTACCTCATCACAACACACATCTCTATCATAGCACGATGAAGTTTTGGGAATTTATTCTTGGAATAAAACGACTTTGCAAATAAATACCATCAACTTATAAAAACATTTCTTTAAAAAAGACGTATTAAACATTTCCATGCAATTGCATCTCTACAACTCACTTTTGGGGACCCCGTTCGGGATGGTGCGGATTATCGCACATCCTCGGACCTAGTAGAGCAAGATGCAGACCTCCGCAAGAAACATTCGATCTCGATAAAAATTTTATACATTTTTTCTTTAGAAAATGAGATTTCTACAAGAAAATAAATAAATTATTTTCATTAAATATATATATATATATTATCAAAATATCTATTTTAATTATATAAATATTCCAAGTTTTCTAAATCAAAGAAATCACTATTACATGAAAATACCATCCAAATACACCACAATTCCAATATTCCAGTAAAATACCATATATTATGAAGTTAGGTTTTACTCACTAGAAATTTCACTTGTATAAAAATATACATCTATGAAAATCCTAAAGACGATAATTAAATGTTTGAGGTGTATTTTGAAAATTATAACAAAGGTATTTTTTCATAAAACCCCCTCAAGTTATACTAAATTACAATAAGGATTCTAGTAAACATAAGTTTAAGCGGGACCGGTCTCTTGAGCCTCAGGGAGCCGGAGATATGGGTGCTTGCCTATTTAAGGTAGACAATCTAACAAACGATTTTATCAACACGATAATTGTTTTGGAAAAAGACACAAATCCTGCCGTCCATGTGCAGCAGTTACCGATAACATCAAAACTAATTCAGGATTTCAGGTTCTTTTTCAAAGTATCTGACTCAGACTGAATTTCAATCTAATCAATCTGACTTGAATATGATTCAAGTATAAACTACAATTCAACACGAATCCGTCTATTCAATCTATATTGACTGAACCGAACCATAGATATACTCCGTCTACATGACTCTCCACTATATCCATTCCATTACTGATATCATGGTTCCGGCAAGTCATTTATATACAATTTACAATACAAGACAATACAATACAATACAAACAATACAATCAAAATATCGCGGGGTTTTAAAAGGGTAGATTGGTACGAAAGATGTTAAAAGTGGCACGGGATTGTAACCATAATACATCTAACCTGAAATCCATTGTCGTTGTACCGTGGCTGAACGGTTCCTTATGCTCCGTATATCTTAGTCTCCGGAATAGTGGGACTCCTCTCGTATACACTGGAATTTTCTGTACCAAGATACAAACAACAGCGTTAACAATATAATACAACTTTAAAAGTTGCATTCCCCTTCTGTCTATTCGATCTATACCTATTCTTTGGGACTTACCGAGCGATTGTTCGCTGACGACATTCATTTCTTCTTTCTTTGGAATGTTGTCAGGTGGATCGGACCTTCTGGAGACAGAGCCCAACAGCGAGGACTTGAATCAGATAGCCTTCGATCTAGAGCTCTAGAATACCTGTACATATTTTCATTTCTGTTATGCCATTGGTTAGGTATTGCTTTCATTCCATGTATTTACATTTCAGCTGTATTGTAAAAAGAATGTTGAATAAATAAAGTTGTTCATTTACATCTTATCTCTTGTGTACTTTACCTTATATTGCTTAGATACGCTTAGCGTGTTTACTTCTGAGTAAATACGTAGCGGACCTTACCGCATCTCCTTCCCGTATATTGGAAAGCGGGACGTGACACCGGTCTCACAAGCCATTAGTGTCAGTCAGTCACCTAAGATAATATACAGGTGCTCATTGGGTTATGAGTACACTGGGCGGACTCACCAAGAAACATGCTAGTTGGTATTATACCTATTGTCAGATAGCAGTTCGCAGGTGACATGCGTACAGGTTAGTCTGTCGACCTGAGATCGGCATTTGTCTCGTGTGAGTTCCCAATGTGCTTTGATTACTACCCTACCACGGCTCAAAGGAGTCGTGCAAACAGATTTTAATTAGATACAGTCCCAAGCCACATGGAGATAATGAGCGGATCGTCGGGGATTCGTCTCTCCCGGTATTGGGGGTTGATGTCGCAAGGTGCACGGGTGGCCATCACCAGAAATTCTTGACCTAGGTAGACAAGAATTACTGATTTGGATCAGTAATTTCTCAGTAGGTGATGGGTTTCATACCGACACGAAATATCACGTTATTAGGAGTCTGACTTTATCCACCCCCTAAACTCGATATGCGATACTCTTAGACGGGCAGACCGGACTGTACGGAAATTGTCACTGACAGGCTTAGTAGGGGTTCGGATAAGTTTGCTTGTCGGCCTTTCTTTCGCTCAATACGTGGATAGCCGTTACTTACAGCTAGTGCCGCTGACATACTTATGGTTAAACCTACTACCAGCGTATTGACGAGTCTTTAGAGTCCAACGCGGAGGGTTAAACCCACTGCCAGCGTATTGACGAGTCTTTAGAGTCCCACGCAGAGGGTTTCCCTGGTTCTGGCGAAACGATGTAGTAGCCATATTGGATACGTGCAGGATTCCGATCGATTGATTGTACTATGTACCAGAACTTTCGATCGGACAGTTGATAATACTAGCGGCTCGGGTTTGAGCCAAATTATTAAATTAGGTATTGATTTAATAATTTATGTATATGTATTTCGATATGTATATTCTAGTATTATGTTCTTTGTGTTATTATATCTCTTCGGGTATTCGTATTTCAGTACAAATGCATGTATGTATATAGAGTAGAATATAATCCGTATTTATACGGATAACATTCTAAAAGGTATACACCTCGTTTTGGATTTGACCATTTATTTTAAATGGATAATGAGGTGGATAATTGAGAGAGGGGAGTATGGTGAGAACCATGCTTGCATAGTTTGCACAAATGAATTGTTTATTCATTTGTGCAAACTATTCAAGTTTGGGCTTGATATTATATTGAAAGAATTGGTTTTACAAAACCTAGCTTATTATTTTCTCTCTCCATGGATGGCTCATATTTTTGAGATGGTTCATTTTCTCACTTGAGTTGAGCTCTCTCACTATTAGCTTCACTCCCTCTCTAGATTTCTTGAGTTTTCTCCACCTTCATCTTCAACCTTCTCTCTACCCTCTCATGTATTGAGAATCAAGAGAGGAGGTGAGGTAGAGATACACTTACAACACTCCATTACATCCTAGGCATTCTAGACTAGCCATCTAGAATCCCTAATTGCTTCACTTGATCTTTTATATGGAGCTAGAGCCATGCGTTACATGGATCATCTTCGACGGAGGAAGACCGGCGGCCATGCTTGATCCAAAGGACCTCAAGGAGCTAAGGGAGATGGTGGAAAACCGAAGGACATAGTTCGTTCGGTATAACACTCTATCTCAGTAGTTAGATTAGCTCTTGTTAGTTAGCTAGTATAGGTTTATAGTTCGATCTATTGGTCGAGTTCGCTGGCGCCAAATTTTTTAAACGCCAATTATGTTCCGCACCGGCCACGGTTAATGGCCAGGACGCTGGCGTACCCCAACAGACTTACCGAGCGCTAGTTCGCTGAAGGACATTCCACCCATCTCTTTGTTTCTTGGAATGTTCGTCAAGTGAATTTAGAACAGAGGATTTAGAAGCAGTCAACTAGAAGTATTCTCGTCTCACATCTCAAGTGAACGAATAGTTTTGTTCATCTTCGCGGTTATTACAGCTTTCCTTTTAGTATACCACATATTTAGGCTCTTTATCTTCATCTTATGTTTATTGTTCAGACATATTGTATCAGTTGAAAATTGTGAATCTTGAATGAAATATATCGATATTGAATTTTATTACTCTTGTTATTTTTGCACTTTTTTATATTGCTTAGTTACGCTTAATGTATTTATAAAGGAAAACGATCTTCTCATAATAAATACGTTGCGAGCTTGCCACGTCATCGTTTCCGTCTGCTGGGAAGCGGGGCGTGACATGTTTATTGGTGGCCCATGCAGGTCAGTTCTGCATGAACATAATAAGCAATGTAATACAAGAAACATGAAGTTCAATTATTACATTCAAACTTTTTCTTTGAATCCCATCCTATTCTTGAATCCATCTTGAATTTAACTTTCGACTTCCTTGAATGCAATCTCTCAACTTTTGAATTCTTAGCCTTATTTCACCCTTCTATTTATATCTTAGACTCCTCATGGAATTTCGAGGACGAAATTCTTTTTAAGGAGGGTAGAATATAACGACCCCAATATTACTATACCTTCGTATTTGCTTTCTTTAGTAAAATATTGTATTTATTTATTCTTAGTATTTTCCGTATATTTTGTTTTCTATTAAATATTTTATTTTATTATTCCATTTATTTTTCCCAAACATATTTCTTTAAAACTAAATGTTAACCTTTTTCAAATTAAACACAAGACCTAACTCAGCCCATAACCCAAATCCAATCTCATTTTCATTTTCATTTTCTTTTATAAAACTGTAAGCCCAAAAGCTTACTTTTTTCAAGCAACAGCATATATTTAATTCTTGTTAAATTTGTGCATGAACAATCTTGTACCTCATTGGTTAAGTCCTTACATTATTATCCCGCAGGCCACATGTTCGAATCTTATATCTTGCAATCATTTTTATCTATTTTTTTCTCTCATAATCTACAGATGAGAACTTTCATTTTCTTTAACTTTCAAATGAATGGACACCCTTTCAATTTCTCTTTAACTCCCATTATGAATTCATATTAATTTGAATTAATATGACATAATTTTTTTATATACTCATCTTTCCTTTTTATTCTTCTTTCTCTTAAAAAAATTAAAAAGAACTCTTCTTTTTCTTTCTTCCTCACAAAATATTATTCATTTCCTTTTCCCTCTTCATCTATAGTCCTTGAAGAACATGAAGTTTTCAAAAAATCTCACTAGTAACGCGAGATTATCGTCGGAAAGACAAACCCGATGACGATATCGGCTTGTGTATGTAAGTTCCCTCCGTCTCTCTCCCCCTCTTGGTCTTCTCCTTCCCATTCTATTTATCTTGTTTCCTCCATTTGTTTAGACTTACATGATTATCTATAACCTTTATTTGATTTTTAGTAAAAGAAATTAGCTATGAAAAATATGTGTATGAATAATTGTCTATGTATTCTACATGTTATGTTTAGATACTTGTAGTATTTATGCGTAGTCTATAATAATTGTCTCATACTAATATCATTCCTTTAAATGAAAGTAATGTTGTAAGTAGTATTTCATTGGAATTTAAAAATGATATATGTGAGAGGTTTTTATGGTAGTTTCATGAAAAGTCTATGTATTTCTTTTATAACCCGATCACATGATTGAAATATCGATAATATCCTACAATTTGTGACATGATTTTTTTATACAATCATTGGTGTATTTTCTCATGTATATTCTCAATTAGAATGTTAGCAAGTATAAAGAAAACAAAGTTGCAGATTAATACCATGGTTTTATTGTTTTTAAATACGATCCCAAATACCTTTATCTTTAAAATAATATTTTAGAATTAATTTCTACTTCTGGAAATTCTTGAAATATTAGGATAAAATAATAGATAGAATCCCAAATTTAAAGTAAAAATTTCATATCAAATCGAATAACGGTTTAGAAGTTACATAGTTTTTTATTCACTGTTTTAAAAAACAGAAAACTGCTATTAAGGGTCTTCTTCGAGAGACTATAATTCTGTAATCGCTGATCCAAATTAAGTATTTTCAGATGTTTTGAATATCTACATCGAAATATATAGATTTTCTTAGTTTTAAGTACTTACTGAAAACCGACGTAAAATATAAAAAACTGCGTTACAATATTAAGCGACGAATCTGGACATAATCATATAAATTATAAGCTTCCCGAGTAATGGAAAAAAGCAATGAAGTTATGGAATCATTGTTTGAATTGGAGACCATAGGACTAGTTTGTCGTTCAAGAAGAAACCCAAGTATGAGTTGTTCATGTGTTTCAATTTATGATTTCGCTTAAGTGTAGGGTTGTTATTGTGTATGTGATTTGTGTATGTGTGTGGTGTGTATGCATATTGTATGTGTGTGTTTCGGCTGTCGGAAATAAGACACCTATCCCATTAAGAATGTATAGAGTATACACCCATTCGCTTGTGCTTTCATCTATTTCGAGAAAATTTCGGCAGCACTTCCACGCTGTTCTTCGAATACACTGTAATAAAACAGATAATCATTTCAATGTTGTGAAACAACATTGAAATGGGTATCTAAACTATCTTTGTACATGGAGAACCAGCGGAAAGATACCGATGAAATAACTTGAAACGAATAAAAAGACAAATGAATGCAGATGTTTGTTCTATACATTCCTAACTTAGCCACACCGGACAAATCTATCGGTTATCATATGATTGAATATTCTCGTCATATAAACTACACGGCGGTTGTTAGTACCGAACGATACCATCCGATGTTTAAAAACATTCACGTAGTTTTATGTCACGACGAACGTCGAACGTATGTTAACCAATAAACGGGAACTAAGGCACCTTTGATTTTCATATATGACTATCGACAAGAATATAAAAGTTTCATATTATCATCGAGTATCGTATATACACTTAGTGAAAGATTTAACTTGAATTGGTTTAACATTTACGTTTTAATTTCTTGGGTTTGAAAGTTTTTAGTTTAGGATAAAGTTTTAAATTTCGGGTATAATGTTTTACGTTTACGTTATTATCGAGTATCATACACTTAGCTATTGTTGTTTTTCACTAAACCACCTTAAAAAATTTCCTAAGAAACCAATTTCTTCAATTTTACTAAATTACACTAAAATACCCTTAAATACAGTTGGTTTTTCACTAAACTACATTAACAAACGTAGATTTTTCACTAAAATACCCTAAACTGTGGTTGCTTTTCACTAAACTACTTGCAACAATTCACCATACATTACCCGAACCCTAACACCTAAACCTTATAATAAGTTTAACCCTAAACCTAACCCTAATCATAACAATAACCCTAATTAAGCCTAATCCTAACCATAATCCCTAATTAACCCTAACCCTAATCATCACCCTAACCCTAACCAAACCCTAACCCTAATCATAACCCTAACCATAACCATAACCACCTAATTAACCCTAACCCTAATCATCATCCTAATCCTAATCTATCATCACCCTAACCCTAATCATCAATCATCACCTAATCCGGCCCCTAACCCGGCCCTAATCCCTAACCCTAACCCTAAAATCAACAAGAATAACAGCCAAAACAACAAATTAAATTATAAATTAAAGAATTAAAATTGAAGAAATCGATCAAATATAAAATTTAGGAAAATTAAAATTAAAGAACTAACCTCGAGCGGAGGAGAATGCAGGCGGCGGCGAGCTGGCGGTGGAGGATGTGTGCGGTGGAGCTCGACGAGGAGCTGGGGCGGTGACGACGAGCTGTGGAAGGAGGGCTTCGACGAGCTGGAGGAGGCCGGAAAGGGGAGGGCTTCGACGAGCTGGTGCGGCGACAACGAGCTGGGGCGGCGACGAGGGCGATAGCGGAGGAAAGGGGCGACGAGGAGCTCGGGAATTTTTTTTGGGAGGGGGCGCGGGAGAAGGAAATCAGGGCGTGGAAAATATTTTGGGCGTGCGGGATTTAATTTTGTTTTATTTTTTGAAAAAAGTGACCCTTGTTTCCTTTTATGCGGGGGCAAAACGAAAGGAATTCTCTTGCAGCAGAGACAAATAATGAAGACAATTTTTAGTTATTTTTATTTTAATGATGCCATTGGCAACCTGCAAAAAATATTGCGCCTGCGGATATACTCAAGTAAATCCTCTCAAAACAAAAGGGTATCCTCTCAAGTAATTTATTAGCGCAAACACCATATTTTAATTATCATCGTTCAAAACGCTCGAGTTCTACATTAGCAACTCATTTGGTTGCTTGATTTAACTATAGGACTTATTGTGGTGTTTAGAGTAGATTACTGAGGCTCTTTTAGGTATGAGGGAGTGATTAGAGTGTGTGTTTGCACTCGTAAATCATTTGAGGGTGTAAGTGCTATGCGGGAAAACAACATTAATTTTTGTGCAATTGTCCTTTCTTTCTTTCTTTCTTGGAAGAAAACTTGATGGCTGAAAGTTGCAATGATAATTTTTTCTTATTATTCAACGAAAGAGGAAAACGCACAAATAACTACCTCTTTTCATCTATTTACCATCAATATGTGACTTACAATTTATCTATATTTATAATCTGTAATATATGATCTATAATCTATACTCTATCTATAGTAAAATTAAGACAAATGTATGTAACCCAATTTTTTGACGTCTTTATTATCATTCCTAATATAATTTAAATACATCCTAAGTTATTTTGCATGATTATCTTCTACAGCTATTCTGGGTGAAAATAACAAAACTAATTTCCTTGATATATACAAAATTAAACTAAATGTACAAAGTTGATAGTTAAACTTAAAGATATATTTCCCCTCCTGACGCGACCTGGATCGCGCCAAGATGTTACCTTCCGTTGATCTGCTGATGGCGGCGATGGGTGGCTGAGATTGGATCTGGAGGCTGTCACTCCTGAAGCGTGTGAATCTCAATAGATTTGAGGTTGTGGTTGCCGAGCTACCTGCAAGGAAGTCCCAAGGTGGTTGTACCACTGAGGACCCTCCAACGGTCAAGTTAGACTAGAGATCCGAGTAAAGTAACGGCATAGTGGAGTAAAAATGGCTTACTTGAACCGTCTGAAGAAGGGGTTTATACAGCGGTGGCAGCAGGAAGGGCAGGCGCGGTAATCACGGCGGCCGTTAAGCTCCCGACATCACGCCCACGTGATGAGGGTGATCTTCCATTAACGGCGAGACAGGCTCGTTAATGGGGGATCGTGATGGCGTGGAACGTGGGATGTGACCGGCAGATATCTCGCGCATGGCGAGATTCGCGGGATGGCGGTTGCGCCTGTGAGCAGTGTCGTTGGTCGGTCGATGAGACCGAGGAAGATGATCTCGGCGGGAAAGCTCGCGGACGAGCGGGAGAGCCGAGGTATCTTGGTTCTGCGGTAGCCCGAAGACGAGCTGTGAGGCCGAGGAGGCCAGTTGTGCAAGGGGCTCGGAAGTGAGCCAGCGTTGGTCGGTAGGATGGACATAGGAGTGGTCTGGTCGGCCACTGTAGGTCCTTCCTTTCATGCTCTGGGACACATCATCTGCCACGTGTCATGATCTAAGGAATTGCCGTTATCGAGCATCATTATTAGCCCCCCACTCTCGTTTCGATCTATTCGTGGGTCGGGTCGAGAGTGGACTGCTTGGTTCTTTCTGTGCGGCTTGGCGCTGGTAATTCCTCGTGGTGGATTGTTCGGGGACGACACGGCGTTCTTGTTGTCGCGCATCGAGTATAAGTCGAACGAAGGACGAGTGTGGGAAGGTCGGTGTCCTCCCTTTGCCGGAGTTGAGGCGTTGATCGCGCGTTGAGTATGAGTTTATTCGGCGAGTCTTGGATCCGTGTCTTTGTAGGGCAGAAAGCTACCCGCTGCGGATGCGCCAAGCAGGAAGCTACTCAGCGGCCTCGCGAGGAGGGTTTTGGACCCACCGCGTTGATGGGCAGGAGGATGCCCGATGGGGATGCGTCGAGCAGGAAGGAACTCGGCGGCCTCACGATGAGGGATTCATATCCTCAGCGTCTGATGGGCAGGAGGATGCCCGCTAGGGATGCGCCGAGCAGGAAGAGACTCGGCGGCCTCGCGATGAGGGCTTCAGATCCTCAACGTCAGATGGGCAGGAGGTTGCCCGCTGGGAA
Source organism: Agapanthus africanus (assembly GCA_030015575.1). Classification (NCBI taxonomy): domain Eukaryota; kingdom Viridiplantae; phylum Streptophyta; class Magnoliopsida; order Asparagales; family Amaryllidaceae; genus Agapanthus; species Agapanthus africanus. The sequence continues at coordinate 547,865,859 of JASDDO010000022.1, forward strand.
TGCGCCGAGCAGGGTAGTTGCTCGGTGGCTTCGCGATAAGGGCTTCAGATCCTCAGCGTCTGATGGGCAGGAGGATGCCCGCTGGGGATGCGCCGAGCAGGAAGGGACTCGGCGGCCTCACGATGAGGGCTTCAGATCCTCAGCGTCTGATGGACAGGAGGCCGCCCGCTGGGGATGCACCGAGCAGGAAAGGGCTCGGCGGCCTCACGATGAGGGCTTCAGATCCTCAGCGTCTGATGGGCAGGAGGATACCAGCTGGGGATGCGCCGAGCAGGAAGGGACTCGGCGGCCTCACGATGAGTACTTCAGATCCTCAGTGTCTGATGGGTAGGAAGACGCCTGCTGGGGATGCGCCGAGCAGGAAGGGGCTCGGCGGCCTCGCGATGAGGGCTTCAGATCCTCAATGTCTGATGGGAAGGAGGATGCCTGCTGGGGATGCACCGAGCAGGAAGGGACTCGGCGGCCTCGCGATGAGGGCTTCAGATCCTCAGCGTCTGATGGGCAGGAAGATGTGTAACAACTCCATTTTTAATGTACAAAGAATTGATTTAAATTTAATGTATACTTGGAGTATTTAATATTACTGATATCTCTTTAAATATTTATTTCACTCCATAATTACAAGAAAGAGCTTGTAGCTCATTGGTAATACCTTGCACTGCTGAACTAAGCTACCAGAGTTCAAATCCCATGCCCCACATTATTTTTAATATTATTTTGTTTTTGATTTTTTAGAATACCAACAGTTACACGTGCGTTTCTCACAAATTTCCTATTACACATGAAAATGTAAATGCACCAGTAAGACCCCCAGGAGACCCACCCACCCTCCGACTCGATCCGACTCGGGCCGGCGCCGCCGGCCGGACTCGGCCGGACGGCCAAATCCCCAACATAGAAGTTGGGTATCTTTTCCTCGTCAACTCTCCTGCATACTTTAAATAGTCAGATCGGTTACAGAGAGCCCATTAACCCCCATTTCCTCCATTTTTTTTTAATGATTTTTATATATTTTTACATTTTTTTAATTAAAAACCCTACACCTACCCTAACCTTAGCCTAACCCTATAAATACACCCATACCCTCTACCCTCTCATCCCAAATTTCTGAGCCCACTCTCTCAAAATTCCAAGAGATCTTGTGTACTTTGAAAACGAGCGAAAGGCGAATCTCCGACGAAATCTACGGCGAACTTCCGGTGATCGTGCTAGGAACTCGCGGCGACTAATCGACGTACCGACGAACCCTCTTCTTCCTTATCACTCTCGTGTTGTCCAAACCCGTAAGTCCCATTCTAACCCCTCTCTCTTTTTCTAAAAAAAATACAAAATTACAAAACCCGACGGAATCGGAACAAATTCGATTTCCGATTCGGTTTTCTATAAAATTTCACTTCTCGCTAATACAATCATTCTTAAACATCCTTATGTTGACTATTAAACACTAATTAAATAATTTGAACAGGTTTCATCACATGAAATGATAGCTTTTCTAAATTATCGTATTTTTCACTTAAATACCACAATATTTCGATTTCACATTTAATCCAATTAACTCGCGGAGACTAATGTTTCAAATACTGTGGCACAGCGGGGGTGAGTTGCCAACTCGTGAATAGAGATAACATATAAAGGTAATCGCGAGCATGCACGTACTGCGCTACTCTATCATATGCCAGCAAGTAAGATCTATATGCGACAAGCAGTAGGTGCAATAATCATGCAAATGCTCTGTCGGGTAAAATAACTACAGGATGATATACATGATAATAAATGCTGAGCATGGGATAAATAACATCTACACGGAATATCAACGTGGAAAGGTAATCGGTGCCCAAACTGCACCCCAAATCCCAAATAAACTCAGGCGCCGGCACTCTCCTCGGCCCTCAAATCCTGTAAATCTCTGAGAATCACGAGTGCCCAACATCGGCACCCAAATATCGTAAAATACTCGTGTCCAGTATCGACACGCAAATCCTCATATATCGGGCTCCGTAAGTCCGGATCAGCCCACGGGCTCCGTCTGCGGTATCGGCCCTCGGCCCCGGCAGTACGGATCATCCCGCATCCATCTCTCGACTCTAGTCGGTATCCTCCGGATAACCGCCAGGTCCAACCAATCACCGGTAGGTACTTGCCCACCTCCAGGCTCAATCGACAAAGTCCATCGATCATCTTGCCGAGGGGAACCATACCGGGTCCACCACGAACCCGCAAACGGATCATCCAACACCTCGAATCGGGTTTCAAGAACACGTCTCAGCACCGAGAAAACGCATGGTGGACGCACCAAAATATCATATCACGAGGAACCGGGTTTTTTCAAATAGTGCATCTTTTCTTAAATAATCCCACGGTCCTCAAAACCAGAAATCACATGAAAATCCAACACCAATAAGTAAATCAAATGCGATGTGCTATGTACATCAAACCATAATATAGGTACAAGGGGAAACCGCTTTTAAAATAGTTCCCGTTTTTAAAGACATCATGCGGCTCCCAATTTCTATAAAAATCATATCGAATCATATGTGAAATGAACTACAGCAATATAATCATGGCAATTCTACAGTGAGTGTGTCATGGCAATTTGTAACACCCGAGCCCAATAATACTATGTATATTACTAGTTGAGGGTTGTGGTTTGCTCATTCCCAAATTTCCTGATTTTCTGGTGTTTATTGCTAAATTTTACCCGGTTAAGTCATTTTGGCACATAACAAATTTTAACTCCTAAATTGAAATTTAAGATGTCCATGTTGGCCTACTCGTCGCCACTAGTCGCGTGGTAGCGTCCGCGTGTCGAGATTCCGTTCCGTTTGGCTAAACGGGCAAGCTTGGGCGACTACGCGCGCGTGCAAGTGTCCGACTTGGGGGCATGCATTTTAATCACTAAACACCTCTTTTCAAAATTTGGAACCCGCTTAAAATGCTATAATTTGAATTTGGAACATTTGGGCGCGACCCGGGCGCGATTTGGAAATGTTTCATTTCGCGCCAAAAAGGGCCCGTTTAAATTTAATATCTATATTTATATTCTAATATTTCCTAACAGCAAATCCTTTAGTTAAATCTTTCATTATTTTTTCCCCTATACGCCTCAGCCAATCACAAGCCAAATCTTTTCCCCGTGTGGGCCCCGCTCTCTTTCCCTTAGTCTCTCTCTCTCCTCCCTCAATCTCTCAAATCTCACCCTCTCTCTCTCTCTCTCTCTCTCTCTTAACAACTTTCTCTCTCTCTTCCTCTATTACTTTTTCCATGCAACAGCCGCCCCCCCACGTCCTCTTCCTCGCGACGAACCCACACCAAACCCTAACCCTAGCCCTCGCGATCCCGTCGCCGACTCCTCGAGACCTCGCCGTCGCCGCCCTCACCACCACGACCTCCACCGCACCCACCTACATTCCTCCTCCCGTTCTCCCGCTCCTTCCCGCGCCTGCAACCTTTCTCCCCGACGCCTCCATCCCCTCGCAACCTCACCGTCGACGTCGCCCATCGTCGTCGACGACCCCACGACTCCCTTTCACCCTACTCGACCCGACCTCGTCGTCCTTCCCTCCTCCCCTCGCCGGAAAAGCAAACCCGAGCCTTCATCCTTCGCCTGCACCTTCCCTGTTCGCCGGAGAAGCGCGCCGGCGACCTCGTCGACGCCACCTCCGACCCTCTCTCCCTCTCCCACGACCACCTGAGCCGACCACACCCTTCTCCAACTCGCCGCAGCCCTCTACCCTGCACACCCGAGGCCCTTCCCCTTGCTGCAGCCGCCGCCGTCGCTTCACCGGCGATCCAGTGCCGTCGAGCCATCGTGTTTACACCCTGTCGCTTCGCGGTGAGTTTCCTTGTGCTTCCTCGTGGTATAATTCCTTTGCTGGTCGTATTTTGGTGTATATCGTATCTTTGTTGCTAACTTGCTACTTTGTTGTTGCCGGAACCCGACCGTGCCGTCTGACGAACCCGACGCTCCAGCGAAGTCCCCTGGTCCGTGTGATCCCGTTGATTTCTGTTGGGACTCGATCCGTGGGCCGTGCTTCCATAACGCAGTTTCTGCCGACAGCGTATCCGTGTTTCGGTTTGCGGAACCGCCGAGGCAAGTATCCGAATACTTGCTTTAACATGCTACAAACTTAATAATCATGTTATCTGTTATAATCACACGACTTGGTGACAATTACAGTCATCCGTAATGTTAAACCATTGTAGTTGTTACTTGTAGTTAATCGGTATGCTTTTAATCAACACCTTAACTAATTAACCAATTTGGCACATCCTTGCCTAAATTGCTAGATCATCCTCACTTCATTTGTTAAAGCCACTCATGAGGCAAATATTATACTTAGTTCAAATTCTTGTAACTCCATTATGTATACTATCGATATTGTTTTATCTTGTGGCTTTTGCACCTCAAAGGTGCGTGAACCGGATTAATATGAAAATACAAACATCACTGTGTTCACATAGAATAATAATTGCTACTTACTGTTTCATGCTACTGTTCATTACTTGTTACTATACCTGTTATCATCATATACCTCATTGCATTACATATTGACGATCTTGATACACCTGGCTCATGCACTGATACACCGGACACAACACCCTGTACATATCGACTCGACCTGTTGAAAGCAACCTGACATGTTACCCGATCTCATGCCTAATGCCGACAAACCCAACCATTCCTGCTGTCGATCCAGACAGACCTACCTTTACTTGACTTGTGTTGGCATTAGTTCTTGACTACTGAATACCTGACTGACATACATAGTTTGGGGGTATGGGGAAATCAAAGGTGAAACCGACTTGTAACTCAACAGTTCGATACATTGTTCTGATCAGTCTTACGGGCTTGGCCAGCTCCGGAGTGTTGATGCTGACATCACTCATCTATCCTACTACCTTTTACTGCTTAGCGGCACGTCTCGGATTCAGCCCCGAGAATTATGACCGTGGTCCCGGGCATGCACGGGATACTATTGAGTTACATCGACGATTCATCAATTGGTTTCAAAGACCATAGAGTAGGAAACCTGATAGGACAGTTTAGTCACTACTGCACATTACCCTGTTTATTACTTCTTATTGCTGCCTTATTCATGTTCATGCTTGTATTGTTTATTACCATGTTTATGCCATATACGTGATATCATGACGCGCTGACGTCTGGGTTTTGCATGGCCCAGATTCCGTACCTTTGTCGTCGACCGAGCAGGAGTACTTCAGCCAGCAGGCTGAACTGTGAGTTCTTTAGAGTTTAGTTCATTTATGTCATTTCATTTCCAGATGTGAGCCCGCATTATGGGACGTACTGTTTATTCATTGTATTGGATCATTAGCTTCCGCACTTATTGTTTGTTGATTCTCGTTATTATGGATTTGGACATGTATTAGTTTAGTTTATTTTACTGTTCTTGATATCTATACAACCGTAATGTGACTGTGGACGGATGCGTCCTAACCACAGGTAGCATGGTTGGCTATGTCACGTGCCCAAATCTTGCGTACTCTGGGAAGCGGGGCGTGACATGGTTTTATGGTATCAGAGCCAGGTTAATTGGGTTGATTCTCCTAGTTGGGTATTGCACCCGATACACGAATCAGAATACCCGTGATTAGGGAACATGTCCTGCCACCTTGACCGTTTTACCATCCTTGAATCATTCTTCCGGATCATGTCGGCATGCAAACTTACTTTGCATTGTCAAACTTGAATACCTAATTTCTTGTTATCCCTAGGACTTGGGCGACTTGGGTGGAGTTAAGTAATTGCGGCTATGATACCGCGGCATAGCTACAATGCAGCACTCTATTTAAGTATCTTGGAGTTCTAGCCTTGATCTATACTCGAAAACTATCATCATGCTAATGTGGGTACTTTGATTTCAGGGATATGGCCGATCAGAATTTGGAGATGGACCCAGGGCATGCGGTCTTAGCCGCCAGGCAAAGAGTGATAAGGGGATTGATGGAGAAACTAAAGGAACAACTCGAGCTGGAACCAGCATTTGCAATGGACCCCACGTCCGTACGTAGACGTATTCCAGTGAACAGGCGCAACGTAGCACCAATGAAGAAAACCAGTGTGGGTGATCGGAAGGGGAGCGTGATCTGTAGTTACTGCCATAAACCCGGACATGTGCGAAGGGAGTGTCGTTTGAGGCTGGGACTCTGTTTTAGATGTGGAGCGGCAGATCACACCGTTGATGCTTGTCCGTCGAAGCCTCGCACAAAGGATGATACACAGAAGCCTCCGCAGGGACCGTTCCAAGGACAGGAACCGCTTACTCAAGGACCACAGCAGGCTCGAGCGTTCACATTGACAGCTGAAGAAGCTAAGGCATCGGGAGAAGTGGTTTCAGGTAATTTACTCGTTCATGGTTTTCCCGCTTTGGCATTACTTAATTTCGGAGCATCCCATTGATTATGTCATCCAATTTATAACTACACACTCGATCAACTGCACGACCCTGTCTAGTTTATGGGACATACACACTGGGAATGGGAAAATTATAGCTAGTAAGGATAGTAGAGATCGTACAGTTGTTGTTTGCGGACGGGAGCTTTTTGCAGACTTCTTGGTGATAGATACGAGCAGTTACGAGGTTGTCTTGGGGATGGATTTTCCAGGCACTTTCCACGCCCACATTGGCTGGAGGGCAAGGAAGGTAATTCCAGATTCCTGGACATCCTAAGTTTACTTTCTTTGGAGAAAGAGATTCTGTCGGGCCAGTCGAGTTTAGGGCTAGGCCGACGAACAGTGTTCTTGCGGCTATGGTAGTGGAGAGTGATGAAGAGCCGGCAGTCGTCCGCGACATTATGGATGGGTTTGAAGACATTTCGGGCTTACCACCGAAGCGAGATGTGGAGTTTGCGTTTGACCTTACTCCTGGTGCAACGCCAGTATCAAAAACTGACTATCCAATGGCACCAGTAGTGTTGGAGGGAGTTAAGGAACAAGTGAGTGAATTACTCGAGAAGGGATGGATTCGAAGCAGCAACTCATCTTGGGGAGCTCCAGTTCTTTTAGTGAGGAAGAAGGATCGCACTGCAGACGCTGAGACAAGAGAAGATATTTGCGAAGATGAGTAAGTGGGAATTCTGGCTGGAAGAAGTGAAGTTTCTGGGGCATGTCGTGTCGGGCGATGGAATCGCCGTTGATCCCGAGAAGATTGCAGCAGTTCGAGATTGGCCTGTCCCGAAGAATGTTGCAGAGATAAGAAGTTTTCTTGGACTCGCCGGTTACTACAGAAGATTTGTAGAGAACTTCGCTCGTTTAGCTGAGCCGTTAACCAAGCTTACGCGTAAGGAGGTACCGTTTGTTTGGACGGATGGATGTGCGTTGGCCTTCGAGACGTTGAAGCAAAAGTTGATAACCGCCACTATCCTAACCGTACCGGATGATTCAGGAGGACTGGTGATGCACAACGACGCATCTGGAAAGGGATTGGGATGTGTTTTGATGCAGAATGGGAAAGTCGTCGCTTACGCATCGAGACAGCTGAAGACTCATGAGAAGAACTATCCGACTCACGACTTGGAGCTTGCAGCCGTGATCTTCGCCCTGAAGATTTGGAGACACTACCTTCTGGGCGAGAGAGTTGAAGTCTTTACGGATCACAAGAGTTTGAAATATGTGTTCACTCAGAAGGAGTTGAACAGGAGGCAACGCAGATGGTTGGAACTGATGGCCGACTATGACCTTGATCTTAAGTACCATCCGGGAAAAGTCAACGTCGTGCCGGATGCGCTGAGTCGGTTACCAGCAATTCTGATATTGACTGCACAGAGAGAGATCATTGCGGATTTTCGGAGATTTGACTTGGAGGTTGTGCTACCGCGTGCTACAGGACGGTTGATGCAGTTGCAAGTACAATCGTCCTTAGTGGAGAAGATTAAAGTGGCGCAATCGCAGGATCCTAGACTGCAAAAGTTTCGAGAGCAGGTTGGAGCTGGACTACGAACCGATTTACTGATTCATGAAGATGGTTCGTTGAGATATGGTAGCCGTGTGTGTGTGCCAAAAGGAGATGTGCGTGAAGAGCTTATGAAGGAGGCACACAGTTCAGCTTACTCTGTACATCCAGGAGGGACAAAGATGTACCGAGATATTCGACAGCACTTCTGGTGGGAAGGTATGAAACGGGAAATCGCTCGCTTCGTGGCTAAGTGCTTGGTATGTCAGCAAGTCAAGGCTGAACACCAAAGGGTTGCTGGTTTGTTGCAACCACTTCCGATTCCTCAATGGAAGTGGGAACATATAACCATGGATTTTGTGACGGCTTTACCGCGGAGTCCAAAGGGCAACAATGCTGTATGGGTGATTGTCGATCGGTTGACCAAGGCAGCTCACTTTATTCCTTTTCGGGTTGGTCAATCGATAGAGACCTTGGCAGAGCGATACATGCAGGAGATTGTCAGATTGCATGGAGTACCGGTAAGCATCGTGTCCGACCGGGACACTCGGTTCTTGTCACACTTTTGGAGGAGTTTACAAGAAAGTTTGGGGACTCGATTGAAGTTCAGCACAGCTTATCATCCCCAGACTGATGGACAATCAGAGAGAACGATCCAGACCCTTGAAGATATGTTGAGGGCTTGCATGTTAGACTTCAAAGGTTCTTGGGAGGATCACCTACACCTGGTGGAGTTTTCGTACAACAATAGCTTCCAAGCGACAATTCAGATGGCCCCGTTCGAAGCATTGTATGGTCGTAAGTGCCGTTCACCTGTATGTTGGGATGATGTGGGTGAACGAAGGTTACTAGGACCAGATTTGGTGGTGCAGACAGTCGAGAAGGTGAATACAATCAGAAAGCATATGAAGGCAGCTCAAGACAGACAGAAGAGTTGGGCCGACACGTCAAGAAGACCTCTAGAGTTCGCCGTGGGCGATTTGGTATCTCTGAAGATATCACCGACTAGAGGGGTGATTCGCTTTGGAAGTCGGGGAAAGCTTAGTCCCCGATTCGTTGGACCTTTCGAGATATTGGAGCGTGTCGGAGAGGTATCGTACCGGTTGGCATTACCACCATCATTAGCAGGAGTTCACGATGTGTTTCATGTGTCTCAACTACGGAGGTATGTTCGTGATGAGACTCACGTCTTGGATCATTCGGAGTTGACTGTACGTGAGGACCTGACTTTTGAGGAGCGACCAGTCGAGATCAAGGATCGAAGAGAAGAGGTTCTTAAGAACAAGGTTATCCCTCTTGTGCTAGTTTCTTGGGGTAACCGAACGCATGGAGAATCTACTTGGGAGCGAGAAGACGAGATCCGGCAGAAATTCCCTCATCTTTTCCAGTAGTTAGTCATCTTGTATTCTTGGAATTTCGAGGACGAAATTCTTTTGTAGTTGGGTATGATGTAACACCCGAGCCCAATAATACTATGTATATTACTAGTTGAGGGTTGTGGTTTGCTCATTCCCAATTTTCCTGATTTTCTGGTGTTTATTGCTAAATTTTACCCGGTTAAGTCATTTTGGCACATAACAAATTTTAACTCCTAAATTGAAATTTAAGATGTCCATGTTGGCCTACTCGTCGCCACTAGTCGCGTGGTAGCGTCCGCGTGTCGAGATTCCGTTCCGTTTGGCTAAACGGGCAAGCTTGGGCGACTACGCGCGCGTGCAAGTGTCCGACTTGGGGGCATGCATTTTAATCACTAAACACCTCTTTTCAAAATTTGGAACCCGCTTAAAATCCTATAATTTGAATTTGGAACATTTGGGCGCGACCCGGGCGCGATTTGGAAATGTTTCATTTCGCGCCAAAAAGGGCCCATTTAAATTTAATATCTATATTTATATTCTAATATTTCCTAACAGCAAATCCTTTAGTTAAATCTTTCATATTTTTTCCCCTATACGCCTCAGCCAATCACAAGCCAAATCTTTTCCCCGTGTGGGCCCCGCTCTCTTTCCCTCAGTCTCTCTCTCTCCTCCCTCAATCTCTCAAATCTCACCCTCTCTCTCTCTCTCTCTCTTAACAACTTTCTCTCTCTCTTCCTCTATTACTTTTTCCATGCAACAGCCGCCCCCCTACGTCCTCTTCCTCGTGACGAACCCACACCAAACCCTAACCCTAGCCCTCGCGATCCCGTCGCCGACTCCTCGAGACCTCGCCGTCGCCGCCCTCACCACCACGACCTCCACCGCACCCACCTACATTCCTCCTCCCGTTCTCCCGCTCCTTCCCGTGCCTGCAACCTTTCTCCCCGACGCCTCCATCCCCTCGCAACCTCACCGTCGACGTCGCCCATCGTCGTCGACGACCCCACGACTCCCTTTCACCCTACTCGACCCGACCTCGTCGTCCTTCCCTCCTCCCCTCGCCGGAAAAGCAAACCCGAGCCTTCATCCTTCGCCTGCACCTTCCCTGTTCGCCGGAGAAGCGCGCCGGCGACCTCGTCGACGCCACCTCCGACCCTCTCTCCCTCTTCCACGACCACCTGAGCCGACCACACCCTTCTCCAACTCGCCGCAGCCCTCTACCCTGCACACCCGAGGCCCTTCCCCTTGCTGCAGCCGCCGTCGTCGCTTCGCCGGCGATCCAGTGCCGTCGAGCCATCGTGTTTACACCCTGTCGCTTCGCGGTGAGTTTCCTTGTGCTTCCTCGTGGTACAATTCCTTCGCTGGTCGTATTTTGGTGTATATCGTATCTTTGTTGCTAACTTGCTACTTTGTTGTTGCCGGAACCCGACCGTGCCGTCTGACGAACCCGACGCTCCAGCGAAGTCCCCTGGTCCGTGTGATCCCGTTGATTTCTGTTGGGACTCGATCCGTGGGCCGTGCTTCCATAACGCAGTTTCTGCCGACATCGCATCCGTGTTTCGGTTTGCGGAACCGCCGAGGCAAGTATCCGAATACTTGCTTTAACATGCTACAAACTTAATAATCATGTTATCTGTTATAATCACACGACTTGGTGACAATTACAATCATCCGTAATGTTAAACCATTGTAGTTGTTACTTGTAGTTAATCGGTATGCTTTTAATCAACACCTTAACTAATTAACCAATTTGGCACATCCTTGCCTAAATTGCTAGATCATCCTCACTTCATTTGTTAAAGCCACTCATGAGGCAAATATTATACTTAGTTCAAATTCTTGTAACTCCATTATGTATACTATCGATATTGTTTTATCTTGTGGCTTTTGCACCTCAAAGGTGCATGAACCGGATTAATATGAAAATACAAACATCACTGTGTTCACATAGAATAATAATTGCTACTTACTGTTTCATGCTACTGTTCATTACTTGTTACTATACCTGTTATCATCATATACCTCATTGCATTACATATTGACGATCTTGATACACCTGGCTCATGCACTGATACACCGGACACAACACCCTGTACATATCGACTCGACCTGTTGAAAGCAACCTGACATGTTACCCGATCTCATGCCTAATGCCGACAAACCCAACCATTCCTGCTGTCGATCCAGACAGACCTACCTTTACTTGACTTGTGTTGGCATTGGTTCTTGACTACTGAATACCTGACTGACATACATAGTTTGGGGGTATGGGGAAATCAAAGGTGAAACCGACTTGTAACTCAACAGTTCGATACATTGTTCTGATCAGTCTTACGGGCTTGGCCAGCTCCGGAGTGTTGATGCTGACATCACTCATCTATCCTACTACCTTTTACTGCTTAGCGGCACGTCTCGGATTCAGCCCCGAGAATTATGACCGTGGTCCCGGGCACGCACGGGATACTATTGAGTTACATCGACGATTCATCAATTGGTTTCAAAGACCATAGAGTAGGAAACCTGATAGGACAGTTTAGTCACTACTGCACATTACCCTGTTTATTACTTCTTATTGCTGCCTTATTCATGTTCATGCTTGTATTGTTTATTACCATGTTTATGCCATATACGTGATATCATGACGCGCTGACGTCTGGGTTTTGCATGGCCCAGATTCCGTACCTTTGTCGTCGACCGAGCAGGAGTACTTCAGCCAGCAGGCTGAACTGTGAGTTCTTTAGAGTTTAGTTCATTTATGTCATTTCATTTCCAGATGTGAGCCCGCATTATGGGACGTACTGTTTATTTATTGTATTGGATCATTAGCTTCCGCACTTATTGTTTGTTGATTCTCGTTATTATGGATTTGGAGATGTATTAGTTTAGTTTATTTTACTGTTCTTGATATCTATACAACCGTAATGTGACTGTGGACGGATGCGTCCTAACCACAGGTAGCATGGTTGGCTATGTCACGTGCCCAAATCTTGCGTACTCTGGGAAGCGGGGCGTGACACAATTACTAACGGTGTGTGTGTAACATGCAGATTAGTGCTCATGCAACATGAACCGTTAGTAATAGTGCGGTGTTCTATCAATTCTAAGTTTACTTACATATAGCAGGGAATACAGTATGCAACAACAGTATCCATGACAGTCAATAGGGTAAATGCAACATATAGCTATAAGGTCCTATCAGCCCTGACGCATAACGCCATGCGGGCGATATCCCCGTAGATGTTAAATCTACTCACCGAAGTCTCGTGCTAAGTGTAGCCGACGACTTGCATCCCCTTCTTCGCAGCGTCCGTCTCACTAGCCTGCGAACCTAGAATCACACAATATATCATATATAAGCTCAAATCCACAAAAACGTGATATTACGGTCAAAATAGAAACCCGCGTCGCAAACCAAGCGCGCGTGTGCGCGATACGCTAAAACGTGTGATCACGCGCCTGAAACTACCCCGACGCGTCGCGATATGCAGAAACCCCAAACCCATACACGTATCACGCGTGTCGCGAAGGTTTAAAAATACGAGAAACAGGTATTTAGCTCCAGATTTTTCTACAGCAGCAATTAAATAAAATTATACGTTTCATGAGTCTAAGGGTAGCAGCAGACACCAATAGAGCCAAACCCTAACCCATTCCCTCCCCATCTGGCCGCAAATTGCGGCCAGAATCAATATTCCGGCGGCCTGAACATGTCATATGGGGGTCGTGTTCTACACATGGGATCAGCACCTCACAACTATACTGCAGTCTTCTTAATTTTAATCTGAACACACTGGGTCGATAGCAGTTTGCAGAAAGCTAGGTTTTGCTCAAAAACGGTGAGTTTGCATCGAATAGGAATCTGGTGGTATTTTAGTGCAATTAAGGGCTAAGCTAGGTTAACATGGCCCTAACAACACTCCATCAACTTACTAAAACCAATTCATACATCACTTGATCAAGGTTCCCCCTAATTACCACATATCGCACTAAAACGCACCAATAATCACTAATCGAAGCTAAGCTACACTAATTAAGCAAACTAGGGGTAAGTTCAAGGAGTATACCCCACACTCGACCCAAGGGAGCTGGAGAAAGAAGAAGGAGTGGAGGGAAGGAGCTGCAGCTGGAGTTGGGCTGGTGCTGCTGCTCACTGCTGCTGCTGCTGCTCACTGCTGCTGCTGTTGCTGCTTCTGGCTGCTGCTGTGCTTGCTTCAGCTGCTGCTGTGCTTGCTTCTGCTGCTGCTGAGATGGTGTGGGTGTGTGAGTGTGAGAGTGAGGTTGAGAGAAATGAGCACAAAAATGAGAGGAAATGATAACTCCCAATGTCAACCCCTCCTTTCTCTCTCATCATTAAATGCAAGCATGACTTTTGCCATGATGCATTCTCTCTCTCTCATTCTCACCAAGTCAACACTCCAAAGAAAATTCAAATTAAAACCACTATCAATTAACTAATGGACTTAATTAAAACCCAAAAGACTTAATCCCCATTATTAAACCCACCATGGTTGCTAATCATGGTATAACCTCATTTAAAACCCTAGTTTACATGCACATGTGTGTGCAAGCCTAGGAAAATTCTAGAAAAATATTTATTAAATTTGGAAAAATATTTGAAACTCAATTTGGTAAACTTTTTATTAAAAACACTTTATTTAAATATAATTAGCCACTAAACACATCCTAAGGTGTTACATGTACAAAGATCTACGTCAAAATTATTGGTGGCATGGAATGAAGCGTGAAGTAGCCAGAAGCGTCACAAAATACTTGGTGTGTCAGCAAGTAAAGGCTGAACATCACAGGACTGCTGGATTACTTCAACCGTTACTAATCCCAGAATGGAAGCGGCAACACATAACGATGGACTTTGTGACTGCTCTTCCTCGCAGCACAAAGGATAACGATGCTGTATGGGTCATTGTGGATCGACTAAAAAAGTCGGCTCACTTCATCCCATTTCGAGTTGGCCAATCTACTGAGACACTAGCAAAGAAGTACATGGAGGTGATAATCTATTTAAAGATTTAAACTCTTCATAATGTATTATCTCTGATACCCATGAACTCATACAGGAAATTGTGAGACTTCATGGAGTACCGGTCTGCATTATCTCCGATCGTGACACCAGGTTCCGATCACAATTTTGGCAGAGTCTGCAAGCAAGCTTGGGAACAAGTCTGAACTTTAGCACGGCTTATCATCCACAAACAGATGGTCGGTCGGAATGAACTATTCAGATCTTGGAGGATATGCTCAGAGCGTGTATGTTAGACTTCAAAGGATCATGGGAAGATTACCTACATCTTATGGAGTTTTCGTACAACAACAGCTACCAAGTAAGCATAGGAATGGCACCTTTTGTAGCATTGTATGGAAGGAAGTGTCGATCGCCATTAAGTTGGGACGACAGCGGAGATAGGGAACTTCTTGGACCAGAGATGATAGTAGCGACTGTTGATGTTGTTCGTACTATCAGGGAAAGGATGCGCATAGCCCAAGATCGACAGAAGCACTGGGCTGATGCAAAGAGACGACACTTGGAGTTCCAGCCAGGAGATCACGTATTCTTGAAGATATCTCCGAACCGCGGAGTGATCCGATTTGGAAGACGGGAAAAGCTAAGTCCGAGATATATTGGACCGTTCGACATGCTCGAACGAGTCGGTGAAGTGGCATACCGCTTAGCGCTTCCACCTTCATTGGAAGGAGTGCATAATGTGTTCCACATATCCCAACTCAGAAGGTATGTGAGTACCCCAGCCATGTTCTCGATCATTCCGAGCTCACTATACAGCCCGATTTGTCTTGTGAGCAACAGCCTGTGGAGATCCTGGACAAGAAAGTGAAGACACTTCGGAACAAGGAAGTTAACTTGGTTCGAGTGATGTGGAGGAAAGACACTCCAGGAAAGTCGACTTGGGAAAGGGAGGATGAAATGCGTACTAGATATCCACACCTCTTTGTGAACTAGTCCTCGAATAAAAGCTGTAAATTTTGTGGACGAAATTTTTGTAAGGAAGGTAGACTGTAACAACTCCATTTTTAATGTATAAAGAACTGATTTAAATTCAATGTATACTTGGTATATTTAATGTTACCGATATCTCTTTAAATATTCATTTCACTCCATAATTACAAGAAGGAGCTTGTAGCTCATTGGTAATATCTTGCACTGCTGAACCAAGCCACCAGAGTTCAAATCCCATGCCCCACATTATTTTTAATATTATATTGTTTCTAATTTTTTAGAATACCAACAGTTACACGTGTGTTTCTCACAAATTTCCTACTACACATGAAAATGTAAATGCACCAGTAAGCACCCCAGGAGACCACCCACCCACCGACCCTCCGACTCGGCCGAGTCGGCCGGCGGACCGGCCGGACTCGGCCGGACGGCCAAGTCCCCAACATAGTAGTTGGGTATCTTTTCCTCGTCAACTCTCCTGCATACTTTAAATAGTCAGATCGGTTACAGAGATCCCATTAACCCCCATTTACTCCATTTTTTTTAATGATTTTTATATATTTTACATTTTTTTAATTAAAAACCCTACACCTATCCTAACCCTGGCCTAATCCTATAAATACACCCATACCTTCTACCCTCTCATCCCAAATTTCTGAGCCCACTCTCTCAAAATTCCAAGAGATCTTGTGTACTTTGAAAACGAGCGAAAGGCGAATCTCCGACGAAATCTACGGCGAACTTCCGGTGACCGTGCTAGGAACTCGCGGCAACTAATCGACGTACCGACGAACCCTCTTCTTCCTTATCACTCTCGTGTTGTCCAAACCCTCTTCTTCCTTATCACTCTCGTGTTGTCCAAACCCGTAAGTCCCATTCTAACCCCTCTCTCTTTTTCTAAAAAAAATACAAAATTACAAAACCCGACGGAATCGGAACAAATTCGATTTCCGATTCGGTTTTCTATAAAATTTCACTTCTCGCTAATACAATCATTCTTAAACATCCTTATGTTGACTATTAAATACTAATTAAAAAATTTGAACAAGTTTCATCACATGAAATGATAGCTTTCCCAAATTATCGTATTTTTCACTTAAATACCACAATGTTTCGATTTCACATTTAATCCCATTAACTTGTTATACCTTTAAAGCAGATCACGAGGTAACGACTTTCCTCCTCACACACTTACATACAACCTAACACGATACCATTGAAAAACTTAGAATACGACAAAACAATATTTTCATTGAAATACCATATTCTTAATAAAACCATTTCTAAAAGTTTTAGCTTGTTACACTTTTAAAATAAATAACTCTTATTAGGAAAATACGATAAGTTGTGGACATCGATCGTTTATCTAAACCTGACTTTGTGGGGTCTTGGCTAGGCAAGTGAGAAAGGTAACTTTAGAAGGCCCGTCTCACGATGATTCGTGAGCGGAACCCTCCTTTCTTCACTTGGCCACAATTGGCGGTGAAGAGGCGATTTGAGGCATCTAACAACTTGTTGTTAAGACCATTTAGAAATAGTCTAGTTGAATTAGAAAACCCTAGAACCTAAAATACGGAATATTGACTTTTTACAAATAAATACTATTTACTTTATAAAACCGTTTTCTAAAGGATTTAGTAATTTACAATCTTTGCAAAGCGCCGCTGCAACCCATTTTTGAGGAACCCGTTCGGGATAGTACGGTTTATCGTGCACCCTCGGGCTTAGTAGTACGAGATTCAGACCTCCGCAAGGAGTATGCGGTCTCGAAAGATTTAAAATACGACATCTTAAGAAAATGAGATTTTTAGAATATAAAATATTTATTGAAATTATTTTTGTATAAATATATGTATATTTATCATTAAAATATCTATTTTATTATAAAATAAATATTCCACTTTTTCTAAAAATCACAAGAATAAATTTTACATTAAAATACCATGAATTTCAAATAAATCAATATTACAGATAAATACCTTTATTTATAAAACTAGGATATTTTCACCAAAAATATTACAATATAAAATCCACATTCATTACAACCCTAAAGACGAATAATAAATGCTTGGGGTATATTCTGAAAAGTATATAAAAGTATTTTTACATAAAACCCCCTCAAGTTTTATAAATTATCCTAAGGACCCTAGTAAATATAGGACTTCGATTTACATTCGAATTGTCTGACTCGGGTTTGAGTCTGATTATATCTGACCTGAATATGATTCAAGTCAATCTACAACCTATAATATTCCAATTCAATATGAACACATGAATTCATGAATCCAGTTACCAATCTATACAACTTGACTGAATCAAACCATGGATATACATCCATTATCCAGTTATTCCGTCTACATGATTATGCAGTTACAATCTGTTTACTGATATCATGGTTTTGGTCAGTCATCCAACTTATACAATACAATACAACAATACAATCAAAACACTACGGGGTTTAAGGGGTAGATTGGTGCGGAAGGTGTTAGAAGTGGCACGAGACGGTAAGATTAAGACACCTAACCTATATTCCGTTGCTGTTGTACCGTGGCTTAACGGTTCCTTATACTTTTCGTTTGCCCTGGTCTCTAGCATACTGAGACCCCTCTCGTATACACTGGCATCCTTCCGTACCAAGCTACAAACAACAGCGTAAACACAATATTCTACAATATTATACAACTTTAGATATACCTCTTATTCTGTCTTCTCTAATTCTCCCTTATCTTTGGGACTTACCGAGCGACCTTATCGCTGACGACATTCTATTTCTTCCTTCTTTGAATGTCGTCAGGTAATCTGGACACAGCAGAGATCGAGCCCATCAGTGAAGACTTGGATCAGTTCCTCGAAGACCTGAGCTCTAGACATTGTACCTTTTTCTATTCAGTTTTTTTCTTCTTCATTTCCTGTTATGCCATTGTTTAGGCATCGCTTTTATTCCAGATGTATTTATTTTTCATGCATTGTACAAAAGAATGTTAAGAAATAAAGTTGCTGTTATTTTTATATCTCTTGTCTTTTGTGATTTACCTTTATATTGCTTAGATACGCTTAGCGTATTTACTTCACAGTAAATACGTAGCGGACCGGTCCCGTCCCCTTCGCCGTATACCGGGAAGCGGAGCGTGACAGGTTTTGTTGGTGGCCCATGCAGGTCAGAGCTGTATGAATCCCTAACATGCAGTTCTGTTCTGCGTGAACAACCTAAGAAATATAACACAAGAACCAGCAACTAAAACATTCTTTACAATTCATGCTTCTTGAATCTTACAATTTTCTATTCCTTGAATCTTATCATTTCATGTACTTGAATCTGTCCTAACCCAAATTTTTCTTCAAGGTTATGGATTCCCCGAACAACACCAGCACCAACGTCAACAACACACCTCCAGCACTACCTCTCACACCAGCTGTTCCTGCGCCACCCACCGAGCAAACGGTGCTACCTGAGGTGATCCGCAGCCTTCTTGAGGGACAGCAACAACTCCTGAACCGTCCTGAGACCGGCGCACCGGGGGTAAAGCAATTCAAGGCTTTACATCCCAAGCAGTTCTCCGGAAAAGGAAGCCCTCTTGAAGCTGAAGAATGGTCACAAAGCATAGAAGATGATCTGGCAGCAGCACAAGTGCCAGACATAGCTTGGGTTCGTGTGGCGAAACTACAGCTCACGGACAATGCTCGCAACTGGTGGAAGGCGGAAGAAAGCCGTCTGGTACAACCTATTGAATGGAAGACTTTTCGTGAGAAGTTCGACGCAAAATACTTCCCTATGACTGCCGGGTTTTCCATGGAGCAGCAGTTCATTCATCTACAACAGGGTTCGATGTGGGACAAATCAGTAGATGAGTACGACGCTGAATTCACCATACTAAGCCGGTAAGATATGTCACAACAGTTCAATTTTTAAATATCACATACTACACAGCTAACACAATCCTTTAAACAGATTCGCGGCACACTTGATACCGACGGACGAGATCAGAGCCCGGCGCTTTCAACAAGGTCTGGACACGGAGATTCAGGCTGCTCTAGCCATGGGAAAATTTCTGACTCATGAGGATGCTCTGGAAGCTGCCCGCAGTTATGAGGCAGTGATAAAAGCAAGATGCAGACCTCAGTCTGCAGGAGTCAAGCGCCCTGCCAACCAGATGGCAGGAGGAGCCTAGTCCATGCCACCTTTTGTGCCAAGGCGACCCGGAGTACCGAACCATCGTCCCAGCCCAGCCTTTTGCACCTACTGCAAGAGAACTGGACATATGATGAAAGACTGTCGTCGAGCCAACCGTCTTTGCTTAGTCTGTGGCTCAGCTACTCATGATATTGGGTCTTGTCCCTAAAGACAAAACCCAGTTGCTGCACCCAGGCCAGCAATTACCTATCCGCAGCGACCAGCCCTTCAGGCACCTGCTCCAAGACCTGCACTACCTGCACCACACAGAGGACCACAAGCTGCACCACCTCCTCGTCAGTTCCATCAAGCTCAAAGCAACGTTCCGAGGAATGCTCCTCAAGCCAGGAGAAATGTACCAAAGCGCCAGGCCTTCACGATGTCCATGGAAGAAGCTGAGGCCACTGGCCAAGTCATCACTGGTAAACTTTTCTTTTCAAACTTTGCTTTTCTATCCTGCTACTTAACTACATATTTTCCTATACCTAAAACCTATCTCATATACCTTAGGTACAATCTTAGTATCCTCAACCCCTGCACTAGCACTGTTTGATACTGGAGCATCACACTGCTTTATGTCGCAATGGTTTGTTCGAACCCATGCGATTCCAGTCTCACCGCTTGTATCCAGCTGGAATATCAGTTCAGGAAATGGCGTTCTAAAGGCAAATATGGGATACAGCTTGTGTCCAGTCGTCGTCTGCAGCAGAGAGTTTTATGCCGACTTCAAAGTGCTGGACATACCGAACTTCGATGTGGTTCTAGGAATGGATTGGCTTGGAACTTTTTATGCTACCATCGACTGTCGTCAAAGGAGGGTAGTATTCGAGATTCCAGACCACCCGGTCTTCTATTTCAAAAGCGGAGACCGTACCCTGGAGCCAAGTACCTACAAAGCGAAGCCAAGAGAAGCAGTAGTTGCAGCATCTCAAGCGGAGGAAGAATCAAGGCCAGATGTGGTTCGAGAGTTCGACGATGTATTTCCTGACGATATATCAGGTTTGCCTCCCAATCGAGCTCTTGAATTCAGTATTGATTTAGTACCAGGAGCACAACTGGTGATCAAAGCACCCTATCGTTTAAGTCCGGAAGGTTTGAAGGAAGTCCGAACACAGTTGGATGAATTATTGGCAAAAGGATGGATTCGTCCCAGCACTTCAAGTTGGGGATCACCTGTACTACTTGTTAAGAAGAAGGAAGGTTCATACAGAATGTGCATCGATTACAGAGCCTTGAACGAAGTCACTATAGAGAACAAGTATCCACTCCCACGCATCGACGATTTATTTGATCAGCTAAGTGGATCTTGTGTGTTCTCTAAATTGGATCTTCGTTCAGGATATCATCAGGTGAAGGTCAAGGAAGCTGATATTCATAAAACAGCTTTCAGAACTCGCTATGGACATTACGAATTTCTCGTGATGCCATTTAGAGTGACCAACGTACCCGCAATATTCATGAACCTAATGAATCAAGTTTTCCGGGAGTACTTAGACAGGTTTGTTGTCATCTTCATCGACGATATCCTGGTGTATTCTAAGAGTCGGAAAGAGCATGCGGAGCACCTACGAATTGTCCTGAAAACTCTTCGACAACACCAGCTCTATGCCAAGTACAGCAAGTGCGAGTTTTGGCTAACGCACGTTGGTTTTCTTGGACATATCGTATCAGGAGAAGGAATCTCTGTGTATCCAGCGAAAGTTTCAGCAGTTAGCGAATGGCCTACACCAAAGTCAGTGAAGGATATTCGAAGTTTCTTGGGTTTAGCTGGATATTACAGAAGGTTTATTGAAGGCTTTTCGAAGATAGCAACACCCCTGACCAAGCTCACACGTAAAGATGAAGAATTTGTGTGGTCAGAAGCATGTGAACAAGCTTTCGTAGAACTCAAGTCAAGATTGACATCAGCACCTATTCTCGTCATACCGGATCAATCTGGAGGATTCGAAGTGCATTGCGATGCATCCGGAAAGGGATTAGGATGTGTTCTACATCAGCACGGTAAGGTTGTGGCTTATGCTTCAAGACAGCTGAAGATTTATGAGCGCTATTATCCGACGCATGACCTGGAGTTGGTAGCCGTCATCTTTGCTCTCAAGATTTGGCGTCATTATCTACTTGGTGAACGAGTGAACATCTACACAGATCATAAGAGCCTGAAGTACGTGTTTACTCAGAAGGAGTTGAATATGCGGCAGAGAAGATGGTTAGAACTCATGGCAGACTTTGACATCAACTTGCAATATCACCTAGGGAAAGTGAATGTAGTACATGATGCTCTTAGTCGCTAACCATTAGCAATGAATCTCACCGCTCAGTGGAAGCTTCAACAAGACTTGCATCAGATGAAGATTGAAGTAGTCATGCCAGGTAATGCTTCAGGTTTGATGAATTTACAAGTTCAATCAACTATTGTCAATCAAATCAAGGCGGCTCAAGCAAGCGATGCTAAGTTGCAAAAGATCAGAGAACAAGTGGAGAATGGACTCAGAACAGACTTCATCATCCATGAAGACGGATCTTTGAGATACGGCAGCAGATTGTGTGTACCAAAAGGTCCTGTTCGGGAAGAGTTAATGAAAGAAGCTCACAGCTCTCCCTATTCAGTACACCCTGGAGGTACCAAAATGTACTGTCACGACCCGAATATTTCAACTCGTGACCGGCACTTAACCACGCAACGTCTACAGGTGTAACGCGACTAAGTAAGCCAAACCCAGAAATCAAAATCATATAAAAGTAGCGAGTGTTGAAAACATTTAGTTAAAACATTTAGAAAACCTTAAATAGTTCAATAAGTTCTTTTAAAGTTACGTCATCATTTAAATAATTTTGGCAGCGTTTCCTTTTGTAAAAGTAACCCCGAAATCGGGTATAAAACAGGATATGAGTGAAAATGAGATATAATGAAACAAAACATTTCCAAACAGGAGCAATCACGCCCAACGACGGAAACCATCATCACAAGAGTAATATACGACGCCGTAGCGAAGAGTAAGCAATAAGTAAACATCACAGAATAATAAACTGCATATAAAAACAGTCGGCTCCCACGAGCTCGACACCAGAATACAAAATATACATCATCGTCCTCACACTGTATCTAAGTCCAGTACATAAATGGTAGATGGAGAATACTAGATACAAAAGGGGTACAATAAAAGTAATCAGATACCACAACCCACCTAAAAGCAAAACAGCTCTCGC
Source organism: Agapanthus africanus (assembly GCA_030015575.1). Classification (NCBI taxonomy): domain Eukaryota; kingdom Viridiplantae; phylum Streptophyta; class Magnoliopsida; order Asparagales; family Amaryllidaceae; genus Agapanthus; species Agapanthus africanus. The sequence continues at coordinate 547,888,479 of JASDDO010000022.1, forward strand.
ACCAACTGTAGTGGTATCTGTAGCCAAAAGATGCAAAAGGCAGCCTGCCGTGACTACTCTGAGGGGCAACCTGCAAATACCGTGGCACAACGGGGGTGAGTTGCCAACTCGTGAATAGAGATAACATATAAAGGTAATCGCGAGCATGCACGTACTGCGCTACTCTATCATATGCCAGCAAGTAAGATCTATATGCGACAAGCAGTAGGTGCAATAATCATGCAAATGCTCTGTCAGGTAAAATAACTACAGGATAAGATACATGATAATAAATGCTGAGCATGGGATAAATAATATCTACACGGAATATCAACGTGGAAAGGTAATCGGTGCCCAAACTGCACCCCAAATCCCAAATAAACTCAGGCGCCGGCACTCTCCTCGGCCCTCAAATCCTGTAAATCTCTGAGAATGACGAGTGGCCAACATCGGCACCCAAATATCGTAAAATACTCATGTCCAGCATCGACACGCAAATCCTCATATATCGGGCTCCGTAAGTCCGGATCAGCCCACGGGCTCCGTCTGCGATATCGGCCCTCGGCCCCGGCAATACGGATCATCCCGCATCCATCTCTCGACTCTAGTCGGTATCCTCCAGATAACCGCCAGGTCCAACCAATCACCGGTAGGTACTCGTCCACCTCCAGGCTCAATCGACAAAGTCCATCGATCATCTTGCCGAGGGGAACCATACCGGGTCCACCACGAACCCGCAAACGGATCATCCAACACCTCGAATCGGGTTTCAAGAACACGTCTCAGCACCGAGAAAACGCGTGGTGGACGCACCAAAATATCATATCACGAGGAACCGGTTTTTTTCAAATAGTGCATCTTTTCTTAAATAATCCCACGGTCCTCAAAACCAGAAATCACATGAAAATCCAACACCAATAAGTAAATCAAATGCGATGTGCTATGTACATCAAGCCATAATATAGGTACAAGGGGAAACCGCTTTTAAAATAGTTCCCGTTTTTAAAAACATCATGCGGCTCCCAATTTCTATGAAAATCATATCGAATCATATGTGAAATGAACTACAGTAATATAATCATGGCAATTCTACAGTGAGTGTGTCATGGAAATTACTAACGGTGTGTGTGTAACATGCATATTAATGCTCGTGCAACATGAACCGTTAGTAATAGTGCGGTGTTCTATCAATTCTAAGTTTACTTACATATAGCAGGGAGTACAGTATGCAACAACAGTATCCATGACAGTCAATAGGGTAAATGCAACATATAGCTATAAGGTCCTATCAGCCCTGACGCATAACGCCATGCGGGCGATATCCCCGTAGATGTTAAATCTACTCACCGAAGTCTCGTGCTAAGTGTAGCCGACGACTTGCTTCCCCTTCTTCGCAGCGTCCGTCTCACTCGCCTGCGAACCTAGAATCACACAATATATCACATATAAGCTCAAATCCACAAAAACGTGATATTACGGTCAAACTAGAAACCCGCGTCGCAAACCAAGCGCGCGTGTGCGCGATACGCTAAAACGTGTGATCACGCGCCTGAAACTACCCCGACGCGTCGCGATACGCAGAAACCCCAAACCCACACACGTATCACGCGTGTCGCGAAGGTTTAAAAATATGAGAAACAGGTATTTAGCTCCAGATTTTTCTACAGCAACAATTAAATAAAATTATACATTCTATGAGTTTAATGGTAGCAGCAGACGCCAATAGAGCCAAACCCTAACCCATTCCCTCCCCATCTGGCCGTAAATTGCGGCCAGAATCAATATTCTGGCGGCCTGAACATGTCATATGGGGGTCGTGTTCTACACATGGGATCAGCACCTCACAACTATACTGCAGTCTTCTTAATTTTAATCTGAACACACTGGGTCGATAGCAGTTTGCAGAAAGCCAGGTTTTGCTCAAAAACGGTGAATTTGCATCGAATAGGAATCTGGTGGTATTTTAGTGCAATTAAGGGCTAAGCTAGGTTAACATGGCCCTAACAACACTCCATCAACTTACTAAAACCAATTCATACATCACTTGATCAAGATTCCCCCTAATTACCACATATCGCACTAAAACGCACCAATAATCACTAATCGAAGCTAAGCTACACTAATTAAGCAAACTAGGGGTAAGTTCAAGGAGTATACCCCCACACTCGACCCAAGAGAGCTAGAGGAAGAAGAAGGAGTGGAGGGAAGGAGCTGCAGCTGGAGTTGGGCTGTTGCTGCTGCTCACTGCTGCTGTTGCTGCTCACTGCTGCTGCTGTTGCTGCTTCTGGCTGCTGCTATGCTTGCTTCAGCTGCTGCTGTGCTTGCTTCTGCTGCTGCTGAGATGGTGTGGGTGTGTGGGTGTGAGAGTGAGGTTGAGAGAAATGAGCACAAGAATGAGAGGAAATGATAACTCCCAATGTCAACCCCTCCTTTCTCTCTCATCATTAAATGCAAGCATGGCTTTTGCCATGATGCATTCTCTCTCTCTCATTCTCACCAAGTCAACACTCCAAAGAAAATTCAAATTAAAACCACCATCAATTAACTAATGGACTTAATTAAAACCCAAAAGACTTAATCCCCATTATTAAACCCACCATGGTTGCTAATCATGGTATAACCTCATTTAAAACCCTAGTTTACATGCACATGTGTGTGCAAGCCTAGGAAAATTCTAGAAAAATATTTATTAAATTTGGAAAAATATTTGAAACTCAATTTGATAAACTTTTTATTAAAAACACTTTATTTAAATATAATTAGCCACTAAACACATCCTAAGGTGTTACATGTATAAAGATCTACGTCAAAATTATTGGTGGCATGGAATGAAGCGTGAAGTAGCCAGAAGCGTCACAAAATGCTTGGTGTGTTAGAAAGTAAAGGCTGAACATCACAGGACTGCTGGATTACTTCAACCGTTACCAATCTCAGAATGGAAGCTGCAACACATAACGATGGACTTTGTGACTGCTCTTCCTCGCAGCACAAAGGATAACGATGTTGTATGGGTCATTGTGGATCGACTCACAAAGTCGGCTCACTTCATCACATTTCGAGTTGGCCAATCTACTGAGACACTAGCAAAGAAGTACATGGAGGTGATAATCTATTTAAAGATTTAAACTCTTCATAATGTATTATCTCTGAAACCCATGAACTCATACAGGAAATTGTGAGACTTCATGTAGTACCGGTCTGCATTGTCTCCGATCGTGACACCAGGTTCCATCGCAATTTTGGCAGAGTCTGCAAGCAAGCTTGGAAACAAGTCTGTCACGCCCCGCTTCCCAAAATACGGAAAACGAGGGATGACTAGGCCAGCCATGCTCCTACGGTCAAGGAATCGTCCCGCCGTAGTCACACTTCGGCTTCTAGCACTATATGGTAATCAGTAAATAAAGCACAGTATTAAAAGAATCACATCACTAATTTATTACATTAAAATTCCATTGTTTACAAATTATAGATAATTAGAACAATAACTAACCAAGTTCAATATCACGATCACTCTAAGAAAAGCAATAAAGATAGGGAGTACACCAGACTATATCTCTGTGAACTCGAAGGGTAGATCCGTCTCCTGTGCTGGTCCTCCCGCGGAATCTGAGCATGCATACTCAGGTCGTCAGAGCGACACAATAATAATATTATTATAATCAGATGAAACAGGTAAATGAGGTAATACTGGTATAAGAGTAATGCAAGTAATCACTATGTCACTATATGATGCAGAATATGATATGTGTCCCTATCGGTCTCTAGGTCATGTTTGAAATCACATAGTGGAAGGAGGATCGTGTTTAACAGGAGTCTTGTACATACCCGAGACAACGGCCCACATGCCCGGGACATAACCCTGTCAGCCGGATCGCTAGATCCTGTCCTACACGTATAAGTATCACGGTTCGAATGATCATCCTCTAAACACGGTCCCGCTAAATACGATACTCTTTCCACTTTGATTTCCCCTTTTTCCCAGGTTACACTATTTATGATATTGATCTAGTTGTGTACAAGTATACCAATGGCACGGTTTCATCACTGTCCACTGTATCAATCACTGTCACGAATATTCACTTTCCATTGGTGTACTCGTCACTCCTAAACCAACATCTATCACGCACGATAATACAATATCCACACGCACTAACACTGAACAAATGGCAAGGGAATGATATATGTATTGTATGCCACCAATAAACTATATATATTGTGAACCAACATGCATGTCTTTAACTAAAATAAATTGCATAAATTAATATATATGAATCCAGCAAAATGATATGAGTAGATTAAATAGAACACTCAGTCAGCAATTTATCACAATTTGTTTCAGTTCAATCGGGATTCCGGTTATCAAGATACAGCTATTTCATTTTAAGTGCTCGCGGCTGGAAATTCAGCTTCAGAACTGAACGTCCGTTTCGCGACACGAATTACACCCAGTTAGGCTCAGAATCTAGCGACGTCACAGTTAAATGAAATTTAGGGTTCTCAATAAAGTATTCAACGCAATAGACGGATCCTCAATCGCATCTGTATGTTGAAAGTTATACACAGTTTAACCTCAGGGTGTCATTTCAGAATCTGTTCTGAACAGTTATACGTTCTGCCCTTTTAAATATAGTTTAAAATAGCAAACGGCGATGAATCGGAATGGAACCACTTGTTTTGTTTAGCCAACAGAATTATATTTAATCTACGGTAAAGTTCCATAACATACTACTTCAGGAAACACAGCGACGCAGGTTTTGGGACAGAACACAATAATCAGAAATGCTCCGGACTGCAGTCCAGAGTCGCGTTCCGATCCAATTAACTTCATGGTTACATAACAGAAATCATCAGAATTTTACATAGGGTTAAAGTTCGTCGAGTCGGCTTCGATTTAAGACCTCGAACGCATCTTTCCAATATGTGTATGATTTATGGTGTTTTTTTATTCGTTTTCAGGTACGAGAGAATTCTAGTTTTAACGACATATATGGGGGTATCAATTTTTGTCACGAACAATCGTATTTTTCAGCGAGATTCCTACACTATAATTATCATCCTATGGGCCAACAGAAATTATCAATTTTCGTCAGAATAAACAATCATTTCCATTGGGATCTTGCATTGAACACATACGTCACAAGATATATCGTTATTCGGGAAGTTTATAATTATATTATTTTAAGTTTGTACCACTAATATTGTAGCATGAAGCAAGTAAACACTTGCCTGGAAAAAGTCTCGGGGTCGCAAGGCAGCAACGTCGTCACGAACGCGTGATATGCGCCGTGAAACCGATTCGCGCGAGCTTGGATCGAGATGCCGATCTCGCGTCGGGTTGTCCGGAGTCGTCTTGTGCTTGCCGGGAGTATAGAGTGGTGCTCTGTGGGTCTCCCGGGGTGTGTTGGGGTCGGCGTCGGTGCTCCGGCAATTGACAGCAGCGGGGGTCGATGCTTTTAGTGATCAATGGGTGTGGGTTATGGAGAGAGAGAGGAGAGCAGTGGGGGTCGGGATTGGAGCGATGCGAGTGGTGCTGAGGATGTAGAGGGTGCAAAGGTGTCGACTGGGGCGGTTCAAGGCAGTTGGGGGCTCGACGGCGTCGAGTGAAAAGGGGTGGCCGAATGGTACAGGGGATTGGGTGTGCAGGGGTTCTTGGCGGCGGCTGAAGGTGTAGGGAGCTCGGTGGGGGTGAGTTGTGGAGGGAAGAGAGCGTGGTGGAATGGTGAGATCGACGAAGATATGGGGTGATCGCCGGTGTCGAGGTTGCAGTGGGTTCGTGGAGAAATTTGAGAGGGATGGGAGTTTTTCTGTGATGGAGTTGGTGAGTAAGAGAGAGATGAGGGCGACGGGTTAGAGAGAGGGTTGCGAGGGGGTAACGTCGCACGACGGGTGCGTGGGCGTGGGCGTGAGCGACGGCGGAGGAGGCGGGTCGCGCGCGCAAGTTTGGGAGGTTACCGTTGGGGGAATTTTTTTTGAAGGAAGATGAACAGTGAGGGGTCGGGTGAGCGGGGATTTGGACACGGGCCGTAGGGAGTGGGCCGCAGTAATTAAGAAAAATAATTCCTTAAAACATCGTGGGCTGCAGAGGAGAGACGGGCCGGCTCAATAATTTAGGTAAGGAATTATTTAAAGGTGGGATGTGGGCTGGTGGGCAGCGGGCTGGGAAAAAGTGAGGGCCGGGCTATATAAAAAAAGGAAATTCCCTTTAAAATAAAACATAAGTGGGCTGAATAAAACTTAGGGTTTTAAATAATGGGTTAAGATTTTATTGATAAAATTTTAGTTTCGATTTACTCTGGCTTTAATTTAAATCCTGGGTTTAGGCTTTGAGGGTTTGGAAAATATAAATATTAAGCCTAACAACCAATTAAAAAAATATACGAAGACAAGAATAAGGTAATCTCTAGAACTCAGAAAATAGGAAGCTTCATTTACAAAGGAAACGGGGATTTACATCATACCCCCCTTAACAAAAAATTTCGTCCTCGAAATTTAACAAAGATACAAGAAACAATGTACTAAACAAAGAGATGTGGGTAACGATCACGGATATCTTCCTCCCGCTCCCAGGTGGATTCCCCTGGGGAACGACCGCCCCAAGACACTCGGACTAACGGAATGACCTTATTCTTCAACACTTTCTCTCTGCGGTCGAGGATGGTAGTAGGCTGCTCCTCGTATGACAGATCGGTTCCCAAAACTAGCTCTAAATGGTCCAGGACATGACTCTCATCCCGGACATAACGCCGCAACTGTGACACGTGGAAGGTATTGTGCACACCAGCTAGCGATGGAGGCAAGGCAAGTCGATAGGCCACCTCTCCTACTCGCTCTAGCACCTCGAAAGGTCCGATAAAGCGGGGACTAAGCTTTCCCCGACCTCCGAACCTGATAACTCCACGAGTAGGGGAAATCTTCAAGAACACATGATCTCCGACTTCAAAGTCAAGTGTTCTTCTGCTGGTATCTGCCCAACTCTTCTGTCGATCCTGAGCCGTCTTAATACGCTGCCTGATCATTTGAACCTTGTCAACTGTCTGAAAAATAAGTTCGGGGCCCAGTAATCTTCGTTCTCCAACATCATCCCAACATACTGGGGATCGACACTTCCGCCCGTATAGTGCTTCAAAAGGAGCCATCTGAATACTAGCCTGATAACTATTGTTATAAGAAAACTCGACTAGGTGCAGATGGTCCTCCCAGGAACCCTGAAAGTCCAACATACAGGCTCTCAACATATCCTCGAGCGTCTGAATCGTACGCTCGGATTGTCCATCCGTCTGTGGGTGATAAGCTGTGCTGAATTTAAGGCGGGTTCCCAAACTCTCCTGTAAGCTTTTCCAAAAGTGCGACAAGAATCTCGTGTCCCGGTCTGACACAATGCTGACGGGAACACCGTGAAGTCGTACTATCTCCTGCATATATCTTTCTGCCAGTGATTCCGTCGATTGTCCCACTCGGAAAGGTAGAAAATATGCAGCTTTTGTGAGGCGATCGACGATAACCCAGATGGCGTTATTGCCTCTAGGGCTCCGTGGTAAGGCCGTCACAAAATCCATAGTGATGTGCTCCCACTTCCATTCAGGTATCGGCAACGGTTGTAATAATCCTGCTGTCCTTTGATGTTCCGCCTTCACCTGCTGACATACCAAGCACCTGGATACGAACCTCGCAATTTCCCGCTTCATTCCGTTCCACCAAAAGTGCTGCTTTAGATCCTGATACATTTTTGTACCTCCTGGATGCACAGAATAAGCTGAACTGTGTGCTTCAGCCAAAACTTCTTCTCGAACATCTCCTTTAGGTACGCAGAGTCTGCTACCGAATCTCAGAGAGCCATCCTCATGTATAATCAAATCCGTTCTCAGTCCAGCTTCCACTTGCTCTCTGAACTTTTGTAATCGGGGATCATCCGCTTGTGCAATCTTGATGCGATCCACCAGGGAAGATTGCACTTGTAGTTGCCAAAATTGACTGAGTGCGTTCGGAGTAATAACCTCAAGTTCAAGTCTCTGGAAATCCTCAATAATGCTCCTCTGATCGGTCAACATCATGACCGCTGGTTTGCGACTGAGCGCATCTGGTACAACATTGACCTTCCCCGGGTGATACTGAAGGTCCAAGTCATAATCTGCCATTAGCTCTAGCCATCGGCGCTGCCTCATGTTCAGTTCCTTCTGAGTGAAAACATACTTCAAACTTTTATGATCCGTGTATACCTCCACTTTCTCACCCAATAGATAGTGCCTCCAAATCTTCAACGCAAAGACTACAGCGGCTAACTCCAAGTCATGCGTGGGGTAGTTCTTCTCGTGGTTTCTCAGTTGTTGAGAGGCGTAAGCAACCACTCGACCATGCTGCATCAAAACACAGCCTAAACCCTTCCCAGAGGCATCACTGTGTATCACCAAACCACCTGAATCATCTGGTACAGTAAGAATAGGCGCCGTGGTTAACTTCTGCTTTAGTGTGTCGAATGCCTGAGTGCATTCCTCTGTCCATGTAAACGGCACGTCCTTCCGTGTCAGCCTCATCAATGGTTCCGCGATTCTTGAGAAATCTTGGACGAATATCCAATAATAACCTGCCAATCCCAGAAAACTCCTGATCTCGGCTACTGACTTCGGCGTTGGCCAATCTCTGACCGATTCTATCTTTGCCGGGTCCATCGAGATGCCTTCGCCCGAAACAATATGTCCCAAAAACTGAACTTTGTCGAGCTAGAATTCACACTTGCTCAGTTTCGCATATAGCTTCTCTTCCCGAAGAATTTGTAGGACCGTGCGCAAATGCTCAGCATGCTCTTCCCAGGTCTTCGAGTAGACAAGTATGTCGTCGATAAACACAACGACAAACGTGTCCAAGTATTTTGCGAACACTCTGTTCATTAAATCCATGAATATTGCTGGGACATTGGTAACACCGAACGGCATCACAAGAAACTCGTAATGTCCGTATCGGGTCCTGAAAGCCGTCTTGCATACATCCTCGGCTGCTACTCTGATTTGATGATATCCAGAACGGAGGTCCAACTTCGAGAAAACCTTGGCTCCACTTAGCTGATCGAATAGGTCGTCGATGCGCGGTATTGGGTACTTGTTCTTTATTGTGACCTTGTTCAGCTCCCAATAATCTATACACATTCGCAGTGATCCATCCTTCTTCTTTACTAACAGGACTGGTGCACCCCACGGTGAAGCACTCGGTCGAATAAATCCCTTCTCCAAAAGTTCTTCAACCTGCTTCTTCAATTCCGCCAATTCAACTGGTGCCATTCTGTATGGGGCCCTGGATACTGGGGCTGTGCCTGGAGTCAAGTCGATTGAGAATTCCAAAATTCGAGGAGGTGGTAGACCTGGTAGATCTTCAGGAAATACGTCTAGAAAGTCCCGAACAATTTCTGGGGCTGGGCTCTTATCAACCTCCATAGCTGTCAGCTCCTTAGGCTTTGCTCTGTACTTAGCTGGCTCCAAAGATTCGCTTCCGCCCTCGAAAATAAACTCCGGGTGATTGGGGATGCGGAAGATCACCTTCCTAGCACGACAATCGATAACCGCATGAAAAGTGCTCATCCAATCCATCCCAAGAATTGCGTCGTAACTGCCTGTCCCAATTAGGAGGAAATTCGCATAGAATTCCCTGCCACACACTACAACCGGGCATAATCTACATTCTCGACTAGATATAATAATGCCATTACCCGTATGAATCTCCCATCCCTTGGTTAGTGGTTCATGTGGTATTGAGTGTGTATTAGTGAAATGCTCAGACAAGAAACAATGCGATGCTCCTGAATCAAATAGTACTCTAGCTGGCAAGGAATGTACGAGTAGAGTACCTGTAACCACATCTCCTGACGCCTCTGCCTGCTCGGCGGTCAAGGTGAAAGCCCGTCCTTGACCGCGACCTGTAAATGGTTGTCTCTGCTCCTGCGGCCTCTGCTGTGACGGTCCAGAACCTCCCTGTATCTCTGCTCGCTCAGGGCAACTGTTAATCCTGTGCTGACTGGAACCGCAAATCAAGCACTGTCCCTTGGCACAGCGACAGTCCTTCTGAGTATGTCCTCCTCTACCGCAATAGCCGCAAGTTACGCCCTGTCTCTGGGGGCGATGCTGTGGTACGAACGGGCGCTTCATTTGTGTCGTTCCTGCTCTGTGAACCAGTATGGCTCCTCGAGAAGGCGCGTGGGTACGTGCTGGAACGACTGGGGGTCTTCTGAACTTGTTAATCAATTGCTCCTGAACTCTCGCCGCGTTGAGTACCTGTGCGAAAGTCTGCAAATCCAACGATGCAATCAACTGCTGCAACTCGAAATCTAACCCCTGAAGGAAGCGCCTGGCCCTGGTGGCCTCTGATTTGACCATGTAGGAAGCAAAACGGCTCAGACGATTGAATTCTGCCGCATAAACGTCCACTGGGCGTCCATTCTGCTTCAAAAGAATAAACCTTTCCTCCATTTCTGCCTTGGCTGTGGGAGGAAAATAATGATCTAGGAAGCACTCCTTAAACTTGCTCCATTCAATCGGCTCTTCAAGTCTGCTTTCTTCTACCGACCACCATGTACGGGCCTCGTCTTCTAATTGTATCTTTATCACGTCCACTCTGTCTTCCTATGGAACCCTGGCGGCTGTCAATAAATTCTCCATGTTCACCAGCCATTGTTCAGCCTCAAGTCAGCTAGCCCTGTGAACGCAGCTGGGTGTAACCGTCGGAAGTCTGATACGGTACCAGCCCTAGCCTGATAAGCTGGTGGAGTAGCGCCCTCGGGGGCGGTAATGAGTGCGGAGGGTCCTCCTGCGGCGGTAATCGCCCTGAGTCCCTCAGTAAGTAAATCTGTCTTCCTCTCCTGAGCTTCTGCGAGAGTGGTTAGTGCACCGAGTATTCTTTCCGTGCGGTCCTGAGAGCTGGAGTCCGAGGAGGGGTCGTTCGGGGACGTCATATCACTGGAAGATTCAAAAGAATAGGATCAGATTCAAGGATAGAAATCAAGAGTAGTGAAACAAAGAATAACGTAATACAGTATAGTTAATGTTATTTCTTGATACTAAACACAGGCTCTGATACCAACTAAACCATGTCACGCCTCGCTTCCCAAAATACGGAAAACGAGGGATGACTAGGCCAGCCATGCTCCTACGGTCAAGGAATCATCCCGCTGTAGTCACACTTCGGCTTCTAGCACTACATTGTAATCAGTAAATAAAGCACAGTATTAAAGGAATCACATCACTAATTTATTACATTAAAATTCCATTGTTCACAAATTATAGATAATAAGAACAATAACTAACCAAGTTCAATATCACGATCACTCTAAGAAAAGCAATAAAGATAGGGAGTACACTTGACTATATCTCTGTGAACTCGAAGGGTAGATCCGTCTCCTGTGCTGGTCCTCCCGCAGAATCTGAGCATGCATACTCAGAGCGACACAATAATAATATTATTATAATCAGATGAAACAGGTAAATGAGGTAATACTGGTATGAGAGTAATGCAAGTAATCACTATGTCACTATATGATGCAGAATATGATATGTGTCCCTATCGGTCTCTAGGTCATGTTTGAAATCACATAGTGGAAGGAGGATCGCGTTTAACAGGAGTCTCGTACATACCGAGACAACGGCCCACATGCCCGGGACATAATCCTGTCAGCCGGATCGCTAGATCCTGTCCTACACGTAGAAGTATCACGGTTCGAATGATCATCCTCTAAACACGGTCCCGCTAAATACGATACTCTTTCCACTTTGATTTCCCCTTTTCCCCAGGTTACACTATTTATGATATTGATCTAGTTGTGTACAAGTATACCAATGGCACGGTTTCATCACTGTCCACTGTATCAATCACTGTCACGAATATTCACTTTCCATTGGTGTACTCGTCACTCCTAAACCAACATCTATCACGCACGATAATGCAATGTCCACACGCACTAACACTGAACAAATGGCAAGGGAATGATATATGTATTGTATGCCACCAATAAACTATATATATTGTGAACCAACATGCATGTCTTTAACTAAAATAAATTGCATAAATTAATATATACGAATCCAGCAAAATGATACGAGTAGATTAAATAGAACACTCAGTCAGCAATTTATCACAATTTGTTTCAGTTCAATCGGGATTCCGGTTATCAAGATACAGCTATTTCATTTTAAGTGCTCGCGGCTGGAAATTCAGCTTCAGAACTGAACGTCCGTTTCGCGACACAAATTACACCCAGTTAGGCTCAGAATCTAGTGACGTCACAGTTAAATGAAATTTAGGGTTCTCGATAAAGTATTCAACGCAATAGACGGATCTTCAATCGCATCTTTATGTTGAAAGTTATACACAGTTTAACCTCAGGGTGTCATTTCAGAATCTGTTCTGAACAGTTATACGTTCTGCCCTTTTAAATATAGTTTAAAATAGCAAACGGCGATGAATCGGAATGGAACCACTTGTTTTGTTTAGCCAACAGAATTATCTTTAATCTACGGTAAAGTTCCGTAACATACTACTTCAGGAAACACAGCGACGCAGGTCTTGGGACAGAACACAATAATCAGAAACGCTCTGGACTGCAGTCCAGAGTCGCGTTCCGATCCAATTAACTTCATGGTTACATAACAGAAATCATCAGAATTTTACATAGGGTTAAATTTCGTCGAGTCGGCTTCGATTTAAGCCCTCGAACGCATCTTTCCAATATGTGTATGATTTATGGTGTTTTTTTATTCGTTTTCAGGTACGAGAGAATTCTAGTTTTAACGACATATATGGGGGTATCAATTTTTGTCACGAACAATCGTATTTTTCAGCGAGATTCCTACACTATAATTATCATCCTATGGGCCAACAGAAATTATCAATTTCCGTCAGAATAAACAATCATTTCCATTGGGATCTTGCATCGAACACATACGTCACAAGATATATCGTTATTCGGGAAGTTTATAATTATATTATTTTAAGTTTGTACCACTAATATTGTAGCATGAAGCAAGGAAACACTTGCCTGGAAAAAGTCTCGGGGTCGCAAGACAGCAACGTCGTCACGAACGCGTGATATGCGCCGTGGAACCGATTCGCGCGAGCTTGGATCGAGATGCGGATCTCGCGTCGGGTTGTCCGGAGTCGTCTTGTGCTTGCCGGGAGTATAGAGTGGTGCTCTGTGGTTCTCCCGGGGTGTGTTGGGGTCGGCGTCGGTGCTTCGGCAATTGACAGCAGCGGGGGTCGAAGCTTTTAGTGATCAATGGGTGTGGGTTATGGAGAGAGAGAGAGGAGTGCAGTGGGGGTCGGGATTTGAGCGATGCGAGTGGTGCTGAGGATGTAAAGGGTGCAAAGGTGTCGACGGGGGCGGTTCAAGGCAGTTGGGGGCTCGCCGGCGTCGAGTGAAAAGGAGTGAAAAGGGGTGGCCGAATGGTACTGGGGATTGGGTGTGCAGGGGTTCTTGGCGGCGGCTGAAGGTGTAGGGAGCTCGGTGGGGGTGAGTTGTGGAGGGAAGAGAGCGTGGTGGAATGGTGAGATCGACGAAGATATGGGGTGATCGCCGGTGTCGAGGTTGCAGTGGGTTCGTGGAGAAATTTGAGAGGGATGGGAGTTTTTCTGTGATGGAGTTGGTGAGTAAGAGAGAGATGAGGGCGACGGGTTAGAGAGAGGAGTGCGAGGGGGTAACGTCGCACGACGGGTGCGTGGGCGTGGGCGTGAGCGACGGCGGAGGAGGCGGGTCGCGCGCGCAAGTTTGGGAGGTTACCGTTGGGGGGAATTTTTTTGAAGGAAGATGAACAGTGAAGGGTCGGGTGAGCGGTGATTTGGACACGGGCCGCAGGGAGTGGGCCGCAGTAATTAAGAAAAATAATTCCTTAAAACATCGTGGGCTTCAGAGGAGAGACGGGCCGGCTCAATAATTTGGGTAAGGAATTATTTAAAGGTGGGATGTGGGCTGGTGGGCAGCGGGCTGGGAAAAAGTGAGGGCTGGGCTATATAAAAAATGGAAATTCCCTTTAAAATAAAACATAAGTGGGCTGAATATAACTTAGGGTTTTAAATAATGGGTTAGGATTTTATTGATAAAATTTTGGTTTCGATTTACTCTGGCTTTAATTTAAATCCTGGGTTTAGGCTTTGAGGGTTTGGAAAATATAAATATTAAGCCTAACAACCAATTAAAAAAATATACGAAGACAAGAATAAGGTAATCTCTAGAACTCAGAAAATAGGAAACTTCATTTAGAAAGGAAACGGGGATTTACAAAGTCTGAGTTTCAGCACGGCTTATCATCCACAAACAGATGGTCGGTCGGAATGAACTATTCAGATCTTGGAGGATATGCTCAGAGCGTGTATGTTAGACTTCAAAGGATCGTGGGAAGATCACCTACATCTTATGGAGTTTTCGTACAACAACAGCTACCAAGCAAGCATATGAATGACACCTTTTGCAGCATTGTATGGAAGGAAGTGTCGATCGCCATTAAGTTGGGACGACAGCGGAGATAGGGAACTTCTTGGACCAGAGATGATAGTAGCGACTGTTGATGTTGTTCGTACTATCAGGGAAAGGATGCGCATAGCCCAAGATCGACAGAAGCACTGGGCTGATGCAAAGAGACGACACTTGGAGTTCCAGCCAGGTGATCATGTATTCTTGAAGATATCTCCGAACCACAGAGTGATCCGATTTGGAAGACGGGAAAAGGTAAGTCCGAGATATATTGGACCGTTCGACATGCTTGAACGAGTCGGTGAAGTGGCATACCGCTTAGCGCTTCCACCTTCATTGGAAGGAGTGCATAATGTGTTCCACATATCCCAACTCAGAAGGTATGTGAGTGACCCCAGCCATGTTCTCGATCATTCCGAGCTCACTATACAGCCCGATTTGTCTTGTGAGCAACAGCCTGTGGAGATCCTGGACAAGAAAGTGAAGACACTTCGGAACAAGGAAGTTAACTTGGTTCGAGTGATGTGGAGGAAAGACACTCCAGGAGAGTCGACTTGGGAAAGGGAGGATGAAATGCGTACTAGATATCCACACCTCTTTGTGAACTAGTCCTCAAATAAAAGTTGTAAATTTCGAGGAGGAAATTTTTGTAAGGAAGGTAGACTGTAACAACTCCATTTTTAATGTATAAAGAACTGATTTAAATTCAATGTATACTTGGTGTATTTAATGTTACCGATATCTCTTTAAATATTTATTTCACTCCATAATTACAAGAAGGAGCTTGTAGCTCATTGATAATATCTTGCACTGCTGAACCAAGCCACCAGAGTTCAAATCCCATGCCCCACATTATTTTTAATATTATTTTGTTTCTGATTTTTTAGAATACCAATAGTTACACGTGCGTTTCTCACAAATTTCCTACTACACATGAAAATGTAAATGCACCAGTAAGCACCCCAGGAGACCACCCACCCACCGACCCTCCGACTCGGCCGAGTCGGCCGGCGGACCGGTCGGACTCGGCCGGACGGCCGAGTCCCCAACATAGAAGTTGGGTTATCTATTCTAAAGTTGTTTGAAATTAGTTAATGTAATCCTCCATGTAACTCAAAGAATATGTTCCGTTATCCCCCGTGACCACGGATCAGGTAGTGAGAGTCATGAATGACTCTGTCCCGTTATCTTCCAGGACCACGGATCAAGTAAGAATCACGAATGATTCTGTCCCGTTATCCCCCGGGACCACGGATCAAGTAATACCCTTGTAAGCTACACTTTAGTTTACACTTTTGATTTCCCCATACCCCCAAGGTTATGTGTTCAAGTCAGGTATTGATAAATCTGGAGCTAATGCCAACATAGGATCAAGCAGGTACAGGTTTGTCTATGCAGACAACAGGATATGTCCGTAGGGACAACAGTCAGGGTTGTCGGCATTAGTAACAAGATCAGGTATCAAGTCAAGCAGTGATATATCAGGTCATGACAGGTAGTGCACATGTGTCAAGCGGATGCTCATAATAAAGCTGTAGCAAGTACGGATGCACGGTAAAAGCATGGATGCACAAATATTTTGTTAGGGGTTACATCATGACTATGTAGGATGCACCTTATCAAGCATGGGGTATTACTGTAACAATATTATGAATTAATACGACATGACATGCAACTGGATATAAAGAATTAATGGTATGGGTACACAATAAAACATAGATGCATGAATAACTATCAGGGATTGCAACTATAGCTCCATTACTATGTAGGATGCACATTATCTAGCATGGGGTGTTGTAGCAGTAATATGAAATAACGTGACATGGAATGCAAATAGATATATAATTAATGGTATGGATGCACAAACATCGATCAGGGTTACATTTACAGTTCCAAGACTAAGTGGGATGCACATTATTAAGCACGGGGTGCCACTACAATAATAACATGAATTAATATGATCTATAGATGCAGTTATATATATTTTAAATGATATAGATGCAAACGGGTATCCGAAAACAGTAAAACTGTAAAGTGGATGCATAACGTGATAAACGGGTAACATTTTACTCATATGGATGCATAATACTATACCTAGCATGTAGCAAGATGAATTAGCATGCGTCTAGATATGTAAATAACGATATGGATGCACACGGATGTCGTATAACAGTAAAATGGTAAAAATGGTAATGTGGGATGCATAGCTAATCAATATGTAATGTTATTATTCATATGGATGCAAGATATATTAGTATAGCATGTAGAAAGATAAACTTACCTCAATCGAATTACACGACGGATACACACGGCACGTCCGACGTCGGTAAATCGTCACAATGTACACGTGGCACGCGGGACGTGTCCAAGCAAGTCAAGAGGGTGATCACACAGGCAAGGTACGTTCACTGGATCGTCTGGAACGGCAGCGGCGGTCACGGCTCCGGCGATCGCTGAAATTACAAGATTCAAGAAAGAAAAAGAAAAAGAAAAGAAGAAGAGGAAGAAGAGATAAAGGCTCACTGTGGTTGGTGCTCTGTGGTTTCTGGGGACAGAAAGGAGGTGATGGTGTCGAGGAGAGGGGGTCGTCGGCGGTGGAGGGGAGTTGAGGAGCTAGGGTTAGGTTATGAGGAGTTAGGATTTGGGTGCTAGGGTTAGGCTCGGGTGTGCAGGGATTGTTGGTTGAGGAAGGGAAATGAGAGAAGAAGGAGATGATGGAGATGGGGAGAGAAGAAGATGCTGGCGATGACGAGGTGATCGGCGGCGAGGTGTGTAGGTGTTGGGTGATGGGTTCTGCAGGGTGCAGGCTCGAGGAAAGGAGGAGGAAGAAGAAGATGACGACGAGGAGGAGAAGGAGGAGATGATGAGATGGAGGTGGTGACGAGGTCGGGTTTGAGGGCAGAGGAGGTTGGCTTAGGGTTAGAGTTTCGTTGATTGGGTTCTCATGGGCTCGGGCTATTTAAAGAAGATGAAGAAGAAAAGAAAAGAAGAGGGAGGTGGTCGTAGCGCTCGGGAAGGTGACCACACTCGAGGAGTGTACAGTGCCTCCGAGAGGAGCGCGAGAGGAGAGAGAAAGGAGAGAGAGAGGTGCGTAAAGGGGGAGAGAGAAAAAGAAAGGAAGAGAGAGAATGAGTGGGGCAGGAGAGAGAGAGGGGTTGTTTATTTAGTTAAGATTTTAGTTTTAAAAAATATGTTTAGTTAAAAAAATTTAAACCGTGTTAATTTTTAAATAAAAATATTATATTAATAAAATTTGATTTTTCTGGTAAATACAAACTTAGTCCAAAATACGCCCGGGTCGGATCTAAAAATCCAGTTTTAAAATATGAAAAATATACATGTAGTCCAAAACTAAATTTGGATATCCGGGTAACGAAAATGCATACCCCCAAGAATGGATGCACGTACGTGCGCGTAGCCATCCAAACAGGCCCGTTACACTGAACGGGATGAGAAAAAGGTGCGCGGATGCTACCACAGGGTTAGGGGTATCAAGCAGGCCATGCAATGTATTTCTAAAATATTTTATGTGACTTTAAATGTTATATTTAAAAATTCAGATGCCAGATAAAATGCCAGTATGCAGTATGCAAATGAAAGTGCATGAGTCCACGTAACAAGTCGGGATAAATCATAAACATGAATCAAGACATGTTTCAAGCAAGCGGGTCGGGTCGGATGCAAATACAAATGTCAAATACACTATTCGCACTCAAACATAATAAATCAAGAAAATACCATAAATAAAGAAATACAAGAATTGGTATAAATGAACCAGGGTGTTACATTATACCCAACAACAAAAAGAATTTCGTCCTCGAAATTCCAGGAACAAGAAAAGATAAACAAACATGAATCTAAAAGTATAGGTGTGGAAACTTCTGTCGAAGCTCGTCTTCTCGTTCCAAGTCGATTCTCCATACGAGCGATTTCCCCAAGAAACAAGTACGAGAGGGATAATCTTGTTTTTAAGGACCTTTTCTCTTTGATCAACAACCGACATCGGTCGTTCCTCAAAGGTCAAATTCTCTCTTACAGTCAACTCTGAATGATCCAGCACGTGTGTTTCATCTCGAACATACTTACGGAGTTGAGATACATGAAACACGTCATGAACATTTGCCAAAAATTGTGGTAACGCCAATCGATAAGCCACTTCTTCAACACACTCCAAAATCTCGAAAGACCCTACGAATCGAGGACTAAGCTTGCCTCGACTCCCAAAACGAATCACTCCTCTAGTCGGTGATATCTTCAAGAATACCAGATCACCAATAACGAACTCTAGAGGTCTTCTCGATGTGTCAGCCCAACTCTTCTGCCGATCTTGTGCTGCCTTCATATGATTTCGGATAGTATTAACTTTCTCCACGGTTTGCACGATCAAATCCGGTCCCAACAATCTTCTTTCTCCAACATTGTCCCAATAAACGGGTGAGCGACACTTGCGACCATACAACGCTTCGAATGGAGCCATCTGAATAGTCGCCTGAAAATTGTTATTGTAAGAAAACTCCACCAAGTGTAGATGATCCTCCCATGAACCCTTGAAGTCTAACATGCAAGCTCTCAACATGTCTTCAAAAGTTTGGATCGTTCTCTCCGACTGGCCATCTATCTGAGGATAATAAGTTATGCTAAACTTCAATCGCGTCCCCAAACCTTTCCTGTAAACTCCTCCAGAAGTGTGATAAGAATCGGTGTCACGATCAGAAACGATGCTCACAGTACTCCATGCAATCTCACAATCTCCTGCATGTACCGTTTTGCTAACGCTTCCGTTGACTGACCAACTCGAAATGGTATGAAATGAGCTGCCTTGGTCAATCGATCAACAATCACCCAAACTGCATTATTGCCCTTTGGACTCCGCGGTAAAGCTGCCACGAAATCCATGGTTATATGTTCCCACTTCCATTGAGGAATCGGAAGTGGTTGCAATAAACCAGCAACCTTTTGATGTTCAGCCTTAATTTGCTGACACACCAAGCACTTCGCTACAAAGCGAGTAATCTCCCTTTCATGCCTTCCCACCAGAAATGCTGTCTTAGATCACGGTACATCTTCGTGCCTCCTGGATGTACGGAATACGCGGAACTGTGTGCCTCCCTCATAACTTCTTCGCGAATATCTCCTTTTGGCACACACAAACGGCTACCATATCGCAACGAACCATCTTCATGAATCAACAAGTCCATTCGAAGTCCAGCTTCAACCTGTTCTCGAAACTTCTGCAATCTTGGGTCCCGTGACTGCGCTGCTTTAATATTATCGATCAACGACGACTGTACTTGCAGCTGCATCAACTGTCCTGAAGAATGCGGTAGCACGATCTCCAACTCGAATCTCCGAAAATCTTCGATAAGCTCCTTCTGTGCAGTTAACATCCGTATTGCTGGCAACCGACTAAGCGCATCCGGCACAACATTAACTTTCCCGGATGGTACTTAAGATCAAGATCGTAGTCAGCCATCAGCTCCAACCATCTACGCTGCCTCATGTTAAGCTCTTTCTGTGTGAACACATACTTTAGGTTTTTGTGATCGGTGAATACTTCGACCCTTTTGCTCAATAAGTAGTGTCTCCAAATCTTCAAAGCGAAAATCACAACTGCTGGCTCCAAATCATGAGTTGGGTAATTCTTCTCATGGATCTTCAACTGTCTCGATGCGTAAGCTATAACTTTCCTATGCTGCATCAAAACACATCCCAAACCTTTCCCAGATGCGTCGTTGTGAATCACCAATCCTCCGGAACCGTCTGATACGGTCAAAATAGGAGCGGTTATCAATCTTTGCTTCAATGCTTCAAAAGCTGACGCGCATTTATCCGTCCATACGAACGATACTTCCTTATGCGTAAGCTTAGTCAAAGGCTCAGCCAAACGAGCAAAATTCTCTACGAACCTTCTGTAATATCCGGCAAGTCCAAGAAAACTTCTGATCTCTGCTTCGTTATTCGGAATCGGCTAATCTTGAACTGCTGCAATCTTTTCAGGGTCAACGGCGATTCCATCTCCGGATACAACATGCCCCAAAAACTTTACTTCTTCAAGCCAAAACTCGCACTTGCTCATCTTTGCATACAATCTTTCTTGCCTCAATATCTGCAGTGCGATCTTCAGGTGTTCCACATGCTCTTCAATGCTTCTCGAGTAAACCAGAATATCATCGATGAACACCACTATAAACTGGTTCAAGAACGGTGAAAAGATTCAGTTCATCAAGTCCATAAATATCGCCGGTGCATTCGTGACTCCGAATGGCATCACTAAATACTCGTAATGTCCATACTGAGTTCGGAACGCAGTCTTGCAAATATCTTCTGATTTAACTCGGATCTGATGATATCCGGATCGTAAATTCAGCTTCGAGAATACCCTCGCGCCACTAAGTTGCTCGAATAATTCCCCAATGCGAGGGATCGGGTACTTGTTCTTAATAGTCACTCGGTTTAATTCTCGATAATCGATGCACATCCTCCTTGTGCCATCTTTCTTCTTTACTAGAAGAACTAGAACTCCCCAAAGTGAATTGCTGCTGCGAATCCAACCCTTCTCTAGCAATTCGGTAACCTACTTCTTGACTTCTTCCAACTCCACTGGTGCCATCGGATAGTACGCCTTTGAGATTGGCGCTGCACCAGGAATAAGATCGATCGCGAACTCTACATCTCGTTTTGGCGGTAAACCCGAGATGTTCTCGAACACATCCATGAACTCTAGAACTACAGCTGGCGCTTCCTCCATATCAACTTCCATCGACGAAATAATATTGCTTGTCGGCCTAGCCCTAAACTCGACTGGCCCGACAGAACTGCTTCCTCCAGCAAAAACAAACTCCGGATGTCCGGAAATCTGGAAAATCACTTTCTTTGCCCTACAATCAATGTGAGCGTAGAAAGTGCCGAGAAAATCCATTCACAAGACAACTTCATAACTGCCGGTATCGATCACCAAGAAATCTGCAAATAACTCTCATCCGCAGATAACAACAGAACAATCCTTGCACTCACTACTAGATATGATCTTCCCGTTCTCAGTGTGTATGTCCCAACAACTAGACAGGGTCGTGCAAAAAATCAAGTGTGCAACAATAAACTTGGACGACATAAAACAATGGGATGCACCAGAATCGAATAATGCTAATGCGGTAAAATCATGAACAAGTAGGATACCTGAAACAACTTCATCTGAAGCCTTGGCCTCTTCAGCCGTCAGGGTAAAGGCTCGAGCTTGATTGGGTCCTTGAGTCAACTGCTTCTGCCCCTGAAACTGCTTCTGCGGTGGCCTCTGAACATCATCCTTCAAATGAAACTTCGACGGGAAAACACTGATAGTATGATCAACTGATCCGCAAACCAAACAAAGTCCAAGCTTCCTCCGACAATCCTTCTGCAGGTGCCCAGGTAGATGACAGAACGCACAAAACATCATTCCCTTCTGCTCATGTACGACGGGCTTATTCATCGGTACTACGCCACGTCGGTTTACCGGAATACCTCTGCGTATAGGCGCTCGGTTTGGCGCAAACGCCGGCTTCTGCACTACGACTGCCTGCTGCTGCGTACCCCCAGTCTTCATTGATAAGCTCTGCTGCTCTCGAGCTGCTTTAAGAACTTGAGAGAAAGTGGTCAATCCCAGAGATATGATGCGCCTCTGGATTTCCACGTCCAAACTGCGCATGAACCTCCTTGCCCTATCAGCATCGTTGGCAACCAAAGGTCTAGCGAATCTACTGAGCAGTATCCACTCAGTCGCATGTACATCCATGGGTACGCCGTTCTGCTTCAAACTGATAAACTTTTCTTCCATTTCCTCCCGTGCAGTCTGCGGGAAGAACTTCTCCAAGAAACTCTTCGAAAAATCTGCCCAACTGATCGGCTTGGGCAAACGGGTCTCTTCCACAAGCCACCATTCACGGGCATAGTCTACCAATTGGATGCGTACAACATCCACTCTCTTGTCCTCTGGAATCTGTGTCGCAACAAGCAAATTCTCCGTATCAACCAGCCACTGCTCCGCTGGCAACGGCTCCTCCAGACCAGTGAAGATGGACGGACCAAGTCTCCTGAAATCCGCCACGGTACCCACACGCTCCACTGGTTTGGCCGCAACATTGTTCACGGACTGCTGGACGATCCGCAAACCTTCCTGAAAAGCTTCGGCCTGCCGCTGGTTCAGCTCGGTCTGCCGCTTCTAGTTCTCCAGCATCCCACGAATTACTCCAAGCAAAGCGGCGTCAACAACATGCCTCTGGTACGCTCTCAGATTTCTGTCCGCCGCGATTCTGAAGCCAAAACACCGAAGAGGATTAGCAAGATGAACCAGATTCAATAAACAGGATACAAGAAGCAAGATAGTTACGGATTCAAGGATGGCAAGATAGCAATAAGGCAGGATATGCTCCTAGTTACGAGTATTCTGATTCGTATATTGGGTCCAATACCCAACTACAAAAGAATCAAACCCGATTAACCTATATCCTATGTCTCTGATACCAAACAAACCCCGTCACGCCCCGCTTTCCAGAGTGCGCTAAGATCGGCACGTGGCAGAGCCAACCATGCTACCTGTGGCTAGGAAACATCCCTCCACAGTCGCATTACGACTGTCTATAGATATCAAGAACAAGAAAATAAAAGAAACTATCTAATACATGTCCATGAGCCAGAAATAACGAGTCAAGAAATAATACGCGGAAGCAATAAATTCAAGTAACAATGGCAATCTGGAAAGTACGTCCCATAATACAGGCTCACATCAGGAATGAAAAATAAGAAATAAAACTAAACTAACTGGCTACTAACATGATCTTCACTGCTCGGCTTGTTGGTCAAAACACTCCTGAACTGCCCGCGACAGAGATAAAGGATCTGGGCCATGCAAAACCCAGACGTCAGTGCGTCATGATATCAAACAATAATAAATGAACAGGATACACGAGATATGTCACACCCCGCTTCCCAGAGTGCACTAAGATAGGCACGTGACAGAGCCAACCATGCTACCCGTGGATAGGAAACATCTCTCCACAGTCACATTACGACCGTTTATAAGATATCAAGAACAGGAAAAAAATAAAAGAACTATCTAGTACATGTCCATGAGCCAGAAATAAAGAGTCAAGAAATAATATGCGGAAGCAATAAATTCAAGTAACAATAACTATCTGGAAAGTACGTCCCATAATACGGGCTCATGATTGATCATAAAATTCGAGACTGTGTAGTGTGTATCAACTCAAATGATCCCTGATAACGGTTTCATTTGATTGAAAAGAAATTCTTGTTGTGTAAATCGAATAAAACGAATATGTTTCTTTGTGTCGGTAATTAGAAAATTGAATAAAATTCACAATCAAAGAATTATATTTGACCGCAATCAATTACGGTGTCGGTTGTAGATCGTAAGGGAGTGCGGATCGTCCACAGGGATTGTGCGATTCGTTTCTATATTTGATTTGTTTGAATTGAAAAGTTAATCGAAAAGAAAAGAAAACATGATTCAAGATTTTAT
The DNA here is from genome assembly GCA_030015575.1 of Agapanthus africanus. Taxonomy (NCBI): domain Eukaryota; kingdom Viridiplantae; phylum Streptophyta; class Magnoliopsida; order Asparagales; family Amaryllidaceae; genus Agapanthus; species Agapanthus africanus. The sequence continues at coordinate 547,912,418 of JASDDO010000022.1, forward strand.
CGATTGATTCAAGTGTCACTAATCTAATCAAGAATCAAGAAAATGATAAACAATCGAGAATCGGGTTTCGATGATATTTCCAACCAAATGTCAAGAATCTAAATGAGGCTCGTAGGAATCGATCGGATCTATAGACGTGATGTAATCTCAAGATATCGTGTTCTTGTCCTTCGAAGAATTGATACTAGATCGATGATGATCGACGAGAGTTAGGGCTTTCTCGTGAAACTAGAGTTTCATCGTTTAACCCTTGTTCTTTCGTCGATATCATTCATATTCTAGCCTCTAGCAATTTCAAGAAACGATCGTAACTCCCCAATTTCGAGCGATATCAATCAAGAAAGCATCGCAACGAACTGGGTTGTCGGTTCTTGAACTTGCTAGGGTTTACAAAACTCGTAGGACTCAAGAATCGATTTAAGATATGTTACATTATCATTCTATTGATCGTCTCGACTCCTCGACGAGCGGAGTATTACTCAAACATCACAACAAGAACTACAACTACAAATTGAGATCGAATCATGATGCAAGAATTTAAAGAAAACAAGATAAAAGAATATCACCTTTTATTTATATCAACAATTTGATTACAGTCGCTTAAGAACTACAAGAGGAAGAACTAAATTGTCGATTTGGCTTCGCTCGGCTCCGTGAGTCGCCGGTCGGCTTGGACAACTTGCTCTGTTGAAGATCGGCTCCGCTCATAAAAGGTTGCAAGGCTTCTTGCTTGATGGGGTACTCGGGATCTTGGCTTTTGATTGGAATTAGGGTTAGGGTTTCACACAAGCCTTGTCACTAGACTTGTGGAAGAAGAAGATGAAGAAAGAGAGTGAATGGATCAATTAATTTCAATGAATGAATTGAATCCAAGAGATGATCCTCTTTATAAGTGAGCCTAGGATCTTATTTATAGATCTCCCAAACCCTAAGCCTTGAGTTTGAAATAGAAGTTCCCTCCAAAAGTTTGTTGAAAGACTTCTAGAAGTAGTTAGTTAGGCTTAGCTTAGGGTTTAAGCTAGGGTTTAGGGAGAAGTTTCTAGAATACAAGGCTAGTTTAGTGTTGATCCCAAAGCTTGCTGATCTGGCAGAAGGTTTTGGGGCTTTCTGGAAAATGTTGTGTCATTCTGAGCTGTACACACTGAGGTAGGAGTTGTGGACCAAAAATGGGGATCTGAAGTGGTAGAAGCGCCGCGGAACCGCGGCACAAGGCGGCTTAGGCCGCGGTTCCGCGGCCATTTGGGCTCCTTGGGGCTTCAACTTTCTTGTGTTTGCTTCTTATGTCCTCAGGTGTCTTTTGTGATATAGTGAATTCCTGAATGGCCTTTACATCAATACCAGATTCCAATTCCTTGAGTTGGCGTATTCTTGTAGCAGTGTAGATTTGAGCAAGCTTCTGATTTTCCTGCACAGACTTTGAAACACGGGTTGCGATATATAGAAATGATGCCATGCTATGAAATGCAGTCAATTTCCCTAGAAATGCCGGTTTTAAGGTCTAACACATGTAATCTGATATTTTGCGACAGATTTGCTAATATGTGCTATATGAATGCCGAACACTTCTATATGAATGCAAATGATAGGGAAATTGCCGGCTAAAAGATGCAATATTTTCGACTAATCAAATTCCCCCAATCTTAATTTCGATCGTCTCGAGCGAACAGTTTTATTAAAAAGAGAAGGAGAAAATAAAGAAAGAGAAAAACTAACTAGCACACTTTCGTAGGCAACACGATTGCACTGAGCACGTGCAACAAGCCTTTAAACCTCTAGGTGTCCCTAGTAGGAGGAGTGTTGTCTCCTGAGGGTTTTCAGCGGATTGCACCCACAAAATCCAATAATAAAAGAAAGATCATGAATATTACATTTAAAGAAAAGAATCGTAAAAGAAAAGCCTTGAAAATTAGGGTTTCCAACTAAGCTAGCTTTTCGGTTGTCATGAGCCCTATCTTAATGGTCATGAAAAGATGTCAGAAATCACGTCCTCCCTCAATAAAACATCGTCTTATTCTTCATTCCTAGCTGTTTTCCAAACATCGATCATATAACCCTGCGTGTGTGTAAAGGACATCCCTACACCCGGAGAATTCAATTCAAGCTATCATACTCTTGCCCATCAGCCTCAGTACTTTTTAATTAATGAATATTTAGATGAGATTGCTCACACACTTTCATGCGACCGTTAATACTTCTTGAGGTACTAACTGACCGATTACTCCTGTGCTTGCTTACTTGGTGTATTTTCCTCGTCTTGCACCACCTCAGGCATAGCAGTGACTTCCAGACCAGTTAGCCTTAGGGCACTAGGTGAAGAAGCACCCTCGCTATACATTTTTATTGCCCTCGGTGATAACAAAACCAGTGTCCATTTTTCTCACCACTTTATATTTTCTTTATTTCATTTTTTTTCATACATCGGCTTTAAGACAAGAGCATTTCAAGGTATCCTCTACTATCCCAGGCTTCAAGACGTGTGTAAGTGCGAATAGCAGGGTAGCAACGTTCAAAATGTTTGGCTTCCAGAATAGAAACTATTTTTCAGATTTATTTTTATCCTCAGATTAGTGACGTCCTTCATCTTACTAACCCTTGGGACAACGGCTCATAACTACTTATTACTAGTTCGTATAAGAAAACTTCTAATTTTCTTAGTTTTCTTAAAAATTTTGTAATCTCATGGATGTAATTGTTCACTATCTAAACTTTCATTATCTTATTTATATACAAAAAAGTGTAAATATTAAAATTATTTTTATTTTTGAAAATTTTTAAATTTTTATGGGTTTTGAAAAATTTTAAATTTTTATAGATTTTTAAAAGAAATGTTTTGTGCTTATGCAAATGATATGCAAATGATGCAAAAATAAGTACAAACCTCCCCCAAACTTGTTTTCAACAGTGTCCTCACTGTTGCCAACAGCTATATCTACAAAACCTGTAAATCTGGGAGGAATTATTAGTGGGGGCAAAATATATAAGTGAAGAACTTCCCCCAAACTTACTCTTTTCACTCACCTCCATTCAAAAGATGATGCAGTGATATACAGGATATGAAGGTGAGACGGAGGAATTTTAGTCCAAATAAACTGGCTCTTGTAAAATCAAGAGCTCCTCTGTGGGGTCAGTGGAAAAATACGGCTTTAGTCTATGTCCATTCACTTTGAAAAAGGTGCCGTTTTTAACATTTTCAACTTCTACTGCCCCGTGCGGGTATACAGACCGCACAACAAAAGGTCCCTTCCATCGAGATCGGAGCTTACCCGCGTGAAGGTGTAGTCGTGAATCATAAAGAAGGACTTGTTGACCAGGTGAAAATGTTTTCCTTAAAAAGTTTTTATCGTGAAAAACCTTGGTCCTATTCTTTATGATTACAGCGTTATCATAAGCTTCATCGCGGAGTTCGCTTAGCTCATTAAGTTGCAGCTTCCGAAAGTTGCAAGTAAGGTTTAGATCAAAATTTATTTCTTTAATAACCCATAATGCTTTATGCTCTATCTCGACAGGTAAGTGACATGCTTTTCCAAACACTATCCTATATGGAGACATCCCTAGGTCGGTCTTATATGCAGTTCGGAATGCCCAAAGAGCATCCGTCAGTTTGGTCGACCAGTCTTTTCTATTTTTAGCAACAGTTTTCTCCAGAATAAGTTTGATTTGTCTGTTTGAGATTTCAGCCTGCCCGCTTGTTTGGGGGTGATAGGGTGTAGAAGTCGGTGGTTGATTGAGTATTTCCGCATCAGAGTCTCAAAAGACCTGTTGCAGAAATGTGTCCCATTATCGCTAATGATAGCACGTGGGTGTCCAAATCGCGAGAAGATATTCTCTTTTAAGAACTTAATGACAACTTTCTTGTCATTAGTGCGACATGGAATGGTTTCAACCCACTTTGAGACATAATCAACCGCCAGCAGTATGTACAAATTCCCAAAGGAGTTGGGAAAGGGACCCATAAAATCAATGCCCCAAACATCGAATATTTCAACAACCAAGATGGGTTGCTGAGGCATTTCATTCATCTGGGAGATTCTACCCGTGTACTGATATTGTGTACAGGTTTTGCAATGCTCAAATGTGTCCTTGAATAAGGTCGGCCAATAAAATCCACATTGCAAAACCTTTTCCGCCGTCTTTTTAGGACCAAAGTGACCCCCACAGGCCTGATCATGACAAAAAGAAAGAACACTCTTGAACTCTTCATTCGGGATACACCGGCGAATGATCTGATCAGGACAATATTTAAACAAATATGGCGCATCCCAGTAAAAGTGTTTTACTTGGGATAGAAAACGGTATTTGTCCTGTTTTGACCAATCGCTGGGTATCAGTCCCGTGGCATGATAGTTCACAATATCCCTGAACCATGGTTCATTGGATATGTTCAAGAGTTGTTCGTCAGGGAACGAATCATTGATCGGCAGAGTCACAGGGGAAGAAGAAATGCGTGAAAGATGGTCAGCTACTACGTTTTCACATCCTTTCTTATCTTTGATAACAAGATCGAATTCTTGTAACAGAAGGATCCAACGTATTAGTCGACCTTTTGCATCTTTCTTCGCCAGAAGATGTTTTAAAGCGGAATGGTCAGTATACACAACTATAGGTGAGCCAATTAAGTAAGGCCTGAATTTTTCTAATGCAAATACAACCGCTAAAAGTTCTTTTTCTATGGTTGTATAATTAATTTGAGCATCATTCAGGGTCTTACTAGCATAGTATATCACGTGTGTCATCTTTTCAATGTGCTGTCCTAAGACTGCACCTACTGCAAAGTCAGATGCGTCACACACATCAGCTCAAAGGGGTAGTCCCAGTTTGGTGATGATAAAACGGGGGCTGAAGTGAGTGAGTGTTTAAGTGAGTCGAAAGCTGTCTCGCAGTCCGAGTCAAAATGGAAGGTCGTATCCTTGGCCAGGAGAAGGGTTAAAGGTCGAGCAATTTTGCTAAAATCCTTAATGAATCTCCTATAAAAGCCCGCATGGCCAAGGAAAGATCGAATATCTTTGACGCTTTTGGGATGAGGGAGGTTTTGAATGACATCTATCTTAGCTCTGTCAACCTCAATGCCTTTCTGTGAAATAACATGTCCAAGAACAATTCCTTCTTGGACCATGAAATGGAATTTTTCCCAGTTCAACGTTAAGTTCTTCTCTTTGCAACGAGTAAGAACATCGTCCAGATTCGATAGGCAATCGGAAAAAGAGTCTCCAAAAATCGAGAAGTCGTCCATAAAGATCTCCAGAAAATTCTCTACCATATCAGAGAATATCCCCATCATACACCGCTGAAAGGTAGCGGGAGCATTGCATAACCCAAAGGGCATGCGACTGTAAGCAAAGGTACCAAAAGGACAAGTAAAAGTGGTTTTATCTTGATCCTTTTTAGCGATGGGGACCTGATTATAGCCTGAGTATCCGTCCATAAAACAATAATGCTCTCGTCCCGCTAAGCGTTCCAGCATTTGATCAATGAATGGTAGAGGAAAGTGGTCTTTCCTCGTGGCAGCATTGAGTTTTCTATAATCGATACATACACGCCACCCAGTTTGGGTGCGTGTCTGAATCAACTCATTTGCCTCATTGGTTATAACAGTGATGCCGGATTTCTTAGGAACGACATGTATAGGACTTACCCATTGGCTATCGGAGATGGGGTATATAATACCATTATCTAAGCATTTGACGATCTCTTTCATGAATGCTTCCTTCATGAAGGGATTCAACCGTCTCTGTGGTTCTCGGGTTGGTCTGGCATCATCCATCATATGTATATGATGTTCAACTATCAAGGGACTAATCCCTTTGATGTCCGCCATACTCCAACCAAACGCCTCTTTGTTAGATCTCAATACCGATAAAAGTGCATTCTCTTGCTCTAATGCTAGAGAAGCGGATATTATAACCGGTAAAGACTCATTCTCACCTAAATAAGCATATTTCAGATGAGACGGTAAAATTTTGAGATCTAATTCGGACGGAGAAATGATAGAAGGGGGGATCATCGAGTGATTTTTGGATTTACAAAGAAGCTCAGAGCCTGTGAACGATACAGACTCGGGTGGAGAAAAGTCAGAAGTGTAGGACTCAAGTGTAGGTAAAGTGTCCTCACTAAGATCTTGTGTGAAATCAAACAGAGATGTGGTAATGTCATCGAGATCAGTAAAGCAAAATTTCTCAGCTCCGCAACTATCGGGAGCGATCTCATGGACAGAGCACACATCTAAAATATGAGCAGAGGGTTCTGATGGCTGACTTCCAACTTTGTAGATATTTAGTTCAATGGTCATATTTCTAAATGATAAGTTCATTGAACCGTTTCTACAGTTTATAACAGCGTTGGAAGTGGCAAGGAAAGGACGACCCAGAATCACCGGAATTTGGCCCCGGGGGTTTGCTACAGGCTGTGTGTCGAGTACAATGAAGTCTACAGGGAAAACAAATTCCTCGACCTTTATCAACACATCCTCTAATTCACCCCTTGGTTTGGTGATTGAACGGTCTGCCATCTGGAGAGTGCAGTGAGCAGGTTTCAGCTCTCCAATCCATAATTGCTCATATACAGAATATGGAAGTAGGTTAACACTTGCGCCAAGGTCTAAAAGAGCACGATTTATGTTTTTACCCCCAATAGAAATTGATATTGTAGGACATCCTGGGTCCTTTCATTTCTTTGGTAGCTGTGGGATAAAAGCAGTGCTGATATTATTAGCCTTGAAGACCTTCTTCGGCACTTGAGTCTTCATCTTCCTAGTGCACAAGTCCTTAAGAATTTTCGCATATGCGGGGACTTGTTGAATCGCATTTAGGAGAGGGATATTGATGTTAACCTGTTTGAACATTTCCATAATTTTCTCCATATGAGGACTCGTTCTATTACCCCTTAACCGATTCGGGTAAGGAGCTTTCGCAATAAGCGTCGGGTCCATCATAGGAGAAGGAAGAGGGGGTAGACGAGATCCCAAAAGAGGTGTGGGGACCGTCTGTGGAGAACTATAAGGGTTGGGTTCAGGTGTCGAGCCTAGTAGGAAATGGAGAATAGGCTCTCGAGAAGGTGGTGTGGTAGAAGAAGAAGGATCAGAAGGAGAAGTGTGTGTGTGTGGAAGGGTCTCAGCCGGGGTGTTAATGATAGGATTTTCAATATTATCAATACCTTCCCTGACATGATTGTTCAGCACTCTTCCCGATCTCAACGTTGTGACGACATTTACATTGTAATGCCCAGGATTCTGTAGGGGTTGAGAGGGAAGTTTCCCTTTTTCTCTCGCACTCATTTCGGCTTTAAGGCGTGCGATTTCAGCTTCCATCGATCTGATACTCTCAGCTTGAGACGCTGAGTTTTTCTTTATCTCACTGACGGAAGATCTAACCTCAGTCGAAACCTCTATGAAATTTGATAAAAGTGATTTCATGGTTTGAGTGAATTGAGAGAATTCGTCAGAACAGGACAACTGCATAGGATTAGACCGTGCAGGAGTGTTGACCTGGTTTTGAAAATTTTGTGACTGGTAGGGGTGCTGAGTGAGTTGAAGGGGTTGCTGTTGTGGTGGAGGAAGAGCCCTTTGAAATTGATTCGTGTTTGGAACCGTGTTTTGAGATTGGTTTTGGTTCCAAGAGAAATTCGGGTGATTCCTCCAACCCTGATTGTACGTGGAAGAATATGGATCGTTTCTAGGTCGTTGAAATGCGGCATTTGTATGCTCGTGACCTTAAAACGCAGAGTTTAATGGACATTCTTCCGTTAAATGAGACGGATCAGAACAGCACCCACAAACAGTTTTGGGGAGCGACACTGGGTTTAGGGAGGCTGCTGCAAATTTGTGTTCCATAGCGTCGAGCTTCTTTTGCATTACTGCCATCTCAGCTCGAACACCTATGGACACATCTATTTGGTGTACGCCACCCCTATTCAATGGTTGGGTTCCACTCTCCCACTGTAGTGATTTTTCAGCGAACTCTTCTAAATACTTCCACGCTTCCCCATCATCTTTAGTCATAAAAGTACCTTGACACATGTTTTCAAGGCTCTGTTTAGTGTTTGGATTAATGCCCTCATAAATGATTCGGCAAAGCTCCCATCTCGGGATGCCGTGATGAGGACACTGAACCAATAGATCCTTGAAACGTTCAAAGCATTTAGAGAATGGTTCAGTAGAGAGCTGGGCAAATTGATTCAGTTCGCTACGGATTCGAGCTGTCTTTTGTATTGGGTAAAATTTCTTAAGGAATGCAGCGACGAATTCTTCCCAATTCATAATAGAGTGTGCGGTAGTGTTATATAGCCACTTCTCGGCTATATCGCACAATATAAATGGAAGAAGTCGTAGACGCATCGCATCCACTGAAAGTTGTGACGTACCCATCATTGCACACACGTTTTCAAATTTTGTGATGAAAACGTAAGCGTCCTCAGTCTCGAGTCCGTGGAATTTGGGTAAAAGGTTGATGTATTGGGGTTTAATCTCAAAGTTATCCCCATTAGCTGGTGGTGTGGATAAGCAGGTCGAAAGAGGACCTAGCAGTGGATAGCACCTCTCCTGGAGAGAGATGCGGGGTGGATTCTGCGCACCAACGGACGGCGGCAGATTAGGATTAAAGAAGTTTGATGGAGGTGGATCCATCGGTGTGGGTGTGGTAGTGGGTAAAGAAGAAGTAAATGGAGAAATATCGACTTCGGAGTCGATAAGGGGTACGCGGACTAAACGGGCACTAGAATCCCGTGTCCAGCCTATCTTGTAATAAAAAGGGTTAGTACAAGTGGCAGCGTTGACTTATAATTAGGGGTAATGAATGAATGCGGTGTTTGCTTTGAAAAAGGGACGGATTTTTTTGAAAAAAAATGATGCGACACAACAAATGCAGCACACAAACCCTAGAATCTATTGGTCACCTAGGTCCGGCTCTAGACCGCTCCTAACTGCCAAAAGACAAGTCGCGGGATAGAATCCTTCACTGCCTCTTTGTCCCCATGTGGCCAGGTAAGTGCCAGGTAAGTGGGAAGGTACTCCACTACGTAAGTAGTGGGCCTAATTAATAACCACTAGCCTTCGACACACTTGCCTAGACACCACAAGAAAACGCGGATAAGCAATGAATTACCCACGGCCTTCTTCTGTCCTAAGTGAGCGCGACGGTCCTTAGAGTCATCTCTAGATTTTTTTAGTTAATGTGGGGTAAATGCGGATGCAAGTTTTGTGATTTTCGGGGCCTAGGAAGGGTAATGAACTCCCCACCTAATTTGGATTTGGCCGTGCCCCTTAATATCCGTATTTAGAATGCAAACAACCAAGAAATAAAATCACGCACAAATTTAATTTTGCAATTTGCGAGCTGCAATTATTTGCAAAGAATCCTGCAGAAATTTGTTAGTTGGAGCTAAAAAGAGGAGAGAGGAGAAGGTAAGAAGCTTACAGAGAAAAAATGGTATAGTGATCCCTCAAGGAGACCGCGGTTCCGCCGTATATGGGTCTTATTGCCGCCCTTCCGCGGTCGAACAATGTGATCTCTGCACAAATTTTTTTCAGAGAGGCTCTGTAGACTCCCTCTGCTCTCTGGTATATTCCAATTTTTTTTCCAATTTCCCAGCAAGCTCCAGATCTCCTTGCAATGAAACATAACAAATTGTTTAGGGTTTGCACGAATTTTGATTACAAAAATTATAATGGAATAAATCTTTCAATTCAAACTTTAATATGAAACGAATTAGCGCGTGATCCCCGGCAACGGCGCCATTTGATTGATCATAAAATTCGAGACTGTGTAGTGTGTATCAACTCAAATGATCCCTGATAACGGTTTCATTTGATTGAAAAGAAATTCTTGTTGTGTAAATCGAATAAAACGAATATGTTTCTTTGTGTCGGTAATTAGAAAATTGAATAAAATTCATAATCAAAGAATTATATTTGACTGCAATCAATTACGGTGTCGGTTGTAGATCGTAAGCGAGTGCGGATCGTCCACAGGGATTGTGCGATTCGTTTCTATATTTGATTTGTTTGAATTGAAAAGTTAATCGAAAAGAAAAGAAAACATGATTCAATATTTTATCGATTGATTCAAGTGTCACTAATCTAATCAAGAATCAAGAAAATGATAAACAATCGAGAATCGGGTTTCGATGATATTTCCAACCAAATGTCAAGAATCTAAATGAGGCCCGTAGGAATCGATCGGATCTATAGACATGATGTAATCTCAAGATATCGTGTTCTTGTCCTTCGAAGAATTGATACTAGATCGATGATGATCGACGAGAGTTAGGGCTTTCTCGTGAAACTAGAGTTTCATCGTTTAACCCTTGTTCTTTCGTCGATATCATTCACATTCTAGCCTCTAGCAATTTCAAGAAACGATCGTAACTCCCCAATTTCGAGCGATATCAATCAAGAAAGCATCGCAACGAACTGGGTTGTCGGTTCTTAAACTTGCTAGGGTTTACAAAACTCGTAGGACTCAAGAATCGATTTAAGATATGTTACATCATCATTCTATTGATCGTCTCGACTCCTCGACGAGTGAAGTATTACTCAAACATCACAACAAGAACTACAACTACAAATTGAGATCGAATCATGATGCAAGAATTTAAAGAAAACAAGATAAAAGAATATCACCTTTTATTTATATCAACAATTTGATTACAGTCGCTCAAGAACTACAAAAGGAAGAACTAAATTGTCGATTTGGCTTCGCTCGGCTCCGTGAGTCGCCGGTCGGCTTGGACCACTTGCTCTGTTGAAGATCGGCTCCGCTCATAAAAGGTTGCAAGGCTTCTTGCTTGATGGGGTACTCGGGATCTTGGCTTTTGATTGGAATTAGGGTTAGGGTTTCACACAAGCCTTGTCACTAGACTTGTGGAAGAAGAAGATGAAGAAAGAGAGTGAATGGATCAATTAATTTCAATGAATGAATTGAATCCAAGAGATGATCCTCTTTACAAGTGAGCCTAGGGTCTTATTTATAGATCTCCCAAACCCTAAGCCTTGAGTTTGAAATAGAAGTTCCCTCCAAAAGTTTGTTGAAAGACTTCTAGAAGTAGTTAGTTAGGCTTAGCTTAGGGTTTAAGCTAGGGTTTAGGGAGAAGTTTCTAGAATACAAGGCTAGTTTAGTGTTGATCCCAAAGCTTGCTGATCTGGCAGAAGGTTCTGGGGCTTTCTGGAAAATGTTGTGTCATTCTGAGCTGTACACACTGAGGTGGAGTTGTGCACCAAAAATGGGGATCTGAAGTGGTAGAAGCGCCGCGGAACCGCGGCACAAGACGGCTTAGGCCGCGGTTCCGCGGCCATTTGGGCTCCTTGGGGCTTCAACTTTCTTGTGTTGGCTTCTTATGTCCTCAGGTGTCTTTTGTGATATAGTGAATTCCTGAATGCCCTTTACATCAATACCAGATTCCAATTCCTTGAGTTGGCGTATTCTTGTAGCAGTGTAGATTTGAGCAAGCTTCTGATTTTTCTGCACAGACTTCGAAACACGGGTTGCGATATATAGAAATGATTCCATGCTATGAAATGCAGTCAATTTCCCTAGAAATGCCGGTTTTAAGGTCTAACACATGTAATCTGATATTTTGCGACGGATTTGCTAATATGTGCTATATGAATGCCGAACACTTCTATATGAATGCAAATGATAGGGAAATTGCCGGCTAAAAGATGCAATATTTTCGACTAATCAGCTCACATAAGGAATGAAAAGGCGGAATAAAACTAAACTAACTTGCAACTAACAAGATCTTCACTGCTCGGCTTGTTGGTCAAAATACTCCTGAAATGCCTGCGACAGAGATATAGGATCTGGGCCATGCAAAACCCAGACGTCAGTGCGTCATGATATCAAACAATAATAAATGAACAGGATACACGAGATATGCAGGCATGAATTATAAACAGTAACATGAGTGTAATAAGTCAAACACGGATATAGAACAGTGAAGTGTATCAATATATGTGACGTGCAGTGATCAATCTAAACTGTACTACTGGGTTATCTATTCTAAAGTTGTTCGAAATCGATTAATGTAATCGTCCATGTAACTCAAAGGATATGTCTCGTTATCCTCCGGGACCACAGATCAGGTAGTGGGAGTCATGAATGACTCTGTCCCGTTATCCCCCGGGACCACGGATCAAGTAAGAATCACGAATGATTCTGTCCCGTTATCCCCCGGGACCACGGATCAAGTAATATCCTTGTAAGCTACACTTTAGTTTACACTTTTGATTTCCCCATACCCCCAAGGTTATGTGTTCAAGTCAGGTATTGAATAAATCTGGAGCTAATGCCAACACAAGATCAAGCAGGTACAGGTTTGTCTAAATAGACAATAGGATATGTCCGTAGGGACAACATGTCAAGATTGTCGGCATTAGTAACAAGATCAGGTATCAAGTCAAACAGTGGTATAACGGGTCATGACAGGTAGTGCACATGTGTCAAGCGGATGCTCATAATAAAACTGTAGCAAGTACGGATGCACGGTAAAAGCATGGATGCACAAATATTTGCTAGGGGTTACACCATGACTAAGTAGGATGCACAATATCCAGCATGGGGTACCAATACAACAATATTATGAAACAATGTGACATGGCATGCAAAGCGATATAAAGAATTAATGATATGGGTGCACAATAAAACATGGATGCATATTTAACTATTAGGGTTACATTTATAGTTCCAATACTAATTAGGATGCGCTTTATTAAGCATGGGGTATTACTACAATAATAATATGAATTAATATGATCTATAGATGCAGTTATATATATATATTTAAATGATGTGGATGCAAACGGGTATCCGAAAACTGTAAAATCGTAATATGGATGCACAATGTGATAAACGGGTAACACCTTACTCATATGGATGCACAATACTATATCTAGTATGTAACAAGATGAATTAGCATGCATCTAGATATGTAAATAATGATATGGATGCAAACGGACGTCGTAAAACTATAAAACTATAATATGGGATGCATAATTTAAAATACAAGTATTATATTTATTCAAATGGATGTAAATAGAGTAACATAGCATGTAGCAAGATAAACTTGACTCGATCGGATCACACGACGGATACGCACGGCACGTCCGACATCGGTAAATCGTCGCAACGCACACGCGGCACGTGGGACAGGTCCAAGCAATGCAAGAGGGTGATCACGCAGGTAAGGTAAGTCCACTGGGTCGTCTGGATCGTCGGCGTCAAGTACGGCTCCGGCGATGGCCGGAAATCCAGAAATCAAGAAAATAAAGAAAAAGAAAATAAAGAAGAGGATGAGGAAGAAGAGAGAAGGAATGAGGCTTACTGGGGTTGTGCACTGGGGTTAGGGAGACGAGATGGTGGCGACGAGATCAACGGTGCTCCGGCGATGCAATGCGCAGTGGGTGTGCAGGGTGCTCGGCTGTTAGGGTTTGGGTGCAAGGCTGGTGCTCGGGTGTGCAGGCTCCTTGGTGTAGGAGGGAGAAGTGCAGAGGAGAGGGAGTGGAGAAGGAGAAGGAGAAGGTGATGAAGGTAGAGGCGAGAGGAGGAGGTGATCGGCGGCGATGGAGGTGTGCAGGGTGGTGGTGATGGGTTCTCGGTTCTGTGGGTGCAGGGTGCAGTGATCGGGAATGGAGGAGGAAGAAGAGAGAAGAAGGAGATGACGAGGAGGAGGAGGAGAAGATGATGGAGGCTCAATTGAGGTCGAGGGTGATGAGGAGTTAGGGTTAGGGTTTGAGGAGGCTGGGTTTTCTCGTGGCGAGGGCTTGGGGTTAAATAGAAGAAGAAGAAGAAAAGAAAGAAGGGAGGTGACGCTAAGGTGAGGAGGCGGTGACGGGATCTCGCTCACCGCGAGAGGAGAGTGAAAGAGATGCGAGAGGAGAGAGACAAGAGAGAGAGAGAGAGAGAGAGAAAGAGAAAGAGAGGAGAGAGACAGAGCGAGAGAGAGGTGAGTGGGGCAGAGGGAGAGAGAGTTGTTATAAGAAAAGATTTTTTTTTAAAAATTTAAAAAAGATCTGTTGGTTAAATGAATTGTTAAGCTGCTATAATTTTAAATATAAATATTATATTAAACAAAATTAGATTTTCCCGGTAAATACAAATTTAGTCCAAAACACGCCCGGATTGGGTCTAAAATTTAGTTTCAAAATACGAAAAATATATGCAACGACCAAGATTAAAAATGAATGTCCGGGTAACGAAAATACATACCCCCAAGAACGGATGCACGTATGTGCGCGTAGCCATCCAAACAAGTCCGTTTCATTGAACGGGACGAGAACAAGATGCGCGGATGCTACCACGGGGTTAGGGTTATCATGCAGGCCATGCAATGTATTTCTAAAATATTTTATGTGACTTAAAATGTTATATTGTAAAAATGCAAATGCCAGATAAAATGCCAGTATGCAAGATGTATAAATTAAAATGAAAGTGCACGAGTCTACGTAACAAGTCAGGATAAACCATAAACATGAATCAAGACAGGTTTCAAGCATGCGGGTCGGGTCGGATACAAATACAAATGTCAAAAACTCTATTCGCACCCAAAACACAGTAAATCAGGAAAATACCAAAATAAAGAAATACTAGAATTGGTATAAATGAACTAGGGTGTTACAAGATATGCAGGCATGAATCATAAACAGTAACATAAGTGTAATAAGTAAACACGGATATAGAAGTATATCAATATATGTGACGTGCAGTGATCAATCTGAACTGTGCTACTGGGTTATCAATTCTAAAGTTGTTTGAAATTAGTTAATGTAATCCTCCATGTAACTCAAAGGATATGTCCCGTTATCCCCCGTGACCACGGATCAGGTAGTGCGAGTCATGAATGACTCTGTCCCGTTATCCTCCGGGACCACGGATCAAGTAAGAATCACGAATGATTCTGTCCCGTATATCCCCGGGACCACGGATCAAGTAATACCCTTGTAAGCTACACTTTTGATTTCCCCATTCCCCCAAAATTATGTGTTCAAGTCAGGTATTGATAAATCTGGAGCTAATGCCAACATAGGATCAAGCAGGTACAAGTTTGTCTATGCAGATAACAGGATATGTCCGTAGGGACAACAGTCAGGGTTGTCGGCATTAGTAACAAGATCAGGTATCAAGTCAAGCAGTGGTATATCAGGTCATGACAGGTAGTGCACATGTGTCAAGCGGATGCTCATAATAAAGCTGTAGCAAGTACGGATGCACGGTAAAAGCATGGATGCACAAATATTTTGTCAGGGGTTACATCATGACTATGTAGGATGCACCTTATCAAGCATGGGTATTACTGTAACAATATTATGAATTAATATGAAATGGCATACAACTGGATATAAAGAATTAATGGTATGGGTACACAATAAAACATGGATGCATGAATAACTACCAGGGATTGCAACTATAGCTCCATTACTATGTAGGATGCACATTATCTAGCATGGGGTGTTAATGTAGCAGTAATATGAAATAACGTGACATGGAATGCAAATAGATATATAATTAATGGTATGGATGCATAAACATCGATCAAGGTTACATTTACAGTTCCAAGACTAAGTGGGATGCACATTGTTAAGCATGGGGTGTCACTACAATAATAACATGGATTAATATGATCTATAGATGCAGTTATATATATTTTAAATGATATGGATGCAAACGGGTATCCGAAAATGGTAAAACTGTAAAATGGATGCATAACGTAATAAACGGGTAACATTTTACTCATATGGATGCATAATACTATACCTAGCATGTAGCAAGATGAATTAGCATGCGTCTAGATATGTAAATAAAGATATGGATGTACACGGACATCGTATAACAGTAAAATGGTAAAAATGGTAATGTGGGATGCATAGCTAATCAATATGTAATGTTATTATTCATATGGATGCAAGATATATTAGTATAGCATGTAGAAAGATAAACTTACCTCGATCGAATTACACGACGGATACACACGGCACGTCCGACGTCGGTAAATCGTCACAATGTACACGTGGCACGCGGGACGTGTCCAAGCAAGTCAAGAGGGTGATCACACAGGCAAGGTACGTTCACTGGATCGTCTGGAACGGCAGCGGCGGTCACGGCTCCGGCGATCGCTGAAATTATAAGATTCAAGAAAAGAAAAAGAAAAAGAAAAGAAGAAGAGGAAGAAGAGAGAAAGGCTCACTGTGGTTGGTGCTCTGTGGTTTCTGGGGACAGAAAGGAGGTGATGGTGTCGAGCAGAGGAGGTTGTCGGTGGTGAAGGGGAGTTGAGGAGCTAGGGTTAGGTTATGAGGAGTCAGGGTTTGGGTGCTAGGGTTAAGCTCGGATGTGCAGGGATTGTTGGTTGAGGAAGGGAAAGGAGAGAAGAAGGAGATGATGGAGATGAGGAGAGAAGAAGGTGCTGGCGATGACGAGGTGATCGGCGGCGAGGTGCAGGTGTTGGGTGATGGGTTCTGCGGGGTGCAGGCTCGGGGAAAGAAGGAAGAAGAAGAAGATGACGACGACGAGGAGAAGGAGGAGATGATGAGATGGAGGTGGTGATGAGGTCAGGTTTGAGGGCAGAGGAGGCTGGCTTAGGGTTAGGGTTTAGTTGATTGGGTTCTCGTGGGCTCGGGCTATTTAAAGAAGACGAAGAAGAAAAGAAAAGAAGAGGGAGGTGGCCGTAGCGCTCGGGAAGGTGACCACACTCGAGAAGTGTACAGTGCCTCCGAGAGGAGAGAGATGCGCGAGAGGAAAGAGAAAGGGGGGGAGAGAGGTGCGTAATGGGGGAGAGAGAAATAGAAAGGAAGAGAGAGAATAAGTGGGGCAAGAGAGAGAGGTTGTTTATTTAGTTAAGATTTTAATTTTAAAAAATATGTTTAGTTAAAAAAATTTAAACTGTGTTAATTTTTAAATAAAAATATTATATTAATAAAATTTGATTTTTCTGGTAAATACAAATTTAGTTCAAAACACGCCCGGGTCGGGTCTAAAAATCCAGTTTTAAAATATGAAAAATATACATGTCGGCCAAAACTAAATTTGGATATCCGGGTAACGAAAATGCATACCCCCAAGAATGGTACGTGCGCGTAGCCATCCAAACAGGTCCGTTACACTGAACGGGACGAGAACAAGGTGCGCAGATGCTACCACAGGGTTAGGGGTATCAAGCAGGCCATGCAATGTATTTCTAAAATATTTTATGTGACTTTAAATGTTATATTTAAAAATGCAGATGCCAGATAAAATGCCAGTATGCAGTATACAAATAAAAGTGCACAAGTCTACGTAACAAGTCAGGATAAATCATAAACATGAATCAAGACAGGTTTCAAGTAAGCGGGTCGGGTCGGATGCAAATTCAATTGTCAAATACACTATTCGCACCCAAAACACAACAAATCAAGAAAATACCATAAATAAAGAAATACTAGAATTGGTATAAATGAACTAGGGTGTTACACAGGGATAGCCGAGCAGGGTAGCCGCTCGGCTGTCTCTTGGTGAGGGCTTTGATCCTTAGCGCTGGAGGGGCCATGGGAGGCCTGCTAAGGATTGACCGAGCAGTGAAACTGCTCAGTTGCCTCTTGACGAGGGCTTTGATCCCTAGCGTTGTGGGGGTAGAGAGCTACCAACCAGGGATAGACAAGCAGGGTAGCCGCTCGGCCGTCTCTTATTGAGGGTGTTCTCGCCAAAAAATTCTGCGCAAAAGAGTCCAAAATATCAAGTGGCAGCGATACACTTAAGAAAATGCGAACCAGTATCTTCCGGCCTGGATTTTGATAAACTCCCGAAGGAGAAACAACTAAATTCTAATGATATTGGAAGCATCTCGAAAAACCCTTCGATTTGATATATTATGGGCTTCATAATTCATCCGGGATCAAAAGTTATGAGCAAATGTGCTATGTGCTGTTCCTTGATTAAAAAATCAGGAATTATCTCAACAAGGTATCACGTGCTCACACGTGACCAATGGTCACGTGTTGACACGTGATGGTTAAAGCAGCGCAAAGGACAGAGCGCAGAAGAGGAGCCCATTCAAGGGGTCACGTGCTCGCACGTGACCGGGGGTCACGTGGCAACACGTGACTGGCTGTAAAAGCCTTGCTGTTCAACAGAATTAAATTCTGAAAAAGATCATTTAAATCTTTACGAATAGAATTAAAATTCTAAAAGCTTCTAAATCTTTCCAAATGGAAAAGGATTATGGGACCGTTGGATTAAAGATCCAAGGGTGATTAAATATCACCAATTTATGGAAAAATCCTAGACGAGGAAAGATTTCCCCTAAATCTCACCGGAAATAACAAACAGAATATCTTTTGGATTTAAAATCC
This sequence comes from Agapanthus africanus, assembly GCA_030015575.1. Taxonomy (NCBI): domain Eukaryota; kingdom Viridiplantae; phylum Streptophyta; class Magnoliopsida; order Asparagales; family Amaryllidaceae; genus Agapanthus; species Agapanthus africanus. Next base: position 547,930,725 of record JASDDO010000022.1, read on the forward strand.
AATGGTGAATAAAATTCACCGAATGATCTAAAGGATCATATTAATTTTGAAATCAAATCAAATCTTTCAATGAAAGATTTGCTGAACAAATTGATTCTTTTCCTTCTCCTATAAATAGGAGCCAACAAAAGAAGAGGGGGGATCTACCTTTTGGAAAGAAAAACAGAGAGAGGAGAATTTAATTCTCAAGAGGGAAGAAAAGAAAGGAGAATTTAATTCTCAACAAAGAAAACCCTAGATGAGAAAAGAAAGGGAATCAAAACTTCAAACAGAGAATTTAATTCTCAAAATTTAAGAGTTTAACTCTTCTGCAAATAAAGAACTTAGTTCTTCTTCTGGTTGAAGATCTGTACAGAGCACATCTCCCCATAGAATGAGAATTTAATTCTCATCGGGTCGAGATCCTGCCATGCAGATCCTAAACTTAGAAGGGGAATTGAGTTTTGAGAATTTAATTCTCCCAAACTCACAGGAATTTAATTCCTCCTAAAATGAAACTGGGGTTTAACCCTAATCAAGAATTTAATTCTTTTACATATCTGGGAATTTAATTCCTTTAAAAAGAAATTAGGGTTTTGCCCTAAATAAGAATTTAATTATTTCACAATAGGAATTTAATTCCTCCAAAACAAAATTAGGGTTTAACCCTACAGAGTATTCAATTCTTAAAAGATCTCTGTTCATGAAAAGAACTAGGGTCACGTGTCCCCACATAACCCCTAAAAAGATCCCCAAAAATAAAAAGGAAGAAACTTTGAGGCAATGCCTCACGTGCTCCCACGTGACTCCCAAAACGCAGAAAGAAAAAGCAAAGGAAATGAAAGCTTTGGGCGCTCTCACGTGTTATCACGTGACCCCTCAGCAAATGCTTTAACAATTGGCGCACAGATCCCCATCACGTGCCAACACGTGATGCTCTAAAATAAAAATGAAAGTGTTTAACACTTAATGGCAGAACGAAGAAAGGAGTTTCGGCCCAATCTCAGGCACCTCACGTGACCCCACGTGACCGCCCCTTTTTAGTGTTTAACACTATTTTAAAGTGCATCACGTGGGAACACGTGATCGTCAAATACTTTCTAGTGTTAACACTATTTCAAAACCAACCTAGCCCAAAATGGCTAAGTTTTTCCAGAGGCAGGATTCCCCTTTGATTGAACTCCAAATATACCCTTGTTTTCCAAACTTGATCATTTTACATGACATTCAAAGTAAACTCCAGAGCCATGATGAATGGTCAGTGCCTAATAAAAGACAAAATGTTGTCAGAACCCCCAAACCTCTGTTTAGCACTGCTGAATGATGAGGGGCTGAACCCATACAAATGTCTAATGGCCCATAGGGCCAATATTTCAAACATAATTGGACTTAGCCCAAACCGGCCATAAGTCCTCAAATCATCTTGAACTGAGCACATCTGCTCTTTCAACCAACTCATTGGTTCAAGGGTACATCTCTGAACTCCTCTGATATTTGTCGTTGTAATTCTTCAACGTTTTCAGAGAGGTGACGGGTCCCGACAACCACACATTAATACGGACTGTGGGGTTCTTAAACTCATGGACTAATGCGTCCTTAAACTAACATTTGTCCCCAAAACGGGAATGATGGACCACCATGTCCCTAAACTGGAGATGGACCACCATGTCCCTAAACTGGAGATGGACCACCATGTCCCTAAACTGGAGATGGACCACCGTGTCCCTAAACTGGCAATGGACCACTATGTCCCTAAACTGGAATAATAGAGCCCCAAATGCTCTTTTGTCGGATCTAAACGATCCCGTTTAAGTTGATCTTAGCCTCAAATATGGCTAACGTGTCCTTAAACCAATATTCGTCCCCAAAATGGGAATGTTGGACCACTATGTCCCTAAATTGGCGACAGACCACTATGTCCCTAAACTGGAACAATAGAGCCTAAATACTCTTTTGTCGGATCTAAACGATCCCGTTAAGTTGATCTTAGTCTCAAATTGGACTAACGTATCCTTAACAAACGATTAAGTTGATCTTAGCCTCAAATATGGCTAACATGTCCTTAAATCAAACCTTCAAACAGACTTTAGTCCCAAATTGGACTATAGATCCCTCAACCAACTCATTGGTTCAAGGGTACATCTCTGAACTTCTCTGATATTTGTCGTTGTAATCCTTCAACGTCTTCAGAGAGGTGACGGGTCCCGACAACCACACATTAATACGGACTGTAGGGTCCTTAAACTCATGGACTAATGCGTCCTTAAACTAACATTTGCCCCCAAAACGGGAATGATGGACCATCATGTCCCTAAACTGGAACAATAGAGCCCAAACGCTCTTTTGTCGGATCTAAACGATCCCGTTAAGTTGATCTTAGTCTCAAACTGGACTAACGTATCCTTAACAAACGTTTAAGTTGATCTTAGCCTCAAATATGGATAATGTATCCTTAAACCAAAACCTTCAAACAGATTTTAGTCCCAAATTGGACTATAGATCTCCCAACCAACTTTGGTTCAAGGGTACATCTCTGAACTCCTCTGACATCTGTCGTTGTAATCCTTCAACGTCGTCAGAGAGGTGACGCGTCCCGACGGCCATACATTCAACGGACCACTATGTCCCTAAACTGGAACAATAGAGCCCAAATGCTCTTTTGTCGGATCTAAACGATCCCGTTAAGTTGATCTTAGTCTCAAATTAGACTAACGTATCCTTAACAAACATTTGAGTTGATCTTAGTCTCAAATATGGCTAACGTATCCTCAAACCAAAACCCCAAACCCAAATCTAAGAAAATACGGATTTGGATTAATCCACGTCCTATGGGCGACGACATAAATTAGTCTCCGTATACAATCCACGGACAACCAAAAACAAAACAAACAACCACGACACGAAGTGACCATCTGGAGAAGGAGAAAGTTGTTACCGTGATGCGGTAGCGTAATTAACTGCAGGGGCTTGCGCCTGCAGGGAAGAGCGTCCCCACAATTAAAAACCCCTCAAGCGAGGGGGAATCTGACGAAGTCTGCTATATCGGCCGCATCCGTTTAGACCTTCGATATACGATGCCATAAATCAACTTGGCATCTTCGGAGAGGCGGACGGATAGCACCAATTAGCATCTGCCCCGAATTTCAGGCAAGACGCCTGTCTTGGCCGCCATTCGGAGGGGAACAGAGGGCTTTGATCCTTAGCGCTGGAGGGGCCATGGGAGGCCTGCTAAGGATTGACCGAGCAGTGAAGCTGCTTAGGTTCCTCTTGGCGAGGGCTTTGATCCCTGGCGTTATGGGGTAGGAAGCTACCAGCCAGGGATAGTCGAGCAAGGTAGCCGCTCGGCTGCCTCTTGGTGAGGGCTTTGATCCTTAGCACTGGAGGGGCCATGGAAGGCCTGCTAAGGATTGACCGAGCAGTGAAGCTGCTCAGTTGCCTCTTGGTAAGGGCTTTGATCTCTAGCGTTGTTGGGTAGGGAGCTACCAGCCAGGGATAGCCAAGCAGGGTAGCCGCTCGGCCGCCTCTTGGTGAGGGCTTTGATCCTTAGCGCTGGAGGGGCCATGGGAGGCCTGCTAAAGATTGACCGAGTAGTGAAGCTGCTCGGTTGCTTCTTGGCGAGGGCTTTGATCCCTGGCGTTGTGGGGATAGGGAGTTACCAGTCAGGGATAGCCGAGCAGGGTAGCCGCTCGGCCGCCTCTTGGTGAGGGCTTTGATCCTTAGCGTTGGAGGGGCCATGGGAGGCCAGCTAAGGATTGACCGAGCAGTGAAGCTGCTCAGTTGCCTCTTGGCGAGGGCTTTGATTCCTGGCGTTGTGGAGCAGGGAGCTACCAGCTAGGGATAGCCGAGCAGGGTAGCCGCTCGGCTGTCTCTTGGTGAGGGCTTTGATCCCTGGCGTTGTGAGGTAGGGAGCTACCAGCCAGGGATAGCTGAGTAGGGTAGCCGCTCGGCTGCCTCTTGGTGAGGGCTTTGACCCCTAGCACCGAAGGGGCCGTGGGAGGCAACGAGGCGGTGGTCGGCTGAACCGACGTGAGCAGAGTCTTCTCTCCCTTTGTAGGGGTCCCGGTCTCAAGGCGGAGGAGCGTCGACCTGGGGAACTTGCCCTGCCGTTTGGACACGGATGAGCACCTCCACGACAGACGCTAGTCGGTCTATCCGGCCGGTAAGGGCGTTGATGGCATTCGGCGGAGGAGTTTCTTTCGCGCCTCCGTTGAGGGGGAGGCGGCGGCTGGTGCTGTGATCGTCGTGATGATCGCTCGCCATCAGAGTAAGATTGGAAGATGAACTTTTGTTTTTGTGGAATCAAGGTTTCCCATAGACAGCGCCAGCTGAAGCGACCTGGATCGCGCCAAGATGTTACCTTCCATTGATCTGCTGATGGCGGCGATGGGTGGCTGAGATTGGATTTGTAGGCTGTCACTCCTGAAGCGTGTGGATCTCAATGGGTTTGAGGTTGTGGTTGCTGAGCTACCTGCAAGGAAGTCCCGGGGTGGTTGTACCACCGAGGACCCTCCGACGGTCAAGTTAGACTAGATATCCGAGCAGAGTAACGGCTTAGTGGAGTAAAAATGGCTTACTTGAACCGTCTGAAGAAGGGGTTTATATAGCGGTGGCAGCAGGCAGGGCAGGCGCGGGAATCACGCCGGCCGTTACGCTCCCGACATCACGCCCGCGTGATGAGCGGGATCTTCCATTAATGGAGAGACATGCTCGTTAATGGGGGATCGTGATGGCGTGGAACGTGGGATGTGGCCGGCGGATATCTCGCGCATGGCTAGATTCGCGGGATGGCGGTTGCGCCTGTGAGCAGTGTCGTTAGTCGGTCGATGAGACCGAGGAAGATGACCTCGGCAGGAGAGCTTGCGGACGGGCGGGAGAGCCGAGGTATTGTTCATACCATAATATTGTATTATTATATTCCCCAGTCCTAGTTATTTTACAAATAAACAGGTGCTTTTAACCCATGTCTGCTACTTAGTTACAGGTTACAGGTTCTCGAAACAAAAGCAGTGAAAAAGATAAAAGACGATGCAAAAGTGAGACTACGACCAATAAATAGAAGGATCTTGATCAAGCCTACATGAAGATCAGTTCACAAAGTACAAGGCAGCGCAAGGTTCAAGATTTCGTCACAAAGCAACGGTAAATGTCCACTACAACTATTCACTGTGGAGATCTGGAAGAAACCTAGAAGCCAATCTAAGAAAAAGACTGAAGAAACTTGAAGGAAACATGCACCAGAACATTGCCAGAAAAATTGAGTATACAAGCTCTCTATACGGCCGCGGAACCGCGGCCAAACCCTTCTTTTGGCCGCGGATCCACGGCCATTAAGAGCCCGTGTCGGTGCGAACTTCTAGAAACGGCTGCGAGCGTTGATTAGGTCTTTTTCTTAGGGGGTATTTTTGTAAAAGCAGATGTGCAAGTCAATTGTAACCTAGGGTTTCTATGAATCTATAAATAGAAGCCCTAATACCTCTTTTGAGGTATGCCTCCTTTCATCAATAAAATTCAGATTTCTTTTGGAGAGTATCGATGCTTCTTTTCATTTCATCTATTCAGATCTGACAAGTCTTGTGTAAATGTTTGGAGAGAGCCATCAAGTAAGTAGTTTTATTTAATTGCCATAGTATAGATTTTAATTCCTTGCCCTAGTTAGATAGATAGAATGTTCTTCAATTCCCTAATGAGCGAGTAGTCTCCTCGCTTGTTAGCGTTAGCTTTAGGGAAATGTTTGAGAGATGAGATCTCTCACCCCTTTCTTGCCCCATCACACATAATAATTAGAACTCCATGCATATACGCACACACCGCTCCTTGCGGCACCTTACCCTTCGAGGTAACGGTGATACCGTAGTATAAAGGCCCGGTTGAGCGTGTTTTCCATGGAGGTTAGGGTAAGGATCGATAAAGGAAGGACAAGAACCTAGAGGAAGAAACATCTTCCCGAATGGATCTAATCCCCTTTATTGATAATTACCATAACTCCTCATAGATTTTAATTTGGGTATAGAAAGCGGTGAGATTTATTTACATTTCCAAACCTACCCTAAACCTAACCCTAGCAAGATTTAGATCTAGATAGATTTAGCTTTTAGATTTAATCAATCCGACATCCATCGGAATTAACTCGTAAGAGTGATTAGGAAATTCACAAAATCCCTGTGGACCGACCCGTACTCACTGGCTAGCTACCAAGCGACGCCGTTCTTGATTGCGGTTACTAAATATTCTTTGATCAATCTTTTAAAAGCGCAAGCACGCTAAATCATTTCAATCAAATGGCGCCGTTGCCGGGGATGGCGTGTTATTTCCTTTTTGCAATTTCGGGTTAATATAAATTAAAAAATCATAAAAACTGAAAAATAAAAATAAAAAATAAAAATATATCATCTGTTATTTTTTTGGAAAGGGTATCTTTGTTAGAATTTTGTAAGATCTACGAACACATTCGGATATGGAAATATACAGAGAGCAAAACAGAAATCGGGCGATCAGAACAGAGGGGGATTTTCAAAACAGAACAGTAGAATTTTTCCAGCGATCTGCAACCTCTATCCGACCGCTGAACCGCGGCCGTAACCTTCCTCAGACCGTGGAACCGCGGCCAGTTTGCTGACTTAGCGCGCTACAAAAATTTTGGGGATCTGATCTGACTCCTCCATCGCGGAACCACGGTGGGACCCCCCCTTTGGCCGCGGAAAGGTTGCCTTTTGGTGTCCTCAGCTCATGAAAATTGCTCTGTAAGCTCCTCTATTCTTGCTCTGGAAATCTACATATATCTTTTCTAAAAAAATTCCTGCAGGACTCTTTGCGCTTAAAAATCTTCCCCCTTCCAAATAATAAATCTTGTGCAGGATTCTTTGCGCCGCGCATAAAATAAAAAGATTTGATTGCAAGTGATTTACTGTTTTGCATATCTTTAATCGGACTTTAAGGGGCTTTTGACCAATTCAGATTGGGTGGGGATTTCATCACCCTTCCCAGGACCCCATGTCACGCCCCGCTTCCCAGAGTACGCAAGGTGAGGCACGTGACATAGCCAACCATGCCACCTGTGGGTAGGAATTATCCATCCACAGTCACATTACGGTTGTGGAGATATCAAGAACAAAATAATAAACTAATCTAATACATGTCCAAATCCATAATAACAAGAATCAATAAACAATAAGTGCGGAAGCAAATGATCCAATACAATGAATAAACAGTACGTCCCATAATGCGGGCTCACATCTGGAAATGAAATGAAATAAATAAACTAAACCCTAAGGAACTCACAGTTCAGCCTGCTGGCTGAAGTACTCCTGCTCGGTCGTCGACAGTGGTACGGAATCTGGGCCATGCAAAACCCAGACGTCAGCGCGTCATGACATCAAGTATATAATATAAACATGGTGATAAGCAATGCAAGTATGAACATGAATAAAGCAGTACTAAGAAATAACAGAGCAGGGCAATGTGAACTGGTGACTAAACTATCCTATCAGGTTTCTACTCTATAGTCTTTGAAATCAATTGATGAATCGTCGATGTAACTCAATAGTATCCCGTGCGTGCCCGGGACCACGGTCAAGGTCCTCGGGGCTGAATCCGAGACGTGCCGCTAAGCAGTAATAGGTATAGGATGGATGAGTGATGTCAGCATCATCACTCCCGGACTGGCTAAGCCCGTAAGACTGATCAGAACAAGTATCGAACTGTTGAGTTACAAGTCGGTTTCACCTTTGATTTCCCCATACCCCCAAGTTATGTATGTCAGGTCAGGTATTCAATAGTCAAGGACTAATGCCAACACAAAATCAGGTGAAAATAGGTCTGTCTGGATAGACAGCAGGAATGGTCAGGTTTGTCGGCATTAGACATGGAATCAGGTAACAGGTCAGGTCACGTTTTTAACAGGTTGAGTCGATATGCGTAGGGTGTCATGTGTATCAAAATCGGTCAATATGTAATGCAATCACATGTATGCTGATAACAGGTATAGTAACGAATAAGGAACAACAGCAGGAACAACAAATAACAATATTATTCCATGAAAACACCGTGATGCTTTGTATTCTCTTATTAACAGGTTCAAGCACCCTTGGGGTGCAATAATCACAAGTGGAACAATATCAACAACATACGTAATGAAGCTACATGAATTTAAACTAAAACATAATAATTGTCTCATGGGTGATTTAACAAATGAAGCGAGGACGATTTACTTGGTTTAGTTAGTTAAAGTGTGAATTAATAGCAGACCGATTAATTACAAGCAACTACTATATTGATTTAATGTTACGGATAATTGTGACCATCAATTCTAAGTTATAAAAGATATCGATGTTACTAATAGCTGTGTGGTTATAATAAATAATATGATGATTAAGTTTGTAGCAAGACTTGATCTTGTGTACGAGCATGTTAAAGCAAGTATTCGGATACTTGCCTCGACGGTTTCGCAAACCGGAAAGCCCGGATGCGATGTCGGCAGAAAACACGAGACGGGTGCACGGGCCACGGATCGAGTCCCAACAGCGAACAGCGGGACCACACGGACCAGGGTACTTCGCTGGAGCGTCGGGTCCAAAAGACGACACGGTCGGAAACCGGCAAAAGTCAAAAGTAACGAAGTTAGCAAACGCGATAAACGTGAACAATGACCAGCGAGGGGGGGACTTCGCATAAAAGTAAAGGTAAGGAATGCTTACAGGGAGACACCAGGGGTAACCCCGGCGGGCTCGACGGCGCTGGAACGCCGGCGAGGCAGCGACGGCGACTGCGAAGGCCTGAACAGCCTCTGGGTGCGCTGGAGAGGGTGGTGCGACGAGTAGAGGAGGGTGGTGGTCGGCTCTGGTGATCGAGGGGGAAAGGAGGTGGTCGGAGGTGGCGCGGGTGACGTCGACGAGGGTCGACGGCGCGTTTTCCGGCGAACTACAGAGGGTGGTAGGGCTGTGGTTTCGGGTTCTGTGGTCCGGCGAAGGGAGGGGAAAGGCGACGACGAGGTCGGGACGAGGAGGAAGAGAGGGAGTCGCAGGCGTCGTTGGTGACGGGGGGCGGCGTCGAAGGCGAGGTGTGCGGTGCAGGAGGTGGCGTCGGGGTTGGGTGCAGGCGCGGAAAGAGCCGGAGGAAGGAGGTAGGAGGAGGACGGGGTTGCGGCGTAGGCAAATGTGCTGGTGGTGGTCTCGTCGGCGCGTGGACTGCGGCGGCGACGGCGACGAGCGGCTAGGGTTTGGTAGGGTTCGAGGTTTTTTTTTTCATAGGGAGGAAGACGCGTAGGAGGCGGCTACGATAAGAAAATATATAGAGATAGGGAGAGAGAGAGAGATTGGAGAGAGAAAGAGTGAAAGATTTTAGAGAGAGAGAGAGAAAGAGAATAGAGAGAGATAGAGAGAGGCGGTTGAAGAGGGGCCCACGAGGGTGAATCCTTCGTGATGATTGGCAGGAATTTAAGAAAGGAAAGATTTAAAAGATTTAAAAGATTTAAAGAAAGGATTTAACGCGTTAAGGTATATTAATATATATATATATATATATATATACAGCTTCATAATATTTTATTAAATGAGCCCTTTTGGCGCTAAATGAAACATTTCCAAATCGCGCCCGGGTTGCGCCCAAATGTTCCAAATTCAAATTATAGGATTTTAAGCGGGTTCCAAATTTTGAAAAGAGGTGTTTAATGATTAAAATGCATGCCCCCAAGTCGTGCACTTGTACGCGTGCGTAGTCGTCCAAACTTGCCCGTTTAGCCGAACGGGACGGAATCTCGACGTGCGGACGCTACCACGCGACTAGTGGCGACGAGTAGGCCAACATGGACATTTTTAATTTCATTTTAGGTGTTAAAATTTGTTATGTGCCGGAATGACTTAGCCGGTTAAAATTTAGCAATAAACACCAGATAATCAGGATAATTGGAATGAGCAATAAATAACACTCAACTAACAAAAGAAATAGTATTATTGGGCTCGGGTGTTACATCATACCCAACTACAAAAAGAATTTCGTCCTCGAAATTCCAAGAATACAAGATAGCTAACTACTGGAAAAGGTGAGGGAATTTCTGCCGGATCTCGTCTTCTCGCTCCCAAGTGGATTCTCCATGCGATCGATTACCCCAAGAAACTAGCACAAGAGGGATAACCTTGTTCTTAAGAACCTTTTCTCTCCGATCCTTGATTTCAACTGGTCGCTCCTCAAAAGTTAGGTCCTCCCGCACAGTCAACTTCGAATGATCCAAGACATGAGTCTCATCGCGAACATACCTCCGTAGTTGAGACACATGGAACACATCGTGCACTCCTGCTAATGACTGTGGTAACGCCAACCGGTACGCTACCTCTCCAACACGCTCCAATATCTCGAAGGGTCCGACGAATCGGGGACTAAGCTTTCCCCGACTTCCAAAGCGGATCACCCCTCTAGTCGGTGATATCTTCAGGAATACCAAATCACCCACGGCGAACTCTAGAGGTCTTCTTGACGTGTCGACCCAACTTTTCTGTCTGTCTTGAGCTGCCTTCATATGCTTCCTGATCGTATTCACCTTCTCAACTGTCTGTATCACCAAATCTGGTCCTAGTAACCTTCGTTCACCAACATCATCCCAACAAACCGGCGAACGGCACTTACGACCATACAACGCTTCAAACGGAGCCATCTGAATAGTCGCTTGGAAGCTATTGTTGTACGAAAACTCCACCAGGTGTAGATGATTTTCCCAAGAACCTTTGAAGTCTAACATGCAAGCCCTCAACATATCTTCAAGGGTCTGGATCGTTCTCTCCGATTGTCCATCAGTTTGAGGATGATAAGCTGTGCTAAACTTCAATCGAGTCCCCAAACTTTCTTGTAAACTCCTCCAAAAGTGCGACAAGAACCGAGTGTCCCGATCGGACACGATGCTTACCGGTACTCCATGCAGTCTTACAATCTCCTGCATGTACCGTTCTGCCAAAGTCTCTGTCGATTGACCAACCCGAAAAGGAATAAAGTGAGCTGCTTTGGTCAACCGATCGACAATCACCCATACTGCATTGTTGCTCTTTGGACTCCGCGGTAAAGCCGTCACGAAATCCATGGTTATATGTTCCCACTTCCACTGAGGAATCGGAAGTGGTTGCAACAAACCAGCGACCCTTTGGTGTTCAGCCTTGACTTGCTGACACACCAAGCACTTAGCCACGAAGCGAGCAATCTCCCGTTTCATACCTTCCCACCAGAAATGCTGTCGAATATCTCGGTACATCTTTGTCCCTCCTGGATGTACCGAGTAAGCTGAACTATGTGCCTCCCTCATAAGTTCTTCACGCACATCTCCTTTTGGCACACACACACGGCTACCATATCTCAACGAACCGTCTTCATGGATCAGTAAATCGGTTCGTAGTCCGGCTTCAACCTGCTCTCGAAACTTTTGTAGTCTAGGATCCTGCGATTGTGCCGTTTTAATCTTCTCAACTAAGGACGACTGTACTTGCAATTGCATCAACTGTCCCACAGCATGTGGTAGCACAACCTCCAAGTCGAATCTCCGAAAATCCGCAATGATCTCCCTCTGTGCAGTCAATATCTGAATTGCTGGTAACCGACTTAGCGCATCTGGCACGACGTTAACTTTTCCCGGATGGTACTTAAGATCAAGGTCATAGTCGGCCATCAGCTCCAACCATCTGCGTTGCCTCATGTTCAACTCCTTCTGAGTGAACACATACTTCAAACTCTTGTGATCCGTAAAGACTTCGACTCTCTCGCCCAAAAGGTAGTGTCTCCAAATCTTCAGGGCGAAGATCACGGCTGCAAGCTCTAAGTCATGAGTCGGATAGTTCTTCTCATGAGTCTTCAGTTGTCTCGATGCGTAAGCGACGACCTTCCCGTTCTGCATCAAAACACATCCCAATCCTTTTCCAGAGGCGTCACTGTGAATCACCAGTCCTCCTGAATTATCCGGTACGGTTAGGATAGGGGCGGTTATCAACTTCTGCTTCAACGTCTCGAAGGCCAATGCACATCCATCCGTCCAAACAAACGGTACCTCCTTACGCGTAAGCTTGGTTAACAGCTCTGCCAAACGAGCGAAGTTCTCCACAAATCTCCTGTAGTATCCGGCGAGTCCAAGAAAACTTCTTATCTCCGCAACATTCTTTGGAATAGGCCAATCTCGAACTGCTGAAATCTTCTCGGGATCAACGGCGATTCCATTGCCCGACACAACATGCCCCAGAAACTTCACTTCTTCCAGCCAGAATTCGCACTTACTCATCTTCGCGAATAACTTCTCTTGTCTCAGCGTCTGCAATGCGATCCTCAAATGCTCAGCATGCTCCTCCGGACTCTTCGAGTACACCAGAATATCGTCAATGAATACCACAATAAACTGGTCCAAGAATGGTGAAAAGATCCTGTTCATCAAATCCATGAATATTGCCGGCGCATTAGTCACTCCGAAGGGCATCACCAAATACTCGAAATGTCCATATCGAGTTCGAAACGCCGTCTTGCAAATGTCTTCTGCTTTCACTCGGACCTGATGATATCCTGATCGCAAGTCCAGTTTCGAGAATACCCTCGCGCCACTAAGCTGCTCAAAAAGTTCTCCAATGCGAGGGATCGGGTACTTGTTCTTAATAGTCACCCGGTTCAATTCTCGATAATCAATGCACATCCTTCTCGTACCATCCTTCTTCTTTACTAAAAGGACTGGAGCTCCCCAAGGTGAGTTGCTGCTTCGAATCCATCCCTTCTCGAGTAATTCACCAACTTGTTTCTTAACTTCTTCCAATTCCACCGGTGCCATCGGATAATAAGATTTTGATACTGGCGCTGCACCAGGAATAAGGTCAATCGCAAACTCCACATCTCGCTTCGGCGGTAAGCCTGATATATCTTCAAACACATCCATAAAGTCACGAACAACTGACGGCTCTTCATTACTATCCGCTTCCATTGTCACAAGAACACTGTTTGTCGGCCTAGCCTTAAACTCGACTGGCCCGACAAAGCTGCTTCCTCCAGTGAAAGTAAACTTAGGATGTCCGGGAATCTGGAAAATTACCTTCCTTGCCCTACAGTCAATGTGGGCGTGGAAAGTGCCAAGAAAATCCATTCCCAAGACAACCTCATAGCTGCCCGTATCTATCACCAAGAAATCTGCAAAAAGCTCCCGTCCACAAACAACAACTGTACAATCTCTACATTCCTTACTAGCTATGATTTTCCCATTCCCAGTGTGTATGTCCCAAAAACTAGACAGGGTCGTACAGGTAATCGAGTGTGTAGTTATAAATTTGGATGACATAAAACAGTGGGATGCTCCGGAATCAAATAATGCCAATGCGGGAAAACCATGAACGAGCAAAGTACCTGAAACCACTTCTCCTGATGCCTTAGCTTCCTCAGCTGTCAACGTGAAAGCTCGAGCCTGGTTTGGTCCTTGAGTCAGCTGTTTCTGCCCTTGGAACGGCCTCTGCGGAGGCTTCTGTATATCACCTCTCATGCGAAGCTTCGACGGACAGGCACCCACTGCGTGATCGGCTGCCCCACAAACCAGACAAAGTCCCAGTCTTCTTCTACAATCCTTATGCACGTGCCCAGGTAAGTGGCAGTAGGCACAGGTCACGCTCTTCCTTCGGTCAACGATCACAGGCTTCTTCATGGGTGCTACGCCTCGACGGTCCACTGGAATACCTCTGCGCCCATGATCTCGGTTAGGTACAAATGCAGGCTTCCTGGCCGCGACTGCTGTCTGGTGAAGGTTTCCTTTCGATCCTGATAAACTCTGCTGCTCTCTGGCTGCCGTAAGGACCTGTGAGAAAGTGGTCAAACCCAGGGAGACAATCTGCCTCTGGATTTCCACATCCAAACTTCGCAAGAACCTTCGCGCCCTGTCTGCCTCCTTGGCGACTAAGGGTCCAGCGAAACGGCTGAGTCTCGTCCATTCCGCTGCATGTACATCCACAGCTGCTCCATTTTGTCTCAGCCCGATAAATTTCTCCTCCATTTCCTCCCGTGCAGTCCGCGGGAAGAACTTCTCCAAGAAACTTTTAGAGAAATCCGCCCAACTGATTGGCTTGGACAAACGGGTCTCCTCCACAAGCCACCACTCTCGGGCGTAATCCACCAGCTGAATGCGTACCACATCAACTCTCTTGTCCTCAGGGATCTGTGTCGCAATCAAGAAATTCTCCGTGTCCACTAGCCACTGCTCGGCTGGTAACGGCTCCTCCAGACCAGTGAAGGTAGTAGGACCCAATCGTCTGAAATCTGCCATGGTCCCTACTCGGTCAACTGGCTTCGCTACAGCGGTGTTTACAGACTGCTGAATAGCCTGTAAACCCTCCTGAAATGAATCTGCTTGCTGCTGGATCAGCTCAGTTTGCCTCTTCTGATTTTCCAACATCCCACGTATCACTCCTAACATGGCGGCTTCATCCACACGCCTCTGATATGTCTTGAAATTCTTATCTGCCATGGTCCTGAAATCAAAACAAACGACATTAGCATGATGATAGATTCGATATATAAATCAAGGCTAGAACTCCAAGATACTTAAATAGAGTACTGCATTGTAGCTATGCCGTGGTATCATAGCCGCAATTACTTAACTCCACCCAAGTCGCCTAAGTCCTAGCGATAACAAGAAATTAGGTTTTCGAGTGGACAATGCAAAGTAAGTTTGCGTGTCGACATGATCCGGAAGAATGATTCAAGGATGGTAAAACGGTCAAGGTGGCAGGACATGTTTCCTAATCACGGGTATTATGATTCGTTTATCGGGTGCAATACCCAACTACAAAGAATCAACCCAATTAACCTAGGCTCTGATACCAAAAGAACCATGTCACGCCCCGCTTCCCAGAGTACGCAAGGTGAGGCACGTGACATAGCCAACCATGCTACCTGTGGGTAGGAATTATCCATCCACAGTCACATTACGGTTGTGGAGATATCAAGAACAAAATAATAAACTAATCTAATACATGTCCAAATCCATAATAACAAGAATCAATAAACAATAAGTGAGGAAGCAAATGATCCAATACAATGAATAAACAGTACGTCCCATAATGCGGGCTCACATCTGGAAATGAAATGAAATAAATAAACTAAACCCTAAGGAACTCACAGTTCAGCCTGCTGGCTGAAGTACTCCTGCTCGGTCGTCGACAGTGGTACGGAATCTGGGCCATGCAAAACCCAGACGTCAGCGCGTCATGACATCAAGTATATAATATAAACATGGTGATAAGCAATGCAAGTATGAACATGAATAAAGCAGTACTAAGAAATAACAGAGCAGGGCAATGTGAACTGGTGACTAAACTATCCTATCAGGTTTCTACTCTATAGTCTTTGAAATCAATTGATGAATCGTCGATGTAACTCAATAGTATCCCGTGCGTACCCGGGACCACGGTCAAGGTCCTCGGGGCTGAATCCGAGACGTGCCGCTAAGCAGTAATAGGTAGTAGGATGGATGAGTGATGTCAGCATCATCACTCCCGGACTGGCCAAGCCCGTAAGACTGATCAGAACAAGTATCGAACTGTTGAGTTACAAGTCGGTTTCATCTTTGATTTCCCCATACCCCCAAGTTATGTATGTCAGGTCAGGTATTCAATAGTCAAGGACTAATGCCAACACAAAATCAGGTGAAAATAGGTCTGTCTGGATAGACAGCAGGAATGGTCAGGTTTGTCGGCATTAGACATGGAATCAGGTAACAGGTCAGGTCACGTTTTTAACAGGTTGAGTCGATATGCGTAGGGTGTCATGTGTATCAAAATCGGTCAATATGTAATGCAATCACATGTATGCTGATAACAGGTATAGTAACGAATAAGGAACAACAGCAGGAACAACAAATAACAATATTATTCCATGAAAACACCGTGATGCTTTGTATTCTCTTATTAACAGGTTCAAGCACCCTTGGGGTGCAATAATCACAAGTGGAACAATATCAACAACATACGTAATGAAGCTACATGAATTTAAACTAAAACATAATAATTGTCTCATGGGTGATTTAACAAATGAAGCGAGGACGATTTACTTGGTTTAGTTAGTTAAAGTGTGAATTAATAACAGACCGATTAATTACAAGCAACTACTATATTGATTTAATGTTACGGATAATTGTGACCATCAATTCTAAGTTATAAAAGATATCGATGTTACTAATAGCTGTGTGGTTATAATAAATAATATGATGATTAAGTTTGTAGCAAGACTTGATCTTGTGTACGAGCATGTTAAAGCAAGTATTCGGATACTTGCCTCGACGGTTTCGCAAACCGGAAAGCCCGGATGCGATGTCGGCAGAAAACACGAGACGGGTGCACGGGCCACGGATCGAGTCCCAACAGCGAACAGCGGGACCACACGGACCAGGGTACTTCGCTGGAGCGTCGGGTCCAAAAGACGGCACGGTCGGAAACCGGCAAAAGTCAAAAGTAACGAAGTTAGCAAACGCGATAAACGTGAACAACGACCAGCGAGGGGGGGACTTCGCACAAAAGTAAAGGTAAGGAATGCTTACAGGGAGACACCAGGGGTAACCCCGGCGGGCTCGACGGCGTTGGAACGCCGGCGAGGCAGCGACGGCGACTGCGAAGGCCTGAACAGCCTCTGGGTGCGCTGGAGAGGGTGGTGCGACGAGTAGAGGAAGGTGGTGGTCGGCTCTGGTGATCGAGGGGGAAAGGAGGTGGTCGGAGGTGGCGCGGGTGACGTCGACGAGGGTCGACGGCGTGTTTTCCGGCGAACTGCAGAGGGTGGTAGGGCTGTGGTTTCGGGTTCTGTGGTCCGACGAGGGGAGGGGAAAGGCGACGACGAGGTCGGGACGAGGAGGAAGAGAGGGAGTCGCAGGCGTCGTTGGTGACGGGGGGCGGCGTCGACGGCGAGGTCTGCGGTGCAGGAGGTGGCGTCGGGGTTGGGTGCAGGCGCGGAAAGAGCCGGAGGAAGGAGGTAGGAGGAGGACGGGGTTGCGGCGTAGGCAAAGGTGCTGGTGGTGGTCTCGTCGGCGCGTGGACTGCGGCGGCGACGGCGACGAGCGGCTAGGGTTTGGTAGGGTTCGAGGGTTTTTTTTTCGTGGGGAGGAAGACGCGTAGGAGGCGGCTGCGATAAGAAAATATATAGAGATAGGGAGAGAGAGAGAGATTGGAGAGAGAAAGAGTGAAAGATTTTAGAGAGAGAGAGAGAAAGAGAATAGAGAGAGATAGAGAGAGGCGGTTGAAGAGGGGCCCACGAGGGTGAATCCTTCGTGATGATTGGCAGGAATTTAAGAAAGGAAAGATTTAAAAGATTTAAAGAAAGGATTTAACGTTAAGGTATATTAATATATATATATATATATATATACAGCTTCATAATATTTTATTAAATGATCCTTTTTGGCGCTAAATGTAACATTTCCAAATCGCGCCCGGGTTGCGCCCAAATGTTCCAAATTCAAATTATAGGATTTTAAGCGGGTTCCAAATTTTGAAAAGAGGTGTTTAATGATTAAAATGCATGCCCCCAAGTCGTGCACTTGTACGCGTACGTAGTCGTCCAAACTTGCCCGTTTAGCCGAACGGGACGGAATCTCGACGTGCGGATGCTACCACGCGACTAGTGGCGACGAGTAGGCTAACATGGACATTTTTAATTTCATTTTAGGTGTTAAAATTTGTTATGTGCCAGAATGACTTAGCCGGTTAAAATTTAGCAATAAACACCAGATAATCAGGATAATTGGAATGAGCAATAAATAACACTCAACTAACAAAAGAAATAGTATTATTGGGCTCGGGTGTTACACGCCAGAAATCACATAAGGCATTTGCATTGACCAATCTTTAATTAAAAAAATACTAGACTCAGCCCTAAGGACTTCGAGCTCAATAGGACAGAGGACTAGTTATAGGCATCGGCCGTTAATCCTAACATGACTCTGCGGTGTCTAGGCAAGTGTGTCTAAGGCGAGTGGTTACTTAATTAGGACCGCTACTTGTAGCGGGGAGCCTCCCACTCACCTGGCACTTACCTGATCGCAATTGGCGGTGAAGATGCGGTTTGAGGTCCTATTTCTAGCCCTTTAGAACAGTTAGGAGCTGTATAGCTGACCTAGGTGACCCTAGATCTAGGCCTGATTGTGCATTTTTGGTTGATCGAAAGTGTGTCTTAGCCCTTTATCAAAAATCTTTTTGCAAAAATTTCCAAATAAAGAGAAAAAGGAAAAAAGGATTTTTTTTAAGACTTGCAAAGTTTGCAGCTAAGAAATCCTTGCACCACCTACCTTCTTTCTCTTCTCTTTCTTCCATCATGGGTACCCCCACCTCATAAAACTCTTGTCGAACTCTGGTATCCCGAACCAAACATTGCTTCGTACGCGAATTGTTTCGGTCGATTTAAGGACGACCCCTCCATGCCCAAAATTTCTTTGAAAGATCGAATAGAAGCGTCTAGGAGAAACAGTTCGACTTTGCAATCCACTTTGTATCAACCATTTCAACCTTCACCACCTTCGTACGTTGATACCACCTTTTCAAGTTCTATTGTAACTCCTAAACCCATGTCTATTGCTGAGCATATTGAACAATCTCGTAGCCGATCTTTCACTCCTCTCCATACATCCACTTCTAGGGATCAACAAGTCCATTCACCTTTTTATCCAAATGTTGATCGTACTCCTGTCCAACCATCCAATTTCTACCAGTCCTACCCAACTTTCACACCTTCCCTCGACACTGTTTCTTCACAACCATTTGGGAGTTTCACGTATCCAAACAATTTTGAATCTTTTACCGAAACCCCTTCACAACCCATGTGTAGTTTGGAACAGTCGTTGGAAGCTTATATTTTAGCGACAAACAAAATGGTTAGGAATGTGGATGCGTCCATTGCCGCACTTATGAAACCTAGTGAACCGGTAGCTAGTTTCCAACTAGCTCCAAAAATTCCAATGTATGAGGAGGCGATTGGACAGAGTGAGAGAGGACAGAGTGAGTTTTACACCCTTCCAAATCAAATCTATCCATACCCAATTGAACCCCACAACTCCGTTTTTCAAACAAGTGTCCCAAATGATTCAACAGTTAAGGATAAAAATGAGTTGTGCGACTTTGTAGTGCTTGATTTGCCAGATTGCGAAGGGTGCCTTTCGAGTGAAACCATCACCAATCCTTTTGACCTCTACACCTCTACTCTAGAGCCTAAATTAATTGATATCCATGCTTTTGATGAGGTGTCAGAAAAAATTGATTTTCACTTGATCGAGGATATAGACGCCGGGAATATTTTGGATGATGAAACCGTAAATTTGACTGAAATTTTATCTCCAATTCATCATTCCAAGTCATTAAATGTTTCTCCCGAACTTCATATGCATCTTGATTTTGATGATAATGGCATGGATAAGCTAAATTTTGAGGAGAATTATGATGATAGTATTGAGGAGAGTATTGAGGATAATATTGAGGATGAACCATTTTTGTTTGATGTGTCGGATTTTCCACTTCATCCTCGTGAACCTTTAACTATTATACTTCCTAAATCACCCTCCCTCCTTTCCATCGTTCCGACTACGCAAAAGATCACGCTTGAAGATTGTGAGCTTGAAAAATTTCTCTTTGAATCGAACACAGTTCTCATAGATGATAATGATTACGAGTGTTTCACTTTTTCGGACGATTTTGAAGACTCACCGCCCGAGTTTGAATCCTTTGAATTTTCAGATGAACCATCAGACTCGGTTGCTTACAATCATTTCGAACCATTGATGGAATCTTTCAAGTTCGAGACAGTTTACTTCGGTGAGAATAAGACTATCCCTAATTCACTCCCTTTTGTCCTTCCTATCGTTTCGACCACGCAAGCATCCATCGCGTTTCCATTTTCAATGGAGGGTTTACCAAGTTCGACGTACCTATGTTTTCTTGCGAATCTTGAGGGATTTGACCCCATTTCTCGACGGGTTGATAGATTAGCACAATCGCTTTTAACACATCGGTCATCACAAATTGCGCTAATTTATTCACTCAATTTACACCTCAAGATCGTACTACACTTCTTTCTCTTTTCCGCCATTCTTCTCCTCCACCGAGACCATATTCCACTCTTCTTCCTATACGGTCTCGTGTGTTTCTCATTTCTTTTCTCTACACCCCATTCTTTCACCAACCCTACCATTATCACGATAGAATTTTTGAATGGTTGGTGCTAACCTTTGGCTTGTGTAAGGCCTTGTTTAGTTTGGGGAGGAGCTTGTTGTATATATGTATATATATATATATATATATATATATATATTTTTATTTTCTTTTTCTAATAACAAAAAAATTAAAAAAAATTATAAATAAATAAACAGGGGAGTGCCGACATTTTGACCCTCTTGGCGTAGCATGACAGTGAGGACACTGTCAAGTTTAAGTTTGGGGGTATGCTCGGTAAGCCTTCTTCCTTCGCATTCATATGTACATTTTTTGCATTTGCATACTTATTTTAAAACCCATAAAAATTAAAATTTTCAAAACTTATAAAAATTAATGTATTCAATTTTGGCCTTATTTGACTTGAGTTTGACAAACAGGTTAAATAGTTAGGAACAACTAGATCTTAGACTTAGTAAATTAAAAACCCTAAAAATAACTTTTCTTAAAATTTAACGGTAGAAAATATATGTCTTTGTAGTTTATTTAGAAATAGGCAAATTTTGAGTTCAGTTCTTGGGCTAAGTTAAAACAAGGGAAAGAGTATTGATATTTTTATTAAAGTATAAGTTTGAAAAATAATTCCTAGCTTAAGTCTAAATTCTGAAAATGTATACCCTACAACTTACACAAACACGCACTTTGAAACTTGGAATAGTAGAGGAGACCTTGAAATGCTCTTGTCTTAAGTCCTTAATACGAAGAAAAAAAAATATACAAGTGTGAATAAAAAGATAAAAATATGAACACTGGTTTTTGTGATTACCTAAGGCTGCATTAATGAAAAAATATTTAGCGAGGGTGCTTCATCACCTAGTGCCTTAGACCAACTGGTTTGGGAGTCACTGCTAAAACCTTAGGTGTTACAAGACTAGGAATTACGCTTTAATGTGCAAACACATCTTGTAATCTGTTGTTGGTACCTCAAGAAGTATTAACGGTCGCATGAAGGATGTGTGAGCGAAATTCATCTAAAAATTCACCAATTAAGAAGTGCTTTGGACAACGGACAAGAGTATGATTGCTTGATTTGAATTTCCAAGTGTAGGGGTGATTTATACACACACGTAGGGGTATGTAATTGGGGTTTAGATAAGAGATAGGAATGAAGAATATGACTTATATCTTTAATAGAGATGATAAAAATTCCTAAGTTGAGATGGAACCCTAAAAGGAAAACTTAAGAGATACCAAAAGCTAAGTAGGTCTGTAGAACATATATAATCTTAAGTTAAATAATAAGGAAGCGTAAAGAATATGGGTGGATAATTTACGAGTCGAAGATAATAGACTTCCTTGTTAGAAAACCTAATTGGATAAGAGTTAATAGGCCAAATTGATAGGATTTTATGGGTAGTATCCGCTGAAAACCCTCAGGAGACAACACTCCTCATACTAGGGACACCTAGAGGTTTAACGGCTTGTTGCATGAGCTCAGTGCAATCGCGATTCCCTGCGAAAGTGAGATTAGGTTTTTGTTGAGAATAAAACTAGGTTTGCTCGAGGACGAGCAAAATATAAGTTTGGGGGTATTTGTTCATACCATAATATTGCATTATTATATTCCCCAGTCCTAGTTATTTTACAAATAAACAGGTGCTTTTGACCCATGTCTGCTACTTAGTTACAGGTTACAGGTTCTCGGAACAAAAGCAGTGAAAAAGATAAAAGACGATGCAAAAGTGAGACTACGGCCAACAAATAGAAGGATCTTGATCAAGCCTACATGAAGATCAGTTCATAAAGTACAAGGCAGCGCAAGATTAAAGACTTCGTCACGAAGCAACGGTAAAAGTCCACTACAACTATTCACTGTGGAGATCTGGAAGAAACCTAGAAGCCAATCTGAGAAAAAGACTGAAGAAACTTGAAGGAAACATGCACCAGAACATTGCCAGAAAAATTGAGTATACAAACTCTCTATACGGCCGCGGAACCGCGGCCAAACCCTGCTTTTGGCCACGGATCCGCGGCCATTAAGAGCCCGTGTCGGTGCGAACTTCTGGAAACGGCTGCGAGCGTTGACTAGGTCTTTTTCTTAGGGGGTATTTTTGTAAAAGCAAATGTGCAAGTCAATTGTAACCTAGGGTTTCTATAAATCTATAAATAGAAGCCCTAATACCTCTTTTGAGGTATGCCTCCTTTCATTAATAAAATTCAGATTTCTTTTGGAGAGTATCGATGTCTCTTTTCATTTCATCTATTCAGATCTGACAAGTCTTGTGTAAATATTTGGAGAGAGCCATCAAGTAAGTAGTTTTATTTAATTGCCCTAGTATAGATTTTAATTCCTTGCCCTAGTTAGATAGATAGAATGTTCTTCAATTCCCTAATGAGTGAGTAGTCTCCTTGCTTGTTAGCGTTAGCTTTAGGGAAAGGTTTGAGAGATGAGATCTCTCACCCCTTTCTTGCCCCATCACACATAATAATTAGAACTCCATGCATACACGCACACACCGCTCCCTGCGGCAGCTTACCCCTCGAGGTAACGGTGATACCGTAGTATAAAGTCCCGGTTGAGTGTGTTTTCCATGAAGGTTAGGGTAAGGATCAATAAGGGAAGGACAAGAACCTAGAGGAAGAAATATATTTCCGAATGGATCTAATCCCCTTTATTGATAATTACCATAACTCCTCATAAATCTTAATTTGGGTATAGAAAGTGGTGAGATTTATTTACATTTCCAAACCTTCCCTAAACCTAACCCTAGCAAGATTTAGATCTAGATAGATTTAGTTTTTAGATTTAATCAATCCGACATCCATCGGAATTAACTCGTAAGAGCGATTAGGAAATTCACAAAATCCCTGTGGACCGACCCGTACTCACCGGCTAGCTATCAAGCGACGCCGTTTTTGATTGCGGTTACTAAATATTCTTTGATCAATCTTTTAAAAGCGCAAGCACGCTAAATCATTTCAATCAGGTATCTTGGTTCTGCGGTAGCCCGAAGACGAGCTGTGAGGCCGAGTAGGTCAGTTGTGCAGGGGGCTCGGAAGTGAGCCAGCGTTGTTCGGTAGGACGGGCATAGGAGTGGTCTGGTCGGCCACTGTAGGTCCTTCCTTGCATGCTCTGGGACACGTCATCTGCCACATGTCATGATCTAAGGAATTACCGTTATCGAGCATCATCACCTCCTCAATCCCACGACCCCTCTTTTACGCCTCCTCAATCTTAACAACTTCGATTTATTATTAAAATCTTAAAAGTATCAAAGAAATTGCAATTTTTTTTATCAAGTTAATTAAAAATTAGCAGGTAGAGAAAGAAGGAGAAGAGTTAGGTTTGCAGAAGGTTGTATCATTCAACATGTTCAAGTCATTTTAATGAAATTGCCCACAATCATCTATCCTCCTTTTAATTTTATCAAACACGTCCTTTTGTAACTTTTTTAAATTATGAAAATTTTGAAATGTTTTCCAATTTTTTTTTAACATGGTATAAAATCTTGTCTTTTAAATGGTACTTCGAACTTGGAACGAGTATGAAGAAATTAACAATACTTCTTTATCTTTTTAGTTGTTCTGCCGGATCGTTTGCTAAGGGAGAGAGATTGGGTGAAGCCCTAAAAGGTACAATCATCCAAGCAAGGTCATTTGAATTCTCGCAGTCGGCTGTTTGGGTTACCATGTGTCGGAATAATAGAGACATACATTATAACAAGTGTTTTTCCACTAAATGATATTGCAAGCCATTAAATCTCCGCAATTTTTTCTAACTACATATTGATTCATTCTAAACTCTTATTTTTTTTGAATGGTGGAGTATATGAATTGATTCTAAACACTAAATTTAGTATATCTTCATATGCATCACACGTGCAAAACACCAGCTAGTGTTTTACTTGCTATATACATCTTAATACACTTATTTATTAGGTTTTTTTTTTGTATCACCCTCAAACTTAGCTTATAACCCGTAAAACTTGATATTTTCATATATCAATCCCAAAAACCTATTAGTTATTTAACTATATTTTACAATCTTTTTATTGTATTTGGTCAAAAAACAATAGTTTTATTGTAGAAGATAAAAATTTGATAGGATGACTGTAAATGAGCAAATCTGCAATTGTCAAAAGGTAACAATTTATAAGCTCATCTGCCAGCAGAAGAAAGGGAGAATAGTGTGACACTTTGAGGTTTTGGTTTTAAGGGGATTATAGATTTAAGAAAGTAAATAAACTAGCTAGCTTTGATTACTTTAGCCATGCATCAAGTAACAAGGATGACATCACGGACGAAGCTAACTTTGTTAAGGGAGGAGGCTCGAAGGGACGGAGATAACAGCAAGCCAGCCACCAGGCATCCAAATATCGAACAGGTGATTGAAACTCTGCCAAAGTTTCGACTAATAATTTTCTGATCTAATTTTTAATTTTTTATGGTATGTAATATTTTTGTATTCTAGTTCATAAAAAGACATATTCTCAGTGTAAAAGTTCCTAGTAATTTGGTAGAAGTTTCATGTTATTTCTATGATATTATAAACTCTTTTTCCTGATCGGTAGTTTCAGATGTCAATTCTATTCTCTTTCTATTGCCATTTCTCTATATATATTGAAAGTTTCAAAGAAACTGCAGCTAACATAATATCATGGAATTCATCATGTATGGCCAACTAACATAATATCTCGTGCACATACATGTGCACAAACTAAAACAATTTTTCAAACAGTATTTATTATAGTGCATCCCTAAATACACAATTTTATGGAATTAAATATTTTACACTCTTAAGGAACATAGAAGAAATCTCATTTGATATAGTTAACGAAATAAATTATCATGACGTTGTTGCTCCTTTCTGGCTTGAAATTGCAAAACTCGAACCTTTGCAGTCATGTACCTCGAGGTAATCTAGGTTTGGGAATGACTGGTGCAGTTGAGACGCATCTACCTCCATATCATTCAAATGCCTCAATCGCAAAATCTTAACCGCAGGCCATGGAGAACTATGATTGAGACTAGCCATCTTCCCCCCTCTTATGTATATACAGCCTCTCCAGTTTTGTTAACGCATCCGGTTTCAGCCAAGGCGCCTCGGTCTCTGGAAAGCTTCGAATGTCTAGCTTTTGAAGATTTGGAGGAAGGGAGATAAAACGCGAAAAATACAATATCATAAATGAAGATGATGGTGATGTCTCCACTCCCCATGTCAAAGTTAGTGAGAGGAGGGATGTCAAATTTCTCAAACCATCAAGTTGGCATCCAATGCTAATGCTCAACTTTCTCAGTCTAATCTATTCATCATTAAAAAAACTACAAAATGTTCTCTAACAACAAAACCCTTAAGCACTTCCAGCTTTCTGAGATCGGTGACCCCGTAAGGCATGCGATCTAACAAGTAACACTCTGATACATCCAAGTGAATTAGTCTTCTGAGTTGTGCAATTTCAGGAGGCAACCTCTCCAAATTATGGCAAGCTCGGAGATCCAAGATCCTTAGCTCGTAAAGTGACCCGATCGATGGTGGCAGCTCCGTGATTCTCGAAATGCCTTGCAGGCTGAGATACCTCAGTTCTTTGAAATATCTCAACCAACCCAAAAACTCAGTGTTCTCTACTTCGATGTGATGCTTGGGAGAACTCTGCCACCTCCAGAGATGTGCAGCCACGACTCTCTTCATCTCCATGAAACGGTTCTTTTCAAATTTCAGGTATCGCCTCTCGACATTAAAGCATGCTCTCGATTTGCACAAAAAATATATACCTCGATCCGAAATATCCTTCGGACCAGCATCTGCAAACTTTTCTCTCAATTGGTGAGTTTCTTTTTGTATTGATATGCATGGAAGAGAATTTATAGGATCGCGCTCGTTGGGAACACATGCAAGAACTTCAGGCAGTGCTTGTAATAATAGTTGAGGGCTTCATAATGCTCCCTAACCGTAGCTATTGTGACCTCAACAGGATCGCGCTCGTTAAATTCAAGCTCCTGATCAGGATCATTATCAGCTGTAGATGGCTTTGGACCAATAAATTCAGAGTCTGATAAGTGAAATGGAGGAGTCACGCCTTTTTGTAAGGCATAGATCCTGTGCTTGATTGCGTCGATCTCTAATGACAGGATTTCCTCTTTGCTGCTGCTATTTTCCAAAAGGACATCGATTCGCTTTACTAGTTCACCGATTGTATGTTGCACATCTCTTCCTGATGATGCTCGATATCGGTGATCTCCCAGATCATGACACGTGGCAAATGACGCGTCCCAGAGCATGCAAGAAAGAACCTACATGGGCCGACCAGACTGCTCCTATGCTCGTCCTACCGACGAGGCTGGCTCGCCTCCGAGCCCCAGCACAATTGGCCTCCTCGGCCTCACAGCTCGTTCCCGAGCTACCGCAGAAACAAGATGCCCCGTCCGCGAGCTCTCCCGCCCGTCCGCGAGCTCTCCCGCCGAGGTCATCTTCCTCGGTCCATCGACCGACCAACGGCACCGCTGACAGGCGCAACCGCCATCCCGCGAATTTCGCCATGCGCGGGATCTCCGCCGGCCACATCCCACGTTCCACGCCATCACGATCCCCCATTAACGAGCATGTCTCGCCATTGATGGGAGGTCCCGCTCATCACGCGGACGTGATGTCGGGAGCATAACGGCCGGCGTGATTCTCGCGCCTGCTGCACTTGCTGCCACCACTATTTAAACCCCTCTTTCAGACGATCAAGGTAAGCCATTTTTACTCCACTGAGCCGTTACTCTACTCGGATCTCTAGACTAACTTGATCGTCGGAGGGTCCTCGGTGGTACAACCACCCCAGGACTTCCTTGCAGGTAACTCGGCAACCACAACCTCAACTCATTGAGATTCACATGCTTCAGGAGCGATAGCTTCCAGATCCAATCTTAGCCATTCATCGCAGCCATCAGCAGATCAACGAGAAGCAACATCTGAAGGAGAATCCACCTTCCATCTGCTGGCACCGTCTGTGGGAATTCTTTGATTCCACAAAAACAAAAGTTAGCCTCCCGATCTCATTCCAATGTCCAGCGATCATCACGATGATCCAAGCGCCAACCGCCGTCTCCCTCTCAACGGGGGCACAGACGAGCCTCCTCCGTCGAATGCCATCAACGCTCTCGCCGGCCGCATAGACCGACTCGCATCCTTCGTGGAGGCGCTCGTCCGCGTCCAAACGGCGGGGCAAAATCCCCAGGTCACCGCTCCCCCTCCCCGGGGTCAGGACCCCTACGGGGGGAGAGAAGACTCAGCCCGCGTCGGCACGGCCGACTGCCGCCTCGCTGCCTCCCACGGCCGCGGATCCTCCGGGCCAGTACGTTCTGCGATCCACTGGGCGCCCAACAGCTCACTGAAGTCTGTCGCTAGAGCGCCCCGCCCCGAGGTCTTTCGCGTGCCTGTCCCTCCTGAGGAAATGTCCGTCAGCTCGCCTGTCACCAGGCATGACCGACACACCCTCCCCCGACGGGACCATGCAGGCAAGGCTCGTCAAAGCAGCTCAAGCGCCCTTACGACACGTGTCTTCGATGCTATCCCGCTCCTCGGTGCTCATATGGGAAAGTCGGACAGAGCCTCGCCAAGAGGCAACTGAGCAGCTTCACTGCTCGGTCCTTCCTCATGGAGTAAAGCCCTCAACAAGAGGCAGCCGAGTGGCTACCCTGCTCGGCTATCCATGGCTGGTAGCTTCCCCACCCACAACGCTAGGGATCAAAGCCCTCAACAAGAGGCAGCCGAGCGGCTGCCCTGCTCGGCTATCCCTAGCTGGTAGCTTCCTTACCCCACAACGCCAAGGATCAAAGTCCTCATCAAGAGGCAGCCCTGCAGCTATCCTGCTCGGCTATCCTTGGTTGGTAGCTTCCCTACCCACGACGCCGGGGATCTAAGCCCTCACCTAGAGGCAGCTGAGCGGCTGCCCTGCTCGGCTATCCTTGGCTGGTAGCTTCCCTACCTTACAATGCCAGGGATCAAAACCCTCACCAAGAGACAGCCCTGCAACTATCCTGCTCGGCTATCCCTGGCTGGTAGCTTCCTTACCCACGACGCCGGGGATCTAAGCCCTCACCTAAAGGCAGCCGAGCGGCTGCCCTGCTCGGCTATACCTGGCTGGTAGCTTCCCTACCCACAACGCCAAGGATCAAAGCCCTCACCAAGAGGCAGCCCTACAGCTACCCTGCTCGGCTGTCCCTGGCTGGTAGCTTCCCTACCCTACAACGCCAAGGATCAAAGCCCTCACCTAGAGGCAGCCCTGCAGCTACCCTGCCCGACTCTCCCTGGCTGGTAGCTTCCCTACCCCACAACGCTAGGGATCAAAGCCCTCATCAAGAGGCAGCCCTGCAGCTACCCTGCTCGGCTACCCCTGGCTGGTAGCTTTCCTACCCCACAATGCCAGGGATCAAAGCCCTCGACAAGAGGCGGTCGAACAGCAACCCTGCTCGGCCATCCATAAGGACCCAAAAGTCATCGAAAGAGGCAACCGCTTAGCACTAACTATGCTCGGTTGTCCCTGGCACACCACCAGGGATCAAAGCCCTCGCCAAGAGGCACCGGGCGGCAACCCCTTCCGGACATCTTTAGTAGGCCTCCTACGCCCCTCCCGCGCTAAGGATGAAAAGCCCTCGAAAGAGGCAACCGCTTAGCACGTCACGTGCTCGGTTATCCCTGGCAGAACGCCAGGGATCAAAGCCCTCGCTAAGAGGCACCAGGCGGCAACCCCGTTTGGACATCCTTAAGGATCAAATCCCTCGCCAAGAGGCATCGAGCGGCTACCCTGCTCGGCCATCCTCAGCAGGCCTCTTACGGCCCCTCACGCGCTGAGGATCAAAGTCCTCACCAAGAGGCACCGGGCAGCTACCCTGCTCGGCCATCCTCAGCAGGCCTCTCACGGCCCCTCCAGCGCTAAGGCTCAAAGCCCTCGCCAAGAGGCACCGAGCAGCTACCCTGCTTGGCACCATCCTCAGCAGGCCTCTCACGGCCCCTCCCGCGCTAAGAATCAAAGCCCTCGCCAAGAGGCACCAAGCGGCAACCCTACTCGGCTCCGTCCTCAGTTGGCCAACTACGGCCCCTCCAACAACTAAGGAACATTAACTCAATAAGAAGCATCCGGTATGCCTACGTCTGAGCGATCTCCCCCTCGACTTCGGGGCCATGGAGATACCATCTTACCGCCTATCTTGAAACACTTGGCAAGAGAGCAGACTCAAGTCGACGCGTAATCGCCAGACAAAAAGACGACACAACAGAAAGGCAGTCCCACGCAGATACAAGTGTTCACACAACAAGAAGAAAGATACGCGTGCAAACAAGACTGCAAGAAAAATACCTTTATTCACAAAAGTTAAAGCTTTTACAAGGTATTGTGGGCTCCACAGCCTTACAAAATGCCCGGAGGCCTACCAAACCCCGAGGAAACAAAAAAGAAAAGAAAAGCAAAAAGACGACGGGTCTCAGGCCTCAAGGCCGAGCGCATCCCCGGGAAGCTCAGCGACCGCGGCAGGGGCCTTGGCGTTGCCCTCACTGGGTATCTCCTCCTCGGCCTCGGCCCCGAGGTCCTCCACCTGCTCGTCGTCCCCGCGAGGATATTCAGCCCGGAGATCCTGGTCGGCGAACTCCGGCACCCGAGCCTTGACGACATCAAGGGCCTCATGCCAGATGGCGGTAGTGACCGAGGCTAGGACGGTGTAAAATTCTTCCGATTTCTGGAAGTTCTCCACCGCCTTCGCCGCCAAGAGATCGGCCCGTTTCGTCGCCTCTACCGCTGCCCCCAGCTCCTTTCGGAGGGTGCTTACCGACTTCTTCATGGTGCCGACGAGCGCCGTGGAGTCCTGAAGCTTGGCCTCGACAGCCTGGGCGGCTTCGCGGAGCCTGGCAGCCTCCTGCTTCGCCGCCGCCACTTCCTGCTTCCCGGCCGCCGCCTCTTGCTTTGCGGACGCTAGCTCCTGCTTCCTGGCCACCACCTCGGCCTCGAGGGCGGCGATCCTCGCCGTCGCCGCTTCCAGCGCCCGCCTCGAGCTCTCCCTCAGCGAGGAGGACTCGCCCGCGGCTCGGACCGCCGGGCCTATCTCCTCCTCCTCCATCCGGACAGCAAGAGCGACGTGGTGGAGAACCTGGGGAAACAAGAAAGGGGCCAGAAAGAAAAAGGGTCACCAAATCTCACGAAAGATGAAACGAGTAAAGTATGAGCACTAACCTGCACGGCCTCTTGGGCGATGGATGCCAGTTGCCCCTTCAGAATTCCTCCGGGGATCCTGCCCCCGGCCGACCTCTCCATGTCGTGCAGAAGGCTATCGGCGACGGAGAGCCCCAAGGGCACCTCAAAGTGGAGCTCCCCGTCGTCCACCAAGATCAGGGAGGCCGGGTCCTTCGGGGCTGCGCGGGGGAACCTCTTGAGAGCCGGCGGCGGCGGACTGGTCTCAGCCTCCGAGGCTGGGGCTTCTTGCCCCCGAGCCCTCTTTCGGGTCGACGCCCTGCTAGACTCCGGGGCCCGATCCGCGCTCGAGCGCTGGTGCTGGACGGCTGTCGGAGGAGCCGGGATCGGCGCCTGACGGGAAGAGCTGGCCCCTCCAGCCCTCGACCCTTTCTTCGGCTTGCACATAGTCGCTCGAAGGTGGCTCAAATCCATAGGCTCTGCACAAGACGAGATAAAATGGGGTCAGCAACACAAGCAAAAATCAAAATAAATACAAGCCTAACTTACCGACGAACTGGGCAGGGCAGCCCGTCCCAACTAAGGGCCCGCTCGGAAAGCAACACATCGGCCCGAGGAATGGGCTCCCACGCCGCCACTCTCACCGCATCGGGGTCATTGGACGGGTTTCCCTCCCAGCACTTATCCTTAGACCACTGGACGGGTACGGGCCAGTCCTCACCTTCTGGCGGCCCGACGAAGAAAAACTTCTTCTTCCAGTCGTGGATGGAAGAAGGCAGGACGACGACTCCCAACCCGGGCGCACTACCCCGACGTTTCCTAAAAGAGAGATAGACCCATCTCGGGTCGCCCGCGTGAGAGCCGGGGTGACTTTTGTAGATGAGAGAGGAGGCGAGGATGGACAGACCGAAAGTGACCATCTGCAATTTCAAGCGGACCAGAAACCCAAGGAGAATCCTCCAGGAATTCGGCACTAACTGGCCCGGGGCTAACCCGAAGTAAGACAGTGCTGCAGCGACCTCGGGAGAGAAGGGCAAGCGCATTCCGGCCCAAAAGGATTCCAGGTACAGGGCAATGTCTTTACCCCGCACCCGATCTGCCATCTCTCCTTCCTCGGCCAAACGCAGAGTATAGCCAGAAGGGATATGGAAGCGGACCCGAGCGGTGGCAAGATCTCCCTCATACCTCACTAAGGAAGGCACGCCGGGGGCTTCCGCCACCTCCATTCGGAGATCCGCTCCTGACACATGACCATGGGGAGAGGATCCGACCCCATCTCCCCGGGAAGACCCCGACTCAGCGGAAGAATCCCTAGAATCTACCCCTGCGACATCTACAGACTCTCCAGAAGAAGACATCTAATCTGATTGAGAAGCCCTCAGGAAAGCAGAGGATCCGACCTAAGATGAGAGCGCCGAGCTTACGAGATGAGAGATGGCGAAAATATGAAGTGAAATGGGCCCTGAAGAGGGCCCCACCTCTACCTATAGCTTCCGGCGCCCCCATCCAACGGCGACCGTCGACTCCCGCCAAGAACAACCCTTCACATTCGACGACCCAGATCGCTCCACCTGGCGCGCGTGCATTGGACAGCATCCCATCAGACGCCAGAGGCCTATGGCCCGTCGTGTCCGCCAACCAACGCTCGACACGTGAGCCGCCGCTTCGTCAAAAGCGCGCACGATCCGGCGCCCCTCTTTAATGCAGAAAATCTCGCCCTGATTCGCTGGTGCCATCCAGAAAAAGACAACGGATTGCCCGGGGACACGCCCGACGATATCTTTGGAAGAGAGCTCACTTCGGGTGACCCGGCAGACCACTCTTGACCCGACCCGTCAGCTGGTCGGGATGAGAGTGGGGGGCTAATGATGATGCTCGATATCGATGATCTTCCAGATCATGACACGTGACAGATGACGTATCCCATAGCATGTAAGAAAGGACCTATAGGGGCCGACCAGACTGCTCCTATGCTCGTCCTACTGACGAGGCTGGCTCGCCTCCTCGCCCAGTACAATTGACCTCCTCGGCCTCCCAGCTCATTCCCGAGCTACCGCAGAAACAAGATGTCTCGGCTCTCCCGCTCGTCCGCGAGCTCCCCCGCCGAGGTCATCTTCCTCGGTCCATCGACCGACCAACGGCACCGCTCACAGGCGCAACCGCCATCCCGTGAATATCGCCATGCGCGATATCTCCGCCGGCCACATCCCACGTTCCACACCACCATGATCCCCCATTAACGAGCCTGTCTCGCCATTGATGGGAGGTCCCGCTCATCACGTGGGCGTGACGTCGGGAGCATAACGGCCGGCGTGATTCTCGCGTCTACTGCACCTGCTGCCACCACTATTTAAACCCCTCTTTCAGACGGTCAAGGTAATCTATTTTTACTCCACTAAGCCGTTACTCTACTCCGATCTCTAGACTAACTTGATCGTCGGAGGGTCCTCGGTGGTACACCCACCCTGGGACTTCCTTGCAGGTAACTCGGCAACCACAACCTCAACTTCAACCCATTGAGATCCACACACTTCAGGAGCGACAACCTCCAGACCCAATCTTAGCCATCCATCGCAGACATCATCAATGGGAAGCAACATCTGAAGGAGAATCCACCCTCCATCACTTCCCCATTTATCAACACCGATCATCAGGATTTCCTTAACGAGGTTGATATCGCCCTCGATTTGGCTAAAGAGATTCTCTTTATTTCTAGATGAGCCAGGTTTTGATTTTGCCTCTTTTAGTTGCAATAACAATGGAAGAAAATTTTCGACAACTTTATCTTCTGACATCCTGAAATTAAGAGGACAAAGAAAGAAAAACAGTTTGACAAATTAAGATGAACATCTTAAAACAGGCGTAATGAATTACCAGAACAATAAAAGGGCTAAGCAGGAAAAATATAAATAAATAAAAACTACTCAATTTAAATGGGTTATAAAAGAGAACGATAACATGCGAGTCCCCCTTGCTAAGAAATAGAAAAAGTGCGGGAAGGTGAAATTGCACAGCATAACAAGATAGCAATTATAAAATCTGAAATTATTTTGAGAATAATTATATGAAAATAATAATTTTATAATTATGGACAGAATAATCTAAGCAATGGTCAATATAACTGATTTAATTTTCAAATTTCAAATTTGCTATATTTGGAATGAATGAATCATATTATTTTGATTGAATATTTTTCAGCTATCTTACCAATTTTTTTAAAATAAGGCATATATCTATTTTAACCTACCAATATATACATAGACCTTAATTTTTGTGTCCTAGCAATAAAAAAATTAAATAAAAAGAAAACATAAAGAGAAGGAGGGGACTTAAATTCGAGATTTGAGACACCGAGGAGGTGACTTAACTGGTTGCCGCGCCTCATCTTCTGCAAAATCTCACGAACTCCTTTTGGATCTCAGTTTAGGTAAGAACCTGCCTTTTATTTAAATTTATAGTTTCGTAAAAAGTAGAGAGAAAGGGTGAGAGAGAGGATGGTTGTTGTTGGTGTAGCCATCGTCGTAATCGATTTTGATCGATTGCGGTAAGGTTGAAGCCGCCATGGCTTGATCTAAGGTTTCGTTAGTTTAGAGTCGAGAGAGATGAGAGTAACACAAGAATAAGTTACGATGACTTTTTTTTAGAAAGAGTTTGGGTTTGGATCACCGACTCGACCAGTTTCACCTTAACCCACTACATGATTAGTAAATTAGTGATTTTCTAAGAATTGAAAATTTTATTTCAGCCCTCCTAGCTTTAGTATATATTTTTTAAAACCCTAAAATCATATAAAACATGTTATGTGAATAATAAAAAACATTACACTAAAATTTCTGAATAAAATATGAATAATTATGTCTTTTAATTGGTTTGTATAGTATTGGGTATACATTCCTTAGTATTTAGATCTAACAAATATTTTGATCTATTTATTAATTATATATTATATCTTTTCCTTAGAGCCATCTATTGAGAACTAAATAGTGATGTTGAAGTTTATCAACTCAGTTAGGTTTGTGCGGTAACTGTAAGTGGATACATTTCTTTTAACTAGTTCATATGTTATTGCTTGCTAATTAATGACGTGCTTATTCGATATTTGATATCAATCTAGATAATACGTTTATTGTCTTTACCATATATAAATCGACATGTTTTTTCATATAGTGTTAAGATGCATACGACTTGGTGATTTTAATTATAATTTGTGCCTTGAGCACGTGGTTGGCTATATTTACATACACACACATTACTTTGGAAATGAAAGTTGCCATATGCGGCTCGTAGGTTAATACATGTATTAGTTGGGAAAACAAAGTAGGTTATATTTAGGCTAGTAGTTAGTCCCAGTGGGATTATAGCATGGGCCAAAAGGAAACTTAACCGCGGGTCATAACATGCGGTTCTTCCTATCATGGGCTATCTGTGGTGGCGTTTCTTTATGACAACCGAGCTAGAGGTGTTGACCGTATTTAGTCGTAACCTGCTAGTTTTTTTTTGTGCATGAAAAATATATTTTCTCAAATATTTCATTTTTCTACAAGACTTCTGCCTAAACTAATATTATCATTGCTAGTACAATTGATTGCTTCATGTTTTGTTATTTTCTAATTTATTATAAATGCTTTTGACATGTATCTATTTTTTTATTGAGCGTTATAGTTCACCCTCTTTTATATGTGGCTGCTAATCTCAATGCAGGGCAGTTTTTTGAAGGAGTTTTAGTAGAGCCTAAGATGCATCTTGGCAGCTTGTGGATTTTGTAGTCATATTACAAATAAATAATTTAGTTATCTCTCTATCAAGTTGCTAGAATAAACTTTTTATTATGGTAATAAGTCCACTCTATGACTTGGATTCTTATTGTGGAATTTAAAACCACAATTTATGTTATTTTAGGGATGATTTTTTTTTTATCTTATAGAGATCTTGTTAGTTGCGTCTTACGGTCTTATTGTCGAGATCGCGACATGTCACATGTTTGTTGGTTGTATTTATATATCTGGATTTGGGGCATGACAGAAATTGTATCAGAGCTTAGGGAATTTGATGACGTCTAGGTTGTATTGGTTAGCTTCGATTTCTAATTTCAAGAATTTGTTTATGACTAGAATGTAAATTTTAAAGATTGGTCGAGTATCGATTTAGAAATAATTTTGCATCTTATAATATTTGATGTTGTTTAGAGTTGACTTTCCATGAGAGCCATTATGTTATATGAAGATCATGAGAGAACTTGATTACTGATTAGAAGCCGAAAGGAAAAATTATCAGATAATAGTCTGACCATTGAGGATATGTTTTATGAAAATTTGAAGTGTTTCGTGATATATTTGTGAAGGATTATTGATGTATGGTTTAGTATAAATTATTATGCAAAATAGTTTAAGTATAATTAGGATTAGATTTCTTGGGATCTTTTTGGGGATATAAGAGAACCCTACAACTTATATAACATAGCTAAACTTATGCTGGAAATTTTTAAAACAATTTTCTAACTATTGTTCCTATGACACCCATATGTTATGGGAATGAATGAGCTTGCTCAAGGTATGTGATATGAGTAAGACTACCGAAGGTATAGAATTTCGGATTTAGATATTGGTTAAAATATTTTATAAGCCGAGGAATGATCATAAATTAGGGATTAGGGATGCGAGTGTTTATCATTGTAATGGAGAATATGATATTTAATGTAAGTTAGAATGTGCGCAAGAATTGTTTTATCGTAGAATTTATTTGAGTTGATATCTTATTGTATAATGATAGATTAAGAAAAATTGTTGATATATGTGGAGATATGCTGGAGATAGAAAGATAAAATTCTTGAAGTATATTGCGGAAATATAATGATATTTATTTAGTTCATCATTAACGGACTTGTATACCATTACATGGGAGAAATTGTATATATGTGATGACTGGTTGATGCATAATGATTTTATGAATCAAAACTTATGTAAGTAAAGAGTTATATGTTGATTATCTTTATATGATTTATCATACTTAAAATTAATGATGATGATAATAGTAGTTTCAGAATTGACATTATAATATTTCTATACGTGCATGTATGTATTTGTTGTTCTAGAGTATATAACGACTGCTTGTAATTGCTATTTATAGGATATTTTACAATAATATTATCGATGAGATTTTAAAAAACCCGATCGATCTATAAATTAGAACCATTTTTTTGCACGTGTTATGCATGTGGCATATAGTATTTTCATAAATAATCATATACTTATAAACTAAATTATCATAAATGTTATATATATATATATATATATATATATATATATATATATCAACTGTTGTTTAGTAAATATTATTTAGCTTTAAGAATAAATAAATTATATGGTAAATGCTGTAATATGTTGTTTTGAAAAAAAATGCTATTTTTTGGGGAAAAAGAGAGGAAACAAATTGTTGTAACTTGAATATTTGTTAATTTTATTATTGTGAAATTTTAGTTTGTATCAAAAATTTGATGTGATTTAGTTATACCAAAATTTATTTTAGTTTTCATTAAAATCTAAATACTAGGTATAAATATTTAGGTACTTTGAAAAGATTTCCATTTTTTTAAAAGAAAAATATTGGCATAATTAAAAAAAGAATTTGATTTGATTTTTTAAAAAATAATTTTTGGGACAATAAGGATGAAATTTTAATTTGAAATGTTTCATTTTGGCAAATTTCATCTCTTTTGAAGATACTAATTAGTTTATAATTTACTTAGATTTTATGGGACGTTAAAAAAAACACTATCTATTTGTTCTTTTATCTTTTATTTTAAGTTATCGTATTTGCATATTTGTAGCAACATTTATAAACTATGATGTGTACTTTAGTAGACTATAAACAAGCCAGATTAGTTTAAAACTCTTTTCTACCCAAGTGTTAAACTTAGTTATTTTAATATGATACCTAAGATAAAATTTTGATTTTATGTAGATATTGATATCATTTCTCATTTTATGACTACTATTCCAAATTTTTGGTGTATTTGTTAGTTGCATTTACTTTTTTGCATATAATAAAATATGATTTTAAGATCCTGGTATAATATTCGTTTCAAATATTGTTCTTAGTATTATATTTTGATGTAGTTTGAGTAATTTATTTACATTCATTTTTAAGTCCCCTTCTATCAAAATTATTTTTATTAAGCCTCAATATGATACAATTATTTTATGTTAAATGGTACAATTTGATTTCTTAATTTATGGATGGTTAATTTTCTGTTCACTGATGATATTTATTTTATTGTATTTAAATCTTTTTGAAAAACAAAATAAGGTGAAAACCCAAACAGAAAGTTGACTATGATTCTACAATTTTTTTTAAAGAGAATTCTAAATTTATCAAAATCTTGTTCTAGATAACTTGCACAGTTTCTTTCCTTAAAAAAATATGAATACGGAATCTTTTATCTTGTGAATGATTTTTCCTTATAAGTTTGGTTCTGTTGAGTTTTAAATGTAAATTCTTCAAATTGTGTTAACATTCATTTTTCCCTCTAAAAATAAAAAGGGAAGAAAAGTATAACTAAAGTTTTTCTTGTAATACAACTTAGATAATATCTCATTTGAATTTTAAATTCTATCTCATACTAAAAAGTACAACTACTTCATCAAAATTATTTTGGAAATCTTTCTCCCCCACGTATATGAGAATTTATGGCTGGCATATGATCAGAAATGCATTATTGTAACTCTATTTGTTCATATGGTTAAGTTAAACATGTTATTTTTTTGTAATTACTATGAATCGTTATAGATGTATTTCATTTTTATTTTGTATACACAGTAATAAGTTTTGTATGGTGTAGAGATAAAGTTCTTTTCAGATGAAGATCGTTGAGTTGTATCTAGTTTTAAATGATATGCATAAAGCATAGTATGTTAAATTCAAGTTGATTATTTTTAGCATCTTTTTATAACTGACCAATTAGAAACGTAGTCTATTTATAGAGAATATTATTTGTAATTATAGAATTGTGATTGAATTGTTGGAAAAGTATTTGCAAATTGATGAAGTTTGATTATATCAACTGTCATTATAAAATGACTTTGTTGTTAAAGTATTTTATGGTGAATAATGTAAATCCTTAAGTTGTTGATCGGAAGTACAAACAACAAAGTTTGGTCATAAGATTTCTACTGCAGTATATATTGATTCATGAGAAATTTCTGATGCAGGGTTAGTTAGAATGATTATTCGATTGGAAGGAGAAGTTAAACTTAAACATGAGATGCATTACATCTCTTAGCAGTATGGGAAGAGTCGTATTTGTGGCTTGTATTTTTATTTTTATTTATTTATTTATTTTATTTGTTTTTTCCTCTTTTGTTGTCTAGGTTGCAAAATGTGCTTCTTTTGTTGTTGGTTTTTTTTCATGATCAATTTCCAGTATTTCCATATTAGAATAGATCTTTCACCGCTCCTGGTCTGAATAGAATAAAATATAGTGAAGATCAAGTTTCTGTAAGATTAGGGTCTTTATCAAACTTATTCTGAAAAGATCTTTCAATCAAAAAGCCCTAAAGGAAAATGCAAGATAATGAAAATATATCGATATTATTCATGCATCAAGACAAACTAAATTTTGAAGACTTTCTTTCTTATTAAGCTTAACGAAGATGGGGTTACTAATAAGAAGCTTGAAAAACGACAAGGGCAATACTACTTGTTCGTGTATCAAGCGATGTCAAGTTTTGAGGAAGAAACTTTTTATTAGTAGGGTAAACTGTAAAATCTGAAATTATTTTGAGAATAATTATATGGAAATAATATTTTTATAACTATGGCAGAATAATCTAAGGAATGGTCAATATAACAGATTTAATTTTCAAAATTCAAAATTTACTATATTTGGAATAAAACCATGATATTATTTTGATTGAATATTTTCAGCCATCTTACTATTTTTTTTAAATAAGACACATCATTTTTACCTACCTATATATACATAAAACCCTAATTTCCGTGTCCTAGCAATAAAAAAATTAAATAAAAATAAAACATAAAGAGAAGAAGGCTACGTAAATTCAAGATTTGAGATATCGAGAGGGTGACTTGACTGGTTGCCGTGCCTCATCTTCTGCAAAATCTCTCGAGTTCCTTTCGGATCTCGGTTTAGGTAAGAACCTGCCATTTATTCAAATTTATAGTTTCGTAAAAGTCGAGAGAAAGGATGGTTGTTGTTGGTGTAGCCATCGTCGTAGTCGATTTTGATCGATTGTCGCAAGGTTGAAACCGCCATGGCTTGATCTGGGGTTTCGTTAATTCAGAGTTGAAAGAGATGAGAGGAACGCGAGAATGTGTTATGATGATTTTTTTTTGAGAAAGGGTTTGGGTTTGGATCCGGGTCGAGTTTAAGTTCAATTACTTGCCCGATCCAATAAACCCCAAAGCTTTAAGATAGATATTTGGGTTGTGCTTTGGATTCAGATCCAAACCGACCTGACCAGTTTCATCTTAACCCACTACATAATTAGTAAATTAGTGACCTTTTAAGAATTAAAAATTTTATTTCAGCCCTCCGAGCTTTAGTATATTTGTTTTAAAACCCTAAAATCATATAAAACATGTTATGTGAATAATAAAAAACATTACACTAAAATTTCTAAATAAAAGTATGAATAATTATGTCTTTTAGTTGATTTGTATAGTATTGGGTATATATTCCTTAGTATTTAGATCTAACACATATTTGGATATATTTATTAATTATATGTTAGATCTTTTTATTAGAGCCGTCTATTGAGAATTAAAGAATGACGTAGAAGTTTATCAACTCAGTTTGATTTGTGCGATAACTGTAATTGGATACATTTCTTTTGGCTAGTTCATATGTTATTGCTTGTTAATTGATGACGTGCTTATTCGATACTTGATATTCAATCTAGATAATACGTTTATTGTCTTTAGCATATATAAATCGGTATGTTTTTTCATATATATAATGTTAAGATGCATACGAATTGGTGATTTTAATTATAATTTATGCCTTGAGCACATGATTGGCTATGTTTAGAGAATACACACACAAATTCTATTTTGAAAATAAAAGTTATCATATGCGTCTCGTAGGTTAATACATTTATGAGTTGGGAAAACAAAATAGATTACATTCAGGCTAGTAGTGTAGTCTCAGTGGGATTATAGCGCTCTCCGTAAAGCAATATCATCGTAGGTTATAACATGCGGTTCTCCTTACCACGGGTTATTTATAGTGTCATTTCCTTATGTCAGCCGAGGTAGAGGTGTTGACCGTAGTCAGTCGTAAGCTGCTAGTTTTTTCGTGCATGAAAATTATATTTTCTCAAATATTGCATTTTTATTCAAGACTTCTGTCCAAAGTAATATCACCATTGCTAGGACAATTGATTGCTTTATGTTTTGTTGTTTTCTAATTTATTATAAATGCCTTTGACATGTATCTATTTTCTTAGTGAGCGTTATAGCTCACCCACTTTTGTATGTGGCTGCTAATCCCAATGCATGATAGTTTTTAAAGGAGTTTTAGTATAACCAAGGGTGCACGTTATCATGACAGCTTGTGGTGTTTTGCAGTCTTGTTACAAATAAATAATTTAGTTCTCTCTATCAAGTTTGTAGAATAAACTTTTTTCGAATAAGATATTTTATTTAAGTATTATTATAAAAAGTCCACTCTATGACTTGGAGTTTTTATTGTGGAATTTAAAAACAACATTTATGTTATTTTAGTGATGATTTTTTTAATATTATAGAGATCTTGTTAGTTGCGTCTTACGGTCATATTGTTAAGATCGCGACATGTCACACATTTGTTGGTTGTATTTATATATCTGGATTTGGGGCGTAATAGCCCCTTTACCAAGAAATAAAAAAAGTGCATGAAGGTATAATTGCAAAGCATAACAAGATAGCAATTAAGGCCTTAACGAAGGAAAAGGAATTAAGTGCAAGACAAGTATAACAAGAAAATGACAATAGATTGAAAACAAGAATAACTCAAATTTGAAACATATAAGTCGGACATGGGATGCGATTATGTATATCCAATTTCGGATTCTTTTTTGTCGA
Source organism: Agapanthus africanus (assembly GCA_030015575.1). Taxonomy (NCBI): domain Eukaryota; kingdom Viridiplantae; phylum Streptophyta; class Magnoliopsida; order Asparagales; family Amaryllidaceae; genus Agapanthus; species Agapanthus africanus. The sequence goes on from JASDDO010000022.1 coordinate 547,972,063, forward strand.
TGGATGATAGAAGGCCTATAAATTTATGAGTTGTAGGGCTCCTTAATTCATACTGAATTCTTCTTTCCCTGTCGCATCCTATAAAATTATATAACCTGTAAACACAGATATAAGTGTTGTTTTCTGGCATAAACATGGGGTATTGGACAAGGAAATTCTTCAAAATCCTGACATGACATGGATATATCCCGAATATACATGCATTTAACTTGCATAACAATTGATGTTTTGGTTACTAATATATAAAAGAACGGTTAAGGAACAAATTTGTTGTGTCCAATTAAGCAGGTGCACGCATGCTAGTGTGTACATCGAAGTAGTGATTATAAAGGAAAAGATCCATTTCGATACATAGGGATGTGCATAATCATACCAACATATACTTTGAAACCGGATTAAAAAGATTCCTACTCAGAACAATAAGTTTGGGTGCCAAAGACACTTATCAATCTTATTAAGATAGAAACTAATTATACACAAATTAAACATTTCAATAAATAAAACAATATATTTGCATTTTGTCGAACCTCTTTGGGGCCTTAGTTAAGATTACAGTTGTGGAACTCACCTGCTACACTCTTGAATCCAAAGGCGATCGAGATGTGGAAATGTAGCCGGTTGTCACAACTCTTCAATCTTCTAATGCCAAAACCAATCTGCAAATATCGCAGAAGTCCGAAAGAAAGGTAAAGAGTTGAATAGAGCGAAGAAGAGCAATGAAAAAAACAATGCTTCCCTTTTTATCTTATGGTCAACTAAATGACTATCAAAATACCTTACTTTAAAAGAGATGAAAACAAAAGGAGAGAATAAAAGCAAGCATTTTGCTTTGCTTTGCTGACATCCAAAATAAAAGTGGATTCTTGCAAAGAGGAGTTGAAGAGATCATGCTTACTTGGATTCATTAAAACTTTATAGTGTTGTCTGGCTCAAAGCACATGGAAATTAATTTGAGACTTCAGGATATAATGCATTGAACTCAAGGGAATTGAACATTTTCTTCCTTCTTAGTTATTAGCTATTGGAAACTTCTTGATGGAAAAGAGTGTGTTTTCTAACATTCTAGGTTGAAACTTTTCATGAAATTAAAGCAGATGGACACATGGTATTAAATGAAACTAGCAAGTATTATGATCAAAGTGAACCGATTGTCACAAGGGGCTAAAAATGCGAAAAAGAAAACAAAGGGCGCCATAACACTATTTTTTTATATTTAAAACAAAGGTATGAAGCCCAAATTTTACATATATATTAACATAAAATAAAGTTACAAAAAGAAAAGGTACAAATGAATAAGATCAAGATTCTAACAAAATAATAATTCCAGAGCAGATAGTGCATTCCAATTGCGAGCAATTGATCCACCATAACGCTATTGCTTGCGTTGGAAAGATACAAGAATACGGAAAAGAAAATAAAATGGAAGGAAAAGTGAAAGGGATCTTCTTCTTTTTCTTTTCCCTTATTTAGCTTAAAATTTAAGCCAAATAATAGTTGTAAGCAAATTGAAAAGAATTTGCCATATTAAAGGAACAAGATACACATAAATTTGGGGACTAAGAACAGAATATATCGATCACAAAGTCACACGTCCCCACTTAGATTTTATGGGAAAAGATATTCCTTGATGTGGTGCCATATTATGGGATGCTGGGTTCATAAACAAAACTCTAGGATACTAATGCCCATGTCTTTATGCAGTATATCGTCTGGCAATAGGTTGTGGGTTCAGTTCCCCTCCTGCATTTTAATTACATTAAGTATAAATTTTATTAATGAGAAACTCACTACCGCGGAGGGGGTCATTCGTAATGGTCAGAACCATTATCTAAACCCTTACTGGTAACGGTTCTAACCGTTACACAACCGTTACGAATAGTCCTGTCACCAGAAGTTTGGCAACGGTTTCAACCGTTAAGAACGGTTGGAACCGTTATCATATAGATGTACAGGTTAATGATATATGAAATATATCAGATATCAGCTACCTATTGGTAACGGTTGGAACCGTTACCAATATCTAGTCGTTACCAATATGTATATTTTAGATATCATTACCATGTGTTAACCGTTACTAACCTCTATGGTAACGGTTCTAACCGTTGTTAAAGAGGTAACGGTAACGGTTGGAACCGTTACCAATATGTAAATATATTTTTTTAAAAACTTGAAACATTCTGCGTGCGCTGCTTTCATTTACAGCCGGCAATACAAAATAATAATACCACCAAATCGCACGCAATTATAATAATCAACAAATAATATGAAAGAACACAGAAAAACACAGATAATAATATACAAATATCCATAATATACATCTCAAATAATATACGAAAAGTAAATAATACAAAACAAATGTTTATATCTAAGGTCATTGGGACGATCCATCTCCATCCCGTGACCTAAAGATTTCCCTGTCTCGTCTCGTAACACCCGCCGCATGGCCTCCTGCTGCTGCTGCGTCAGTTGCTCGACCCGCTCCGTAAGCGTCTGCAGCTGCTGTTACGTCTACTGATGAACCTCCTGCTGCTGCGCCATCTGCTCGTGGAGCGATCGAATCTCCTCTACCGTCGCTGTTGCCGCATCTAGGTCATAGTGTACTCGTGGACGCCTCACGCCCGACAATGAGTCGGTGGGTCTCAGGACCAACCCCGCACTTATGCCCACTGTGATGCCCACCGGATAGCTCGTCGATGACATGGGCAATGGCAGTAATCGGGTTGTTGGGGCCAAGTCCTAAGAGGGTCGTCCTCTCCTGGAACTGGCTCTGTAAAAAGTATATATAATTATATAGATATGTGTTAACTTAAAATATATAATCGACTTGATTATATGAAACTTACCATGTACTCGCCGGTGCCCTTCTGTAATACGGCCCATCCAACGGCAGGATTGTATCTGGCAGGATCTTTCTTTTTCTGCGATATAATTAGTATTTATTTTAATAAGTAATTTGTGATAAAGAAAACATATAGTTTTAAGCGTCGAAGTACTCACGAGGAGGTACTGTGTGCTGACCTGCGTGTGCTTCCCTTGGATCGGGACAACGCGGGATCTCACACGGTATCACATAGCCTTGCAGATATAAAAATGATTATATTATATTTCAGAATATGATTTCATGTTCTATTTTTATAATTTTTAAAATTAAATTTTTATTTGAACATCGGTGCGAGAAAAGTACTTGACCAGCCGCGGCCAATCAGGTTTCGGGACATCCGCCGCTATCTGATCCATCATCGGTCCCCGCTGCTCCTCAGTCGCCACGACCCAGGCATGATAGTAAAGCTTCTTTACATCACATCGGCGTATTTTCTTGATATTCTACATCTCGTCTATAACCCAGGCAAGGGCGCGATGTGTATCGAATGACATGCACGACATCCTCGCTGAGAACGCCGATGAACCTGTAATGTCGTCGGGCCTGAAATTATATATATATATATATATATATATATATATATATATATAACGACGATTGAAATTGAAATGTTTAAAAAAATATGTGATACCGTGCCACGTTCAAAAAAAGCTCGGGCATAGCAGTCTGGCACGGGTCTCACCTAAGATGGAGCGGGTACCGATGGTTTGTATGAACCTCGTAGCACATATAATCCCTCCACTTGGTGGCGTTATCGTCAACAAGCACACCCTTCTCATTGAACATCAGCGTTCAGGGTCCGGTTCCATCGACTGGCCTAGAGCTGGAGGGGTTAGAACGAGCCCTCTTCCTAACATTGCTGGAGCCTGCAAAAAGATATATATACAGACACAATATTATAATATTCACAGAGAGAGAGAGAGAGAGTGTGTGTTTGTATAGCATTTGACAAATTTAAATTACAATCGTTGTTTAAAAGCTTTTAAGCAATAACGATTATACCTGCCCCTGATGTCCCTGGCTTGGTACTAGAACCGACGCCAGACGCCATTCCCAGTAGAACGTGGATCTACAAACAATAAACTGTTAGATAATTCAATAGAATTTAATAGATAACTATACTATAATGATGCATTAAATTTTAAATGAGTAAACTATATACCAGGTTCAGGAGTGACTGGGGTGTCCGGATTTGCTGGGGCACTAGTAGGGATAGACGGATCTGCTGGGGTTGCTGGTGCGCTAGTAAGGGTAGGCGGATCTGCTGGAGCTGCTGGGGCATCCTCATCGATGGCCGGATCTACTGGGGCCGGCATGGAACTCTGGCCAAGCTAGACTAGACTTATTTTCTTCTGACGTCCAGATCTTCCTGGGCCTGCCATGCCCTACATATATATCCAAATATTATTTTTTCTGACGTCCAAATTTGCAGGGCCCATTCTCGACGGCTATGAAGATTATCAGGGGCCGAGAGCAAATGCTCATAGCTCGGAAGTTGGATTCTTCTTCCAAGCAAGATGATGACATTAACAGTTCTATATTGGATGTCGAGGATAACGTCTGTCGAGGATTAGACTTCTATCCCATTAAGAATATATATAGCAGACACACATTCGCTTGTGCTTTCATCTATTTCGAGAAAATTTCGGCAACACCTCCCCTTTATTCTCCGAATACACTGTAAAAGAAAAAATGATCATTTATGCTGTCAAACAACATTGAAAAGAGCATCTAATTTATCTTTGTATACGGAGAACAAGCAGAAAGATACCGACAAAATATCTCGAAATGAATGAACGTGTTTGTTTTATACAATCCTAACTTGTCCACACTGGACAAATCTATCGGTTATTATACGATAAATTTTCTCGTCACATATACTACATGACGGTTGTAGTATCGAATGATACCATTCGATATTGACAACCTTTGTGTAAAACAAACGCATGTTAGCCGATAGATGGGGTTTAAGACGCGTAAATTAGTTTCGATTGATGAATTGGTTTAGATATATATATGCTTTTAGTATTAGTATTCAATTGACGAATTTGTTAAATTTAGTTTCAATTGATGATTTAGTTTAGGTGCATGTGTATGCTAAGTAGCATGTATTCGGATACAGGACACGATACCTTAAAATTTGGTCAATTTTCCTAAACGCTATAAATTTGCTTAATTTTACTAATTACACTAAAATACTCTTAACTATTGTTATTTTTCACTAAATTGCCTTAATTTTCCCCCTAAATGACCTACTTCTTCAATTTTACTTATTTAATACATCTAATTATTGTTGTTTTTTCATAAAACTATCTTTAAAATTTTAATTAAAACCCCCCATTTGTTTAGTTTTACTTTTTTCATTAAAATACCCTTAACTATTGTAGCCTTTTTACTAACATACCCTTAACTATTTTTATTTTCACTAAACTATCTAAAAGAATTCACTAAAATACCATAATCTTAACCTTAACACTTAACCCAACCACCCTCATCAATTAACCCTAACCCTAGCACCTATCCCGAAACCTAACCCTAACACTAACACTAACGCTAACCTTAACCCCTAACATCTTCATAAACCTAACCCTAACCCCTAACAACAACAACATTAACAGCAGCAGCAGCAACAACAAACAGCAGCAGCAGCAACAACAATTAACCACTCGATCTTCTCAGAATTTCAACAAAAAAACCCTTAATCTTTACAAATCAAATTCAAATAACCGCGTATCTTGGAGACGAGTCGGCTGAATTGTTGGCAGCCACGAAGGCGAGACGGCGAGGGCTTGATCGCGAGCTAGGAGTTCAACGGGGGCTCGATCGCGAGTTAGGAGTTCAACGAGGCGGAGGCGAGGCGGTGGGGGCTCGACCAGGGGGGTGAGGCAGCGGGGGCTCAACCAGGGGGGCGAAGCGATGACCGAGGAAGCGAGGTGGCAGGGGCTCGATCGCGAGCTAGGGCTTCGACGAGGCTTGATCACGGAGGTGAGGCGGCGGAGGCTCGACCACGGAGGCGCGGCGGCGGTGGAGACGAGGAGAGGAGGTGGGAGATTTTGTTTCCAATTTTTGGGAGAGGAAAAAGAAAAGGTCTTGAGGAGGAATTAGGGAAAAATTGGTGTTTTATCTTGACATAGTTGTTGGACCCGTCATATATTGGCATTTACGGCGGTTCCAACCACCACCAATGCTATGCCAACCGTTACGAGTAATTGGTAGCGTTTAGAACCGCTATCAATGCCTCATTGCTATTGAGCACATTTGTGATAGTGACTTTTGGACTCAGTGAAAAATGACAAATCTCATTAGAAGCTTCGTACATGTCGTGGTTTCAATTCTCACCATTGGCTTAATTATTTTTTCATTTTAATTATATTATGCATAAATCCTTTGTGTGCTTTTTGTAAACAATAACATTCGGTCTCAATGAATAATACCAAGCTAATAAAAACTTTTAAACAAAATCTCAATAGAAGGTTTGTTATAAGCCGTGTCCTCTCACCAAAAATCCTAGGTCCGCCCCCGTGTACCACATACACACGTTATTATGAATTCAACCAGAGTAGATTGTTTTGGTTGTGCAGTATCTTGGCACAAATCCCTCCTAAGAGGTATCTGTTGATTTTGTCTGGCCCAAAGAAGAAGCCCAAGATCTCCCAAACCAAGCCCAGCAGGAGCCCAGCAGAACGATCTTGAAAGTGCACGTGAGGAGCACGACCCACGGCGTTATTGTGCATTCCTCAGCCACGTGGCAGCTCGTAACTGGGTCCAGCGACGTGGAGAACTTTGAACGATAGGAGGCCGGCGCAGGTGAGCATGGGCGCTTGGATGCGCACGTGTCGCAATCGAGAAGACTCCGCTTACTGGAGATTTGGGTAGCGCGTGCGGCAGCTCTTAGCGGGTCAGGTTTGCTGATTGAAATCCGAATGAAGCTTAATTGTCCTCCAAGTCTTTGCTTTCACTATAAGTAGTTATGTTTCAGCTAGGGTTTATGGATGCCTAATCTATTGTAATCCATCTAAAGTGGCCAACCATTAACCCTAGAGAGTTGGAGGGAAAAGGAGAGAACTTTGTGAGTGATTTGGTGATGGATCTCTGGATCTCCTTCACATGTTATCTTGCAACGAGTGGAGACGAGCGGCTGAGATTGAGTTGGAGGTTGCCTCCTGAAGCGTGAGGATCTCAATGGGCTTGAAGTGGTTGGGGCCGAGCTACCTGCAAGGAAGTCCCGGGATGGTTGTGCCACGGAGGACCCTCCGACGATCAAGTTAGACGGGCTAAATGGGCAGAGTAACGGTCTATTGGGGTAAAATTGGCTTACCTAGCCATGGGTAGGCGGGCGCGAGATTTACGCCGGCCGTTACGCCCCTGGCGTTACGCCCGCGTGAAAGGCGGGATACCCCATTAATGACGAGATATGCTCGTTAATGGGGGAACGCGATGGCGTGAAACGCGGGATCGTGAACGACAGATATCTCGCGTCTGGCGAGATTCGCGGAGCCGTGGCGGAGATGCCTGTGATCAGTGCTGTGGGTCGGTCGATGAGACCGAGGAAGCTAGGCTTGGTGGGAGGCTCAGGAACGAGCGAGAGGCCGAGCGAGCTTGATTTTGTGATAAACTGATGGAACTCGGCGTGTGGGAAGGCTCGGAGGCGAGCCGAAGGTCGTTTGTAAGGTGAGCATGGGAGTGGTCTGGAAGGCTACCAAAGGTTGGGAACATCCTCGGGTCGAAGGCCCAGGGTATGCTTCCAACGTACAGTTCTTGATCCTTTTTCGTAGGCTTTGGGACACGACACTTGCCACGTGTCATGATCTGAGGAAACCCCGGTATCGAGTATCATCATTAGCCCCCCACTCTCGTCTCGACCTATTAATGGGTCGGGTCGAGAGTGGTCTGACTGATCACCCGGGGTAAGCCCCTGTTTGAAGATATTGTCGGTGCGTATTCCCGGGCAATTGATTGTATTTTCTTGATGACGTCAGCAAATCAGGGGAGAGATCTCGCATTAAAGAGGATGTGCCGATTCGGGCGTACGTTCATTGGAGCGAAAGGTCACGTGTCCGACGCTGGTTGGCTGACGTGACGAGCCGCTGGTGTTCTCGCGCCCGATGGGACGCGCCCAATGCGCGTGCGACAGGTGGAGCGTCAACGGCCGCTGAATGCGAAGTGCCATTTTGGCGGGAGACGATCGGCGCCGCCGGATGTGTTTACCGATTGCTATAAATAGAGGTGGGATTCCCCCGAGGGTCCTTCACTATAATTTCCTCTTCCCTCGTTGTGTTAGCTCGGCGCTCTTCCCTCTAGGTCAGATTTCCTGCGTTCTTCTCTCGGACGTTCCCTTCATCTGCTCAGGTTAGATGTCTTCCTCTGAGGAGTTTGTCGAGGTATTTCGGGTAGAGTCTAGGGAGTCTTCTGCAGCTTCCTCCTCTTCGTCCAGGTCGGAATCTTCCCGGGAGGTTAGGGTTAGTCGCGCTTCTCGGGGTCATGCAGCGGGGACGGTCCCCAAAGCGTAGGTCAGGGGCGTCCGTGACGCGTCATCCATATTGAGTCATGCGGATGAGCTTGCCACTATCCGGGCTCGCTTCCACATTCCTCCCGGCTACTCGCTTCGTCTGGCCGGGGAGGGGGAGAGGGCAGACCAGGTACGGGGCAAGGAGATTGCCTTGTACCTGGAAGCCTTTTAGGACGGAATACGCCCGCCCTTCTCTCCCGAGGTGAGTGTGGCGTTGAATTTTTTTCAGTCAGCCCCGGGCCAGTTAGTGCCGAACTCTTGGAGGATTCTCCTTGGGTTTCTGGTCCGGTTGAAATTGCGGGCGATCCCTTTCAGTCTGAGCCTTCTGCTTTCCTTTCTCTGCTCCAAAAACCACCACGGCACTCGCAAGGACGAGCCGAGCTGGGTATACATTTCTTTTAAAAAGCACCAGGGAGGTGCTGCCTGGTCGGGGGTTGTCGTAGTACCCTTTTCCATCCACGAATGGAAGAAGAAGTTTTTGTTTGTCGGGCCACCCGAGTATGAGGATTGGCCTGTGCCCATCCAGTGGCACATGGCCAACTGCCCGCGGGTGAGGCGGTCGAATGATCCCGACACGGTAGCGGTGTCAGAGTGGGAGCCCCTCCCCCGGGGCGATGTGTTGCTGTCTGAGCAGGCCCTCAGTTGGGCCGGGCTCAGCCCCACTCAGTTTGCGGGTAAATTAGGAGTTTTTAGGCGACCTGTTTAGACTTGTGTATTCTTCCACTTTTTTGGCATTGCTAACTCCTTTGTATTTTCATCTTATGCAGAACCCATGGACCTACCTAAATTTTGGGCAGCCCTGGTCGAACAGAAGAAGGGGAAGAAGGCCGGAGGCGCCGGCCCCTCCCACCCGTCGTCGAGCCCGGTTCCACCGGCGTTCGCTCCGGCCAGGTGCTTGAGCGCGCCTCGGGCCCCGGAGTCCAGCCATGCGCCGAGCCGAAAATGCGATCGGGAGCAGGAGCCCCGGGTTTTTGAGGTAGGAGGCGAGACGGGTTCCCCCGCGTCTCTCCTTAAGAGGTACCATAGGACGGTGCCCCGTTCCCCGATCATCATGGACGAAGGGGAGCTTTGCTTCGAGGTGCCCTTGGGGCTTTCTGTCGCCGACAGCCTGCTCTCGGAGATGGAGAGGTCAGCCGGGGTCAGAATCCCTCAGGGGACCCTCAGGGCTTAAATGGCAGCCATAGCCCAGGAGGCCGTGCAGGTCAGTGTTCGCACCTTGCTCGGGTCTTCATTCAGTACTTTTTGTTCGCCAGATCGGGTGTCCCCTTTCTTTTTTTAACCCCTCCCTTGTTTTCTTCAGGTCCTCCAGCACTGCGCCCTCCATCGTCAACATGGAGGACGAGGAAATTGCCCCGACGATGCATATCGCGGGCGAGTCCTCCTCGCGGGAGGAGAGCTCGAGGCTGGAGCTGCAAGCGGCGATGGAGAGGTTCGCCGCCCTCGAAGGCCGGGTGGCTGCCGGGGATCGGGAGATCGCCAACTGCCGAGAGGCCGTCCGAGCCACCGAGGCTAAGTTGGAAGATTCCAGGGTGCTTGTCACCACCCTGAAGAAGACGGCAAAGGAAGGAGTGAGGCGTGCCGACCTCCGAGCGTCGAAGGTGGTGGAGAGCTACAAGAAGTCGGACCAGTACTACGCGACCTCGCTGAAGCTGCTGCCCTCGTTTGGCATGAGTCCTTCGACGCCGTCAAGGCCCTTGTTCCCCTCCGAAAGACGGCCGCACAGGACTGCTGAAGTCCTGGCGCTGAGGTTCGGGGCAGATGCTATTTGGTTTTATCCGTCTATCTCTCCGAAGATACCAAGTTGATTTATGGCACCTGGTATCGGAGGTTTAGATGGATGCGGCCGATGTAGCAGACTTCGTCAGATTCCCCCTCAAGGTGAGGGGTTTTTGATTGTGGGGACGCTCTTCCCTGCAGGCGCAAGCCCCTGCAGTTAATTACGCTACCGCGTCGCGGTAACAACTTTCTCCTTCTCCAGAATTTCACTTCGTGTCGTGTGTGTTTGTTTTGTTTGTGATTGCCCGTGGATTGTATACGGAGACTGAGTGATGTCGTCACCCGTAGGACGTGGATTAATCCAAATCCGTATTTAGTTAGATTTGGGTTTGGTGTTTTTTAGTTTAAGGATACGTTAGTCGCGTTGCGGCTAAGATCAACTTAAACGTTCGTCAAGGATACGTTAGTCTTGTTTTGGACTAAAATCGACTTGACGTAGTGATCGATTTAATATCTGGCCGTCGGGACTCGTCACCTCTCCGACGTCGCTGAGGGATTACAACGACAGGCGTCAGAGGAGTTCAGAGATGTACCCTTGAACCAAAGTTAGTTTGGAGTTTTATCGTTTATTTAAATATCTAAGGACACGTTAACCGTATTTGGGGTTAAAATCAACTTAGACGGGACCGTTTAGATCCGACAAAAGAGCGTTTGGGCCCTATTGTGCCAGTTTAGGGACGTGGTGGTCCATCGCCAGTTTAGGGACGTGGCGGTCCGATATTAGTTTAGGGACGTTTCGGTCCGTCGCCAGTTTAAGGACGTAGTGGTCCATCATTAGTTTAGGGACGTTTCGGTCCGATATTAGTTTAGGGACGTTTCGGTCCGATATTAGTTTAAGGACATTTCGGTCCAATATTCTCATTTTGGGGCAAATATTAGTTTAAGGACGTTTCGGTCCAATATTAGATGAGTGGTCGTTGGGACTCGTCGCCTCTTTGACGTCGTTGAGGAATTACAGCGACAAATGTCAAAAGAGTTCGGAGATGTACCCTCGGACCGGTCGTGACTTGGTTTATGAGAGGCATTTAATTTAAGGACTTACAGCCAGGATTGGGTTAAGTCCAACTTTTATTTTAGGCTCTGCCCGATTAAAAGAATCAAACTAAACAGGGCTCTGCCCTTTCATTATTTTGCGATCTGATTTGGGCCAGGCCCTTTTAAATAATGAGTTACAAAAACTCAGGAATTTTCTGAACAGGGCTTTGCCCTTTTATTTTCTGCAATTGGGCTAGGCCCTCTTAAGTAATGAGTTACAGAAACTCAGGAGTTTTCCAAACAGGGCTTTGCCCTTTTATTATTCTGCAATTGGGCCAGGCCCTTTTAAATAATGAGTTGCAGAAACTCAATAATTTTCTTGAGTTGGGCCAGGCCCTTTTGAATGATGAGTTGCACTTGTGCAGAAATTCAAGAATTTTCTTGATTTGAGAACAAAAAGTGCATAGCACTCTTGATCTAAATTTAGATCAAAGGAAAACAAGTTCTTCTTGTTTTCCTTGATTTTACAGAACCAAGGGTTCATATCAAGTGCAAGGCACTATTTATTATTCTTTGATTTTTCAGAACCAGGGGTTCATATCAAGTGCAAGGCACTATTTATTATTCTCTTTTATTATTCCCTTTTTAATTTTCTGTTCTTCAGAAATTTTACCTTCTCTTTTGTTCCTGATTAATCTTCAAGAGCTTTTTTTTCAGAAGTTTATCCTTCTCTCGATGATGATTGATTCTCCCTTTTGAATGAGGCTTGGGGTCTTATTTATAGTGCCCACAAATTTGTTGGATTTGTTAACAAAATCTTTCCTGAATAATTTTGGGAGTTTTCCCACCATTGGATCTCTGATCCAGGGGTTCCTGTTTTACAGGAGAACAGAAAAGATTTACTTAAATTTTCATTCAGTTGCTGCGCAACTCACCAGCGCGTGACACGTGTCGCGCATCCGGGCGCTTGCGCAGTTGCGGTTGCGCAACTGCGCAGACACGTGTCGCGCATCCGGGCGCTTGCGCAGTTGCGCTTGCGCAACTGCGCAGACACGTGTCGCGCATCCGGGCGCTTGCGCAGTTGCGCTTGCGCAACTGCGCAGACACGTGTCGCGCATCCGGGCGCTTGCGCAGACACGTGTCGCGCATCCGTGCGCTTGCGCAGTTGCGATTGCGCAACTGCGCAGACACGTGTCGCGCATCCGTGCGCTTGCGCAGACACGTGTCGCGCTGCCATGCATTTGCGCAGTTAAGTCTTAATTATGTTTTCTGAAGAGCCTTGCTCTGATGGGACGCACCGTCTCGGGCGTTACGCTACCGAATTGGCTTCTGCCATGTGGCAAATTGCGCACTGCGCACGGAAACCGAAGCGTTGCTTCAAATTTTGAATTTTCAAAATTCAGTAGAGCCTTGCTCTGATTGGGGGAAACAGATGCCCCCCCCACCGTTGCGCTTACGTGGCCTCCTAACGTGAGCGCAGCGGTGGCAGACTCCGAACCGTCACGCTATTTCTTGGAAGCTGAAGGGGCACTTGATGCCTATAAATAGGACCTTTGGTCCTCGAAAAATTCTTTACCACTTCAAGAATTTTGACTCAGAGCCTTGCTCTTGCTTAAGAATTTTCAGAGCCTTGCTCTTGATTTTTTTCCAAGAACTCCAGAGTTCATAACCATCATAGGTAAAAATTAAATTAAATTAAAGCTGATTAATAGAGCCTTGCTCTCCATAGATCCCTGATCTAAAGAAAACCTATTTAGGGTTTCATTTAGCAGAGCTTTGCTCTAAAGAGGTCCAAAGAGAACTCAGGAGAATCCTGTTAGGGTTCCATTAATAGAGCTTTGCTCTATAAAAGATTTTTCTTATATCTTCTTAATTAATGGAGCTTTGCTCCTCCCAACTTATATGGCACTTGAGAATATTATTATTATTATATCATTTTTTTTTCTCAGAGCGGAGCTCTCAATATTTTCAGGGAATTTTCCTCATAACTGATTTTGACTGGTGTCGCTCCTGTCTGCAGAGCATTGCTCTCGAGGAGTTTAACTTTTAACTTTCTGTATTTTCTTGTTTGTTAATATCCCTGTATTGTTTTCTTCAGGTATTATGGCGGTGCATCTATACAGCTTGCACGAGTTCATCACTTATGAGGATATCCGTGTACAGGGCCGTCAACAGAACCAGGAGTTTACGGACGCTCAATGTGCAGAGGTCATGGGTCGCCTGAATGCCAGCGGTGGCTGGCTGCTACCTCGTCGTTCGGCCCTTTTGAAAGTCGTGCTGGGATCAATATGGAGAGCACTCCTAGGTCTTCACGAGGCCTTACCGCTCAATGCGCTAGATGATGCCGAAGACAAGGTGCATTCAGTGTACCTGACGGGGCTGATTTCGAAGAAACGGCGAAACAACCTCGTTGACATCCTACATCAAATCTTTCAGCAGACGACAATCGTTGCTGCTTATCGAAGGCCGGAGGGGCTTGCCGATGATATTGACACCGAGGAGCGCGAGAGGCTGCGCATAAGAATAATTAGAAAGGCCAGAAGAAGTTTGGACGGCCTTACTTTTGAATTCCTCAATCCCTGCCCCGGATCTGAAGTTATTCCATTGTAATAATGTTTTCCTTTTACCGCTTTTCAAAATTGTAAGAATTTTTGCCAATATGAATGGAAACTTTTTATTTCAGCTTCTCTTATTTCCCGTCCTGAGTTTTCTGTCCATGCATAAATGAATACGTCATGCATGCCAGATCAAATGTAGACCGGATATTCTCTCTGTCATCTTCTTTCTTTTAAAGTCAGCAGGCTGTCTTAATAACCATGGTTGATGGATGTCTAAAACGAGTATTCTGACTTCCTCAGGAAATAGCGATGGCTTAGGCCGCAGATTCAGGTCTAATGCCTAAGACTTTTCAATTCTATGAGCCGTGAGGGTCTCATAGAGGCTTTTCTCCCTACGGATCGAGAGGATCTCATAGGTGGATTTTCTCCTTAGGAATCGTGAGGATTCCTAAGTGTGGTTTTCTCTTATAAGTCGTAAGGATCTTATAAGAGAATTCTCCCTCTTACGAATCGAGAGGATTCGTAAGTGGTTGTTTCCCTCCTTGTCGAAATTCGACTTCGGAGAGTGAGACCCGTGAATAGTATGCAAGAGACCAGTTTGGATTGACTTGCAGGGCCCCATTGCTCAAAAAGCAAGCTTTTCAATCCTTGCTGTCTAAGACTTTATCTCACGAGTCGAGCCGCCTCGACAATTTTTCACAAGTCGAGACGAATCGAACGTTTCTCGCAAGAACATCTTAACGTCGCATTTAACCTCTGCTCTTTACGACAGAAGCCCGTTAAGGTCGGTGGTACTTAGGGTTTTGGCCATCGTACCGTCGCATAAGCTGATATAGTCCTCGATAGGCAATCGTGCTGTTCGAGTAGCCCTGCGACTGCCGTGTCTCTGATCCCTTCGGGGGCTGGACAAGACGTCTTCAAGCAATCCTCCTTGGCAGTTTGACCGTCGGAAGAGCAAGCGCTAGGAATTTGCCATGCCGCTTTTTACTTGAGGTTAGGCTCATTTTGGAGAGCCCCGATGAGTCATAACCACTCTGCGCTGGTGTGAGATGTTCTCCGATAGTCTTTCAGGCTTTATATGACTTGCCGTTAAGACCCTGAAGCTAGGAATTTGGCCTTTGCTTCGTTTGCTGGCATTGCGTCCTCTGTATCGAGACGAATGTCATGGTGGGAACTAGGGATTTTGCCGTGGCTCCGTTTGTTTGATGACGTTGCGTCTGCTGTGTCGAGACGAACGTTGGGGTGACATCTCGTCTGCTGTATCGAGACGAACGTCAAGGTGGTGACCACTCTGTGCTGATGCGAGATGATCTCCGATTGTCTTTCCGGTTTTATGTGAGTTACCGTAAAGACGTTGAAGCTAGGAATGTGGCCTTCGCTTCATTTGCTTACACTGCGTCTGGTGTATTGAGACGAATGCTGAGGTGGAGCTGGGATTTTGCCATCACTCCGCTTTGTTTCGACCATGGGGTCTTTTGTTAACTTTGCATGTACACCCCGCTGGGCTGCGAAGGAACGCCGTTGTTGACATTGCGTCTGTTGTAACGAGACGAATGCTAAGGTGGAGTTGGGATTTTGCCGTTACTCCGCTTTGTTTCGACCGTGAGGTCTTTTGTTGACGTTGCATCTGCCTCCAGCTGGACTGCGAAGGAACACCGTTGTTGACATTGCGTCTACTGTATCGAGACGAATGCTGAGGTGAAGCTGGGATTTTGCCATCGCTCCGCTTGATGGTGTAACATCTGTGTCTTGTTGGAATGAGGAGGCACGCTGTTGTTGGTCTCTAGGCTGTAGGTGTTGACGTCGAGACCCTGAAGCTCGGGATCTTCGTTTGCTTCATTTGTTGACATCGTGTCTGTAATATTGCGACAAATGTCGAGAAGGTCTCTAGGTTATCTATGAACCGTCGAGATTTGGCTTCGCTTTCTGGTGGAGCCTGTTGGGAAGGTATTGTTCCCTTTTTATCTGTGCCCCTGGATTGTATACAGGGATCGATGTGATTTCACCTGTAGGGCAACAAGTTTCATTCTTTTATTTTTTTTATTCTTTCCGCGATGCTCTATCATTTCAGCTTTTATATCGCGAAGGTCGCGATTGCCCAATCATTTCGGCTATTTTTCGCGATGCCCAATCATTTCGGCTGTTTACTTTATTTTTACTCGCTGCTCTTTATTGCGAGTTGCCCAATCATTTCGGCTGTTTATTATGTTTTTACTCGCTGCTTTTTATTGCGAGTTGCCCAATCGTTTCGGCTGTTTTGTATACATACATTTTTACTTGCTGATTCTGTTTGCAAGTTGCCCCATCATTTCGGCTATTTCGTATGCATTTTTTTTTTTGCGAGTAGGGAATTTGGGGTCTGATACCAATCTTGGCATCAGTATAGCTGCGACTGGAATATTACCAGGAGCGAATATCATTTGCCTTGAAAGGACTTGGAATTTGATACCGGTTTAGGCATCAGTATCGCTGCAACTGGGATATTGCCAGGAGCGAATCATCATCTGCCATGAAAGGACTTGGAATTTGATACCGATTTAGGCATCAGCATCGCTGCAACTGGGATATTTCCAGGAGCGAATCATCATTTGCCACCGTCGATGTCGAACAAAGGTGGCTTAGTAAACAGGGTTAAGGGTCCTGTCGGCTAAGGCTTTTGACTTCATGGGCCGTAAGGGTCTCATAAAGGTATTTCTCCCTACAAGTCGTGAGGATCTTGTAGGTGTGTTTTCTCCTTGGGAATCGTGAGGATTCCTAAGTGTATGTTCTCTTATAAGTCGTAAGGATCTTATAAGAGTGTTATCCCCTTATGAGTCGAGAGGACTCACAAGGGTTGTTCACCGTGTGGACATATCCCCAGTCACGGATGGGACTTGGTTAGGGAAATGTTTATTCGCGCCCGTGGATTGTATACAAGGGCCAATATCGGACCACTTGTAGGGCAATGTCGAAAGTTGTGGGGGTTGCTTAAGCACAGATTTAGGCCTCTGTAACTTAAGACTTTCAAATCTTATGAGCCGTAAGGGTCCCACAAGAGAGTTCTCCTTACGAGTCGTGAGGATCTCGCAAGCGTATTTTCTCCTTAGGAATCGTGGGGATCCCTAAGTGTGTTGTTCCTTTGTGAGTCGTAAGGATCTCACGCCGGTGGTTTCTCCTTACAGGGTCGAGAGGACCCTATAAGTGTTTCTCAACGAGGTTGCGCCCTTTCGGGTTTTCACAAACACTCGCCGGTAGTTCTGCTGTTTTTACTCACGGAACCCTTTCGGGTTTTCATCCGTGTCCATTTTGCTTATGGACATACCGTTTTTTTTTATTTTATTTTATTTTTATTTTATTTTATTTTTTTTACGAGGTCGCGCCCTTTCAGGTTTTCACGAACACTCGTCGGTAGCCCTGCTGTTTTTACTCACGGAGCCCTTTCGGGTTTTCATCCGTGCCCATTTTGCTTGTGGACGTACCTTCTTTTTTTTTTTTTTTTTACACGTCAGCCTGAAGATGCTGCGGGTTGGGAGTAGTTTAACGACATTTCGGTCATTTGCAAGTTTTAGGACATTGCGGTCCTTCGTTAGTTTAAGGACGTTTCGGTCCGTTGTTAGTTTAAGGACGTTTCGGTCCGTTATCCAGTTTTAGGACGTAGTGGTCCGTTAGGCTTTCTCTATGAATGGGCATGATGCCCCCGGCATGTCCATATTTTTCGGAGCATGCGGTTGTGGCGGGTTCACCTTCCAAATTTCGGACAACGCGAACTTGCCCTGTTGGTATTGGTCTTCAACCCAGTTCTTGAAGACGTAGCAATCCTCGATCAGATGACCTACCGTTTGGTGGTAAGGGCAATAATTAGGATTATTAATATCGCCTGGCCACAACGGACGTTTTGGACTCGGCAGATTGATGAGTCTGTCACACACTGCCAGCTCGAACAGTCCTCTTGTTTTATCTTGCGGAAACGAGTAAGGACGTTTCAACTTTTCCTGGAGGGATTGCCGCTTGTTGCTTTGGCAAGCAACTGGTCTAGGGTCACCTGATTGTTGGTGAGCGCTGGCGACGAGGGCCTTTTTTCCTTTTCTTTTATCCTTTTTGTTCGCTCCGTTGTTTGCAGGGCCGGGATTCTTTCCGAGTAGCATGCGATTGCATGGCTGAACGTTCTCGCAGCTTCTCAATTCCTTTATTTTTGAAATAGATTCCCCGAGGGAAGAGTTGGGGGTAGCTTCTTCGTCAGAGTCGCTTCCAAAGGTGATAATTTGTGATCCCTTGAAGTCGGCTATATGACAGTCGGCGGTGGCTCTTTTGCGCTCATCTATCGCATTTTTCCGATGTCCACAAGCTTCACACTTTGTCCTGTCGAAGTGTCGCTTTTGAGCGACATACCCTTGCCACCAACAGTTAAAGGATTCGCAGTCTTCGGTAGGATGTATGATCTTCTGATGATATAAACAGAAGTTAGGGTGCATCTCTACCTCAGAGAAAGGATTTTCTTCGGAGGGCGGTAGCTTCATTCCTACTGATAGAGCTTTGGCGAACCGTTTCCTCGTTTTGAATTTGTTTTTACCCGCAGTGTATGGCTTTTGATTTGACGGGAATACCTTGGTTCTTTCTAGTATGGCCATTTCATGCTCTTGATTGGTTTTTGCTTTCAGACGAATTTCATTTAGGAAGGCATCGATCAACTTGTCTGACGGCCGCGGAATTCCTGTTTCAGGGTCCGCCATTGATTTCTCAGCGCGAGGATCCTCCTCATCATCCGTCAGTGAATGAGAAATCACATGACAAGTCGCTACGTAGTCTTCGGATTCATCCGATAAGTTTTCTCCATCGTTTTCATCCTTGACGAAAGAACAAGTTGCCCCCGGCGTGTCCGTCTTCTTTGGAGAGTGCGGCTGTGGGGGGTTTACCTTCCAGCTTTCAGACAGCGTGAACTTGCCTTGCAGGTACTGATCTTCGATCCATCCCTTAAAGACGAAACAATCCTCAATCGGGTGACTTACCGTTTGGTGGTAAGGGCAATAATTGGGATTATTAAGATCGCCTGGCTGCAACGGACGTTTTGGATTCGGCAGATTAATGAGTCTGTTGCGCACTGCCAGCTCGAACAGTCTTCTCGTTTTATTCTGAGGAAACGAGTAATGACGTCCTAGCCTCTCTTCGAGGGATGGGCGTGGACGCACGTTGTTTTGGCGAGCGACCGGCTTTGAGTTGCTCGACTGTTGCTGAGCGTTGGCAACGATGATCGCTTTTCCTTTCTCATTTCGGGGATCGGGTCTTGGAGGAGACGGTCTATGGCCCATCTGGTCCATTTGGGCTAATTTGTCGATCAAGGCCTGGAAGGTGGTCGGCCTGAAGAACATCATGAATTGCGAGATGGTCGCCTGCGGATCGAGAGTGCCCATAAACATGCCTACCGCAGGTGCCTCTTCTATGCGTTGTTCGCATTTCGACCATAGGTTTCGCCATCGTGTTGCGTATTGGACCCACGTTTCGCCTGGCCTTATCCTGGCATTTATCAGTGCTGTTATCGGGGTGCGTTCACTAGCACTCGCGAATCTTTGTGTAAACAGCAGTTCCATCTCTGCAAATGTTTTGACAGAGTCGTTAGGTAGCTCCGAATACCATTCAAAGGCTGTTTCTGCTAAGCTGCCGACGAATTGACGTAGCAACAATTTGTCATCGCCTCCAGTATTGCCGCATAAGGCCCTGAATTGAGCGACATGCTGATGCGGATTCCCTGTCCCTTTATATACGTGGAATTTAGGGATCGTATATCCCGGCGGGTAACTGATTTGGTCGTACCAGCTCGGATACGGTCGTCCAGTTCTAACAATTTGCCCAGTCGCTTCATTCGCCTGATGAACCCGGATCTGCTGAGCTATATATTCGTCTAGGTCAACTTTGGAGATTGCCTCCTCCTTGGCTGTTGATAGAGCCGGCGGAGGATTTGACGTTTCTCCCCTGTCGTCTTCAAGGACGATCGGAGGATCTTCAGCAGGAGGGTCCGGCTGTAACATCATCCCTACCATATCTTGGAAGAGGAGCGCCATCTGTTTTATGTTAGCCGCTTGCTCTGCAGCTTCTTTGTCCCTCTTTTCGAGGACTCTGCGTAAAAAGTCAGCGTCGGTTTCTTGTTCTTGACGCTCATCCGAAGACGTTTCAGAGCTTTCTTTTGGCTCAGTGAGTGCAGCCATTGTAGTCATCATTTCTTGAAGCTTTTGCTGTTGCTCCTGGGCTTTCGTTATGGATCGGGTGAGCGGTCGGTGGCCCGTAGAAGTGCAGCTTTCCTCCTTTCCAGAAGCCATATAAACAGTGTGCACCACCATGCCCCCAGACTCGGGGCGTTTGTGTCCGGTTTTTTTGCGATTTGCCAAAGACACAGGGGCTTCTTGCGGCCTCCTTTTTTGAGTGATTGGGGTTAAGGGAGCCGTTGTAGTGGGCACCCAAGTAGCTTTTGCTTTTTGTGGTTTGACAGAGTAATCCTTCCCCTGTCGAACCTTCATCTTTTTCTGTCGTCGGAGGAAGTCTTGATCGATCACCGACTCTTGAACCTGTCGCCAGACTTTGTAAATTTTAGAGGACAGCCGTTGAAGGGGCTGCTCTAGCTTCTTCTCTGGAATATTCTTCACAAATGAATGAGTTCGCTTTAGCACCGCAGTAGGAGAGTTTCTGCGCACCGAGTTCATCAACTCAAAGCTGTTCCTGGTTGGAACAGCAGTATCGATCTCCACCATTAGAGTTGGAGGAGTAAGTCCAGAGGGGGAGTTGCCCCCAGCCTTCCTCACTCGGCGCCAGTAGCGACGTCGGGCATGTCGTGCTGATGGAGTTGTTTCAGCTATAGGGGTGACCTCCTCATGCCCCCTGTGTTGGTCAAAATATACTGGTACCCGGCTTTTTAGAGATCGACGTCCGTTGAACGGGGACGGCCAACTTGTCAGAAGCGGACTTCTGAACATGGGAAGCAACCTTGGTGATTTTGCTAGGAACGGGAGTTGGAATGGCTATCCGCTTCGGGATAACGCCTTCTGGTATGGCAGGCTTCTTCATGGGCCCGATGGAGCTCTGGCCTAATCCATTAAAACCTGAAGCAGTGGAGTTGGATGACTCGTTGAGAGGGGTCGCGGCAGTGGTAAGTCGATCGAAGACCGACTTCTTTGGAGCTTCTTGCAATGTCATTAGGGCGTTGAAGCTCATTGGTGGGAGCATGGTCCCAAAAAATAGTCCAGTGGTGACTTGAGCCATCTGCTCCACCGGCATTTTGAAAAGGGAGGCCGCTTGGGGCCCATAAGTCACTCCTCCAGCAATGACGGAGCGAGAGTTATCGCTGCGGACGATGCAGTTCGAAGCCATTGATCTTCTGTTTTCTGCACGGAGCAAGACACCAAATCTTAGTACCTTGAATCCACAGGCAATCACAGCAAACCGCGATTTGTTCGCGAACACGACACACGAAGTGTGGAGTGGAAAGAGGAAGAGGTCCCACCGGGCGTGCCAGAATCTGTTCCCCTCCGAAAGACGGCCGCACAGGACTGCTGAAGTCCTGGCGCTGAGGTTCGGGGCAGATGCTATTTGGTTTTATCCGTCTATCTCTCCGAAGATACCAAGTTGATTTATGGCACCTAGTATTGGAGGTTTAGATGGATGCGGCCGATGTAGCAGACTTCGTCAGATTCCCCCTCAAGGTGAGGGTTTTTTGATTGTGGGGACGCTCTTCCCTGCAGGCGCAAGCCCCTGCAGTTAATTACGCTACCGCGTCGCGGTAACAACTTTCTCCTTCTCCAGAATTTCACTTCGTGTCGTGTGTGTTTGTTTTGTTTGTGATTGCCCGTGGATTGTATACGGAGACTGAGTGATATCGTCACCCGTAGGACGTGGATTAATCCAAATCCGTATTTAGTTAGATTTGGGTTTGGTGTTTTTTAGTTTAAGGATACGTTAGTCGCGTTGCGGCTAAGATCAACTTAAACGTTCGTCAAGGATACGTTAGTCCTGTTTTGGACTAAAATCGACTTGACGTAGTGATCGATTTAATATCTGGCCGTCGGGACTCGTCACCTCTCCGACGTCGCTGAGGGATTACAACGACAGGCGTCAGAGGAGTTCAGAGATGTACCCTTGAACCAAAGTTAGTTTGGAGTTTTATCGTTTATTTAAATATCTAAGGACACGTTAACCGTATTTGGGGTTAAAATCAACTTAGACGGGACCGTTTAGATCCGACAAAAGAGCGTTTGGGCCCTATTGTGCCAGTTTAGGGACGTGGTGGTCCATCGCCAGTTTAGGGACGTGGCGGTCCGATATTAGTTTAGGGACGTTTCGGTCCGTCGCCAGTTTAAGGACGTAGTGGTCCATCATTAGTTTAGGGACGTTTCGGTCCGATATTAGTTTAAGGACATTTCGGTCCATCGCCAGTTTAAGGACGTAGTGGTCCATCATTAGTTTAGGGACGTTTCGGTCCGATATTAGTTTAGGGACGTTTCGGTCCGATATTAGTTTAAGGACATTTCGGTCCAATATTCTCATTTTGGGGCAAATATTAGTTTAAGGACGTTTCGGTCCAATATTAGATGAGTGGTCGTTGGGACTCGTCGCCTCTTTGACGTCGTTGAGGAATTACAGCGACAAATGTCAAAGGAGTTCGGAGATGTACCCTTGGACCGGTCGTGACTTGGTTTATGAAAGGCATTTAATTTAAGGACTTACAGCCAGGATTGGGTTAAGTCCAACTTTTATTTTAGGCTCTGCCCGATTAAAAGAATCAACCTAAACAGGGCTCTGCCCCTTCATTATTTTGCGATCTGATTTGGGCCAGGCCCTTTTAAATAATGAGTTACAAAAACTCAGGAATTTTCTGAACAGGGCTTTGCCCTTTTATTTTCTGCAATTGGGCTAGGCCCTCTTAAGTAATGAGTTACAGAAACTCAGGAGTTTTCCAAACAGGGCTTTGCCCTTTTATTATTCTGCAATTGGGCCAGGCCCTTTTAAATAATGAGTTGCAGAAACTCAATAATTTTCTTGAGTTGGGCCAGGCCCTTTTGAATGATGAGTTGCACTTGTGCAGAAATTCAAAATTTTTCTTGATTTGAGAACAAAAAGTGCATAGCACTCTTGATCTAAATTTAGATCAAAGGAAAACAAGTTCTTCTTGTTTTCCTTGATTTTACAGAACCAAGGGTTCATATCAAGTGCAAGGCACTATTTATTATTCTTTGATTTTTCAGAACCAGGGGTTCATATCAAGTGCAAGGCACTATTTATTATTCTCTTTTATTATTCCCTTTTTAATTTTCTGTTCTTCAGAAATTTTACCTTCTCTTTTGTTCCTGATTAATCTTCAAGAGCTTTTTTTCAGAAGTTTATCCTTCTCTCGATGATGATTGATTCCCCCTTTTGAATGAGGCTTGGGGTCTTATTTATAGTGCCCACAAATTTGTTGGATTTGTTAACAAAATCTTTCCTGAATAATTTTGGGAATTTTCCCACCATTGGATCTCTGATCCAAGGGTTCCTGTTTTACAGGAGAACAGAAAAGATTTACTTAAATCTTCATTCAGTTGCTGCGCAACTCACCAACGCGTGACACGTGTCGCGCATCTGTGCGCTTGCGCAGTTGCGGTTGCGCAACTGCCCAGACACGTGTCGCGCATCCCAGCGCTTGTTGCGGTTGCGCAACTGCGCAGACACGTGTCGCGCATCCGGGCGCTTGCGCAGTTGCGATTGCGCAACTGCGCAGACACGTGTCGTGCATCCGGGCGATTGCGCAACTGCGCAGACACGTGTCGCGTATCCGGGCGCTTGCGCAGTTGCGCTTGCGCAACTGTGCAGACACGTGTCGCGCATCCGAGCGCTTGCGCAGTTGCGATTGCGCAACTGCGCAGACACGTGTCACGCATTCGTGCGCTTGCGCAGACACGTGTCACGCATCCGTGCGCTTGCGCAGTTGCGATTGCGCAACTGCGCAGACACGTGTCACGCATCCGTGCGCTTGCGCAGACACGTGTCGCGCTGCCATGCATTTGCGCAGTTAAGTCTTAATTATGTTTTCTGAAGAGCCTTGCTCTGATGGGACGCACCGTCTTGGGCGTTACGCTGCCGAATTGGCTTCTGCCATGTGGCAAATTGCGCACTGCGCACGGAAACCGAAGCGTTGCTTCAAATTTTGAATTTTCAAAATTCAGTAGAGCCTTGCTCTGATTGGGGGAAACAGCCCTGATGCCGGAGTTTCCTAACGGTGAGCTCCGGGGTGAGTATCCCCTCGAGGGTGAGGCGCAGGGGAATGCCCGCGGAAGCGCCGCTGGGGGAAAGGCCCCTGGTGGGAGTGTTGGGGAGAAGTCGGTCGCCCCGGTTCCCAGCGCCGAGGCTCCTGCAGTGGGCGCCGACCTTCAAGACGCCACTCCGGTTGTGGTGGTGGATGCGGAGTGTTTCCCCCAATCAGAGCAAAGCACTGTTTTGAAATTCAAAATTTAAAATTTGAAGTAACGCTTCAGATCCAGCACTAGGTGCGCCGTGCGCCACGTGTCAAATACGGATGCGCTAGCGCCAGGTGCGCTAGCGCCAGGTGCGCTGCTCCCTAGGCAGTGCACCATGAGTGTGCTAGTGCTAGGCGCGCTGCGCGCCATGTGTCAAACACGGGTGCGCTAATGCAGGTTGCGCTGCGCTCTGCGTTGCGCGCCACGTGTTAAACGTAGGTGCGCTAGCGCAAAGTGCGTCGTGCTCTGAGCAGCGCACCACGTGCAAAGCACGGGTGCGCCAGCGCTGGAATTAAAAATTTCCCACCGTTAGATCAAAAGATCTAATAATGATAAATCATTAATTAATCAGAATAAAATTCTGTTATGGAAAGATTTTTCCAATCTTGTTAAAAACAAGAAGATTGCCTTCTGTAAAACAAAAACCCTAGGATCAAAGATCCAACGGTGGGGAAATATCCCCAAATCAATTAGAGAAAGATCTCTTTAACTGATTTAATAAATCAATTTGCCCTATATAAAAGCCCCATGACTTCAAGTCTGATATAGAAAAAAAAACCTACAAACTTTGAGAAAACTCAAAAGAAAGAGAGCAAGCTCTTGAAAGAAGATCATTTCTTCAAGGTAAAAAAGAATGATTCTTGAACAAAGAGATGAAATCATCTCATTAAAAACAGAAGAATTATCTTCTTAAAAGATCATAGATCTACAAAAGACCAAGGTCTTTGATAAAAAAAGAGAGATCAAAAGATCTCATCATAAAAACAAAAGAAGTATTTACTTCATTTACAGATCATTGATCTACAAAGGCAAAGCCCCTTTCCGAGATAAGAACTGTTGTTCTTGAATCTTGAGGCAAACCCTCCTTTAAAAAGAACATAAACTTGTTCTCTGATCATAGATTTGATTAAATGCATTTTGCTCTACTGAAAAAGTGCCTTGCACTCATGAACTGCGCTTTTGCGCTCCTTGGACCAGCGCTCAGCGCCAAAACGTGCCACGTGTCAACCACAGAAACAACTTGCGCTTTGCACTTCTAAAATAGCGCACTGCGCTCATGGGCTGGCGCTTAGCACCAAGTGCGCCACGTGTCACTCACTGGTGCGCCACTAAACTAGCGCAACGCCCTCATAAATTGAAAGCGCAATGCGCTCATAAACTAGCGCTTAGCACTAAGCGCGACACGTGTCTTTTTTGTGTGCGCTACTTGGCAGAAGCGCAACGCGCTCTTTAATTGGCGCAAAGCGCCTGGCGTGCCACGTGGCGCGCTGTCAGAACACACAATGTTCTGATGAATGCTATGCATTCAATACAAGACAAAAAATGTCAGGATATAATGCTCAATATTATTAAAAGGGCCAAGCCCAAGTAAAGGCTCAATAGCCCAGAACAATAAAATGATAAACATTTTAATCTTATTGGACTTAGCCCAATTCTGGCCATAAGTCCTCAACTTATATTTAATTGAGCCCATCAGCTCATGAATATTCAACAGATCTTAGTCCCAAACTGGACTACAGATCTTACAACCAACTTACACCGGTTCAAGGGTACATCTCTTTACTCCTCTGATATCTGTCGTTGTAATCCTTCAACGTCTTCAAAGAGGCGACGAGTCCCGACAACCACACATTTCATGGACTGTGGGGTCCTTAAGCCCATGGACTACGATGTCCTTAACCTGGATTGTAGGGTCCTTAAGCTCATGGACTACGATGTCCTTAACCCGGACCGTGGGGTCCTTAAACCTATGGACTATGATGTCCTTAACCTTGGACCACCATGTCCTTAAACTGGTAATCGACCGCAATGTCCCTAAACTAAACAATAGAGTTCAATGGCTCTTTTGTTGGATCTAAATGATCCGTTTAAGTTGATCTTAGTCTCAAATGAGACTAACGTATCCTTAAACCCAAACCAAAACCCAAATCTAAGAAGATACGGATTTGGACTAATCCATGCCCTACGGGTGACAACATAAATTAGTCTCCGTATACAATCCACGGGCAGCCACAAACAAAATAAACACCCATGACATGAAGTGACCATCTGGAGAAGGAGAAAGTGGTTACCGTGATGCGGTGGCGTAATTAACTGCAGGGGCTTGCGCCTGCAGGGAAGAGCGTCCCCACAATCAAAAACCCCTCAAATGAGGGGGAATCTGACGAAATCTGCTACATCGGCCGCATCCGTTTAAACCTTTCGGTACATGGTGCCATAAATCAACTTGGCATCTTCGGAGAGGTGGACGGATAGCACCAATTAGCATCTGCCCCGAAATTCAGGCAAGACGTCCGCCGCGTCTTCGTCCGCGTCTTTCGGAGTGGAACAGATTCTGGCACGCCCGGTGAGACCTTTTCCTCTTTCCACTCCACACTTCGTGTGTCATGTTCGCGAACGAATCGCGGTTTGTTATGGTTGCCTGTGGATTCGAGATACTTAGATTTGATGTCTTGCTCCGTGCAGAAAACAAAAGATCAATGGCGTTTTCTTGCACGAAATGTTCCAACTGCAACTTCAACTCCCGTTCTGCCTCATCTGGAGGAGTGACTTACGGGCCTCAAGCAGCCTCCCTTTTCACAATGCCGGTGGACCAGGTTATTCAAGCCACCACTGGACTATTCTTCGGGACTATGATCCCGCCAATGAGTTTCAGCACTCCTACACCATTACAAGAAGCTCCGAACAAGTCGGTCTTTGATCGGCTTGCAACTGCTGCGGCCCCTCTCAATGGGTCGCCCAAACTAAATGCCTCGGTCTTCGCCAGGTTGGGCCAAGGTTCATGTGGGCCCATGAAGAAGCCCGCAATTCCAGAAAGGGTTATTCCGAAGAGGATAGCCATCCTTGTTCCCGAAGTCGTTAAAGCCACTTCTCCTGCCAAGGGATCTGTCTTTGCAAGACTGACTGTTCCAGCTTCCGCCCCGAACAAAGTCATCAAAACTTCTCCTCCTGCGCAAAAGTCTGCTTTTGATAGGTTGGCCGTCCCCACTCAACGGACGTCGGTCTTTAAGAGGCTTATACCAGCGACTTCTGACCAACACAGGGGGCATGAGGAGGTCACCCCTACAGCTGAACCAACTCCAACTGCAAGACACGCTCGACGTTGCCACTAGCGCCGAGTGAGGAAAGCTGGGGGCAATTCCCCTTCTGGACTAACTCCGCCAACTCCAATAGTGGAAGTTGATACTGCTGTTCCAACTGGGAACAACTTTGAACCACTCAGGAGGGTCCGTAAGAACTCTTCGACTGCTGTGCTGAAAAGATCTCCTCCACCTGTGGAGAATACCACAAAGGCGAAGCTTGAACAGCCCCCTCAGGGCTGTCCTCCAAAATTTACAAGGTCTGGCGACAAGTCCAAGATTCCGTGATTGATCAAAACTACCCCTGTTGACAGGAAAAGATGAAAGTTCGGTGAGGGAAGGACCACTCTATCGTACCACAGAAGGTATCGTCTACCTGGGTACCCGCTGCAACGGTTCCCTCAACTTCGACCGCTCACAGGAGGATAAGGCCGGAGAAAATTCCCGTTTCTGCGACGAATGTCAAGGGCACTGAGCCTAAACGCCCTAAGTCTGAGGGCATGGTGGTGCACACCGTCTATATGGCATCCGGAAAAGAGGATAGCCGTATCTCCACAGGTCATCGACCGCTTACGCGATCTGTAACAAAGGCCCAGGAGCAGCAACAGAAGCTTCAGGAATTGCTAACGCAAATGGTCGCACTCACCGGGCCAAAAGAAAGCCCGGAGGCGTCATCAGAGCAGCGTCATGAACAAGAAACCAATGCTGACTTCCTCCACAGATTCCTCGAAAAGAAGGACAGAGAAGCAGCAGAACAAGCTGCCAACATAAAACGAATGGCGCTTCTCTTCCAAGACATGGTCGGGATGATGTTACAACCGGAACCTTCAGCTGAAGACCCTCCGATCATTATTGAAGATGATAAAGGAGAAGCGTCAAATCCTCTGCCGGCCTTGTCAGCAGCCAAGGAGGAAACCATCTCAAAAGCCACGCTCGATGATTATATAGCTCAACAAATACGAGCTCACTGAGCGAACGAAGCGGCTGGCCAAGTCGTTAAAACTGGACGACCATATCCAGGCTAGTATGATCAAATAAGTTACCCGCCGGGATATACGATCCCCAAATTCCATGTGTACAAGGGGACATGCAATCCCCATCAACATGTCGCTCAGTTCAGGGCTCTTTGCGGCAATACTGGAGGTGATGATAAACTTCTACTTCGCCAGTTCGTCGGTAGTTTAGCAGACATAGCTTTTGAATGGTACTCGGAGCTTCCCGACGACTCTGTCAAAACGTTTATAGAAATGGAGTTGCTATTCACTCAACGGTTCGCAAGCGCCAGCGAACGCATCCTGATCACGACATTGATCAACGCCAGAGTAAAGCCGGGAGAGACGTGGGTGCAATATGTAATCCGGTGGCGGAACCTATGGTCGAGATGCGAACAACGCATAAAAGAAGCTCCTGCCGTGGGCATGTTCATGTGGACCCTTGACCCTCAGTCGACTATCTCCCAATTCATGATGTTCTTCAAGCCAACCATGTTCCAGGCCTTGATTGACAAGTTGGCCCAAATGGAACAGATGGGCTATAGACCATCTCCTTCAAAGACCGATCCTCGGAATGAAAAGGGGAAAGGAAAAGAGACTTTCGTCACCAATACCCAACAACAGCCGAGCAACTTAAAGCCGGTTATTCGCCAAAACAATATGCGTCCACGCCCATCCATCGAGGAGAGACTAGGACGTCCTTACTCGTTCCCCCAGGGTAAAACGAGGAGACTGTTCGAGCTGGCAGTGCGCAACAAGCTCATAAATTTTCCAGATTCAAAACGTCCATTGCAGCCAGGTGATGTCAACAATCCTAATTACTGCCCTTACCACCAAGCAGTAAGCCATCCAATCGAAGATTGCTTTGTCTTCAAAGGCTGGATTGAAGACCAATACCAACAAGGCAAGTTTGCATTATCCGAAAATTGGAAGGTAAGCCCGCCACAACCTCACGCCCCTAAAAAAGTGGACGTGCCGGGGGCATCATGCTCATTCATAAGGGAAGCCCTATGGGAAGTTGTTCTTTCGGCAAAGACGAAAAGAATGCTGAAGGATCTCCAAACGTGCCCGGAAATCAGGTGGAAAGATCCACTGGAACCCGAGATCGCCGAGGGAATGCTGAAACCGTACCCAACTACAAAAATTGGTCGTGATAGTCAAAGCGCTCGCACCCAGCCGTCAAAGTCTTCGAAGAAGAAGAAGAAGATTCAAAAGCCCGTGAAGCTTGATAGCAAGCGCACAGACCTGCAAAAACAAATTGACGCTCTGGAAGAATACAACCAGAAGGCACGGACCCCGGTCACACTCCAAGAATTTCTCAACAATATCCTTGAGAACGGAGATGACGACAATAACGACAGGGATGACTCGTCAAAAGAATCTGAGGACTATATGGCAAGTTGCCACATGATCTCTCATTCGGCATTAACTAATGAAGAAACGCACTCAGCGATAGAACACAGCACAAAAGAGCTGGGGGCAGGATCGAAGCTGAAACCCTTGGAAGCGTCTGACGAAATGATCGACTTGCTACTGAATGAAGCCCGTCAGAAAAGCAAAGCCAATCGAGAGCGTGAACTGGCTATATTTGAAAATGCCAAATGCCGACGACTGGAGGAAAAGGTCAAGACATCCCGACTGGAGCAAAGCATCCCTATCGCCAGCAAAAGCAAGCTTAAAGTAAGGAATCGATTCGCTAGGGCCCTGGCAATAGGAATGAAGTTGCCCTCTCTCAAAGAAAATTCCCCTGGCAATATACGTCTTGATGAAGCGGACATACATCCTAACTTCTGCCTATACCATCAGAGGATTGCACACCCCACCGAGGAGTGCATAGCCTTTAAAAACTGGTGGCAGGGATATGTTGCCCATCGACGACACGTTCAACAAGTGAAGCGCAAGGCTCATCGGGAACGGAAAAGCATGACAGATGAGCGCGAAAAAGCTGCTGGTAACTGTCATATAGCCGACACCAAGGAATTGCAAGTTATCACCTTTGGAAGCGACTCTGACGAAGAAATCGCCCTCAGCCCTCTCTTCAAGGAATCCACCTCCGGCACAAAACATGCGAAGATTTGCAGCAAAATCTAGCTGCGTAATCGTACGTTGACTTATGACCGAAACGTCATTAAACTACTACCAACCCGCGGCATCCTCAGGCTGACGCGGTAAAAAAAAACGGTATGTCCATAAGCAAAAAGGGCACGGATAAAAACCCGAAAGGGCTTCGTGAGTAAAAACAGCAGGGCTACCGGCGAGTTTTGTGAAAACCCGAAAGGGCGCAATCTCGTTAAAAGACACTTACAAGGTCCTCTCGACTTTGTAAGGAGAAACCACCTGCGTGAGATCCTTACGACTCATAAGGGAGCGACACACTTAGGGATCCTCACGATTCCTAAGGAGAAATTACACTTGCGAGATCCTCACGATTCGTAAGGAGAACCCTCTTATGGGACCCTCACGGCTCATAAGATTCAAAAGTCTTAAGCTACAGGGATCTGAACCTGTTCTTAAGCAGCCACCACAACCTCCAATTTTGCCCTACAAGCGGCTCAATGCCGACCCTTGTATACAATCCACTGGCGCGAATAAACATTTCCCTAACAAAGTCCCCATCCGTGACTAGGGATATGTTTACACAGTGAACAGCCCTTGTAAGTCCTCTCGACTTATAAGGAGAAAATACTCTTGTAAGATCCTTACGACTTATAAGAGACCATACACTTAAGGGTCCTCACGACTCCTAAGGAGAAAACGCACCTACGAGATCCTCACGACTCGCAGGGAGAAATACTTTTATGAGACCCTTACGGCTCATAAAGTCAAAAGCCTTAGCCGACAGGATCTTAACCCTGTTCGCTAAGCCAGCTTTGTTTGACATCGACAGAGGCAAATGATGATTCGCTCCTGGCAATATTCCAGTTGTAGCGATGCTGATGCCGAAATCGGTGTCTAATTCTAAGCTTACAGCAAGGAGCTAACGAGCCACACATGCATACGAAATAGCCGAAATGATGGGGCAACTTGCAACAAAATCAGCAAGTAAAAAAATGTATGCATGCAAAATAGCCGAAATGATTGGGCAACTCGCAATAAAAAGCAGCGAGTAAGAATAAAACAAATAGCCGAAATGATTGGACACCGCGAAAAATAGCCGAAATGATTGGACAATCACGACCTTCGCGATATAAAAAGCTGAAATGATAGAGCATCACGGAAAGGAAAAAAAAATGAAACTCTTGCCCTACAGGTGATATCACATCGATCCCTGTATACAATCCAGGGGCGCAAACGAAGAGGGAACCATATCATCCCACCAAGCTCCATCAGAAAGAGAGCCAAGTCTCAACGGTCACATCTGCATCCCAGAAGACCAACAACAGCGTTCATCCTTATGCCAGCAAGGCAAGGAAGTGACACAACGAAACGGAGCCACGACATAATCCCTAGTTCCAAATCTTAACGACAATATCTACAGCCTAAAAATCAGCAACGGTGATCCTCCTCATTCCAACAGGACTCAGACGCCACATCACCAAACAGAGCCACGACATAGTCCCTAGTTCCAAATCTCGACGGTTCATAGACAACCTAGAGACAATCTCGACATTCGTCGCAATATTGCAGACGCAATGTTAACAACGACGTTCCTTCGCAGTCCAGCAGGATGCAGACACAACGTCAATAAAAGACCTCACGGTTGAAACAAAGCGGAGTGACGGCAAAATCCTAACTCCACCACAGCATTCGTCTCGTTACACCAGACGCAATGTCAACAACGGCGTTCCTTCGCAGTCCAGCAGGATGCAGACGCAACGTCAATAAAAGACCTCACGGTCGAAACAAAACGGAGTGACGGAAAAATCCCAACACCAGCTCCACCTCAGCATTCGTCTCGCTACACCATACGCAAGGTCAACAACGGCGTTCCTTCGCAGTCCAGCAGGATGTAGATGTAACATCAACGAAAGACCTCACGGTCGAAACAAAACGAAGCAAAGGCCAAATTCCTAGCTTCAAGGTCTTGACGGCAACTCATATAAAACCTGAAAGATTATCGGAGATCATTCCACATCAGAGCGGAATGGTCACCACCTCAGCGTCCGTCTCGATACAATAAACGAGATGTCACTACAGCGCCCTTCCTCCAACAGGATTCAGACGCGACAATTAAAACAACGGAGCCATGGCAAAATCTCTAGTTCCAAACCTCGATGGTTCACCAGCAATCTAGAGACAACCGCGACATTCGTCTTGATACAACAGACGCAATGCCAGCAAATGAAGCGAAGGCCAAATTCCTAACTTCAGGGTCTTGACGGTAACTCATATAAAACCTGAAAGACTATCGGAGATCATCCCACACCAGCACGGAGTGGTCACCATCTCGATATTCGTCTCGATACAGCAGACGAAATGTCATCACAGCGTTCTTCCCCCATGTAACACCCGAGCCCAATGCTACTAGTTTCTGTTGTCGTATGTTGGCGTATGGTATTTTTTTCACTGATTCTAATTGACTGTTGCTAGTATAAATTTTACCCGGCAATTCATTTCTGCATATAACAATTTAAGGCATCTAAAATAAAATTAAAAATATT
Organism: Agapanthus africanus; assembly: GCA_030015575.1. Taxonomy (NCBI): domain Eukaryota; kingdom Viridiplantae; phylum Streptophyta; class Magnoliopsida; order Asparagales; family Amaryllidaceae; genus Agapanthus; species Agapanthus africanus. The sequence goes on from JASDDO010000022.1 coordinate 548,004,889, forward strand.
CGTCTTGGCCTACTTGACACCCCTAACCCTGTTGTAGCGTCCGTGCATCGTGTTCTCGTCCCGTTCAGTGAAACGGGCGAGTTTGGATGGCTACGCGCACGTACGTGTGTCCGTTTTGGGGGTATGCTTTTTGATTGTAAAATACTTCATTTTAAATTTTGGATCCAGCCTAAAATTTTCTTATTTCAATTTCAAATTTTTGGACCCGACCCGGACGCAATTTGGAAATATTTTACTTTGCGCCAAATCCCAAATTTCTAATTTATTTTAAACTGTCGAATATATAAATTTAACCATATAATATCTTTTTTCCTTTTCCTAAATCTTTTATTTAAAATCTTTCCTAACCCCAAATCCCTCTCCCAACCAATCAGCGCTCTTAAAACCCGTGGGCCCCACTTCCTCTCTCTCTCCCCGTCTCTTTCTCTCTCTCTCTCGTTTTCTTTCTCTCTCCTCCCAATTCTCTCTCCTCTCGATCTCTCTCCTCTCTCTATCTCTCTCCCCCGTCTCTCTCTCTCTCCCCCTTATATATTTCTATCTTCCTCCTTTTCTTTTTCTTTTCACCGCAACCCAACCCCACGTAAACCCTACCGCCGTACCCCTCGCCGCCGCAGCCCCAACGCCGACACCACCAGCACCGGACTTCTCGCCTCTGCGCCCTCGTCGCAGCCACTGCACCTCCTTCCTCCTCTCCCCTCATTCCCGAGCACCTGCACACCACCTGCACACCGCCTGTACACCGCCTACACCTCGTGGGATCGCCGCCGGCGATCTCGATCCGTCCCCCCCGGCCTGGTGCAACCCTCGGTGAGTGCCTTCTCCCTTTCTCCTCTCCTCCTCTCTTCTTCTTTCCTCTTCTTCTCCTTGATTCATGTTTTCATGATCTAGGTTTCGGTCGCCGTCATCGTAGGCCGACCGCCGGAGCTCCGTCGACATGGTCGACCATCACCACCCCTCCATAGATCCTCGTGAGTACCCTCGTCACTATCCTCCTTCTCTTCCCTCTTCTTGATTCTCCTTTTGTCGTTTCATGAATTCTTGAAAATTGTAGATTCGCTGTTTTTGGGGTTCGCCGGAATTCGGCCGTGCCGGCAACGGTCCCGACGATCCAGCGAGGTACTCTGATCTGTGTGGTTCCACTATTCGTCGTTTGGGTTCGTTCTGTGAACCGTACGCCCGTCGCGAGATTTCCCCGCCGACGTTTATCGTTCTGTATTCCCGGTTCGCGACCCGTCGAGGCAAGTACCCCTTGCTACATGCTAAATAATATTTACATACATATTGATGACACACTAAACCGGTAAATTTAACTTTAGTACGATCATTTCTCATTTTCGTGTTCAATATTGTTATATATCATTTTATTTTTCAAACTTGGAACCTACCTGTTACAATCACTGTTTTGAACCTAATAACCATATTTACATGTTTTAATTTCACTTTCACTAATAACGTAGCCTATGGCACTTTATCTATCGTTTTACTTCATTCGGACACTGGTGCGCATTTGATCTGTATTAGCTGTGATTCCTATATATATAAATCATTGCACCTAAAAGGTTCTTAAAACTTGTTAACATGATTTAACGGCCAAAATTGTCATCCTGTATTCTTATGTTGTTGAAATCATCTCTGAAAACACAACTGATAATTGTACTGCTAATTGATTGAATCTGCTTACGGTTTAATTCATTGTTTAGATTATGTTATTGATAACCATGCTGGGTTTTGTAACTAATTATGAGCACACCCATGATATCATTTGCACCTTGACATGACTTGCTACATATATATTGATTTACACGACATGGTACCGTATACTGCTTGACCTGACCTGATGTACCATGACCTGACCCGTTACCTGATCTTGTGTCTAATGCCAACAAACCTGACATGTAGTCCTCATGGAACGTTCATGTTGTCTATCCAGACAAACCTGTTTACCTGATCCTGTGTTGGCATTAGTTCTTGATTACGGGATACCTGACTTGACATACACATATAACTTGGGGGTATGGGGAAATCAAAGGTGAAACCTGACTTGTAACTCAACAGTTCGCTACTTGTTCTGATCAATTTTGGAGGCTAGGCCAGCCTTGGAATGATGATGCTGACATCATTCATCTGTACACATTCCTGTTTGGTGCCTAGCGGCATGTCTCGGTTTCAGCCCGAGAATCTGGGGCCGTAGTCCCGGGTATGTACGGGATACTATTGAGTTACATCGATGATTCATCAATTTGGTTTCAAAGACTTTAGAATAGAAAACCTGACAGAACAGTTAGTTTACCCACTGCACACTACCCTGCACTGCTCTGATTTATATTATTGTTACCCTTGCTTTATTCATGTTTATAATCGCATTGCCTGTTACCCTGTTTATTATGTTATTACTTGATGACTTGACGCGCTGACGTCTGGGTTTTGCATGGCCCAGATTCTGTACCGCTGTCGCAGTCCGAGCAGGAGTACTTCAGCCGACAGGCTGAGCTGTGAGTGTCAGCAGTAGTTAGCTTTTCTTTCCTGCATTTCAATCCTAATGTGAGCCCGCATTATGGGACATACATTCCAGTTATTTTGTATTGGATCTTTCGCTTGCGCATATTATTATTCTTGACTCATGTTATCTTGGATTATGGACATGTTTAGATAGTTTTATTTTTTTCTTGATATCTCTACAGCCGTAATGTGACTGTGGATGGATACTTCCTACCCACAGGTAGCATGGTTGGCTATGTCACGTGCCCATTTTAGCGTACTCTGGGAAGCGGGGCGTGACACTCCAACAAGATTCGGATACGCTAAAACAAACGAAGCGAAGGCCAAATTCCTAAATTTAGGGTCTTGACGGCAACTCATATAAAACCTGAAAGACCATCGGAGATCATCCCATATGGAGTGGTCACCACCTCGATGTTCGTCTCGATACAGCAGATGAGATGTCACCACAGCGTTCTTCCTTCAGCGGGATTCAGACACGACTATGAAACAACGGAGCCACGGCAAAATCCCTAGTTCCAAACCTCGACGGTTCACCAACAACCTAGAGACAACCGCGACATTCGTCTCGATACAGCAGACGCAATGCCAGCAAACGAAGCAAAGGCCAAATTCCTAGCTTCAGGGTCTTGACGGCAATTCAAATAAAACCTGAAAGACTATCGGAGATCATCACACACCAGCGCGGAGTGGTTATGACTCATCGGGGCTTTCTAAAATGAGCCTAACCTTAAGTAAAAAGCGGCATGGCAAAATTCCTAACGCCTGATCTTCCGACGGTCAAACTGTCTAGGAAGATTGCTTGAAGACGTCTTGTCCAGCCCCCGAAAGGATCAGAGACACGATAATCGCAAGGCTGCTCGAACAACAAGATTGCCTGTCGAGGAATACATCAGCCAACGCGACGGTACGACGGACAAAATCCTAGTACCACAGACCCTAACAGACCTTTGTCGTAAAGAGCAGAGGTTAACTGTGACGTTAGGGCATTCTTACGAGAACTGCTCGATTCGTCTCGACTCATGAAGAAATTTGTGTCTTTGCGAGAACTTCTCGATTCGTCTCGACTCGTAAGGCAAAGCCCTAGGCAATGGGGACTAAAAAACCCGTTTCCTAAGCACTGGGGCCCTGCAAGTCAGTCCAAAATGAACTCTTGCATACTATTCACGGGTCACACTATCTGAAGTCGAATATCGACAAAGAGGGAAACAAGCGCTTACAGGTCCTCTCGACTTGTAGGAGGGAAAATTCTCTTGTGAGATCCTTACGACTCTCAAGAGAAAATGCACTTAGGAGTCCTCATGACCCCTAAGGAGAAAATACACCTGCGGGATCCTCTCGACTCGTAGGGAGAAAAGTCTTTATGAGACCCTCACGGCTCATAAAGTTGAAAAGTCTTAGGTAGTGGATCTGAACCTGCTTCCTAAGCCATCACTACCTCTCGGAGAGTTCAAGATGAAACGTTCTTTATTATCTACAGGCCACACTTGCCAGAGTAACATACCAACAACACAGCAAAAGGAAGAAAACGACAGGGGGAGATAAGAAAAATGTGTCTTTATTCATGAACTCAATTGAATACAAGATACATCATAAAAAAATGGATACATTTTATTCAAAATTACAAATGGTCCAAAAACAATTATTGAGAGGGAAGCGTTTTCAATAGTCCGATCAGCCGCTCACGCACTCCTCTCAACTCCTTTTCTTGGTGAGCTGCCACGGCCAACTCTGCTTCGACCCGGGCTCGCTGCTGCAAGTAAGACGAAAGTTGTTCCTCGACGGCCCGCTGAGCTGCCTCACGATTTTGTGCATCCCGCTCGACGACGTCGAGCTTCTGCCTAAGTGTTAACCCGTCAGAGATGCATCGCAGAAGGCCTTCAAAGATAACTTTCAATTGTGCGGCATTTGCATCAACCTGAGCATGCAGTCGGGCAGATTCACTTGAAGTTTCTTCACATTCTTTATGCTTTAAGGCCACTTCTTGTTCAAGATGGTGGAAATAATAAGTGCTCTGCTCGACCTACGCAGCCCGTTGAGTGTTCACAGCCAGGACCTCTGGAACAGGACGCCTAAGCTTAAGCTCACGCAGGCAGGCCTCAATCTTCCTGTAGTGATCAACCCAAGACTCAACGGCGCCCTCACTATGAAAGTTTACGAGCATCGTCAGCATAGGGTTAACCTCCGCAGCAAAATCCGCAGCAGATGTGGGAGTCTCTACGTCAAGCTCCTCAATATAGTCGCTCAACATGCGCAGACTATTTGCGACGCCTTTCGAGGATGCATGTCGAGAAAAAGGGCCGACTGGCATTATGATGCGAGACTCGAATGGGGCTGGAATCGATGTGACCGCTACAAAACAAATCACAATCAGATTTCGGCTCAAGAAATAAAGAAAATACACGAACAATAGAGTCTACTATACCGGCTGCAACAGGGGGCAGAGATGGAAGTACTGGTGGCGCAACGATAGCCTCGTCCCCTCCTTCAATTTGTAAGGCTACAAGCAATACAAAGAAAAATTAGGAATAACGTGACTGCCCATTAAAGAAAGGACGTCGTTTAGAAAAGATACTCACCGACACTACCAGGCGGATTAATCTCTGACAGGAAGGAGAAGTGTGGGTGCAACACCTGATACAGGTGGTCAAAAAAGACTCCTGCAAGGACGCAGTAATGCAACGTCAGTACATAAGTCATACAGCCTAGAAGTAGGACTGATGGGTCACAAATCCGTACCTTCCAACATTTGAGACGGTACGAGAGAAGGTACAGGAGGGGTAACCGTCAAGGCGGTAATTGATGGCGCTGCCTCGGGTAGCGCAACCTCAACACACTCCGCACCTGCATTAGAAACAAGATAAACACTGTCAGGAAAGATTGAAAAGGATTGCGGAATAAAAAGAAAAGCAATAACCCAAGATCTACTTGGTGAGTCGCCAGTTGGAACCGCGACGAGGGCGTCACTTGATACAGCGAGGGTTTCTCCCTCCTCCATTGGGATGGTCTCACCTCCCTTCGCCTCATCCCCTGACTCTATGAGAGCCGTCGTAACGCTTGCGACGCCAGGAGATGGCAAAGAGCCGCAGGCGGAAAGAGCGACGATCGGGGCGGTGCCCAACTCTTGAGAGGGAGCGGCCACCTCGGGCTCAGCAATTGTAGCCATCTCACCCGCCGCCACCTTGAGCTTGACAATGGTATCCGTCTCACCTATCTGAACCTCGGGCTCGGCAATGGTAGCTATCTCAGGCATAGCAATCATGACTGTCTCACCAGCCGCTACCTCGAGCTCGGCAATTACAGCCACCTCGCCTACCGCCGCCTCGGGTTCGGCAATCATGGCTACCTCCTCTACCGCTGCCCCAGGCTCAGCGGTCGCCGCCACTTCTTCGATAAAACTTGGCCCTGCAAGATAAGATATATGAGAACCGGTAGTTAAAACTTTGACAACGGAACCCCATGTCACATTACCTTGAGTTGATTTTCCGTTTGCTTCCTGAGCCGCACGTGCTACCCGTCTATAGGCAGTGGACAAGGCAGCCGGGGATTCCTCCGAAGGAGTAGGGGCAGGGGTAGCAGCGCTCGAACCAGCACCCACGGCCAAAGCAGCACTACGCTCCCTTACCGCGCGCATTCGGCGCTTCCTTTCCGCTCGGGCCGTCAAAGTGGATCTTCTGGACGCCTCCATCAATAGTACGCCGTCATCCGCGCCAGGGGTTACCTATGGAGCCGTTATAGCTTCCGTCATCAGTCGTTTGAGTAAGACCTCTTTCGGCAGTGCCGAAGAGGTCGGGACTTCGATGGCTGGCCCGGGAAGAATCTCCGCACCACCTTACGGGATTGACATTGTGGTCCCTGCGATAAGATAAATAAGGGGTTAGATTGTCCATAAGAAAAGAGAATGAATATGCAATGAGTCGAGACATACCAATGCCCAACAAGGCGCGATTCCTCTCCTCCTCCTCAAAGGTCCTAAGGGAAGCCGCCAGAGCCTCTTCAGTGGTAAAGCTTGTTACAGAAGGAAAAATGTCAGTCAAGACATGATAATAAAAATAAAGATATAATGCAATAACAAAAGGTACGACTGATGTCTACTTGATTGCACGAGGGTGGCCATTTCCGCTTGGTGGCTTGCGGATCGCACAGAAGCTGCAATAATGGTTTCGAGATCAGCATCTTCCGGCGCTATGAAGAGACCTTCGTTGGTCCCATATTCGCTCAGGCCCTCGTTATAAGGAGCCCGAGGCTCCAGGCCGAGTACAACATCTAGAGAGAGGACCGACTTCTTCTTCCTCTTCTGCGCGCGAGCTCCAGTCGCAGCAAGCACAAGCTTACGCTTGGTGAGCACTTTGGGGCGACGAGTCCCGATATCTGAGCCCACGCCAGATTCGGGGGAAGCTACACTCACCGTCTTCGTGGGAGCACGGGGCACCGGCGGTACATCCACCGTCTCCACGGGAGCACGGGGCATCGGTAGCTTAGGTCTGTCCTCGGGGACTTCAATCACAACAGACCCTCTTAGCGGAGGAATGACAATGGTTCGTCGCTTCAAGGGGAGGTTTCGGTCACTAACAGGGGTGCACCCTTGCGGTCGAGTAGCAGCCGATTCTCCTCCTTGATAACAGCACCCGTTGCATGTTGATACCAGGACACGCGTACGTTAAGGGCCGTTAGGACGCAACTCGGTTCACTGATAAAGAAGTGAGAGCCCGTATTCAAGCGCATGAAGCGATGCATTATGCCCCGCATTCCCTCTCTAGTGGCAACGGGTTCTACCAAGAATGCCTCTAGCGGGACTCCTTGATTATAACTCAGCTGCTGGGCAAAATGATGGGGGTTGTATCTCATGAATAGCGCCGCATCATTTTGCCTGAATACGAGAAAGCCCGGCCTGATGGAGTATAAATGGAGAATCTCCCGGGCTTTCAACACGGAGGCCCCGTCCTTAAAAACGTCTCGCAGTGACAGCACCGCCTTGGAAGTTTCCTGGCCGATGGTCAAGACTTTATCCGTGAAAGACATACCATCTCCGACCGTGCGCGGACGAAGGAGCAAGCCCCTAGCTTCCCGCTGTGACGGACTCACGATGGAGGCGTCAACCTGCCGCATAATCCGAGGGAACTTGCATCTCTCGTAAAATGAAGATCTCTTGTGAATGCCGAAGACCCCGAGCATGTGCATCTCCATCCATGAAGTGAAGTAATGCATCGGGAAGTTGGCAGGATGCACCCCCGGTTCAGTGGTATCTGCCGCTACGCTAAAACCGTGGTATAGGTGGGCTAACCCGGCGATCCCGATAGCCACTTGTATTCCGGCAACCATGCGATGCGCGGGGTAGAAGACGGAAGGCCTCATGTGACGAGGATGCATAGGGAGTGCGAACCAACTCAACCATAGCCCAAGAAACCCAAGAAAGAACGCCTCTTCATCAATGCCCGGGGCGGCGATCTCTGACAGAGGGATGATCGCATCGTCAGGAAGAAAGAAGCCCTTCTGATCAGTTTCCAGTACCGGCTGACGGTCCAAGCCAAAGCCGAAGGGATCATCGAGCTTAGAAAACTGTTCGCCTCGTCGCGACAAAATATCCGGGCAAAGAAACCGGGCAATGAAGTCCGCAAAACTGACCCCCCGGCTTCCGGATTCAAGGAAGAGGCTCTCGTACAGGTTCAACACCTTTATCAGGCTGGGGAACTGGTGCTGAATGGCGTTCTCTGGCGTGAGGCCCATCACCACTGGCTTGGTGGCAAAAACATATTCATCCGGAGGAAGCAGCTCCTCATAGTGCTCCCTCCTGACCGGTAGACCGGAAACCTCGGCAAATTCTTCCAAGGAAATGGAAACCTCTCTGTTCAGTAGAAGGAAGGTATGGGTCGGGATGTTCCACTGCTCCAAGAACGCCTTAATCCACCATGTGGGAGGTGCAGAATATTGAAACAACAAAGCGTAGACCGCAGGGGTATAGGCCGAGCATTGGCAGCTGTGATTTCTTCGCCGACAAGATGTACCTGGCCCACTGCAAATACTCGGCCGGATGGCGGGGAGTCAGCCCAATGTTGTAGGGTTGCCACTAAGGGCGCGACTCGCCCTGGCATATGCGCTGCCCTAAGGTGTCCAAAGCCGCCGGCGGCTGCATGGGTACGGCGGCAATCGAAGGCTGAAGGAGACCCTCTGAAGTCCAATTAACAACCTCCACGGCATAGTTCACCGGGGGCGCATCTGCATACGGGATCGCCGAGATAGGCTCTGAAGGTGTCGTACAAGAGAAGCTTCGACGACCTCTGATAATCTGGTCATACCATCTACCCCACAAGTGAAGATTTTTGTGTTCCGGGTCATGGTCTTTGATGAGCGCGAGAACCTCCCGGTCAACAGGTGCCTCAGGAAACCCGCCTTGTGAACGAAAAAACGGGAAAGAGAGATCAAAAGACATGTCGCCTGTAAAAAAAAGGGGACATAAGTCAACTGTCAGTGATATAATTTAATTCTAAATTTTGATACTCGGTACTTTAAAATTTGTACCACACTGCAATGCAGTGGAAAGGTCACCAAAAGGGGACACACAAAATCTAGATGACAATGCATCAATTAAAATATAAAAATAAGTATGCGTACCCCAATTGTCATTACATTTCAATTTACATGAATGAAAATATAAAACTCTCATCTCACATAAAACCCCCGGCTATTCAATCGCGACAATCCTGCACATCATATCTCAGCAACACATAATATCATATATCATCAACGTAAGTAAGTATGCGTACCCCAATTGTCGTTGATGTATAGCAACGAAAACGGCGATATCGACATACTACACTTACGGTCACAGAAAAGAAAGTGTAAAACTACAATATTTGGAATCCACATTCTTTTTAGACATCGTAAATGCGAAATATCACATATTTCGTATTTCATGCCTAACTATATGAATTCCATATATTGTATCACATTCCAGATAAATAGGCAGTATTAAAGTTTTCGAACGAATGACCAAATACCCAAAATTCCCTAAAGCTCAACACTTGAGCGGAGTTCAAAAACCCGGAGTGTGACACAGTAGTAGCGGTCCAGCCGTAGAAGGGTCAAGCCAACGCCTCACATGTGGCACGCCGTACTGCCCCAAACCCTAAGGTTCAAAAGGCAGTTCAAGACGGTCACATAATCGAGTTAAGGTTTGTTGTCTTCTAGAGGGTCCACCACAAAACTTGCACATATTTCCGAAAGATTAAAACCCCGTGAAAAAGTGAGTAAATGATACTCGTTCGAACAATTCAATACTTTCTAAATTACCCGGAAAAAACACGAAATTTAAATTTCGATCGAATCACCGAATCCAAAACAATCTCCAGAACATATGTCACTGAAACCAGATTAAAAATACCCAAAAACATCTACAATCAGACAAGAAGCACACTGTACAAAAATGAAGCCTTAATGGCTTAGAACGACCGTGGAGCCGCGGCCTAAGCAAGCTTAAGCCGCGGTTCCGCGGTGGAATTTGCTTATTAGGGTTTCGTTTTTTACAGAGTGTCTTATAATTACCTGCTGTATTTTTTACATATTTTTAATTCTGAAAAATAGCAGTTTTGAAAAAATGTCCAGAGAGTGTCCCGAAAATCCGTATTTTCGTTCGATCGGAGTTTTAACTTCGTTAAAGTGTCGCCTAATACTCTAGGTCGGCTCTGATATCAATGTTGGGTTTACCTAGCACCTCATGAAGGGATTGGAAGCATCACATGTACCAAAGATTAAAATTTTAGGGTGCTAAGTAAGCATACAAAGAATCAATCCTAGAAAATTAGGGTTTCTAAAACAACACTTCATCACAAGTAAGAAAAGCTAGGGTTTTTGAGAGTACAACCTTTGTAGCTCCCTACGCTAGACTCCTCGGCCACTTAGGGTTTGGAAAAAGTCCGCTTGATCTCCTCTAGGTCCACGATGATCTACCCGGAGTCCGCTTTGTCCAAGCTTGCAACTTCACTTGATCAAGAGAAAGAAATGAAGCTAACACTCTAAACAAGTGGGCAAGACTTGTGTAGAATGATGTTGTGGTGGCTTTTCTCACTTCAAAATTCTAACTTGGTGAGTGTTTTGCTCACTAGAAAAATCTAGAGAGCAAAGGAAGAATGAGGAAGAAGATGATGGCCTTTTAGAACAAGAGAGAAAGATAATCCCACTTGAAAAATAGAAAATATATGAATATATATTTTCCACTTCTCATCTCAAACCATGGTTAAACAATAAATATATTATTGAACTTGAGTTAAAACACAAAAGGAAAGTTAATCCATGGTTAAATGGTGGGTGAGCATGGTTAGGTCAAAGAAGAGTGTAGAATGAAACCATGAATTATTCTTTCCTTTTTCTTTTGTTTTAAAACAAATGCAATAATAATACATATATATAAAACCATGGTGTGAGTCTTATATTGCCACCATTCTCTATGTATAAACAACCATGAAGGATGATGTATGTATGTATGTGTGCATGCACATCCATATATGCATGAATCAAGAAAGAATGCATACATGCATGCATACATCAAAAATACAAGAAAGGATTTCTAGTGAGAAACTAATGGTTAAATGATAAATCAACACTTGATTTATCAATCCGGCCATATCACATACGACCCAACCAAAAGCAAGCCGCCCGATTAATATACGGTATCTCATACGCGTATTTTAACCGGGTCCATGCGCATATCGCATACGCGCACCACAACGTTTCGCCTGGACTAGGTAACTCCTTTATGGGACTCTAAGACTCGTCAATACGCCGGCAGTGGGTGATGATCATATCAAGCACCCCCAAGCCGCAAGCGGTCAGCTAAACGTAACGGCCACCCGGGTATTGAGCGATCAGAAGAAAACAAGCGAACCTGCTACAACTCCCGTCGAGCCAACCGGCAACACTACCCGTGCAGTCCGGTCTCCTCGTCTGATATGTCGCATATCAAGTCTAGGGATGGTAAACGTCAGACCCCAATAACCGATAAGTTGTGCCGATGTGAGGCTCATAACGGATCGAGAAACTACTGGTAACACTTACCAGTAAATCTCTAATCAGCCCTGGCCAGGGACTTCCCTGTTACGGCGAATCGAGCACAGCGCAACATCAACCCCTAATACCGGGAGAGACGAAACCCCTCCTATCGCTCATTGCCTCCATGTGACTCGGGACTGTACCCAAAAATCACCGTTTTGCACGCCCTCATGGACGTGGTAAGGTGGAAATCAAAGCACAGTAGGAATCATACAAGACTCTATGACGATCTCGGGTCTACAGACTAACCTGCACAAGTGTCACCTGAGAACTGCCATCTGACGTGAGGTATAATACCATCTGGGAGTTCTCGGCGAGTCCGTCCAGTGTACCCAGTCTCCACTGAGCACCCGTATACCATCTCTGATGTCAAACACCAATGGATATGGGATCATCCATCGCCCATCTCATGGGTCGAGAAGCGTATACGCTAGTCTACACTGGTATATCGATGCCCCATCTCGATACACCCACGACTAGGGACCTTGAAGGATGTACTTATGGACTACCATGTCCCCACTAGTATGATCCGCATCATAGTCCAGGTAGTCAAGTACACATCCTAAGGGCTTTACCAACATGTAACTATAAGACAGTATAAAGAGACAAGTATACATGTTAAGATAAAGAGCAACCAGATAGCATACTATCATATCGAGCAAGAAAGTCATCTCTATATATGTCCAAGCATCCAATATAATATACATCATCTGTACAATACTGGCCTCTAGGGCATACATACAACTAACAATCTCCCACTTGCACTAGGGCCAGCTGCTATAGTATCGCATACCGAGCATCCCGAAGAGTCTCTCAAACTGTATCTGGGGAATGGCCCTCGTGAGTGGATCCGCTGTGTTATTCTTCGTGTCAACCCTCCTGACCTCGATCTCCCGGCGATCAACTATCTCCCGGATCAGGTGATACCGCCTCAGAATATGCCTGGATCGCTGATGGGACCTGGGTTCCTTGGCCAAAGCCACCGCTCCATTGTTATCGCAATACAAAGGAATTGGATGCTCAATGGATGTAACCACTCCAAGTTCAGTAATGAACTTCTTGATCCAGACAGCCTCTTTGGCAGCATCGTTGGCAGCTTAGTAAAGACCGATGCAGGGTCGGTATCTCCATGGTCCCGATGTCGAGGTGGGGATCGCTTAGTAAAGACGTGTAGGAAGTCACCCTCTAAGGATGGATTGAGCAGGGAATCTGCTCGATGGCCTCTAGATGAGGGCTTTGATTCTTAGCGCGGGAGGGCAAGGAGCTGCCTGCTAAGGATGGACCAAGCAGGGTTGCTGCTCGGTTGCCTCTTGATGAAGGCTTTGATCCTTAGCGCGGGAGGGCAAGGAGCTGCCTGCTAAGGATGGACCGAGCAGGGAAGCTGCTCGGTGGCCTCTTGATGAGGGCTTTGATCCTTGGCGTCGTTGGGTAAGAGATTACCAGCCAAGGATGGACCGATCAGGGTTGCTGCTCGGTGGCCTCTAGATGAGGGCTTGGATCCTTGGCATCGTGGGGTAAGGATTACCAGCCAAGGATGGACTGAGCAGGGTAGCTACTTGGTGGCCTCTTGATGAGGGCTTTGATCCTTAGCGCGGGAGGGCAAGGAGTTGCCTGCTAAGGATGGACCGAGCAGGGAAGCTGCTCGGTGGCCTCTTGATGAGGGCTTGGATCCTTGGCGTCGTGGGGTAAGGGATTACCAGCCAAGGATGGACCGAGCAGGGTTGCTGCTCGGTGGCCTCTAGATGAGGGCTTTGATCCTTGCCGTCGTGGGGTAAGGGATTACCAGCGAAGGATGGACCGAGCAGGGAAGCTGCTTGGTGGCCTCTTGATGAAGGCTTTGATCCTTAGCGCGGGAGGGCAAGGAGTTGCCTGCTAAGGATGGACCGAGCAGGGAAGCTGCTTGGTGGCCTCTTGATGAGGGCTTTGATCCTTAGTGCGGGAGGGTAAGGAGTTGCCTGCTAAGGATGAACCGAGCAGGGAAACTGCTCGGTGGCCTCTTAATGAGGGCTTGGATCCTTGGCGTCGTGGGGTAAGAAATTACCGGCCAAGGATGGACAGAGCAGGGTTGCTGCTCGGTGGCCTCTAGATGAGGGCTTTGATCCTTGGCGTCGCGGGGTAAGGGATTACCAGCCAAGGATAGACCGAGAAGGGAAGCTTCTTGATGGCCTCTTGATGAGGGCTTTGATCCTTAGCGCGGGAGGGCAAAGAGTTGCCTGCTAAGGATGGACCGAGTAGAGAAGCTGCTCGGTAGCCTCTTGATGAAGGCTTTGATCCTTGACGTCGTTGGGTAAGAGATACCAGCCAAGGATGGACCGAGCAGGGAAGCTGCTCGGTGGCCTCTTGATGAGGTTTTGGATCCTTAGCGTCGTGGGGTAAGGGATTACTAGCCAAGGATGGACCGAGCAGGGTTGCTGCTCGGTGGCCTCTAGATGAGGGCTTGGATACTTGGCGTCGTAGGGTAAGAGATTACCAGCCAAGGATGGACCGAGCAGGGTGGTTGCTCGGTGGCCTCTTGATGAGGGCCTGGATCCTTGGCGTCGTGGGGTAAGAGATTACCAGCCAAGGATGGACCGTGCATGGTTGCTGCTCGGTGGCATCTAGATAAGGGCTTTGATCCTTGGCGTCGCGGGGTAAGGGATTACCGGCCAAGGATAGACCGAGAAGGGAAGCTTCTTGATGGCCTCTTGATGAGGGCTTTGATCCTTCGCGCGGGAGGGCAAGGAGTTGCTTGCTAAGGATGGACCGAGCAGGGATGCTGCTCGGTGGCCTCTTGATGAGGGCTTTGATCCTTGGCGTCGTTGGGTAAGAGATTACCAGCCAAGGATGGGCCGAGCAGGGATGCTTCTCGGTGGCTTCTTGATGAGGGCTTTGATCCTTGGCGTCGTTGGGTAAGAGATTACCAGCCAAGGATGGGCCGAGCAGGGAAGCTGCTCGGTGGCATCTTGATGAGGGCTTGGATCCTTGGCGTCATGGGGTAAGGGATTACCAGCCGAGGATGGACCGAGCAGGGTTGATGCTCGGCATTGCGAGGTTCTGCTTAACCCTAATTTGTGTGTGAACATCGGGAAGAGCGACCGTCGCGGACGACACGTGTCAGGAACGCATGGGGGAGGCGAAGCATTTCGAAGAGCTGCGTCAGTTCCGCCACGTGGCGGTGCGGTATTAGAGTAATTTAGGTGAATCCCAGGACTCGCGCCCATGCGCGCGCGAATTTGGGTCTTTAAGGATTCTGTTTGAGGTTATAATAGAGAAGGAGACGGCAACTCTTCAGCGTCGCTTTTTGAGATGACTGGTCCCATGTATTCGATCGAAGAGATCATCAACTTCGACGACGTCTTCATGTATGACCAGTCCCTGGCTGGGGATACGTACCGGGGTGTAGTTCAGCGCCTCGAGGGTCATGTCGGCCGGCTTCTCCCTCGGCGGTCATCCCTCCTACAGTTGCTGATGTATGCAATTTGGAGGAGGTCCCCCGGGTTGTACAACCCCTTCTCCGAGGAGTTGCTGGATGAGGCGCTCGACAAGGTGCACTCGATCTATATGCTCGGCCTCATCTCGAAGGCCAGGCACGATCGATTCTTGGCCCTTATTTTGGAATGCTTCCAAAAGAGGTACATCGTGAGCCAGGGCGCGGAGGGCGGAGCGCCGGGTGCTTCCGTGGCGTCCCAGGTTCACATGCAGCATCGGCGGGAACGGGCTGCAGGGGCTTGGACCCGATTGGCGGAAATCTACTCTGAGTATCGCCAGGAGTACTTCCTCGATCCCGTTCCTCCTCTGTTGTAAATTTTCTTTTTCTTTTTAATGTAAGGCTGAGGAGCCTACAATACCTTTTGAATAAATAAAATTCTTCTTTTGTGCGATGCTCTATCGTTTTCTTCTTATTATTTAAATAAAAAGAACTTAGAAGAATTTACATCGCTTTTGTGAAAGAAGAAATATACATTCATAGATATTCTTTTCAGAGGTACAGCTTGAGCTTCTCAGCGTTGTAAGGCTGTGGAAATTTGCAACCATTCGCATCTTGTAAACGATAGGCTCCGCCGGGCAGGACCTCGGAGACGAGGAAGGGACCGTCCCATTTCGGGAAAAACTTATGCAGCTTGCCTTGATCGACGAACTCGTTCCGCCTTAGGACTAAATCTCCGGTTTTGAAGAAGCGACGCTTGACTCGCGCGTTGCAGTAGCGGGCGGTTTGCTGTTAATAGGCGACAGTTCTGATCTGAGCCCTGTCCCGTTTCTCTAACAAGATGTCCAGATTAGTTCGAAGGGCCGAGGTGTTTTCTTCGTCGTTGAAGTGCTCGACCCTGTAACTGGGAAGTCCGATCTCCGCCGGGACCATTGCCTCGGTACCGTAGCAGAGGTTGAAAGGAGTCTTTCCGGTGGGGGTCTTCTTCGACGTGCGCAAGGCCCATAAGACCCGAGGTAGTTCCTTGACCCAACTGCCTTGGCGTCCTTCTAGGCGTGTCCGAAGACCTCGGATGACGTCCCGGTTAGCGACCTCGGCCTTCCCGTTACACCGGGGATGCACGACCGCGGAAAACTTCATAAGGATACGGTATTCGCTGCAAAATTCCTTAACTTTTTCGTTCTCGAAATTTGTCCCATGGTCGGTGATGATACACCTCGGGATACCGAACTGGAGTATCACGTTGTTCTGCAGGAACTTGATAGTCATGGTGGCGTCCGGTTTTTTGATGGGGATGGCCTTGATCCACTTCGTGAAGTAGTCCACTGCGACGAGGACGTACTTGTGCCCGCTCGTACCGGTAGGAAACTGGTCTATCATGTCCATTCCCCACTGGGCAAACAGCCATGGGGAGGTTAGGGCTGTTAGCTCGGTAGCCGGGAGGCGAGGTATACTTCCATGGAGATGGCAGCTTTTGCATCTCCTGACGAGCTTCTGGGCGTCCTGGTGAATCGTCGGCCAATAGTACCCTTGGATCAGTGCCTTTTGGATTAAGGTGCGGGCCCCTTGGTGCGCGCCGCCGACCCCTTCATGAATCTTACGGAGGACGTAGTCGGCCTCATGGGGGTCAATGCACCAAAGCAAGGGCTGAGTGAAGGATTTCTTGTAGAGGTTCCCATTGCTCCAGACGAAATGGTGAGCTTTGGCTCGGAGACGGCGGGCTTCCCCTCGATCATCTAGTAGTGTACCTTCCCTCAGGAATTCCACGAGGGGCTTCCTCCAATCCCGGTCTTCTTCCCGGGCTGTGTACACTTGAAGTGGCGTCGCCCCATCTTTCATGCTGGGCCCTGGTAAGACTTCGAAGAGGATGTTCCTCTTGTTGTTGGCCGTATAGGATGAAGCTAGCTTACTCAAGGTGTCGGTCTGGGCGTTAAGCCGTCTGGGGATTTGCTCCACTTGGACTTCGTCGAAGTCTTTTCACAATCTTCTCACCTCGGCCAGATACTTCACCATCAGAGGCTCCCGTGCCTCGAATCGGCCTGTCACTTGGCCAATGACTAGGGCGGAGTCGCTGCGGATCCGGATCGTTTTCAACCCCACTCCGAAGGTTATCCGCAGTCCGGCCAGTAAGGCCTCGTATTCCGCTGCGTTATTTGAGGCTTTGAACCCGAGATTCAGAGAATACTCCATCTCCGCCTTGTTCGACCCCGAATGATGAGGCCGGCACCACAGCCTTCCTCGGTCGAGGAACCGTCGACGTAAAGGATCCAATCAGGGACGGAGTCGGGGTTTCCATCGACTGAGGGTTGAGCTCCAGGGGCCGGCGTGGATTCCGGCTCTTTACTGGGGATGGTGCACTCGACGATAAAATCGACCAGGGCTTGTGCCTTGATTGCCTGCCTCGGGCGGTATTTTATGTCGAACTGGGATAACTCCCACCTCCGTTTCTCCAAACGACCAGAGGACTCGGCGGAGGCGAGGATAGCCCCTAGAGGCCGCTCGGTAAGAACAAGGATGGTGTGCGCCTGGAAATAGTGTCGTAGTTTCCTTGAGGCCACGATGAGTTCCAAGACGATCTTCTCAATGGCTGGGTACCTCGTTTCCGCGTCTTTGAAGACATGGCTCATATAGTATACCGGCTTCTGGACTCCTTCGACCTCTCGGACGAGCACCGAACCTGCAGCTTGGTTGAACACCGCTAGATATAGCGATAGCTCGTCCCCTGCAACTGGTCGGGTGAGCAGCGGGGGAGTCGCAAGGTACTTCTTAAATTGCTCAAAGGCGGTCTGGCACTCCTATGACCATTCAAACCTTGGTATCTTCCTTAGAGCTTTGAAGAACGGGGGGCACTTCTCTTCAGACCTTGACATGAAATGACTCAGAGCGGCTACCCGCCCTATTAGCCGCATGATTTCGACGTTAGTCTTGGGCACGACCATGTTGAGGATGACGCTGATTTTCTACGGGTTAGCCTCGATTCCACGGTGGGTGACCATGAAGCCGAGGAACTTTCCACTGGTGACCCCGAATGCGCACTTGGCGGGGTTCAGTTTCATCTTGTATTTGCGGAGGACGTCGAAGGCCTCGCCCAGATCCTTGGCGTGTTCATCCGACGAGATTGATTTGACGAGCATGTCATCGGCGTAAACTTCCATGTTCCTGCCGATCTGTGGCTTGAACATCCAATTAACCAAGCATTGGTACGTAGCCCCGGAGTTTTTGAGGCCGAAGGGCATCACCTTATAGCAGTATACACCCCGGTCCGTTATGAATGCGGTGAGATCCTCGTCCGCCGGATTCATACGGATCTGGTTGTAGCCGGAGAAAGAATCTGTGAAGCTAAGTAGTTCGTGGCCTGCCGAACTGTCGACGAGCTGATCTATCTGAGGGAGGGGATAGTTGTCTTTCGGGCAGGCCTTGTTGAGGTCAGTGAAGTTGATGCACATGCGCCACTTCCCGCTAGACTTTTTAATCATGACTACGTTCACCAACCATTCCGAGTAAGGCACGTTCCGAATGAAGTTGGCGGCGAGGAGCCTGTCCACCTCGTCCTCGATCGCTTTTTGTTTGATCGGGGCGAAACTTCATTTTTTTTGCCTGATGGGTCGGACCGTAGGGTCCACCCCGAGCTTATATGATATGATTTTGGGGTCGATCCCAGGCATGTCGGCAGGCGCCCAGGCGAACACGTCAGAGTTACTTCTGAGGAAGTGGACCAGGTCGTCTCGCTGAGTCTCCGTTAAGAGTGATCCGATCTAGATGGTTCGCTACTTGTCCTCCTCCGCAAGGGGGACCTCAGTCAGTGGTTCCACTGGGGTTCCTCGGACCTTTTTTGGCTCGTCTCGAGTATCCATGGAACCCTTGATATCATCCTCGCCCTCAATGTCATTGTTTGGCCGCTTAGACGTAGATGTTGCGGTGAAGCAAACCTTTGCGGTTCGTTGGTTCCCGTAGGCCCGCCCTATCCGTCCTTGGTCGAGCGGAAATTTCATCGCTAGGTGGTAGGTCGATATCTGGGCCCGAAGGGAGTTCAATGTCGGGCGACCTAGGAGGACATTGTAGGCCGATGGGATTCTCGCGACGATAAACTCCACAGGCACGGTGCGCGTACTTCCCGCTTCCCCGATATTAAATTGGAGGGTGATTACCCCTTCCGCCGGGATGGAGTGGTTAGTGAACCCCGACAGGATGTGGGCGGTTGGCCTTAGGTCCGACGGGATGGGTCCCATACGCAGAAAGCAGTCATAAAAGAGAATGTCCGCCAAGCTTCCCGAGTCGACCAATATCATCTGTACTTCGTAGAACCCGGGCTGTGATCACCAGTAGGTCATTGTGAGGCAGGGATATACCATGGAGGTCCTCGTCGATAAAGATGATCGGTTCGGCCGCTTTAGGCTTCTTCCTTGGGTAGCTGCCAGTCCCTTCGATCGGTGAGGGGTGCCGCGTCTCGTCGGTCTCCGTCGTACCCCCGCTGACATGACCATTATTTGGCCGATTGTCAACTCGCCGGGAAGGGGATGGTGCTCTTGCTCACAGTCGGCTTGCCGCTTGTCTCGCAAGTACGTTGCCAGGTGCCCCGAGCGGATTAACTCCTCGATGTAGTCTCGGAGCTGCTTGCAGTTCTCGATGGAGTAGCCCTGCGACCTGTGGAAAGCGCAGTAGGGGCCCCGGGTACGCTTTGCCGCCCTATTCGAGACCGGGGGGAGTTTGAAGAACCTCTCGCCCTTTGCCTCCTCCAGCAGTACCGTCTGGGAGACGTTGAGCGGGGTGTACTCCTGAAACTTCGGGGAGTAGGGCTTTGGCCGCTCAATCTTCTTTTTCTTCTCCCTGGCCCTTTTCTTTTGATCAGCTTGCTCTGTCCGGGGCAGGTTGGCATTCACCTCGGACTCAAGCTGGATCTCACGTTCGGTCCATGCCTTTACCTTGTCCATGGTCTTAGGTTGCGCTAATGCAAAGGAGCGTAGCCACTCCTTGTACCTAAGACCCGACCTAAGGGCCGTAATGACCGTCTCGTCCCGGTGCTCTGAGACCTCAAGAAGGGCGTTGTAGAAGCGGGTGACGTATCCTTTGAAGGATTCTTTGTCCCCGCTCTTTATGGTGAAAAGATGATCAACGGTTCGCTTCTGTCGTCTATTCCCGACGAAATGACCGAAGAACTGGATGACCAGCTCATCGAAGGTAGAGATTGAGCGTGACGCGAGTCTTTGGAACCAGTCTCATCCAGAGCGGATGAGAGTGGCGCGAGTCTTTGGAACCAGTCTCATCCAGAGCGGATGAGAGTGGCGGGCAAAGCGCGACATTGCGCGGTGTCGGAACAGTCCTGGAAACTCATCCCGGCTGTGAACGCGTCCAAATGGTCTTTCGGGTCGGACTTCCCATCGAAGAGGGAGACCTTCGGGAGCTTGTTCCGGGAGGAGACACGGACGGCGAGTAGCTCTTTGGTAAAGGGCTTCGTGAGCGAGTCGGCAACATATTTAGCCTCGTCGCTTGAAGGACGATTTTCCCGATGCATGCCTTCGATCTTCTTTTTGAGGGCGTCGAGTCGGTCGTGGTATCCCAATGATTCGACATACTTTGATTTTTGGCCTATGCCGTCGGAGACCTGCGCCTGGCCCCGGCCCCGGCTCCGTTCGATGAGGTTCCTTAGGTCCCCTGGCGAGGTCGTCTTCGAGCTACCGTGGTGAGCCCCGTCCGCGCGACCTAGTTGAGGGAGGGGGAGCCGGTCATGCCTGGGTGCAAGCGAGCTGACCGACACCTCTTCGGGAGGGACAGGAGTGCGATGGGCCTCAGGGCGTGGTGCTCTGGCGAGAGACCTTGGTGTTGAGCTATGTGGTGCCCAGCGGATCATTGAATTGGTCGCCACAGAGGATCTGCGTCCGCCGGAGATAGCGAGGCGGTGCTCGGTCGTGCCGTCGCGGGCAGTGTCTTCTCTCCCTCTGTAGGGGTCCCGGTCTCGAGATGGGGAAGCGGCGACCTGAGGAGTTTGCCCGGCCGTTTGGACACGGACGAGCGCATCCATGACGGACGCGAGCTGATCTATCCGAGCAGATAGGGCGTGAATGGCGTTCGGGGGAGGAGGGGACCCTCTCGCGTCTCCATTGAGAGGAGTGCGACGGCTGGTGTTTGGATCATCGCGGTGATCGCTCGCCATCAAGTTGAGATCGGAAGGTGAACTTTCCTTGAGTGGACCTAGAAATTCCCACAGACGGCGCCAACTGATGGATCTCCGGATCTCCTTCAGATGTTACCTTCTGTCGATCTGCAACGAGTGGAGACGAGCGGCTGAGATTGAGTCGGAGGTTGCCTCCTGAAGCGTGTGGATCTCAATGGGCTTGAAGTGGTTGAGGTCGAGCTACCTGCAAGAAAGTCCCAGGGTGGTTGTGCCACTGATGACCCTCCGACGATTAAGTTAGATGGGCTAAATGGGCAGAGTAACGGCCTATTGGGGGTAAAATTGGCTTACCTGAGTCGTCTGAGATAGGGGTTTATATAGTGGCAGCCATGGGCAGACGGGCGTGAGATTCACGCCGACCGTTATGCCCCTGGCGTTACGCCCGCGTGAAAGGCGGGATACCCCATTAATGACGAGATATGCTCATTAATGGGGGAACGCGATGGCGTGGAACGCGGGATCGTGAACGGCGGATATCTCGCGTCTGGCGAGATTCGCGGAGCCATGGCGGAGACGCCTGTAATCAGTGCCGTGGGTCGGTCGATGAGACCGAGGAAGCTAGGCTCGGCGGGAGGCCGAGCGAGCTTGGTTCTGTGATAAACTGATGGAACTCGGCGTGTGGGAAGGCTCGGAGGCGAGCCGACGGTCGTTTGTAAGGCGAGCATGAGAGTGGTCTGGAAGGCCACCGAAGGTCGGGAACATCCTCGGGTCGAGGGCCCGGGGCATGCTTCCAACGTACCGTTCTTGATCGTTTCTCATAGGTTTTGGGACACGTCACTTGCCACGTGTCATGATCTGAGGAAACCCCGGTATTGAGTATCATCATTTGAAGAGATCCTGTATTTGGCTTGAGAGGTTTGATTGTATCTCGTGTAAGGTTGTTTAGTAGTCGTTGCAATTTCCTTTTCGTCATCTTTGGATCACGCAACCTTTTATTCCGCTGAGCTTATATTAGTTGTTTTGCTACGCACTGGTCCGAAGTAGTCTTATAACTATATCATGCTTTGATTAACGTGGTTTGTCCATATTATTATAGTTGTAGCAGTAGTGGGTAGTCATGGTCCAAGTGGTGGTCATAGTGGTATGGTGATGGCGGTAGTGGTAGTACCATATGTCTGTTATACAAAACGCTTACGACGAGCGTTAAAATTTTATCCCTACAGAACCAGCCTTTATGTCTTTCTACTTGAAACCTTTCTCTGCATTCTACATCCTCTATGGCTCCTCCTAAAAATCCTCGGATGAGACTATCCCTTGTTTACAACATAGAATAGAACAACTCATTATCAAATAAGGATTTTTTTTATTTTTTATAATCAAAATATAAGATTCTCAGAGTGTAAATATTTTTAGACTATTGAGTTCCATACGTCATCTCCCACTGAACAATCAGATTCAACCAACTTAGACTATTGAGTTCCCATCGTGAAACCACAGAATGATGACAAATGTTAATGCTCAGCCTCTCTCCTTTTCTCTCTCTCTTTATCCATTGATTAGATGGTGATATTTTCATTTACTCAATCAAAAGACAAAGAACATAAAAATCATGCAACATACCAAATGAGATTAAACTTTTCTTAGACATGTCGCAATTCAAGGTATAATCAATTCTATCGTTTCGAGTGCAGGATAACTCAAAAGATGAATTACAAAAAGGAATTAGAAAAATAATGATGATGAATTGCAATAATCTTTTTTTATTTGAGAGAAATGAATTGCAAATCTCTCTCTCATACAGAATTAATCAGAAAAGGAAAAAATGCCAACATCTCATGGCTGTAATTTCAGAGCTTCATCCATGTTGCTTGAACCATCCCTAACAATGTAGCACAGAAAAACAACCACAGCAGGTCGTTTTGTGAAAACAAAGCTGCATCAAGATCCGACGAAAATTATTATGGAATAGTTCCCATTATAGTTATAATACATTCACACCACCAAGATCCGACAAAAATTATTATGGAATAGTTCCCATTATAGTTATAATACATTCACACCACGATTGGAACTTTTTTCAAGCAATACCATCATTAACACTGTCCTAGTCGCACCATGTAAGTTTTAACTTTTGTTATTTCTATTATTATCCTAGTGCAGCATAGATAGTTCATGGTATCTTAATGCAATTTATAAAGTTCATGGTATTTAATTTTCTGAGAAACAGTCAAAGTTCACATTATTTTAGTATTTATTAAATGCGATGGTTTGGTAATCCAATGGATCCTGATATGAAAATAATATTCATAGTTACAAAAAAGCGAACTGGTTTTACTTATACATCAAATAGAGGTGAGCTTGAAAAAGTTCGCAACGAACTTAATTCAGTTTGGTTTGATTTTTTATTGGGTTTTTTTTTTCTGTTAGCCCCCCATACTTTAATATTTTTCTCTGTCCCCTCCATAGTTAGTATTTATCTGTAGCCTTCTATACTTATAAGTTACTCATACAACCCCTATGTCACTTTTGAAAATTATTCCCCCTCCTCCCCGCCTTCTTCTTCTTCCTCCGCTTCTTCATCGCCTCCTTCTTCTTCCTCAACACCACCGCCATCACCACCGCCACCATCTTCCTCCTCCTCTTCTTCAACCCATCGCCTCATTCTTCCTCCTCCTTCCTTTTTCTCTTCAACGACGCCGCCATCATCAAAGAGGAGGAGGTGGAAGAAGGATGACGGCGGAGGTTAGTGGGTTGAAGAAGAAAAAGATGGTGGTGATGTTGGTGGTGGCGCGGTGCTGTTGAGTTGAGGAGGAGGAGGAAGGAGGATCGGATGGGATGAAAAAGAAGAGGAAAATGGTGGTGGTGTTAACGGTGATGGTGGGGGTGGCGGTGTTGATGTTGACAAGGAGGAGAAAGGTGACGGTGATGAGTACGGCGGCGATGGCCGAGAAAGAGGGGGAGGAAGAATAATTTTCAAAAGTGAAATAGAGGGGCTGCAGGAGTAACTTATAAGTATAGGGGGTTACAGGTAAATACTAAATATTAGGGACAGAGAAAAATATTGAAGTATTGGGGGCGCTAATGGAAAAAAAACCCTTTTTTATTTTAATAAATATTTGTAAAAGGCATAAATAATTTAAATATATTATTAATTTCATTACCATCGTATTCCAATATATAATTATTTGTTTTGTTGCTTTATTGTATCTTTTTTGAACCATGTTTTCTGAAAATCATTTTCGGTTAATTGGGTTTGGTTGCTTTAAGTTGATTCAGTTATAACAGAGCTATGCTCCCCTCTGCTCACAAGCAAAAATTAGATTTGCAAGTAGAGAAAATTTGGACACCAACGCTCACCTTGGCCACCACTTTGATAAATATTAGTTGGGGAAGGCGGAAACGATCCATTTGACAATGCAAACCCCAAATTTGCACAATCTGCTCCAACCGCGCCTTCAATTAGAGAAAGAGAAAAAATCATTATCAGAATCCAATTAATTCCTTTTTCCTTTTCCATTTCTTGTTCATTTGAGAGCTCAAGATTCTCTTACAGTTTTTTATACAAGGGAAGCTGCTTATGTTTAGAATGTTGCCGAAACCCTTGTCACATATGCATCGATGCTTGAAGCCTACTGTCCTCACGCACGTGCCAGCTCCGCAATATGACCAAAAACATGCTGAGCAAGAACAGAAGGAAATTCATGATATTTAAATAATATTATGATTTTAAGGGAAAATGAGAAGGAAAAGATGTTACTTACGATCGAAGATGGAGAAGTTATCAGGGTTTGGAATAGGAGCAGGCTGAGGTATTGACTCGTTGTAGCAAGCATAGCTGAATGTACCTGAAACAGTGTCAAAACTGTTTATAATGATCCAACCTTCAACTAAACCACACAGTACATTTTATGTTATTCATCTACCTACTAAATAGTCATATATAACTTTTTCCATATGAAGCAAGTTTGGAGATTTAAGGATGAAAATTAAAAATACAGAGATTTTCTATTTATAAAGGTTAATTTTGCGGAGCAAAAACAAACAAACAATATAGATGGAACAAACAACAAAATGTTAAACATTAACTTGAAAGATCCAACCTTCATTCATACCTATTTAATATTTTCATGCTTATCCATTTGGTATAATTCTTTACATAAATATATAAGATCAAACTATTGAATTTTGAAGTGGATCTTTCAAGAAGAGCTATGTTGCTTGCCAAGCATATGAAAGTAAGGAAAGTGATTTTTGAAGGCGGTGCGATGAGTGTGGAGGAAGCATTTCAAGAGAACCAAACAAGTGTATCTAGACATGGACATATATGTTGTTGATGCCAGAGGGTTTATGAGGCATTTCAAAGTCTGTAAGTGGCCGTATTGCGAGCATTTGTTTAATGGGGCAGCTCATGAGGTAGCAAAACATATCCTAGTCACACATTGTTGGCCTCGTTGGAAATTGTTCTTTTCCTAATCAGTTGATTAATATGTGTAATAATGATGTTATTTTACATCGATGAATAGCTAAACTATTACCATTTCTGAAAGGAAAAGAAAAGAAAACTATTGAATTTTGTTTTTGAGAAAAATATAGTCTGAGCACCATTTTCCATTAAAGAGATATTAATATAACAGCCAGTTATAACTAGGCAGATGCCTTCTCTGGGTCAGGACAAAAAGAGCCCTTAACAAACCAAAAGGCGCATATATCAAGAATTAGCCAAAAAAATATACCATATTTCTAATTTACATCAATTATTAACTATTTCGTTATTATATTTCAAGACATAAATAAATAATAAGAGAAATTGGCACCCAATGAGTCACTGTAGGGTGCAACCCACAGTAAAGCTTACATGCAACTAATTGGGCATTGCAAATAAATTTACCACAATCCACTTTGATGGTAGTTGAACTTCCCAACTCTAACTTAACAGTCACAATCTTTCTTTCCTTAGAAGCTTCTAAATATCTTTTAAATTTATCATCCAAAGAAGTGGGAGAGAAAGAGAGATTACAGTTGGGAATGATGCAAGGAAGGAACTGTAAAGGGTTGTCCAATCGGTTGACGCGGAACTGAGTCCATCCGGGGTCACAGTCACAAACAAACCCGAATGCTCGCTCTGAAGTAATCCGGCAGCTCCCCATCCCACAACTAACACCATTGCATCCATCCTCTGAAAAATAAACAAAAATATAACATAAAATACATACCCAATAACTAATTATGATAATAATAGAAGAATAGGTAGAAGGAAAACAGTTCAATAATCGCATAGAAAAACAGTGATTCTGAAATAAGTCATATCATTGGATGAGTTTCAATTATAAGAAGTTGAAGATAGAAAAAGGTTTTAAAAATGAGATATAGAATCAATGAGTATTAAGTTATCCAGATGGAAAGCCTGTAATTTTTGATGTAATATGAAAAGCTTACATTCAGAAGTAGAGAAGTATACATGTGGCAATTGGGATGACATCAATAAATATTGAGATAACCATAGGAAAAATAACAACATGGAGGATGAGAGCAATACTGAGTTCAGCTGCTGCTCCAAATGGAAACAAAAGAATGCTCGCTTGAAGAATCACCATACCGACAACAATTGCTACGACACTACTACGCATTCTATCTTATTGTCTCAGAGTAATGAGAAAAGAGAAGATGGATCTTTATGTTGATGGGTAGGGAAATATTCCTTGCATGCTAAAATTTAGCCAATCCATACAAAGATTGCTTTTTTTGATTCCCCTTCAGTCACCAAAATCCTCTTGATTGAGTCAATTTACACATACATGCACTCATCTTGGTTAGGTTTTGGTTGAGAGCTCACCAACCCGGTCAGTACTATAGACCCCAACAATCTAACTAATATTGACATAAGTTAGTCCTATAGTATACAGGATGATGCTGATTGAATGAGATTATGCCATATAGTTCATCAGCTTCACCAACTTCTACTTAAAATTAAAATACATCTGTGAATGCAGTACATCGAAGGTAGCATGTCTGAAAATATTTATCAGAAAGTTCCTGAAGCAACTAATAATCTAAAAATATATTCTATCATCAAATATTTATAAGTACACAGATTCAGGTTGGATCATGAATTAGATGGAATGTCCAAGATGAAAATTGTGAAACAGATTGATAGACATAATAATAGAGAGATAATATTACATCCGAAACACATAGTTTTCCTCTTAAAATATTGCAGATAATTTGTCCTTCCAATTGATGATCAACACAGTTAAATGTATGCATAGAAGCAAGGTTCGAGGTTTCGGCCGAAACCACTGATACGTGGTGGTTTCGTATCGGTTTCGGTGGAGACCGATATGAAACCAACCATACAATATCGTTTTGGCCAAAACCTTTAAAAAATTATTTTTTATACCATTTTTACTGTCAATTTGATCATTGTAGGCCTTCATTGTTAGAAAACCGAAAAAAGTGAACCCAAACTTTATATTAATACGTATCTAAGTACACTTTTCAATATATGTTGTATCATGGCTGGATTTTTAAATACTAGAATCATTGTTTTGTAATATAGAAGCATAAATTTAAGTATTTAATATATCTACACTTATGTATGTTGTATTATTGTCGAAACCGAAACCCGAACCGAGATTACCGAAACTAGCTGAAACTAAAAAAATTATGAGAGACCGAAACCGAGTTCTCGAACCTTGCATAGAAGAGATTTGAGCAAGGAAGAGTGTATAACAACATAATAATCTTTTCAGATCATATCCCTTGCATGAAGACGCAAACAAGTGGAAGAAGTTTGAGCAAAAGGAATTAAAAGATAACAGGCATCAAAAACTGCTCTTCTATGTCATGTTGGTCACCAATGCCAACTAGACTTTATTGGATATGCTCAATTGAAAAAATAAAGGGTGATCTCCTTTTACAACTACTATGATCCATTCGAGAATCAAAGTGGAACCCACAATTTACTATCTATCAAGTATCAGCAAAAGTCTGCCAACTCCTGAGAGAAGCAAGCAGAGAAATTGATAATGAAACCAGCACTTTGTGAAAGTCTCTGCAATTGAGAACGAGACCATGTTTGTGCAAAATGGCCATCAAATGAAGAGGATATGGACAAACAAGTCGGAAAACATTTAGAAAATCCTTTAATACAAAACCCACTAGGGTTAGATTCACGAGTTATAACTTAGGGGGAAAAGAAAACAAATAATCACTAATCCACCAAAAACCAAGTAAGTTTTAAGTACTAACTTAATAAAGGAAGAGAAGTTCTTGATTGTGAACCAACCAAGAACCTAAAACTGTATGTAGCATCCAAAGGTAATGCTATAAATCCCTAGAGTAGGCAAAACTCACCCTAGAAAGGGAAAAATAAAAATGAGGAAAAACTAGGAACCCACCAAAAGTCTGAAGACAAGAAGAGAGGTGTGAACAAGAAAGCAGGAAGAAGATGGCATCTATAGCTATGGTAATCCCCGTCTCCTTTTGAGATTTAATGCAATGCAGAAAGAAGAAAGATATTTCACGCTCCTAAATCCTAAATTCCAATTAGTGTGGAGTGAGTGATCTCCCTTCCTCTGATTACGAATCAAATTAACACATATAATAAATAGTCTGACTCAAAATGAACTAATGTGTTTTTACAGTGACCATCAAATCATTCTTGGGATGTCCTATATTAGCATTTCAATACAAAAGGGAGTGAAAAGGTCATAAAGATTTACCTCAATCGTGCCACATATATGAGTTCCCTATCAAGTATCATCATATACATGCTCAAATTGATAGATGTAGCATGCTTGTGATTCTTCATGTTGCTTCCATTAGCTTTTCCAGTCCATCTAACATCATTTACATATCTCCGGAATCTGGATGTTAAGAATCACCAACAAAGAATTCATGAACAACGCCATTAACCTCGATAGAGCTACAACCAGGAATCTTCTCAATTCCTTTTCCCTTCATTATTTTCCTCAACTTCCCAACTTTATCCCATTTAGAAGCTTTAGCATACACATTAGACAACAAAACATAAGCACCTGAATTAGCTGGATCAACTTCAAGGAGCCGACTAGTAGCGTACTCAGCTAATTCAACATTTCCGTGAATATTGCAAGCACTGAGGATAGCTCCCCAAATTGCCTCTCCATTTGAGGAAACACTTATTTCATCTATGAACTCCTTGGCCTCTTTTAAGAGGCCTTGTCGACTAAATAAATAGACCATGCAACCATAATGTTCACTACTAGGAGTAATTCCATAAGTTTGAGTCATCGAGTTGAATAATTATTTTCCTTCTTCAATCAAACCTGCATGACTGCAAGCACTTAAGACCCCAATGAATGTAACTGCATAGGGTTGCACCCCATAATCTTCCATTTTCCTAAAGAAATCCAGGGCAAGCTCGCTGTGCCCATGCATCGCAAGTCCCTGATCATTGTACTCCATGCAAATAAATCTTTATGAGACATCTTGTTGAAAACATCAAGAGATAATTCGATGCATCCGCATTTAGCATACATGTCTAAAAGTGAAGACCTTAATTGCATATCCATTTCGATCTCATTCCTCTCCATATAAGCATGAATCCATTTTCCCAATTCAAGAGCCCCTACTCTTGCACAAGCCGACAATGTGCTAACAAAAGCTAAGCAATTAGGGACTACTTTCATTTTCTACATGTCTTCAAAAATTTCCAAGGCCTCATTAAAATGATTGCATTGGGTTAATGCGGTAATTAATGCGTTCCATGAAGCGACATCCTTGCATGGCATTTTTTTAAATAAATCTAGTTCAATCTCTATGGCTCCACATGTCACATAACCAACCGCCAGTAGCGTCCATGAGATCTCATTTCTACCATTTTTTTAACAGTAACTCAGCTGAATACATGTCTCCACACTTGGAATACAGGCCTAGAATAGAATGAAGCAAATCATCCGTCATGCTGATACCTACTTTGGAGATGTATCCATGAATTAATTTGCCGGCAAAGAGATCTCCAGA
The DNA here is from genome assembly GCA_030015575.1 of Agapanthus africanus. Classification (NCBI taxonomy): domain Eukaryota; kingdom Viridiplantae; phylum Streptophyta; class Magnoliopsida; order Asparagales; family Amaryllidaceae; genus Agapanthus; species Agapanthus africanus. The sequence continues at coordinate 548,034,954 of JASDDO010000022.1, forward strand.
TCTTGCGTAAGCTGATAAGATACTTATTAGAGTAGCCTTGTCAATTTTCACATCTTGAACCTGAAAATAAATTAACATTCTTCTATAAGATACATACAATAAAAATGTTGGCTGAACTAACGACTTGTCCATGAATACGGTTAAATGGGCATATAAATTTTGTAATGCTGTATAGCATTCAACTAGTAACATAGGTATCAATTCTGAAACATAAAAGCATGGTTTAACTGATATAGGACAGTCACTTTTGGGTTTGGAATCGGGAATCTCAGCCGTCTCGATCGGGAATATCGGATTTTATGTTGTTTGAGAAATAAAATTTAAAAAAAAAGCAACTAAAGTAAGTATACAATTAGGCAAGTTCTTTAGGAACTAATGATGTGTTAACTGGTATTAATGATGTCAAATTAACCATAATAACCCAATGACTTATAACAAACTCATTAAGCCATTAATGGACCCAGCAGCAAATTAATAAGCCCACTAACCATCAATAACCTTCACATTAAAACCCCACTAATCAAATGGTAAACTCAATATTACTCAATATCTGGCGGTATTGGTCTTGGAACATAGATGTCATTTTTGAGATTGGAATCGACCATCTTAGATCGGGATTGGCCGAGATTTCAAACCATGCATATAAGTAATAGAGATTGCTATACCTGAAAGTTAATACATTGCATATGAAGAGGCATACATAAGCATGTTGATGTCAAGCATCTTTACACAAACTTCAGCAATAATTTATATCAAGTAAACCTGTTTGATTCCTTTGTTTTTGACTGAATCATTCCCTCTACATCATTTTGCTTCTATTCATTCATAAGTCCTCAACCTGTACATGACCCCGGTCCCAAACTTTTTCATTCGATATCTAATTGCGCTTTTTACTGATGTTGTCAAAAGACCCAATGTTCTGCCTTACATGTTCTACCATAAGTCTAGGTTAAATGAGTCAATTTTTACTGATGTTGTCAAAAGACCCAATATTCTGCCTTACAATTGAACCATAAGTCTAGGTTAAACAGGAAAATGGGGCCCATAACCTAGAAAACTTGTCTAGGTTGTAGGGCCCCATTTAACCTAGAAGACAAGTTTTTTAGGTTGAACGAGTTCTGCTTCATACCAAAACACTATGGTTCAATTGTTATTAAAGGATTGGGTTTGTTTTATTTTGGACACCAAAATCTTTGATGTTTTCAAAAAAACACATCAAATACTAGCTATTTCTAAAAACAATACCAACTTTATTACAGTTATCGAAAATAGACACCTTAGTTAAGTTCCATTAACTTTCCATCCACCTCAGGCCGTTAGAAGCTTGGGAAGACGAAAATACCCTCAACAGATACATGGGCATGTTTAAAATGGGTTGGGTCCTCTTCTTCTTTCTCCTCCATTGATATTTTTTGCTTCTCTCTCCCTATCCCATTTGTTCTTTCCCTTTAGATGAGTTCATACATTGAATTCCTATTCCTACTACGCAACAATAACTTCCCCCTTCCGTTTGTTTTTGCAAATGATGTATCTACTAAACTTTGCGGTGCTTAGCTTAATTTTCTACTCCTTCACTGTCTGCACACTCTAGAGATAGTTGGAGCTTGGGATTGAGGAGGGAGATGAAAGAGAAGATTACTAGGCGGTCAGAGCTTGGGTAATTGGTGAGGTTTGGGCATTTGAGTGTAAGAGAAAGTTGGTAGCTTTATTGAATGAGTTTGGATATTTAAGTGAGTGAGAGAGAGAGAGAGGCAATGTTGTCGATTTTATTAAATCCTTACACCAGTTACATTAACCCTTGTTGTCTATTTTATTAAATCCTGACCCCAGTTACATTAACCCACCCTAATAACTCACCGCATTAACTGCAACCTAACTGATGTGTCCTTTTTAGATAACGATGAAGAAGTTGGTGTTGTTTTTTAAATTTTTTAAGTATTTGGTGTGTTTTTTGAAAATATCAAAGAATTTGGTGTCCAAAATAAATAAGAAAACCCTAAAGGCTAATATCATATGGTCCACAAAAAGTTATGGATAAAGACATTCCACCTTTTTGACAAATTAAGTTAGGGAGCTTGGGATTGAGGAGAAAGATGAAAGAGAAGATTTCTAGGCGGTCGGAGATTGGGGAATTGAGTGAGAGGTTTGGACATTTGAGTGTAAGAACATGTTGACAGCTTTATTGAATGTGTTTGGATATTTGAGAGAGAGAGAGAGGCAATTTTATTAAACCCTGACCCAGTTACATTAACCCACCCTAATAACTCACTATATTAACTGCAACCTAACGGATGTGTCCTTTTTAGATAACAATGAAGAAGTTGGTGTTGTTTTTAAAAATATTAAGTATTTGGTGTGTTTTTGAAAATATAAAAGAATTTGGTGTCCAAAATAAATAAAAAATCCCTGAAGGATAACATCATATGTTGGTTCACAAAAAGTTATGGATAAAGTCATTCCGCCTTTTTGAGAGATTAAATTTATCCACAAATCTCATTAAGCTTTCCCCGTAACTTGCCCTGCTCTTACGAACTAAGGAGTCATCTCCCTACATGCTACTAATGTGAAATATAGGGATATGACCAGGTTTAATTTAATGTTCCATTCCTCTATATTGCAATTTTACAAATAATGTCCACCAAGTAGAAAGGAAATACAATAAATCATAAAACTTCAAAATACTATATGCACCTATTGATTAATTATAGGAATATATGTTTTAAGTAAATCGAAAACTTAAAGCAAGAACAATTAATACCAGCATCTTTTCATAGAGCAAAATCGCCACTTGAAAACAACCATTACGAATAGTTCCAGCAATCATCGCATTCCAAGCAACACCATTTCGAACCGGCATTTCATCGAAAATCTCACAAGCCATCTGAAGATCCACAACACTTGAGTACACTCTAACCAATGTAGTCCAACTCACCACATCATGCTCAACCATTTCATCAAACAACCTCTGAGCCTCCTCCATATCCCCAAACTTCGCATACATATTTACCAATGCATTCCCTAAATTCAAACACACACGAAATCTGTCATCAACTATAAATCGATGAACCCATTTTCTCGTTTCGACATCTCCTAATCTACAACAAGCCGTGACCACCCTCACCAAAGTAACCGAATCGGGCATCACTGAAAACCCATCAACCATCGCCTTAAGCAAAGATATCACAGTTTCCCACAAGCCCAACTCAGTGTAACCCCCGATTACACAGTTCCAAGTGACGACATTCCTTTCAGTCATTCTATCAAACACGTTCTCCGCATCTCCCAATGGCCCACGTTTAAGATACATCTGTATCAGCGAGTTCTGCACATACACATCGCACAGAAACCCACACTTGATTGCATGAAAATGGATCTGGTCCCTTCGAAACCTGCCGAAATCTTTCCACAAGCTCTCAAAACAGAAGGGGAAGTATAAGCATTGAGAGGAAATGGGTCATCTTCAATCAAGTTTTTATAGAGAGCTATCGATATTTCGGGAGAGTTGCCATGCATCAAAGTGTTCCAGTGGATGGAGCTGCGCTGAGGGAGAGAGGAGAAGAGATGAAGGGCAGAGGTGTAATTGAGTGAGGAGTAGAGCGAGAGGAGCTTGGTGAGGATTGATGGGTCTTCGATGTTTGGATTTGAGAAGTTGGGTGTGGATTTGGGTTAGTGCTTTGATGCTTGATGATTTTTGAAGGAGAGAGATGAAGTGATGGGTGTTAAAGTTGGGATTTTTATCAGTTAAGAGTTCTGGGGCTGTTGCTGGTGGTTGTGTTGGCCATTAGATGATGCTTTGTTTTATGATGTCTTTGTGCCTCTTTTAATTTGAATTCTTGAATGTTTTCTCTGGGCACGCTGCGTGTTTCATGAGTTGACACGTGTCAAAGATAATATTCCGCAAGTTCGGTCTCGAAAGATTTAAAATACGACATCTTAAAAAAATGAGATTTTTAGAATATAAAAAATATATTAAAATTATTTTTGTATAAATATATGTATATTTATTATTAAAATACTCATTTTGTTATGATATAAATATTCCACATTTTTCTAAAAATCACAAGAATCAGTTTACACTAAAATACCATGCATTCCATATAATCAATATTACAAATAAATACCATTTATTATGAAATTAGGATATTTTCACTAGAAATATCATAATATAAAATCTACATTTATTACAACTCTAAAGACGATTAATAAATACTTGGGGTGTATTTTGAAAACTATACAAAAGTATTTTTACATAAAAACCCCTCAAGTTCTATAAATTACCCTAAGGACCCTAGTAAACATAGGATTAAACAGATCAATCTCTTGAATCTCATGGAGCCGGAGAAGTGAGTGTTTGCCTAACTAAGGTAGACAACTTAACAACGGTGTTATCAATATGCTAATCGTCTTTGAAAAAGACACGAAAGGTTACTGATAATATCAAAACAATCAGGACTTCAATTTACTTTTCTAATTGACTGACTCAGTTTGAGTCTCATTATAATCTGAGTTGAATATGATTCAAGTACAAATCTATAATCTACAATCTCAATCTACAAATCTTCAATATTAGAATTTCACATGAATCCATGAATCCAATTATCAATTTATACAACTTGACTGAACCGAACCATGGATATACATTCCATTTACATGGTTCTCCAGTTATTCCATTTATATGATTCTACGGTTACATCCGTTTACTGATATCATAGTCCAATTATACAATCTATATAGTTTACAATACAAGACAATCCAATACAACAATACAATCAAGATACACTACGGGGATTAAGGGGTAGACTGGTACGGAATATGTTAAAAGTGGATCGAGGTGGTCACTTAAGACGTAATTACATCCATGCCGTTGTTCCGTGGTATTATCGACGGAGCCTTGTACTACAGATTACCAAAGTCCCCGGTGTAAGTAGGACTCCTCTCGTATACACTGGCATTTTCTGTACCAAGCTACAAACAACAGCGTTAACACAATATTATAACAATATAATACAACTTTAAAATCTACCTTCTCATTCGTTCTATTATATTCTTCCTTATCTTTGGGACTTATCGAGCGATCTGTTCGCTGATGGCATTCTCTTTCTTTCTTTTTTGAATGTCGTCAGGTGATATGGACAAGTCAGAGATCGAGCCGACTGCTGAAGACTTGGTTCAGTTTGCTGAAGACCCAGAGCTTTAGTTTCATTGTACACATTTCCTTTCAGTACTGTACATTCCTGTTATGCCATTGTTTAGGCATCGCTTTTTATTCAGTTGTATTTACTTTTCATGCATTGTACAAAAGAATGTTAATAAATAAAGTTGTTGTTCAGTTTATATATCTTGTCTCTTGTGTATTTACTTTTATATTGCTTAGATACGCTTAACGTATTTACTTCAGAGTAAATACGTAGCGGACCAGTCCCGTCCTCTTCGTCGTATACCGGGAAACGAGGCGTGACAGATTTTGTTGGTGGCCCATGCAGGTCAGAGCTGTATGAAACCCTATTATGCAGTTCTGTTCTGCGTGAACAGCCTAAGCAATATAAAACAAGAACCAGCAACTAAAACATTCTTTACAATTCATGTTCCTTGAATCTTACAATTTCATATTTCTTGAATCTTATCATTTCATGTACTTGAATCTGTCCTAACCCAAATTTTTCTTCAAGGTTATGGATTTCCCGAACAACACCAGCACCAATGTCAACAACACACCTCCACCACTACCACTCACACCTGCTGTTCCTTCTCCACTCAACGAGCAAACGGTTCTGCTTGAGGCAATCCACAGCCTCCTAGAGGGACAACAGCAGCTCTTGAACCATCTCGAGGCTGAAGCACCTGGGGTGAAGCAATTCAAAGCTTTACATCCCAAACAGTTCTCAGGAAAGGGGAGTCCACTGGAAGCTGAGCAATGTGCTCAAAGTATCGAGGATGATCTGGCAGCAGCACAAGTGCCAGAAATAGGTTGGGTCCGAGTTGCAAAGCTGCAACTCACGGACAATGCACGGAACTGGTGGAAGGTGGAAGAAAACCGTCTTGATCGGCCCATTGAATGGAAGACTTTTCGCGATAGGTTCGACGCTGCAACATTTCAAAATAATAAAATATTATTTTTGGGAAATTTATAATTTAATATTATTTTATTGAATATTTTAATAATTTGGTATAGTTAAATACAAATAAATGGGGGGAAATTTTGGAAAATTATGGAAAATTATGGAAAATTCAAAAATAGGGTAATTTAGAGAATTATGCCATTTCTAAGTTTTTATGATTAGTTATATGATAATTTAGTGCTAATCGCGATTAAAAATTGCTAATCGGCTTTTAAACAATTTTGTGCAAAACATGCACATATTTTTTCTCTACATTTGTGCATTTTCACCATGGTTTGTTTTGGGGTTACTATTTATGTGAGAAGGATTTTGAATGAGAAAAAAGAAAAGAGAAGAAATGGGAAATGATTATAATATCGGGTATGGGCATGTTTGAGAATGAGAGGGTGAGATGTGTTGACCAAGACTTAGCCATTTCCTCTTTAACCTTCACTCATTTCTCCCCCTTTCCCTCTTGTTGCTGCTGCTGCTGCTGCTCCTCAATTCACCTCCCCTCTTCAAGCCCCAAATCCCCTCTAAAACTACACCAAAATCCTACTCTCATTTCACAAAAAGTGTGCATAAACTCAAGATCTACACATTGGACCAAGGAAGCAAGGATTTTGGCCACTAAGGGCAACTCAAGAAAATTCTTGAATTGCCAAATGAGATATTTTTTGGACCTTAAGCTTAGTTTATGCATTACCTTTACCCCCATGTTGTGATAGAACCGATATTGTAACACCCGAGCCTAATGCTACTAATTTCAGTTACCGTTTGAACGTAGTGTGTCACTTATTTCATTTATCTTGCTTGGTTGTTACTTATTGTAATTTTACCCCGTCAATTCATTTCTGTATATAACAATTTAGGGCATCTAAAATAAAATTAAAAATATTCATCATGGCATGCTTGACACCCTTAACCCTGTTGTAGCGTCCGTGCATCGTGTTCTCGTCCCGTTCAGTGAAACGGGCGAGTTTGGACGGCTACGCGCACGTACGTGTGTCCGTTTTGGGGGTATGCTTTTTGATTGTAAAATACATCATTTTAAATTTCGGATCCCGCCTAAAATTTTCTTATTTCAATTTCAAATTTTTGGAGCCGACCCGGGCGCAATTTGGAAATATTTTACTTTACGCCAAAATCCCAAATTCTAATATAATTTAACCGTCTAAATATTTATATATTAACCATCTAATATTTTTATATACTCCTAAATCTTTTATTTAAAATTTTCCTAACACCCCCTCAACCGATCAGCGCTCGTAAATTCCGTGGGCCCTACTTCTCTCTCCTCTCTCTCTCCCGTCGCCCTCTCTCTCTCCTCTATATTTCTATTCCCTCCACTTCTTTTTTCTTTTTTTCTTTCACCAGCGAACCCAACCCCATGCAACCCTAGCCGCCGTGCCCTTCGTTGCCGCAGCCCCAACGCCGACGCCCTCATTGCCGGTCGCATCGCCTCCTCGCCCTCGTCGTCTACCTCATTTCCACCTCATCGCCTCCGTTTCCCATCTCCCCCTCCACCAGCAAACCGCGGCCACCTGCACACCCCTGCACGCATTGCACTGCCGGATCTGTCGCCGCCGGCGGCCTCGCCTCCGTGCCCCGGCCTTCATACAACCCCCTGTAAGCTTTACCTATCCGTCTTCCTCCTTCCTTCTTTTCGTTTCTTAACAAAATCTTTTCTGTTGATCGCCGGGCCTTCTCCAGTTCGTGCACCGGAGCTCCGTCGACATCGTCGACCTTCACGACCCCTCTGTTGATCGATGTAAGCCTTCTCTCCACCATCCTTCCTCTCTTCTCCTTTTTCTTTTCTTCCATTACAATTCTTGAAAGAGTTGTTTACTGTTTTTGTGTTGGCCGGAATCCGACCGTGCCGACGATGTTTCCCGACGTTCCAGCGAGGTACCCCGGCCCGTGTGGTTCCACCGTTCATCGTTTGGGTTCATTCCGTGAACCGTGCGCCCGTCGCGAGTTTCCCCGCCAACGTTTTACGTTCCGTTTTCCCGATTCGCGACCCGTCGAGGCAAGTACCCCTTGCTACATGCTAAATAATATTTACTTACACATTGTTGACACCCTAAACCTGTAGTTTTAACTTTAGTAAGATCATTTCCCATTTTCGTGTACAATATTGTTATATACCATTTTATCTTTCAAACTTGGAACTTACCTGTTGCAATTACTGTTTTGAACCTAATAACCACAATTACATGATTTAATTCCACTTTCATTAATGACGTAGCCTATGGTACTTTATCTATCGTTTTACTTCATTCGGACACTCGCGTACATTTAACCTGCATAAACTGTGATTTCATCCATGGAACTTATAGATATATATCATTGCATCCATGAAGTCTTAAACTTGTTAACATGATTAAATGGCTATAATTTTCTTACTTCATTCTTATAATGTTGAAATCATCTCTGTGACACAACTGATAACCGTACTGCAAATTGAGTGAATCTGCCTATTGTTTAATTCGTTGCTTAAATTTATGCTGTTGATAACCATGCTTGATTATGAAACTGAGTATGAGCACACCCATGATATTGTTTACATCTTGACCTGACTTGCTACATACATATTGATTTACCCGACATGGTACCGTATACTGCTTGACCTGACCTGATGTACCATGACCTGACCCGTTACCTGATCTTGTGTCTAATGCCAACAAACCTGACATGTAGTCCTCATGGACCGTTCCTGTTGTCTATCCAGACAAACCTGTTTACCTGATCCTGTGTTGGCATTAGTTTCTTGATTACGGGATACCTAACTTGACATACACTTATAACTTGGGGGTATGGGAAAATCAAAGGTGAAACCTGACTTGTAACTCAACAGTTCGCTACCTGTTCTGATCAGTTTTAGGCTAGGCCAGCCTTGGAATGATGATGCTGACATCATTCATCTGTACACATTCCTGTTTGGTGCCTAGCGGCATGTCTCGGTTTCAGCCCGAGAATCTTGCGGTCGTGGTCCCGGGTATGTACGGGATACTATTGAGTTACATCGATGATTCATCAATTTGGTTTCAAAGACTTTAGAATAGGAAACCTGATAAACAGTTTAGTTTACCCACTGCACCGCTCTGATTTATATTATTGTTACCCTTGCTTTATTCATGTTTATATTCGCATTGCCTGTTTATTATGTTATTACTTGATGACTTGACGCGCTGACGTCTGGGTTTTGCATGGCCCAGATTCCGTACCGCTGTCGCAGTCCGAGCAGGAGTACTTCAGCCGACAGGCTGAGCTGTGAGTGCCAGTAGTAGTTAGCTTTTCTTTCCTGCATTTTATTCCTGATGTGAGCCCGCATTACGGGACATACATTCCAGTTATTTTGTATTGGATCTTTCGCTTCCGCATTTTATTATTCTTGACTCATGTTATCTTGGATTATGGACATGTTTAGATAGTTTTATTTGTTCTTGATATCTCTACAGCCGTAATGTAACTGTGGATGGATACTTCCTACCCACAGGTAGCATGGTTGGCTATGTCATGTGCCCATTTTAGCATACTCTGGGAAGCGGGGCGTGACATGGTTCTTTTGGTATCAGAGAGATAGGTTAGTCGGGTTGATTCTTTTGTAGTTGGGTATTGTACCCAATACACGAATCAGAATATCCGTGTTTAGGAAACATGTCCTGCCACCTTGCCGTTTTACCATTCTTGAATCAAATTTCTTCCTGATTACATCTTCTACGATGTGCAAACTTCCTTTGCATATCGACTCGAAACCTGAATCCTTGTTATCTCTAGGACTTAGGCGACTTGGGTGGAGTTATGTAATTGTAGCTATGATACCGCGACATAGTTACAATGCGGCACTCTATTTAAGTAACTTGGAGTTCTAGCCTTGATCTATATTTTGAATCTATCATCATGCTAATGTTGGGTGTTTTGATTTCAGGAATATGGCCGGTAAGAATTTGAAGACGTACCAAAGGCGTGTGGACGAAGCCGCCATGCTTGGAGTGATAAGAGGAATGCTGGAGAATCAAAAGAAACAGACCGAGCTGATCCAGCAGCAAGCGGAATCGTTTCAGGAAGGTTTGCAGATCGTTCAGCAGTCTATGAACAATGTTAGAGCTAAACCAGTTGACCGAGTAGGGACCGTAGCAGATTTCAAGCGTTTGGGTCCGTCTACATTTACTGGTTTGGAGGAGCCGTTGCCAGCAGAGCAGTGGCTAGTTGACACCGAGAACTTACTTGTTGCGGCACAGATTCCAGATGAGAAAAAAGTTGATGTGGTACGCATTCAGTTAGTGGACTACGCCCGAGAATGGTTGCTTGTAGAGGAGAACCGCTTGCCCAAGCCAATCAAGTGGGCGGATTTTTCAAAGAGTTTCCTGGAAAAGTTCTTCCCACGGACTGCACGGGAGGAAATGGAAGAGAAATTCATTGGGCTAAAGCAGAATGGAGCACCCGTAGATGTGCATGCAGCAGAATGGACAAGACTCATCAGATTCGCTGGACCTTTAGTCGCCAACGATGCGGACAGGGCACGGAGGTTCATGCGCAGCTTGGACGTAGACATCCAGAGGCAGATCGTCTCCCTGGGTTTGACTACTTTCTCACAAGTACTTGCGGCAGCCCGAGAGCAGCAGAGTTTATCTGGGATGAAGGGGAGTTTGCAGCAGACAGCAGTTGCGGTAAGGAAGCCAGCATTTGTACCAAACCGATCTCAGGGTCGCAGAGGCATTCCAGTGGACCGTCGAGGTGTAGCACCCATGAAGAAGCCTGTTGTCATCGATCGAAGAAAGAGCATGACTTGTAACTATTGCAATTTACCTGGCCACATGCAAAAGGATCGTCGAAGGAGGCCGGGACTCTGTTTGGTTTGTGGAGCGGCAGATCACGCAGTTAGTGCTTGTCCGTCGAAGCTTCGTACGAGGGAGGATTTTCAGAAGCCTCCGCAGAGACCGTTCCAGGGACAGAAACAGCTGACTCAAGGACCTAATCAGGCTAGAGCTTTTACCTTGTCAGCTGAAGAAGCTAAGGCGTCAGGAGAAGTTGTTTCAGGTACTCTACTCGTTCATGGTTTTCCCGCATTAGCGTTATTTGATTCTGGTGCATCCCATTGCATTATGTCATCCAAGTTTATAACTACACATTCGATTGACTACACGACCCTGTCTAGTTTCTGGGACATACACACTGGGAATGGGAAAATCATAGCTAGTAGGGAATGTAAAGATTGCACAGTTGTTGTGTGCGGATGGGAGCTTTTTGCAGATTTCTTGGTGATTGATACGGGCAGCTACGAAGTCGTCTTGGGAATGGATTTTCTTGGCACTTTCCACGCTCACATTGATTGTAGGGCAAGGAAGGTAATTTTCCAAATTCCCGGACATCCAGAGTTTAGCTTCACTTGAGGAAGCAGTTCTATCGGGCCAGTCGAGTTTAGGGCTAGGCCGACAAACAATATTCTTGCAGCAATGGAAGTTGATAAAAGTGAAGAGCCGGCTGTTGTTCGTGATTTTATGGACGTGTTTGAAGATATATCGGGTTTACCGCCGAAGCGAGACGTGGAGTTCGCAATTGATCTTATTCCTGGTGCAGCGCCAGTATCCAAAGCGTATTATCCAATGGCACCAGTAGAGTTGGAAGAAGTCAAGAAACAGGTTGCTGAATTGCTTGAGAAGGGCTGGATTTGAAGCAGTAACTCGCCTTGGGGAGCTCCAGTTCTTCTAGTAAAGAAGAAGGATGGCACAAGAAGGATGTGCATCGACTATCGAGAATTAAACCGGGTGACTATTAAGAACAAGTACCCGATCCCTCGCATTGGCGAACTTTTCGAGCAGCTTAGTGGCGCGAGGGTATTCTCGAAGCTGGATTTGCGATCCGGATATCATCAGGTCCGAGTGAAAGCAGAAGATATTTGCAAGACAACGTTCCGAACTCGGTATGGACATTACAAATACTTAGTGATGCCCTTCGGAGTAACGAATGCGCCGGCAGTATTCATAGACTTGATGAACCGAATCTTTTCACCGTTCTTGGACCAGTTTATTGTGGTATTCATTGACGATATCCTGGTTTACTCGAAGAGTTTTGAAGAGCATACTGAGCATTTGAAGATCGCAATGCAAACGTTGAGACAAGAGAAGTTATATGCGAAGATGAGTAAGTGCGAGTTTTGGCTGGAGGAAGTAAAGTTTTTGGGGCATGTTGTGTCTGGCAATGGAATCGTCGTCGATCCCGAAATGATTGCAGCAGTACGAGATTGGTCGATTCCAAAGAATGTTGCGGAGATAAGAAGCTTTCTTGGACTCGCCGGATATTACAGAAGATTTGTGGAGAACTTTGCTTGTCTGGCGGAGCCGTTAACCAAGCTTACGCGCAAGGAGGTACCTTTCGTGTGGACGGATAAATGCGCGTTAGCTTTTGAGACGTTGAAGCAGAAGTTGATAACCGCCCCTATTCTGACCGTGCCAGACAATTCCGGAGGATTGGTGATTCACAGCGACGCATTTGGGAAAGGATTGGGATGTGTTTTGATGCAGCATGGGAAGGTTGTAGCGTACGCATCGAGACAGTTGAAGACCCATGAGAAGAATTACCCAACTCATGACTTGGAATTTGCAGCGGTGATTTTCTCTTTGAAGATTTGGAGACACTACCTTTTGGGCGAAAGGGTCGAAGTTTTTACTGATTATAAGAGCTTGAAGTATGTGTTCACACAGAAGGAGCTTCATATGAGGCAGCGTAGATGGTTGGAGCTGATGGCTGACTACGATCTTGATCTTAAGTACCATCCGGGGAAGGTTAATGTCGTGCCGGATGAGCTTAGTCGGTTACCAGCAATTCAGGTGTTAACTACGCAGAAGGAGATCGTTGAAGATTTTCGAAGATTTGACTTGGAGGTTGTGCTACCACATTCTACGGGACTGTTAATGCAGCTGCAAGTACATTCCTCTTTGATCGAGAATATTAAAGTAGCACAATCGCAGGATCCTAGACTACAAAAGTTTCGAGAACAGGTTGAAGCCGGACTACGAACAAATTTATTGATCCACGAGGATGGTTCGTTGAGGTATGGTAGCCGTTTGTGTGTGCCAAAGGGAGATATTCGTGAAGAGCTTATGAGAGAAGCACACAGTTCAGCTTATTCTGTACATCCAGGAGGCACAAAGATGTACCGAGATATTCGACAGCATTTCTGGTGGGAAGGCATGAAGTGGGAGATTGCTCGATTTTGTGGCAAAGTGCTTGGTGTGTCAGCAAGTTAAGGCTGAACATCAAAGGTTGCTGGTTTATTGCAACCACTTCCGATTCCTCAGTGGAAATGGGAACATATAACCATGGATTTCGTGACGGCTTTACCGCGGAGTCCAAAAGGCAACAATGTTGTATGGGTGATTGTCGATCATTTGACCAAGACGGCTCACTTTATTCCTTTTCGGGTTGGCCAATCAACAGAGACTTTGGCAGAGCGGTACATGCAAGAGATTGTAAGATTGCATGGAGTACCGGTGAGCATCGTGTCCGATCGTGACACTCGGTTTTTATCACACTTTTGGAGGAGTTTACAGGAAAGTTTGGGGACTCGATTGAAGTTTAGCATAGCTTATCATCCTCAAACTGATGGTCAGTCAGAGAGAACAATCCAAACTCTTGAGGATATGTTGAGAGCATGCATGTTGGACTTCAAGGGGTCTTGGGAGGATCATCTACATTTGGTGGAATTTTCTTACAACAACAGTTTTCAGGCAACTATCCAGATGGCTCCATTTGAAGCTTTGTATGGTCGTAAATTCCGTTCACCTGTTTGTTGGGACGATATCAGTGAACGAAGATTGTTGGGACCAGATTTGGTTGTGCAGACAGTTGAGAAGGTTAACACTATCAGAAATCATATGAAGGCAGCTCAAGACCGACAGAAGAGTTGGGCAGATACGTCGAGAAGACCTCTAGAGTTCGCCGTGGGTGATTTGGTATTCTTGAAGATATCACCGACTAGAGGGGTGATTCGTTTTGGAAGTCGAGGAAAGCTTAGTCCTCGATTCGTTGGGCCCTTTGAGATCTTGGAGCGTGTTGGTGAGGTAGCGTATCGTTTGGCGTTACCGCAGTCCTTGGCGAATGTGCACGATGTGTTTCACGTATCTCAACTCCGTAAGTATGTTCGAGATGAAACGCACGTATTGGATCATTCGGAGCTAACAGTACGAGAAGACTTGACTTTTGAGGAGCGACCGATTGAAATCGTGGATCGAAGAGAAAAGGTTCTTAAGAACAAGGTGATCCCTATTGTGCTTGTTTCTTGGGGTAATCGCTCACATGGAGAGTCCACTTGGGAACGAGAAGATAAAATCCGGCAGAAGTTTCCTCACCTTTTCTTGTAGTTATCTATCTTTGTATTCTTGGAATTTCGAGGACGAAATTCTTTTTGTAGTTGGGTATAATGTAACACCCGAGCCCAATGCTACTAATTTCAGTTACCGTTTGAACGTAGTGTGGCACTTATTTCATTTATCTTGCTTGGTTGTTACTTATTGTAATTTTACCCCGTCAATTCATTTCTGTATATAACAATTTAAGGCATCTAAAATAAAATTAAAAATATTCGTCATGGCATGCTTGACACCCCTAACCCTGTTGTAGCGTCCGTGCATCGTGTTCTCGTCCCGTTCAGTGAAACGGGCGAGTTTGGACGGCTACGCGCACGTACGTGTGTCCGTTTTGGGGGTATGCTTTTTGATTGTAAAATACTTTATTTTAAATTTTGGATCCCGCCTAAAATTTTCTTATTTCAATTTCAAATTTTTGGAGCTGACCCGGGCGCAATTTGGAAATATTTTATTTTACGCCAAAATCCCAAATTCTAATATAATTTAACCGTCTAAATATTTATATATTAACCATCTAATATTTTTATATACTCCTAAATCTTTTATTTAAAATTTTCGTAACATCCCCTCAACCAATCAGCGCTCGTAAATTCCGTAGGCCCCACTTCTCTCTCCTCTCTCTCTCCCGTCGCCCTCTATCTCTCTCTCTCTCTCCCCATCCTTCTCTCTCTCCTCTATATTTCTATTCCCTCCTCTTCTTTTTTCTTTTTTTCTTTCACCAGCGAACCCAACCCCATGCAACCCTAGCTCCCGTGCCCTTCGCTGCCGCAGCCCCAACGCCGACACCCTCATTGCCGGTCGCATCGCCTCCTCGCCCTCGTCGTCTACCTCATCTCCACCTCCTCGCCTCCGTTTCCCTTCTCCCCCCTCCACCAGCAAACCGCGGCCACCTGCACACCCCTGCACGCGTTGCACCGTTGGATCTGTCGCCACCGGCGGCCTCGCCTCCGTGCCCCGGCCTTCGTACAACCCCCTGTAAGCTTTACCTATCCGTCTTCCTCCTTCCTCCTTCCTTCTTTTCGTTTCTTAACAAAATCTTTTCTGTTGATCGCCGGGCCTTCTCCAGTTCGTGCACCGGAGCTCCGTCGACGTCGTCGACTTTCACGACCCCTCTGTTGATCGATGTAAGCCTTCTCTCCACCATCCTTCCTCTCTTCTCCTTTTTCTTTTCTTCCATTACAATTCTTGAAAGAGTTGTTTACTATTTTTGTGTTGGCCGGAATCCGACCGTGCCAACGACGTTTCCCGACGTTCCAGCGAGGTACCCCGACCCGTGTGGTTCCACCGTTCGTCGTTTGGGTTCATTCCGTGAACCGTGCGCCCGTCGCGAGTTTCCCCGCCGACATTTTACGTTCCGTTTTCCCGATTCGCGACCCGTCGAGGCAAGTACCCCTTGCTACATGCTAAATAATATTTATTTACACATTGATGACACCCTAAACCTGTAGTTTTAACTTTAGTAAGATCATTTCCCATTTTCGTGTACAATATTGTTATATATCATTTTATCTTTCAAACTTGGAACTTACCTGTTGCAATTACTGTTTTGAACCTAATAACCACAATTACATGATTTAATTCCACTTTCACTAATGACGTAGCCTATGGCACTTTATCTATCGTTTTACTTCATTCAGACACTCGTGTACATTTAACCTGCATAAACTGTGATTTCATCCATGGAACTTATAGATATATATCATTGCATCCATGAAGTCTTAAACTTGTTAACATGATTAAATGGCTATAATTGTCTTACTGCATTCTTATAATGTTGAAATCATCTCTGTGACACAACTGATAACCGTACTACAAATTGAGTGAATCTGCCTATTGTTTAATTCGTTGCTTAAATTTATGCTATTGATAACCATGCTTGATTATGAAACTGAGTATGAGCACACCCATGATATTGTTTACATCTTGACCTGACTTGCTACATACATATTGATTTACCCGACATGGTACCGTATACTGCTTGACCTGACCTGATGTACCATGACCTGACCTGTTACCTGATCTTGTGTCTAATTCCAACAAACCTGACATGTAGTCCTCATGGACCGTTCCTGTTGTCTATCCAGACAAACCTGTTTACCTGATCCTGTGTTGGCATTAGTTTCTTGATTACGGGATACCTAACTTGACATACACTTATAACTTGGGGGTACGGGGAAATCAAAGGTGAAACCTGACTTGTAACTCAACAGTTCGCTACCTGTTCTGATCAGTTTTAGGCTAGGCCAGCCTTGGAATGATGATGCTGACATCATTCATCTGTACACATTCCTGTTTGGTGCCTAGCGGCATGTCTCGGTTTCAGCCTGAGAATCTTGGGGCCGTGGTCCCGGGTATGTACGGGATACTATTGAGTTACATCGATGATTCATCAATTTGGTTTCAAAGACTTTAGAATAGGAAACCTGATAAACAGTTTAGTTTACCCACTGCACCGCTCTGATTTATATTATTGTTACCCTTGCTTTATTCATGTTTATATTCGCATTGCCTGTTTATTATGTTATTACTTGATGACTTGACGCGCTGACGTCTGGGTTTTGCATGGCCCAGATTCCGTACCGCTGTCGCAGTCCGAGCAGGAGTACTTCAGCCGACAGGCTGAGCTGTGAGTGCCAGTAGTAGTTAGCTTTTCTTTCCTGCATTTTATTCCTGATGTGAGCCCGCATTATGGGACATAAATTCCAGTTATTTTGTATTGGATCTTTCGCTTCCGCATTTTATTATTCTTGACTCATGTTATCTTGGATTATGGACATGTTTAGATAGTTTTATTTGTTCTTGATATCTCTACAGACGTAATGTGACTGTGGATGGATACTTCCTACCCACAGGTAGCATGGTTGGCTATGTCACGTGCCCATTTTAGCGTACTCTGGGAAGCGGGGCGTGACAGATATTGTGTGCTTTGTGGACTTAAGGAAAACCTAGTTAGGGTTTGAGGGAAATTTGAGTTATAATGTGAAATTGAGCTCAGTAGAGGTTAGATAAATACCCTAGTGCATGAATTGAGACCCAAACCTGAGACTTAAGGCCCGGAATACGAATTTAGAAACCGATATCGGAAAGTTTGTGGAATCTGTGAAGGTTATTTGAGATCTGCTATCAACCCGAGACTCTGGAAATTATTTTGAATGGACAGTGACATGTGCAGGCACCCAGGAAGCTAACTCCAAGACCCCAGCCCCTAACTCATTTTGCCGGCCGCAGATTTATTCTGTTTGGCCGTAATTTGTGGCCAGACCTGCCCCATTTTGTGTCGTTTTGGTTCTGTAGCCCCTACATGTATAGATTAGACCTATGGTATGTGTAGATTTGTCTAGTTTGACCTAGGGTGAAATCTGGAGCCTATTTCCTTAGTTGCTGTTTTGGATTCGTGTTTCCGTATTCTGTATTTTTAATTCTGCATTGTGTATTGTGCTTTACCTCGACCATTTGGCGTTTATACGACGATATCGAGGATTTGTTGATGGTTTTGAAGGCGTGCCTATAGGTTCTAACCTATAGGCCCCTTATCGTATCGTTTTGGGTTTCGTGTGCCGTTTTAGCTTTGATTTGGTTTTAATACGCATTTACGATACTTTGAAGTATTAGTACCCCATGAAGACTTCGGGATGACAAGCAAGCGCGTGGCGACGTCGACAAATGAAGACGCAAGGTGAGTAGATTATATCTATAGGGGAAGTCGGGTGGATGGCGTATAGCACCCCCGTAGTCCATAATTGCTATACTATATATTACCTATGATAGTTATAGTGTGTCATGGATATTGCGTTATGTGTATTATGAATAGCTTAAGATTAGAAGTAAACTAGTATAGTTCATAGTCGCGAACCCTAAATAAGGTTTACACCCACACGCGCACCCTTGTATATTCACTATACTTACACTGTGTTGATGATGATATTGGATGACATTGGAGATGAGTCGATGATTTTGGGCATTGTGCCATGAGATCGGTGATGTGATGTGATTCGTACTTGCGATACGACATGTGATCTTAGTGGGCCGTTGGGCATGTGTTTTACCCCCGCTTTCATACTTATATAGATGGTATTGATTTGTACTAGACTTAGATCTGTACCCCAGATTATGTGATATGATGATAATGATACCTGATATTTGATGAGAGGAATGTGATACTGACCCGTACCCAGCTATTGGGATGCCGTACGACGATTTACCGTACGAGCTTTATATTGATGATAGATCCGCACTCATGACTTGAGGATATCATATGATATACTGTATCGTACGCGATACTATTGAGGCGGGATCACCGACTATTATATCTATATATCGACTCAGATTTAGGTGGTTTCCATACCCCTCCCGATTAACTTGATACTTAGATCTGTAGTTTGCATAGTAGATGTTAGACTAGACCCGAGTCATACCTATTTCAAAACTACGAATCGGGAATATCTTAAAAACACTGTAGCCCTTATTTTTAGTAAAAATCCTGATTCGTCTTATTTCAAATGGCATAACTGCATGACATATACATATGGGTGCAGATTCTTTACTGTTGCGTTGATTATTCGATTTCCGCATATTCATGCTATTCACATTGCTTTGCATATGTTTATTGCTATATTACTATCATGTTGCTAGGGCACCAGCACCATTATCGATGATGCGTATGTTCCACGTACACTTGCTTGCCGGCTCACACACTTCATCATCGATAATTGCCATGTCACTACACAGTAGCATTATTGTATCAGAATATGACCTTGTATGTGCATACTATTATTTCCATGTTGCATGATATACTGTTATACTTGCATTTTATTTATATGTCACATACCCATACTTGTACACATGCACACTGTATACTCATACCAGTGCACACATATATTGATATCTTCATACCTGCGCACATGCACACTGTATACTCATACCAGTGCACACATATATTGATATCTTCATACCTGCGCACATGCACACTGTATACTCATACCAGTGCACACATATATTGATATCTTCATACCTGCGCACATGCACACTGTATACTCATACCAGTGCACACATATATTGATATCTTCATACCTGCACACATGCACACTGTATACTCATACCAGTGCACACATATATTGATATCTTCATACCTGCGCACATGCACACTGTATATTCATACCAGCGCACACATACATTGATATCTTCATACTTGCTTAGATTACGCATTGAGATATGTTGTTTCCATGTTAATTCTGGATTTGGGGAACCGTGGATATTTCAAAAGAGAATAGTTAATTATTTAAAAACCCGGTTTCCCTTGATATGATATTTCGGTGCGTCCATCATGTGTTTTCTCGGTGCTAGAGTGATATATGTGAACCCGAATCGAGGAGTTGGATGAGGCCGATTACGGGTACATGGTGGACCCGGTATGGTACCCCGGGGCGAGAACGGTTTCGCTGTGTAGTAGACGGTGAGCTTGGCAGAGGGACTACTACCTACCGGTGATTGGTTGGACCTGGCGGTTATCCGGAGGATACTGACCAGAGTCGATAGATGGATACGGGCGTACTGCCGGGGCCGAGGGCCGATTCCGCAGACATAGCCCGTGGGCTGATCCGGATTGACGGAGCCCGATAGATGAGGATTTACGTGTCGATGCTAGGCACAGGTTTCATGACGATCTCCATGATTTTGATTATATCCTCATATTTGCATGTATGATGCTTATTGATATTGGGTGACAGGTGGACGGGATATATATATATATACAGACATTGATTACATACAGACTTTGACTACATTGATCATACTTTATTTGTATATATAACAGGGTACGGGGGCGCTGTTATATATACCCTTACACCAATATTAGTGGAATGAGACGCTAATATATGTGTATTGATATCCATTTGATACTTCACCATGTTTACTTCATGCAGACATACCTTACATTTATGACATGTTGTTATCTGAGGCACTGGCACGGGTACTTGGCACTGCCTACATGATTAGATGTTACACTGCCACATTTTCATGCTTCAGACTTACTCTTGAGGGTTATATTATATACTGATCGTATTGACCTAGGATTATGTCTTGCATCCGATTTCTGCTTGTAGATATTTTCTATTCACGAGTTGGCAACTCACCCCGTTGTGCCACAGTTCTTGCAGGGTTTTGCCGTACAGGTTCCGTAGCGGCATTTCTGACACACTGCTTCCATATGGGGGATTTGCTTGGGTAGGTGGGTTCTTTTGTATCAGGACCACCCTTGTTGTTGTATTATTCTTTCGTATCTAGAAATTCCATCAACCAAAACTTGTATATATTGTTTCAGACTCAGACACTAGTGATGTATTATTTCGACCTTAGAGTCGTGCTTAGTAGTGTTACGGTTTTCATGCTTATCTGGGTTTCTTTTGAATTTTGATCCTCGCCATTCGGAGTTGTATAGTATATTGCTTGTATGTTTATTTATCCTTAAAATGGTTTTAGATTTCTGGGCTTTTGGCTTACTTGGATCAAATGAAGTCCTATAAACTTCATATGGTTCAAGGGCCAGTCACGTGCTCTTTCGGGTCGTGACAGACGTGAAATACTTTCCTGTGACTGCTAGGTTTGCCATGGAACAACAGTTCATTCATCTACAATAAGGTTCTATGTGGGTCAAGTCAGTAGATGAGTATGGCGCTGAGTTCACTATGCTCAGTCGGTAAGATATGTCACGGTATTTCAAATTTTTAATATCACATAATACACAGCTAACACAAGACCGTAACAGATTTGCGGCACACCTGATACCGACGGATGAGATCAGAGCCCGTCGATTTCAATAAGGTTTGGATACGGAAATCCAGGCTGCACTAGCCACAGGGAAATTTCCGACTCACGAGGATGCTCTGAAAGCTGCCCGCCGTTATGAGGCAGTGATAAAGGCATGGGGCATACCTCAATCTGCAGGAGTGAAACACCCTGCCACTCAAATGGCAGGAGGGGCCTCTTCAAGGCCAGCTGTTGAACTCAGAAGAATGGAAGAAGCCAATGATCAGCCAAGACCCGATTTTTTCTTTTATTGCAAGAGGGAAGGATACTTGTGGAAGGACTGTAGGCGCGCAAAAGGCCTATGCTTGGTTTGTGGAGCGTCCAATCACGGAATTGGAAACTGTCCTTATAGACGCAACTCAGCTCACGCACTAACCAACTACCCGCAGCGGCCAGCTATCCAGGCTCCTGCAACTCGTCCTGCACTCCCAGCACCACCTCCACATGGATTTCCTGCACAGCCAAATCGCCAATTCCATCAGACACCGAGAAATATGCCTTGAGTACAGGGGAATATGCCTCCAGCTAGGAGGAACGTGCCACGGCGACAGGCTTACACCTTAGCAGCCGTAGAAACCGAAACTGTAGGTCAAGGCAACACCGGTAAGACTCTCACATTTTTTAACCCTTGCACCATCTTGCTATACACTATCTATACTCCAGTCACCAAACTTTCCTTGAATCTGTTACACTTTTCTTTTACAGATTTCAAGGACGAAATTTTTATAAGGAGGGTAGAATGTAACAACCCTAATTTTCCTAACAAATTTTTTTCAATATTTTTTTTCAAAATCCATAAAGGGGTATTTTAGCCTGAGCACAAGTTATAAGTAATTATTTTGCTTTTTAATTACAAGTTAAAAGAATGTAACAACTCCATTTTTAGTGTACATAAATTTGATTTAAATTTAAAGTATACTTGGAGTATTTAATGTTGTTGTTACCAGTTTAAGTATTTATTTCACACAATAATTACAAGAAGGAGCTTGTAGCTCATTGGTAATACTTTGCACTGCTGAACCAAGTCACCAGAGTTCAAATCCCCTGCCCCACATTATTTTTTAATATTATTTTGTTTTAAATTTTATAGAAGCCCAACAGTCCACACACAATAACTCCTAAATTTCCCACTACATCCACTAACCTAAATACACCAGAGGCCCACCTGATGACCCCCCACCTCCTAGGCACCGGACTCGGCCCGACTAGGCCGAGTCGGCCGGCGGACCGGCCGATTAGGGCCGGCGCCGCCGGTCGGACTCGGCCGGACGGTCGAGTCGCCTGAAGGTGAAATGTGGCTCTTCACCTCCTTAACCCCCCTGAACACTCCATTTTATGAGATCGGTTCCAGAGAGCACATTAACACCCATTTACTTCAATTTTTAATGATTTTTACACCTTTTTACATTTTTTAAATTAAAAACCCTACACCTACCCTAACCTTAGCCCAACCGTATAAATACACCCCTACCCTCTACCCTCTCATCCCAAAATTCCGAGCCCACTCTCTCAAAATTCCAAAAATCATGTGTACTTTGAAAACGAGCGAAAGGCGAAACTCCGGCGAAATCTACGGCGAACTTCCGGCGATCGTTTTAGGAATTACCGGCGACGACGCAACACATCGGTGATTCCACTACTTCCCTCTCACCCTCTTGTGCGACCTAAAACCCGTAAGTCCCAATTTCTACCTATCTCTTCTATCTAAAAATACGGATTTACAAAACCCGACGGAATCGGAACAAATACGATTTCCGATTCGGTTTCCTATAAAATTCCACTTCTCACTAATACAATCATACTTAAACTTCCTCATGTTGACTATTAAACACTAATCAAACAAATTGATCAAGTTTCATTACATGAAATGATGGTTATTTCAATTTATCGTATTTTTCACTTAAATACCACATTGTTTCAATTCTACATTTAACCCCATTAAACTTGCTATACCTTCAAAGTAGATCACGAGGTAACGACCTACCTCCTCATACACTCATATGCAACATAACACGATACCATCGAAAACTTAGAATACGAGAAAACAAACATTTTCATTAAAATACCCTTTACTTAATAAAACCATTTCTAAAAGATTTAGTATTGATACACTTTTTAAATAAATACCACTTATTATGAAAATAGGATAAGATTGTGGACATCAGTCGTTTATCTAAACCTGACTTTGTGGTGTCTAGGCTAGGCAAGTGAGAAAGGTAACTTTAAAAGGCCCGTCTCACGGTGATTCGTGAGCGGATCCCTCCTTTCTTCACTTGTACTTACCTGGCCACAATTGGCGGTGAAGAGGCGATTTGAGGTATCTCATAACTTATCGTTTTGGACCAGTTAGGAATAGTCTAGTTGACTTAGGAGATCCTAAAACATAGAATACAGAAAATTGACTTATTTACAAATAAATACCACTTACTTCATAAAACCATTTTCTAAAAGATTTAGTATTTATACAATCTTTGCAAAGCGCCGCTACAACCCATTTTGGGGAACCCGTTCGGGATGGTGCGGATTATCGCACATTCTCGGGCTTAGTAGTGCGAGATTCAGACCTCCGCAAGGAGCATTCGGTCTCGAAAGATTTAAAATACGAAATCTTAAGAAAATGAGATTTATAGAATATAAAAAATATATCAAAATTATTTTTGTATAAATATATGTATATTTATCATTAAAATACATATTTTGTCATGATATAAATATTCCACCTTTTTCTAAGAATCACAAGAATCAGTTTACACTAAAATACCATGAATTCCATATAATCAATATTACAAATAAATACCATTTATTATGGAATTAGGATATTTTCACTAGAAATATCACAATATAAAATGTACATTCATTACAACTCTAAAGACAATTAATAAATACTTGGGGTGTATTTTGAAAACTATACAAAAGTATTTTTACATAAAATCCCCTCAAGTTCTATAAATTACCCTAAGGACCCTAGTAAACATAGGATTAAGCGGGATCAATCTCTTGAGTCTCACGGAGCCGGAGAAGTGAGTGCTTGCCTAACTAAGGTAGACAACTTAACAACGGTGTTATCAATATGGTCGTCTTTGAAAAAGACACGAAAGGTTACCGATAATATCAAAACAATCAGGACTTCAATTTACTTTTCTAATTGACTGACTCGGTTTGAGTCTCATTATAATCTGACTTGAATATGATTCAAGTACAAATTATAAACTACAATCTCAATCTACAAATCTTCAATATTATAATTCCACATGAATCCATGAATCCAATTATCAATCTATACAACTTGACTGAACCGAACCATGGATATACATTCCATTTACATAGTTCTTCAGTTATTCCATTTGCATGATTCTACGGTTACATCCGTTTACTGATATCATGGTTTCGATCAGTCATCCAATTATACAATCTATACAGTTTACAATACAAGACAATACAATACAACAATACAATCAAGATACACTACGGGGTTTTAAGGGGTAGACTGGTACGGAATATGTTAAAGGTGGCACGAGGTGGTCACTTAATACGTAATTACATCCATGCCGTTGTTCCGTGGTATTATCGACGGAGCCTTGTACTACAGGTTACCAAAGTCCCCGGTGTAAGTGGGACTCCTCTCGTATTCACTGGCATCTTCTGTACCAAGCTACAAACAACAGCATTAACAAAATATTATAACAATATAATACAACTTTAAAATCTACCTTCTCATTCGTTCTATTATATTCTTCCTTATCTTTGGGACTTACCGAGCGATCTGTTTGCTGACGACATTCTCTTTCTTTCTTCTTTGAATGTTGTCAGGTGATCTGGACACGTCAGAGATCGAGCCGACTGCTGAAGACTTGGTTCAGTTTGCTGAAGACCCAGAGCTTTAGTTTCATTGTACATATTTCCTTTCAGTACTGTACATTCCTGTTATGCCATTGTTTAGGCATCGCTTTTTATTCAGTTGTATTTACTTTTCATGCATTGTACAAAAGAATGTTAATAAATAAATTTGTTGTTCAGTTTATATATCTTGTCTCTTAAGTATTTACTTTTATATTGCTTAGATACGCTTAGCGTATTTACTTCAGAGTAAATACGTAGCGGACCAGTCCCGTCCTCTTCGCCGTATACCGGGAAGCGGGGCGCGACACATTCACCCTATAACTTATGTTAAATTAGTTTACCCATGTAAAGACCATTTAGGACACTTACATTCACTTCATGTTCACTATACCTACACTACATGGCCATGCTATACTATGCTCATGTTATTTTGCCATGATATAAATATAATTGCATGTTAAATATAATTGCCATGCTTATATTAAATGACATGTTTAAAGAACATCCTAGTCCATTGCTTCATGATATACATTTCTTTATCTTTATACGTTTATACTTCACACCTATTTCTTGGGGACTTACCGAGCGAAAGTTCGCTGACGGGCATTCCACCCATCTTTGTTTCTTGGAATATTCATCAGATACTGTGAAGATTGAGAAAGTGGACACCACCGAGGAGGAGCACGACCAGATCATGACTTAGGACTAGACTAACTATCTTTTCCAGATTATGTATGTCATCTGTTTATGCATTTCTCTTCTTATATTGTATTTCTTTTCAGTTGAACTCTTATATTGTAAATGCTTCAACTTGAATGTAAATAAATCCATCGAAGTTTAAATCTCATGTTTATTTCTTATCATTTTATATTGCTTATTTTACGCTTAGCGTATTTATTCCGAGAAATGATCTTCTCGAAATAAATACGTCGCGGCTTGCCATGTCACCATTTCTGTCTATTGGGAAGCAGGGCGTGACAGCTTTTGTTGGTGGTCCATGCTGGTTAGTTCTGCATGAAGTTTTAAGCAATATATGACTAGAAATATGAAATTCAACAACTTTACATTCCTTGCAATTTCAATTTCCGTTGAATCTATCCTAATCTTTCTTCTCTATCTAAGATAATAGATTCTCCCAACAATCCTAGCACCAACGTCAATGGAAGCACACCACCACAACCTACCCTTATCGTTCTACCACCTCCACCTACCATATCCGCTCCACTCAGAGAATAGACAATGCTTTTGGAGGCTATCAAAAGCCTACTTGAAGGTTAGCAGGCTCAAAACACGATTTTGCATGAGCAGACTGCTCTCTTTCAACAGAGTTTCATCCGCTCTGAAGCAGAAACACCGGGTGTGAAGCAATTTTGAGCATTACACCCGAAGAACTTCTCAGGGAAAGAGAAACCGCTTAAAGCCGAGGAATGGACTCAGAACATAGAAGACGACCTAGCCGTAGCCCAAGTTCCAAAGGTGGCTTGGGTTAGAATAGCAAAACTCCGGCTTACTGACAATGTCAGAGTTTGGTGGAAGGCCGAGGAGAGCCGTCTTGAGCATCCGATCGAGTGGAAGACTTTCTGTGATCTTTTTGACCCTAAGTATTTTCCGGAAACCGCACACTTCGAAATGGAACAAAAGTTTATTCACCTGCAACAAGGATCCATGTGAGATAAGTTGGTGGATGAGTATGATGTAGAATTCACCATGCTCGGCAGATTCGTCGCCCATATAATTCCTACTGCAGAAATCAGAGCCAGGCGCTTCCAGCAAGGATTAGACCCTGAGATCTAGGCTGCCCTAGCAACGGGAGAATACCTAACATATGAAGCAGTTTTGAAGTCAGCCCGTCGCTATGAAGCTGTTATTAAGAAGAAGAGAAGGCCACAGTCGGTCGGTATGAAATGTTCCGCCAACCAGATTACTGGAGGAGCCTCTTCAAAGCTAAATCTCTCAGCGCCAGCTATGAGGCCAAGAGGATCATTTTTCGAGACTAAACCAAACTTCTGTATCTATTGTAAGCGGACACCAAGTGAAGGATTGCCGTCGAGCGAATGTTCTTTGTCTGATATGTGGATCACCCTCACACGCTATAGGAACTTGCCCACATAATCGAACTGGCCCAGCCTCCATAGCTAGACCAGCTATTCAAGCTCCACCTACTCGGTTAACTTTTCCCACACCACCTCCACACGGATCACCTTTACATCGTCAGCCATCGATGCACCAGCATGCACAGAGAAATGTGCAGAGACGTCAGGCTTTCAATTTGGCGGCTTTAGAGACCGAAACTATAGGTCAAGATAACACTGGTAAATCTCCTCCCATCTTTTCTAGCCTTTTCAAATTCTCGCATCCTTTCATCATTTCATTTACCCAAACATTTTCATGCACTTTCGGTACAATATCAGTAGTTCCTTCACCACTGCTGTAATCAAATTTTTCTTGAATCTGTTACAACATCCTTGTATAAATTTCGAGGACGAAATTTTTATAAGGAGGGCAGAATGTAACGACTCTGAAATCTCTGTACGGAAATTTTTCTGTTACTATACAGAAAAGAGAATTAGAGCCTGAGTTTGAGTTATAAATTACTTTTATTAAATAAAATCAAGAAACAACTTGCAGCTCACTGGTAAAACCCTTGCACTGCTGTGACATAGCCCTTGTGTTCGATTCCTATTAGACATAATTAATTTTCTGATTTTTCTTTTTAACTTTTTGGAAGCCCAAAAGATTGCACGTGCAATACACGGGGAGATAAAAAATTCAGAAAAATCAAACATGTGGAAAATGGTGTAAACACAGAGAAATCCACATGGCACGAATCTCGAAACCCAACACCTAAAATCGAGCGGTGGATTTGCCTCTTGGGCCGGCGGGGACGGTCAGGATGGGTCCAAATTGCTCCTTGCTTTGCACACTCGTCTCTTCAACTCCTCTCAACTCTTCTGCACTGTTTGATTTCCCCGTAATCAAACAGAGACCTTTCATTTCACAATTTAACATCATTTTTAATATTTTTTAATCCAAATTTTAATTCTCAACCCCTAATTCTCCACTATAAATACCACCCCATACCCTAGCTCTTCACCATTCTGAAAATTCTAGCTAAAACTTTCTCAAAAGTTCCTAGGTGCAAGTGGAGTAAAGTGGAGTTAGCGAGCAAGTTGGTTCCGGCGAAAATCGAAGCCAATTTCGGAGCTCCTGCGACACCCCGAAGCATCCCTCCTCTTTCTTAATCTCTTCTTGAAATATTCAAATGGTAAGTCCCTCCCAATTCTCCTCCTTTTCATTGATACTCACTTTAAATCAAATATCGGTAAAAGTCGAGTTATTACCGATATCATCTTTTCTAAAATCTATAACTCCATTTTCTTTTATCATTTGGTTAAACCAATTTTACCACTTCACTTGTAATCTTAATACTAATGTTTAGAATCAAGTTTAACCAAGAATCTCATGTAAAACAATCATAATTGAACTTTTACATTAAAATATTTTGAACTTTGTTATCACACCTTTTCGACTAATCGTTAAACAATACCTTTAGGAAAACATCACGGGATAACGACCTACCTCACACACACACTTGGTTTCATAGCATGATGCATAATCGTATGTATTTTTGGTTTGAAGATAATATTTACAATAAAATACCACATAAGTTAAAACCGGGTTTCTTTTGAAACAGTATTTCATACTCCTTTGCAATTATGCATCTACAACCCTATTTAGGGGACTCGCTAATGGATGGTGTGGATTATCGCACATCCTGGGAATAGTAGAGCGAGATGCAGACCTTCTCACGGAGCATTCGATCTCAAAAGGATTTAAATACGGTTTTTAAGAAATACGAATTTTCTAAATAAAAATTTATTTTTAAAATTATATAAAATTATTAATCCATATTTTCAAAATATAATAAACTTATATTTTTATAAAAATGAAAGATTAATAAATGACAATAAAATACCATCAAGATACCAAAAGGACATGTTTTTCAATAAAATACCATGAACTTTCAAATGCTAAGTATTTATCAATAAAATATCTCAATACTTAAAATCCATGCTGATGACAACCCTAAATAATACTAATCACCCTCGAGATTTATTTTAAACTATATTAATATATTTTTCACAAAACCCCCTCGAGATATACAAAACAATATTTTAAGGACTTTAGTAAGTATAGTTTAAGCGGGATTAATTCTCTTGAGGCTCAGGGAGCCGGAGAAAGTGAGTGCTTGCCTATTTAAGGTGGACAACTTAACGGTGTTATTAATGGAAATTGTTTTGGAAAAAAACACAAATCTTGCCGTCCATGTGCAGCAGTTGCCGATGACTCCCAAACCTAAGAATTCAAGAGTTAAATCAGTAAAAGCATCCGATTCAGTCTGAGTCCAAACTCAAGATCAAACACGAATACCTAATTATGAACTTGAATACTCAAAATCAATATCAAACTCAACATGTATACTTGACCTGACCTGACCAAACCCAGGTCATAATTTGACATGAACTTAACATGAATACCAGAACACAATGGTTTCTATTGAAACTGACTTGACTCGAACCATGAATACAACTTGATATGAATACATGAACACTTGACACGAATACTTGATATTGACATGAACTCAATTTTTCCACTTGATGTATTCATGGATTCGAGTAAGGCTAGTAATTTTAACTGTAACGTTGAATACACGGGGTGTTGGGGTAGTTCATGTATGAATCCAACGAAATCTCAGGAGTCTCCCTAAATCATGAATCCATGTCTACTAACATAAGCAAGTTATCATGAGGGCCCATGTTTTCTTGCTCCTGAATTGTAGCCTGTTAAGTTTGGAATAGTTCAACACCAGATTGAAGTCCCGTTACTAACACTTGATTCGGGCTCGTGGTTCCTTACCCCTCGATTACAGCCTATTGGGTTCGAGAACGCTCTTGAGATTGGTTGACATTCACTCTTGAACTTACGTTAAATTAGTTTACCCATGTAAAGACCAATTAGGATACTCATATTCACTTCATGTTCACTATACCTACACTACACGGCTATGCTATACTATGCTCATGTTATTTTGCTATGATATAAATAGAATTGCATGTTAAATATAATTTCCATGGTTATATTAAATGACATGTTTAAACAACATCTTAGTCCATTACTTCATAATATACATTTTTTATCTTTATACTTTTATACTTCACACCTATTTCTTAGGGACTAACCGAGCGAAAGTTTGCTGACGGGCATTCCATCCATCTTTGTTTCTTGGAATGTTCGTCAGATACCGTGGAGACCGAGGAGGAGCACGACCAAATCACGACTCAGGACTAGACTAGCTATCTTTTTTAGTTTATGTATGCCACCTGTTTAGGTATTTCTCTTCTTGTATTGTATTTCCTTTCAGTTGAACTCATATGTTGTAAATGTTTCAAGTTGAATATAAATAAAGTTGTTGAAGTTTAAATCTCATATTTATTTCTTGTCATTTTATATTGCTTATTTTACACTTAGCGTATTTATTCCGGAAAATGACCTTTTCGAAATAAATACGTCGCGGCTTGCCACGTCACCGTTTCCGTCTATCAGGAAGCGGGGCGTGACATAAAATCTTCAGATCTGACAATGCTTGTGAGTACGTATCATCATTAATGTAAGCTATCCTTAAATCTCATGGCACACTTCCCTAACAGTCATGTCTACACACTCATGAACAAAATGGTATAACAGAGAGAAAATATCGACATATCCTTCACACCACAACAACCCTCTTACTCTCTGCATCTGTCCATTGCTCTTATTGGACCGAGGCTCTCTTGACTGCTATACTTTTCATCAACAATACTCCATCTTCTTTATTTCCTGATGCCACTCCATACTCGAGATTTTATAAATCCCCCTTTGATTATTCCATTTTATGCACGTTTGGATGTATTTGTTTCGTTCCTCCTTCTTATGAACGAGATAAACTCTCTTCTCGCCCAGTCAAGTATTTTATGATGGGGTACAGTCTGTCTCATAAAGGATATAAATGTTACAATCCTAATCATAAACAGCTTCACATTTCTCGAAATATCGCATTTTTCAAAAATGTTTCGTAATTTGCTCGTTCAGAATTAGATGCGTCTTTTCTTGATCCCTCTACCTCATCATCAGTTACACCCACTGTTGTGCCCATATACACTCTTGTTCCACAGTCTCATGATTCTGTTATAACCCCTATTACACCTACCGAACTTCCTTTTACGCTTCCTGTTGTTCCCTCCACTGATACAGTGACGGCCGAGTATTCACCTACGCCTGCATCATCTTCTTCGGATGCTATTCATCCTCCACCTCGTCACAATCCTATGCGAGACAGACTGCCCGTTATAGCTTTTGCATGACTAACGAGTATTCTTCTCAGTTTGTATCTTTTCTTTCTACTATTCATTCCATACAGAAACCTAAGTCATATACCAAGCTTATGAAATATCCAGAATGGCAACATGCTATACAGGAAGAATTGCAGGTTTTTCGTGATACTCACACATGGGATCTTGTTCCTTTACCATCAGGTGTCAAACCCATTAGCTGCAAATGGATTTACAAAGTTACGATCAAGTCAGATGGATCACTCAAGCGTTACAAGGCACGTCTTGTGGCTCGTGGGTTTTTTCAGGAGTATGGCATTAATTATGAGGAGACCTTTGCTCCTTTCGCCAAGATCACTTCTATTTGCACACTCATTGCAGTTGCTGCAGCCTGTAGCTGGCTTATATTCTAGATGGACGTTAAAAATGCTTTTCTAAACGGTAATCTTTCAGAAACTATTTATATGCAGTCTCCTCATGGCGTCTTGGCTCCCTCTTGGCATGCATGTCGTCTACGTCGAGCATTTTACGGTCTTAAGCATGCACCACAAGCTTAGTTTGAGCATTTTTGTCAGACCCTTCTGACTGCAGGTTTCACTGAAAGTCTTGCTGATTATGCGCTCTTCTACCGCTCTTCTTTATAAGGCCGAGCTCTTCTTTTGATTTATGTCGATGATATGATTATCACTAGTGATGACTCAACTACTATCATATATCTTAAGCAACTTCTTCAGCAGCAGTTTGAGATGAAGGATCTTAGACATTTGCGCTATTTCTTAGGGATCGAAGTTGCTTACTTTCCCCGTGTGTCAGTCCCGCTTCCCAAAAGAACGGTGACGTGTACATGACAAGCTCGCGGCGTATTTATTCCAAGAAGGTCCTTTTTCGAAACGAATACGCTAAGCGTTTATAAGCAATATAAAAATATGACAAGAAATAGTAAGATAATGAAAATTCCAATAACTACATTATTACATTCAAATCCACAGAGTTTCAAACTTATAAAAAGATGTCTAGATACAAGAAAAGATAACATAAATAAGCCTTAAACATGAGGCATACCAAAATGAAAAGCTGAAAAGGAAACTAGTCGTCCGATTATGATGCAAGGTGTTGTACTCCTCTTCCGTTGCTTCTATCACTTGTCTCAAGGTCACCTGACGAACATTTCAAGGATAGAAAGAAAACATGGTGGAATGCCCGTCAGCGAACTTGCTCTCGGTAAGTATCCCAAAAGAGGTGTAAATTATATAAATAAAGTGCAATGCGACATTTAATATATCATGAAAATCATTATTATTTGGGTAAGTTTGAAATGGCAATTATATGATACATAAGCATGACAATATAGTATAGCATGTGTTGGTCAATGTAAGTATGTAATAAGTAAATATAGTGAACATGAAGTGAATGTCAATGTGTTCTAACAGGTTTCTACAAGGTAAACTAACCTAACGACAGTTCAAGCGTGAATGTCAACCAATCTCAAGAGTATTCTCAAACCCAATGGTAGGGCCCTAGGAGCAAGGAATCATGGACCCGAATCAAGAGTATTAGTAACGGGACTTCAATCATCATTGAAGGAATCACGGGCCCTCATGATTGTGTTAGTATTCATATTGTTAATATCCGTGATTGTTAGTATTCATGAGTGTTAGCATGAGACTCCTGAGATTCCGTTGGACTCACAACTCAAACTACCCCAACACCTCTACGTATCTAATTTACATATAATGTACATGATCGAAATCATGAATACAAGAGAGTGTATAAGTTCAATATCAAGTTGGGTGCATGTCAATTGCATGTATTTGTGTCAAGTTCATGTAATATTCAAGTATTCATGTCAAGTTATATTCATAGTTCGAGTCGAGTCGAGTCAAGTGTATCATGTAACAGGTTTATTCATGTAAGTCGGGTATATTTTGCGATAAAGATTACATTACATGAATGAAGCATGTATAATGTAGTAAATGTATAAATATGATAAATAAGCAGTGCATAACATGAGTTGTGACAAATATAATATCAAAAACGATTCAAGTTACATGTCAGGCAAGTATATCTATTTTCATACCTGGTTGAGACGGCTCATAAGTATTCTCTAATCAAATATATGTTCACTGTGTACAAGAGACGGCTCAGGGTCTTGTTGAGCCGGTTCGACGTAATCTTAAGATGGCTCAATCCAAATTGGGGTCGCTCATGATATGTCAAAAGACGGGTTTTACTTCTCTAGGTTTATAAAACGGCTCATGTTATGTTGAGCCGGCTCAAAGCACATTCGTTCAGATGATTAGGTTAAAGTTCAGTTATCTCATTTGTGTAACAATGTTGTATTCGTTTACGTTCATATCGTGATGTCACTAAATAATGTTATCTATATTTATGGCATGTATAGTGTTATCATTAGACATGGAAACAATAAGTGATCTTTGTGTTGAAATAATAAGCACAACTACGTTTAGTAAGGAATACAACTAATTCTACGCATATACGATTTTATTTAATTAGGGATTACCATGAGACAAGAACAATGATTTTGTGGAGGTGACAAGACAATGGAAAAAGAGAGATGAAGAGATACAAAGAGAGATTGATAGAGAAAGGGACTTATAGTTGTGTGAGTCGGTATAACAACCGGCTTACCGTTCTAAAGGAAGGAGAACTCGATTCGGTAGTTGATCGGAAACCTTGATCTCCTATGGTGCTTTGATCTTCCAAAAGACTATAGAGGAATTCTTGAGAGGAATTTTCAGAGGAGAAGAATTTTGGGGAGACAAAAGAATGAGGAGGAAGAAGAACAATTTAAAAGGATTTTGTATTAGAAGGAATTAAAAGACATTAAAAGTGAATGAATGACATTAAAAAAGAATTTGTGGATTAAAATGAAAGGTTATGGGGTTAAAGAATTGATTGGGTGGTTTTGGGATGTGAAACAAACAGTCCCGAGTCTAAACGACATGTCCCTTGAGTTTCTGAAGCGTTTCAGGGTTGAGAGGGTGCATGAGACAGTTCAAAATGTTATTGAGCCGGCTTATGAGAATAGAAAACAAAAATAACTTTACAGGAAAGTTTTTAGACGGGTCAAACTTCTTTTGATCCGGCTCAAGGGGTCAGAGAATGAATTAGGTAGTTTGGCATATGAAAATGAACAAAAGAGAGGCCAAAGGACCCATGATCATTGAATGGGCATGTGCGGGGCCCATCTGGCCGCCTGAAGCACTATAATGGCCGCCCTAGTCCATCCAACTTCAAAGGATTGGTTAGAGCTTCAAACTTTAGGCTCGAGTCGATGTAGACGGTTCAAAAACATATATCATTTCTTCTATAAAGCTTCTTAACTTCGGGCATCACTCGTGAAAGTTCCGGGGCTCGAAAACGTTAAAAGGAAAATGGAATAAAAGAATTAGACTGAAAGGATATGAACATACGGACTATGGGACAACAGTGTAAAGCTTGTTCTTATACATTAGTAATCAATAAATAATTATAACTCGGTACTGGAATAGAAAGAACGGTATTTTATGAAAGAAAGATATACAAGGGTATAGGAATTTTGGGGTCGTTACACCGTGTCTAACTTCTATCATAGCAGAAGTACATTTTTGATCTTCTTGCATGAGCCATGGTTGACGATTCTACTATTACCGATAGTACTTCTATAGCTTTATCGATGGAGCTTCATCTGAAACTTCGTCAAGCAGATGGGGTGTCTTTACTAAATCCCACTCGGTATCGAGAGCTGATTGGTGTCCTTATTTACCTCTCTCAAAGTAGGCCAGACATTGCACATGTTGTCCATGTTCTTAATCAGTTCATATGTGCTTCTTCGTCGATTCACTATGCAGCTCTCATAAGCTGTTCTTTGATACTTTCGTGATACTCATACCCGGTCGCTGTTGTTTCCTTTTGACTGTGCACTTGCTTTACGTGCATACTCTGAAGCTGCTGGGCCGATGACCCTGACACTCGTCTATCTACTACCGGGTTTTGTGTCTTATTATGTTCATGTTCCTGCCAAAAATTTCTGTGCAGAAGAGTCCAAGGTATCAGATGGCAGCGATATGCTTAAGGAAATGCGAACCTGTATCTTGCGGCCTGTATTTTGATAAACTCCAGAAGGAGAACAGCTAAATTCTGATGACATTGGAAGCATCTCGAAAAATCCTTCGATTTGATATATTATGGGCTTCATAATTCATCCGGGATCAAAAGTTATGAGCAAATATGTTATGCACTGTTCCCTGATTAAAAATCAGGAATTACCTCAATGAGGTATCACGTGCTCACACGTGACCAATGGTCACGTGTTGACACGTGATAGTTAAAACAGAAATAAAAAACAAACGGCTGAAGGAAATACCTCAATGAGGTGTCACGTGCTCACACTCGACCAATGGTCACGTGTTGACACGTGATGGTTAAAACTGAATCGTAAGTAAATGCTGAGAAAATGACTCAATTGGGGGTCACGTGCTCACACGTGACCAAGGGTCACGTGACAGCACGTGCCAGGCTTTGAAAGCCTTACAGTTTAATAGAATTAAATTCTAAAAGGTTCTAAATCTTTCCAAATGGAACATGATTATGGGGACCGTTTGATTAAAGATCCAAGGGTGATTAAAAATCACCAATTTATGGAAAAAATCTTAGACAAGGAAAGATTTCCCCTAAATCTCACCGAAAATAACAAACATAATATCTTTGGATTTAAAATCCAACGGTGAATAAAATTCACTGTGTGATCCAAATGATCATATTAATTATGAAATCAAATCAAATATTTCAATGAGAGATTTGCTAAACAAATTGATTCTTTTCTTTCTCCTATAAATAGGAGCCAAGAAGAGAAGAGAGGGCATCTACCTTTTTGGAGAGAAACAGAGAGAGGAGAATTTAATTCTCAAGAGAAAAAAACAAAAGAGAGGAGAATTTAATTCTCAACAAAGAAAACCCTAGGTGAGAAAAGAAAGGGAATCAAAACTTCAAACAGAGAATTTAATTCTCAAAATCTAAGAGTTTAACTGTTCTGCAAAAGAACTTAGTTCTTTCTCTGGTTGAAGATCTGCAAAGTGCACATCTCCCCATAAATTGAGAATTTAATTCTCATTGGGTTGAGATCCTGCCATGCAGATCTAAAACATAGAGGAGGAATTGAGTTTTGAGAATTTAATTCTCACAAGAGTTATATGAATTTAATTCCTTTGAGATAAAATTAGGGTTTAACCCTATATTATAGGAATTTAATTCCTTCAAAATGGACAGAACTAGGGTTTAACCCTAATTGAGAACTTAATTATCTCAAACTCACAGGAATTTAATTCCCTTAAAAAAGAAATTAGGGTTTAACCCTACTTAAGAATTTAATTCTTTCATAACAGGAATTTAATTCCTCCAAAATCATGATTAGGGTATAACCCTATAAAGAATTTAACTCTTAAAATAAAGAGACTTGAAAGATCTCCATGCACATAAAGAACATTGGTCACGTGATGACACGTGACCCCAATCCGTAGTGATCAGAAAAGAAGGAATAAAACTAGGTCACGTGTCCCCACGTGACCCCTAAAAAGATCCCCAAAAATAAGAAGGAAAAGGCTCTGAGGCAATGCCTCACGTGCTCCCACGTGACTCCCGAAATACAGAAAGAAAAAGCAAAGGAAATAAAGGCCTTGGGCGCTCTCACGTGCTCCTACGTGACCCCTTGGCGGACGCTTTAATTATCAGTGCATGAATCCTCCTCACGTGCTAGCACGTGATGCTCCAAAATAAAATATAAAAAGTGTTTAACACTTAATTGCAGAACGAAGAAAAGGGATCTGGTCCCACCTTTGGGCGCTCTCACGTGTCCACACGTGACCCCTCTTTCTTTAGTGTTTAACACTAATTTGGGGATTATATTTCCAGTGTTTAGCACTAATTGTTTCT
Organism: Agapanthus africanus; assembly: GCA_030015575.1. Lineage (NCBI taxonomy): Eukaryota > Viridiplantae > Streptophyta > Magnoliopsida > Asparagales > Amaryllidaceae > Agapanthus > Agapanthus africanus. The sequence goes on from JASDDO010000022.1 coordinate 548,072,367, forward strand.
AGTGTTTAACACTAAATTGAAGATTATATTTCCAGTGTTTAACACTGATTGTCTTTTAGTGTTTAACACTAATTTGAGAGTTCTATCTCCAGTGTTTAACATTGTTGTTCTCTAGTGTTTAACACTACTTTTAGCCATATTGGCTAATTTTCCAGAGGCAAAAGTCCCTCCTCCAATTGAATCTCAAAATTGAGGAAATCAAAGACAAAATGTTGTCAGAGCCCCCAAACCTCTGTTTAGCACTGCTGAATGATGAGGGGCTGAACCCAGACAAATGTCTAATGGCCCAAAGGGTCAATATTTCAAACATAATTGGACTTAGCCCAAACTGGCCATAAGTCCTCAAATCATTTTGAACTGAGCATATATGCTCTTTCAACCAACTCATTGGTTCAAGGGTACATCTCTGAACTCCTCTGATATTTGTCGTTGTAATTCTTCAACGTCTTCAGAAAGGTGATGGGTCCCGACGGCCATACATTTTAATGGACCACTATGTCCTTACACTGGTAATGGACCACCATGTCCCTAAACTAGAGATGGACCACCATGTCCTTAAACTGGCAACGGACCACTATGTCCCTAAACTGGAACGATAGAGCCCAAACGCTCTTTTGTCGGATCTAAACGATCCCGTTAAGTTGATCTTAGTCTCAAACTGGACTAACGTATCCTTAACAAATGTTTAAGTTGATCTTAGCCTCAAATAGGGCTAACGTATCTTTAAACCCTCAAACAGACTTTAGTCCCAAATTGGACTACAGGTCTCCCAACCAACTTTGGTTCAAGGGTACATCTCTGAACTCCTCTGATATCTGTCGTTGTAATCCTTCAACGTCGTCAGAGAGGTGACGGGTCCTGACGGCCATACATTCAATGGACCACTATGTCCCTAAACTGGAACAATAGAGCCCAAACGCGCTTTTGTCGGATCTAAACGATCCCGTTAAGTTGATCTTAGTCTCAAACTGGACTAATGTATCCTTAACAAACGTTTAAGTTGATCTTAGCCTCAAATACGGCTAACGTATCCTTAAACCAAAACCACAAACCCAAATCTAAGAAAATACGGATTTGGACTAATCCACGTCCTACAGGCGACGACATAAATTAGTCTCCGTATACAATCCACGGACAACCACAAACAAAACAAACACCCACGACACGAAGTGAAATTCTGGAGAAGGAGAAAGTTGTTACCGCGATGTGGTAGCGTAATTAACTACAGGGGCTTGCACCTGCAGGGAAGAGCGTCCCCACAATCAAAAACCTCTCAAGCGAGGGGGAATCTGACGAAGTCTGCTACATCGGCCGCATCTGTCTAAACCTCCGATACACGGTGCCATAAATCAACTTGGCATCTTCGGAGAGGTGGACGGATAAAACCAAATAGCATCTGCCCCGAATCTCAGGCAAGACAACCCATGTCTTGGCCGTCATTCGGAGGGGAACAGATTCTGGCACGCCCGGTTGGATCTTTTCCTCTTTCCGCTCCACACTTCGTGTGTCGTTTTCGCGAACGAATCGCGGTTTGTTAATGGTTGCCCTCGGGTTTCAAGTTACTGAGATTTGGTCTTTTGCTTGGCGCAGAAATCAAACAGCAATGGCATTCAACGGCTCAAACTGCTCCAATTGCAAGTGCAACCGACGCTCCGCCTCATCTGGAGGTGTAGCCTATGGACCCCAGGCAGCTTCCCTGTTCTCAATGCCGGTGGAACAGGTCACTCAAGCCACCACAGGATTGTTTTTCGGGACCATGCTCTCGCCAATGAGCTTCACCGCTCCTGTGCCAACACCAGAAGCTCCCAAGAAGTCGGTCTTCGATCGGCTTACAGCTACTACGGCTCCTCTCAACGGGTCGTTCAACTCCAGCTCCTCGGTCTTCGCCAGACTGGGCCAAAATTCCTGTGGGCCCACAATGAAGCTTGCAATCCCAGAGAAGGTTGTTCCGAAGAGGATAGCCATCCTTGCTCCTGAAGTCGTCAAGGCGGCTTCTCCTACCAAAGGGTCGGTCTTTACAAGATTGACTGTTCCGGCTCCCGCTACGGTTCCTGTCCCTGCTCAGAAGACTGTTTTCAACCGATTGGATACTGCTTCTCAAAGGACATCAGTCTTCAACAGGCTGACGCCAGCAGCAGCCCCTCACCTGGATAGGGGGCAAGACAAAGTCATCCCTGTCACCGAACCAACTCCATCAGCTCGACACGCTCGACGTCGCCACTGGCGCCGAGTAAGGAAGGCCAGGGGCAACTTCCCCTCTGGGCTAATGCCACCAGCTCCAACGGTGGAAATTAATGCTGCTGTTCCAACCGGGAACAGCTTTGAGCTGCTGAATAAGGTACGCAGGAACTCGCCTACCGCCATACTATAAAGATCTCCGCCGCCGGTGGAGACTGTCACAGGAATAAAGCTGGAACAGTCCCCTCAACGGCTGTCTTCTAAAGTTTACAAAATCTGGCGGCAAGTCCGAGAGTCGGTGGTTGATCAAGACTATCCCCGTCGGCAGAAGAAGCTGAAGGTCCAACAGGAAGAAAACCGTCCTGTTAAGCCACAGAAGGTGACGACCACTTGGGTGCCTGCTGCAACGGCCCCCTCAACTTCGACCGCGCATAAGAGAAGAAGACCCGAGAAAATCCCCATGCCTGGGACAAATGTCAAAGGCACTGAGCCCAAACGCCCTAAGTCTGGGGGCATGGTGGTACATTCTGTTTACATGGCTTCCGGGAAAGAGGATAGCCGCGCTTCTACGGGTCATCGACCGCTCACCCGATCCATCACAAGAGCTCAGGAACAACAACAGCAGAAGCTCCAAGAGATGCTGACTGCAATGGCCACACTTACCGGGCCAAAAGAAAGCCTGGAGGCGTCATCAGAACAACGTCACGAACATGAGACTGATACTGAATTCCTTCGGAGAATGCTCGAAAAGAAGGACAAAGAGGCAGCGGAACGAGCGGCCAATATAAAGCAAATGACACTTCTCTTCCAAGACATGGTGGGCATGATGTTACAGCCGGAACCTCCAGCTGAAGACCCTCCGATCATTATTAAAGACGACAGAGGGGAGACGTCGAATCCCCTGCCGGCTCCGTCAACAGCCAAGGAGGAGACAATCTCCAAAGCTGCCCTGGATGACTATATTGCTTAGCAAATACGAGCTCACCAGGTGAATGAAGCGGCCGGTCAAGTTGTTAAAACTGGACGACCGTATCCAGGCTGGTATGACCAAATAAAGTACCCGCCGGGATACACGATCTCCAAATTTCATGAGTACAAGGGGACAGGCAATCCTCATCAACATGTCGCTCAGTTCAGGGCTCTTTGCGGCAATACTGGAGGTGATGATAAACTTCTACTTCGCCAGTTCATCGGTAGTTTAGCAGACACAGCTTTTGAATGGTACTCGGAGCTTCCCAACGACTCTATCAAAACATTTGCAGAGATGGAGCTGCTGTTTACACAGAGATTTGCAAGCGCTAGCGAGCGCACCCCGATCACCGCATTGATTAACGCCGGGGTAAAGCCAGGCGAAACGTGGGTACAATACGTGATACGGTGGCGAAATTTATGGTCGAAATGCGAGCAGCGCATTGAAGAAGCGCCTGCGGTAGGCATGTTTGTGGGTACTCTTGATCCGCAGGTGACCATTTCGCAGTTCATGATGTTTTTCAAGTCGACTACCTTCCAGGCGTTGATTGACAAGCTGTCCTAAATGGACCAGATGGGCCATAGGCCTTCCTCTTTAAAGACAGAGCATTGGAATGAAAAGGGCAAAGGGAAAGCAACTTTCGTTGCCAATACTCAACAACAGCCGAGCAACTTAAAGCCGGTTATTCGCCAAGACAACGTGCGTCCACGCCCATCCCTCGAGGAGAGACTGGGACGACCTTACTCGTTTCCCCAGGAAAAAACGAGGAAACTGTTCGAGCTGGCAGTACGCAACAAACTAATCAATCTGTCGAATCCAAAACGTCCGTTGCAGCCAGGCGATGCCAACAATCCCAATTATTGCCCTTACCACCAAACGGTAGCCATCCAATTGAAGATTGCTTCGTCTTTATAGGTTGGATCGAGGACCAATACCAGCAAGGAAAGTTCGCGCAGTCTGAGAAGTGGAAAGTGAACCCGCTACAACTTCACGCCCCTAAAAAAGTGGACGTGCCGGGGGCATCATGCTCATTCATAAAGGAAGCCCCGTGGGAGGTCGCTCTTTCAGCCAAAACTAAAAGAATGCTGAAGGATCTCCAAACGTGCCCGGCAATCAGGTGGAAAAATCCACTGGAACCCGAGATCATCGAGGGAATGCTGAAACCGCGCCCAACTCCGAAAACGGGTGGTGATGGTCAGAGCGCTCACACCCAGCCATCAAAGTCTTCGAAGAAGAAGAAGAAGACCGAAAAGCCCGTGCAGCCTGGTGACAAGCGCACGGACCTGCAAAAACAGATTGACGCGTTGGAAGAATATAATCAGAAGGCGCGGACCCCAGTCACACTCCAAGAATTTCTCAGCCACGTCCTGGAGGACGGAGATGATGACAATGGAGAAGACTCGTTGGATGAATCTGAAGATTATGTGGCAAGCTGCCATGTGATCTCTCACTCATCAATAAATGATGAAGAAGCTCCTTACACAGAGAAGCTGGGGGCAGATCCTGAGCCAGAACTTCTAGGACCATCAGATGAAATGATTGATGCATTCCTGAACGAAGTCCATCTTAAAAGCAAAGCTGATCGAGAGCGCGAGATGGCCATATTCGAGAAAGCCAAACGTCGGCGACTAGATGAAAGGGTCGAAACACTCCCGCCGGATCAAAGTACATCCGACGCAAATGAAAGCAGGATCAAGACAAGGAAACGATTCGCCAAAGCCATATCGATGGGGATGAAGCTGCCCTCTTTCAGAGAAAATTCTCCTGGCGGTATACATCTTGATGAAGCGGACGTACATCCTAAATTCTGCTTATATCATCAGAAGATTGCATATCCTATTGAAGACTGCAACTCCTTTAAGTGTTAGTGGCAAGGGTATGTCGCTCACAGGCAACACTTCAACAGGACAAAGCGTGAAGCTTGTAGACAGCGGAAAAATGCGACAGATGAGCGTAAAAGAATTGCCGGCAACTGTCATAAGGTTGATCCCGGGGGATCGCGAGTTCTCACCTTCGGGAGCGACTCCGACGAAAAAGTAGCCCTCGGTCCTCTCTTTAAGGAATCTATCTCTGAAACGAAAGAATTGAGGAGCTGCGAGAACATTCAGCCGTACAATTGCACGCTACCCGAAAAGAATCTCGGACCCGCGAACAAGGGATCGAACAAAAGGGATAAGGGGAATGGAAAAGCGACCTTCGTCGCCAACGCTCAACAACAGCCGAGTAACCCGAGACCGTTTTGTCGTCAAAACAAGAAGCCGCGATACCTCAATGAGAAGTTGAAACGTCCTTACTCGTTTCCTAAAGGTAAAACAAAGAGATTGTTCGAGCTAGCAGTGCGCAGCGGGCTCATCACTCTGCCAGATCCAAAATGTCCGTTGCAGCCAGGTGACGTTAACAATCCTAACTATTGTCCCAACCACAGAGTAATGGGTCACCCACTCGAAAATTGCTACGTCTTCAAAAACTGGGTTGAAGACCAATACCAACAGGACAAGTTCGCGCTGCCCGAAAAATGGAAGGTGAACCCACCACAACCACATGCTCCGAAAAAGATGGACATGCCGGGGGCATCGTGCTCTTTCATAGAGAAATCCCAATGGACCAAAAAGTCTGTAAACTAGAAACTCGCCTCAAATATGGCAACGATAGACCGAAACGTCGTTAAACTAACGATGGACCACTATGTCCTAAAACTGGCTGTAGACCGAAACGTAGTTAAACTAACGATGGACCACTATGTCCTAAAACTGGCTGTAGACCGAAACGTCGTTAAACTAACGATGGACCACTATGTCCTAAAACTGGCGTCGGGCCGAAACGTCCCTAAACTAACGACGGACCGCAATGTCCTAAAACTTGCAAATGACCGAAACGTCGTTAAACTACTATCAACCCGCGGCATCCTCAGGCTGGCATGGTGTAAAAAAAAAGGTATGTCCATAAGCAAAATGGGCACGGATGAAAACCCGAAAGGGCTCCGTGAGTAAAAACAGCAGGGTTACCGGCGAGTGTTTGTGAAAACCCGAAAGGGCGCAACCTCGTTAGAAAAAAGAATAAAAAAAGGAAAACGGTATGTCCATAAGCAAAATGGGCACGGATGAAAACCCGAAAGGGCTCCGTGAGTAAAAACAGCAGTGCTACCGGCGAGTGTTTGTGAAAACCCGAAAGGACGCAACCTCGTTAAAAGACACTTATAGGGTCCTCTCGACCTTGTAAGGAGAAGCCACCCGCGTGAGATCCTTACAACTCATAAGGGAGCAACACACTTAGGGATCCTCACGATTCCTAAGGAGAATTACACTTGCGAGATCCTCACGACTCATAAGGAGAATTCTCTTATGGGACCCTCACGGCTCATAAGATTTGAAAGTCTTAAGTTACAGAAACCTTAACCTGTTCTTAAGCAACTCCCACAACCCTTCGATACTGCCCTACAAGTGGTTCAGTATTGACCCTTGTATACAATCCACGGGCGCAAATAAGCATTTCCCCAGCAAAGTCTCACCCGTGACTAGGGATATGTTCGCACGGTGAACAACCCTTATAAGTCCTCTCGACTTATAAGGAGAAAGCACTCTTGTAGGATCCTTACGACTTATAAGAGAACATATACTTAGGAATCCCCATGATTCCTAAGGAGAAAACACACCTACGAGATCATCACGACTTGTAGGGAGAAATACCTTTGTGAGACCCTTACGGCTCATGAAGTCAAAAGCCTTAGTCGACAGGATCCTAACCCTGTTTACTAAGCCACCTTTGTTCAACGTCGACAGAGGCAAATGATGATTCGCTCCTGGCAATATCCTAGTTGTAGCGGTGCTGATGCCGAAACTGGTGTCTAATTCTAAGCTTGCGGCGAAAAGACAGCAAGCCACACATGCATACGAAATAGCCGAAATGATGGGGCAACTTGCAACGAAATCAGCAAGTAAAAATGTATGCATACAAAAACAGCCGAAATGATTGGGCAACTCGCAATAAAAAGCAGCGAGTAAAAAGAAAAATAGCCGAAATGATTGGGCACCGCGAAAAATAGCCGAAATGATAGGGCAATCGCGATTTTCGCGATATAAAAAGCTGAAATGATAGAGCATCGCGGAAAGAATAAAAGAACGATGAAAGAATGAAACCTTTTGCCTGAGATCACATCGATCCCTGTATACAATCCAGGGGCACAAACAAAGAGGGAACCATACCTTCCCAACATGCTCCACCAGAAAGCGAAGCCAAATCTCGACGGTTCATAGACGACCTGAAGGCAATCTCGACAGTTGTCGCAATATTGCAAACACAATGTCAACAAACGAAGCAAAGGAAGATCCCTAGCTTCAGGGTCTCGACATCGATATCGACAACTTAGAGATCACCAACGGCGTTTCTCCTCACTCCAACCAGATGCAGACGCGACGTCAACAACCGACCTCAGAGTCGCAACGAAACGGAGCCATGGCAAAAGTCCCTAGTTCCAAATCTTAATGGCCACATCTACAGCCTGGAGACCAACAACGGTGAGCCTCCTCATTCCAGAAGGACACAGATGTTACACCATCAAACGGAGCCACGGCATAGTCCCTAGTTCCAAATCTCGACGATTCACAGACAACCTAGAGACCATCTCAGCATTCGTTTCGATACAGCAGACGAGATGTCAACGATGGCGTTCCTTCGCAGTACGGATACAACGCCGACAAAAGACCTCACGGCCAAAACAAAGCAGAGCGGCGGCAAAGTCCCAACTCCACCTCAGCATTCATCTCGTTACAGCAGACGAGATGTCAACGACGGCGTTCCTCCGCAGTCCAGCAGGATGCAGATGCAACGTCAGCGAAAGACCCCATGGTTGAAACAAAGCGGAGTGATGGAAAAATCCCAGCTCCACCTTGACATTCGTTTCAATACAGCAGACGCGATGTCACTGCAGCGTCCTTCCTCCAGCAGGGTTCGGACGCGCCAAAGTAAACGAAGCGAAGGCCAAATTCCTAGCTTCAGGGTCTTGACGACAACTTATATAAAGCCTGAAAGAAAATCGGAGATCATCTCGCACCACCGCGGAGTGGTCACCACCTCGACGTTCGTCTCGACACAGCGGATGCCCCAAAGCAAACGAAGCGAAGGCCAAATTCCTAACTTCTGGGTCTTGACGGCAACTTATATAAAGCCTGAAAGACTATCGGAGATCATCCCACATCAGCGTGGAATGGTCACCACCTCGGCGTTCGTCTCGATACAGTAGACGTGATGTCACCACAGCGTTCTTCCTCCAACAGGATTCGGACGCGCCAAAGCAAACGAAGCGAAGGCCAAATTCCTAGCTTCAGGGTCTTGAAGGCAACTCATGTAAAACCTGAAAGACCATCGGAGATCATCCCACACCAACGTGGAATGGTCACCACCTTGACATTCGTCTCGACATAGGAGACGAGACGTCACCACAGCGTTCTTCCTCTAGCAGGATTCAGACGCGATAATCAAACAACGGAGCCACGGCAAAATCCCTAGTTCCAAACCTCGACGGTTCACCAGCAACCTAGAGACAACCGCGACATTCATCTCGATACAGCAGACGCAATGCCAGCAAACGAAGCGAAGGACAAATTCCTAGCTTCAAGGTCTTGACGGTAACTCATATAAAACCTGAAAGACTATCGGAGATCATCCCACATGGAGTGGTCGCCACCTCGACGTTCGTCTCGATACAGCAGACGAGATGTCACCACAGCGTTCTTCCTCCAGCAGGATTCAGACGCGACAATCAAATAACGGAGCCACGGCAAAATCCCTAGTTCCAAATCTCGACGGTTCACATGCAACCTAGAGACAACCGCGACATTCGTCTCGATACAGCTGACGCAGCGCCAGCAAACGAAGCGAAGGCCAAATTCCTAGCTTCAAGGTCTTGACGGCAACTCATATAAAACCTGAAAGACTATCGGAGATCATCCCACACCAGCGCGGAGTGGTTATGACTCATCGGGGCTCTCCAAAATGAGCCTAACCTCAAGTAAAAAGCGGCATGGTAAAATTCCTAACGCTTGCTCTTCCGACGGTCAAACTGCCTAGGAGGATTGCTTGAAGACGTCTTGTCCAGCCCCAGAAGGGATCGGAGACACGACAATCGCAAGGCTACTCGAACAGCAAAACTGCCTATCGAGGAATACATCAGCCGATGCGGCGGTACGACGGACAAACCCTAAGTACCACAGACCCTAACGGACCTCTGTCGTAAAGAGCAGAGGTTAACTGTGACGTTAGGATATTCTTGCGAGAAATGCTCGATTCGTCTCGACTCTTGAGGAAATTAGTGTCCTTGCGAGAAATCCTCGATTCGTCTCGACTCGTAAAGAAAAGCCTTAGGCAGCGGGGATTAAAAAACTTGTTTCCTAAGCACTGGGACCCTGCAAGTCGATCCAAAATGGTCTCTTGCATACTATCCATGGGTCACACTCTCCAAAGTCGAATCTCGACAGAGAGGGAAACAACCGCTTACGGGTCCTCTCGACTCGTAGGAGGGAAAATTCTCTTATAAGATCTTTACGACTTATAAGAGAAAACACACTTAGGAGTCCTCACGACCCCTAAGGAGAAAATACACCTACGAGATCCTCTCGATCAGTAGGGAGAAAAGTCTTTGTGAGACCCTCACGGCTCATAAAGTTGAAAAGTCTTAGGCTACAAGGACCCTAAACTTGTCTCCTAAGCCCCCAATTCCATGGCTACTCATAATTTTGCACTACTTCACCTATGTATATACTTACGTGGGAAAAGTAGTGGGGGGCATTTGTTCCCGCCAAAAATTTCTGTGCAGAAGAGTCCAAGGTATCAGAAGGCAGCGATACGCTTAAGGATATGCGAACCAGTATCTTCCGGCCTGTATTTTGATAAACTCCCGAAGGAGAAACAGCTAAATTCTGATGATATTGGAAGCATCTAGAAAAATCGATCGATTTGATATATTATGGGTTTCATAATGCATCCGGGATCAAAAGTTATGAGCAAATATGTTATGCACTGTTCCTTGATTAAAAATCAGGAATTACCTCAATGAGGTATCACGTGCTCACACGTGACCAATTGTCACGTGTTGACACGTGATAGTTAAAACAGAAATAAAAAACAAACAGTTGAAGGAAATACCTCAATGAGGTGTCACGTGCTCACACGTGACCAATGGTCACGTGTTGACACGTGATGGTTAAAACTGAACCGTAAGTAAATGCTGAGAAAATGACTCAATTGGGGGTCACGTGCTCACACGTGACCAAGGGTCACGTGACAGCACGTGCCAGGCTTTGAAAGCCTTACAGTTTAATAGAATTAAATTCTAAAAGGTTCTAAATCTTTCCAAATGGAACATGATTATGGGGACCGTTTGATTAAAGATCCAAGGGTGATTAAAAATCACCAATTTATGGAAAAAATCTTAGACAAGGAAAGATTTCCCCTAAATCTCACCGAAAATAACAAACATAATATCTTTGGATTTAAAATCCAACGGTGAATAAAATTCACTGTGTGATCCAAATGATCATATTAATTATGAAATCAAATCAAATATTTCAATGAGAGATTTGCTAAACAAATTGATTCTTTTCTTTCTCCTATAAATAGGAGCCAAGAAGAGAAGAGAGGGCATCTAACTTTTTGGAGAGAAACAGAGAGAGGAGAATTTAATTCTCAAGAGAAAAAAAGAAAAGAGAGGAGAATTTAATTCTCAACAAAGAAAACCCTAGGTGAGAAAAGAAAGGGAATCAAAACTTCAAACAGAGAATTTAATCCTCAAAATCTAAGAGTTTAACTCTTCTGCAAAAGAACTTAGTTCTTTCTCTGGTTGAAGATCTACAAAGTGCACATCTCCCCATAAATTGAGAATTTAATTCTCATTGGGTTGAGATCCTGCCATGCAGATCTAAAACATAGAGGAGGAATTGAGTTTTGAGAATTTAATTCTCACAAGAGTTATATGAATTTAATTCCTTTGAGATAAAATTAGGGTTTAACCCTATATTATAGGAATTTAATTCCTTCAAAATGGACAGAACTACGGTTTAACCCTAATTGAGAACTTAATTATCTCAAACTCACAGGAATTTAATTCCCTTAAAAAAGAAATTGGGGTTTAACCCTACTTAAGAATTTAATTCTTTCATAACAGGAATTTAATTCCTCCAAAATCATGATTAGGGTTTAACCCTACAGAGAATTTAACTCATAAAATAAAGAGACTTGAAAGATCTCCATGCACATAAAGAACATTGGTCACGTGATGACACGTGACCCCAATCCGCAGTGATCAGAAAAGAAGGAATAAAACTAGGTCACGTGTCCCCACGTGACCCCTAAAATGATCCCCAAAAATGAGAAGGAAAAGGCTCCGAGGCAATGCCTTACGTGCTCCCACGTGACTCCCGAAATACAGAAAGAAAAAGCAAAGGAAATAACGGCCTTGGGCGCTCTCACGTGCTCCCACGTGACCCTTTGGCGGACGCTTTAATGATCAGTGCATGAATCCTCCTCACATGCCAGCACGTGATGCTCCAAAATAAAATATAAAAAGTGTTTAACACTTAATTGCAAAACGAAGAAAAGAGATCTGGTCCCACCTTTGGGCGCTCTCACGTGTCCACACGTGACCCCTCTTTCTTTAGTGTTTAACACTAATTTGGGGATTATATTTCCAGTGTTTAACACTGATTGTTTCTAGTGTTTAACACTAAATTGAAAATTATATTTCTAGTGTTTAACACTGATTGTCTTTTAGTGTTTAACACTAATTTGAGAGTTCTATCTCCAGTGTTTAACATTGTTGTTCTCTAGTGTTTAACACTACTTTTAGCCAAATTGGCTAATTTTCCAGAGGCAAAAGTCCTTCCTCCAATTGAATCTCAAAATTGAGGAAATTAAAGACAAAATGTTGTCAGAGCCCCCAAACCTCTATTTAGCACTGCTGAATGATGAGGGGCTGAACCCAGACAAATGTCTAATGGCCCAAAGGGTCAATATTTCAAACATAATTGGACTTAGCCCAAACTGGCCATAAGTCCTCAAATCATCTTGAACTGAGCACATCTGCTCTTTCAACCAACTCATTGGTTCAAGGGTACATCTCTGAACTCCTCTGATATTTGTCGTTGTAATTCTTCAACGTCTTCAGAGAGGTGATGGGTCCCGACGACCATACATTTTAATGGACCACCATCCCTAAACTGGCAATGGACCACTATGTCCTTAAACTGGCAAGGGACCACCATGTCCCTAAACTGGAGATGGACCACCATATCCTTAAACTGGCAACGGACCACTATGTCCCTAAACTGGAACGATAGAGCCCAAACGCTCTTTTGTCGGATCTAAACGATCCCGTTAAGTTGATCTTAGTCTCAAACTGGACTAACGTATCCTTAACAAATGTTCAAGTTGATCTTAGCCTCAAATAGGGCTAACGTATCTTTAAACCCTCAAACAGACTTTAGTCCCAAATTGGACTACAGGTCTCCCAACCAACTTTGGTTCAAGGGTACATCTCTGAACTCCTCTGATATCTGTCGTTGTAATCCTTCAACGTCGTCAGAGAGGTGATGGGTCCCGATGGCCATACATTCAATGGACCACTATGTCCCTAAACTGGAATAATAGTGCCCAAATGCTCTTTTGTCGGGTCTAAACGATCCCGTTAAGTTGATCTTAGTCTCAAACTGGACTAACGTATCCTTAACAAACGTTTAAGTTGATCTTAGGCTCAAATACGGCTAACGTATCCTTAAACCAAAACCCCAAACCCAAATCTAAGAAAATACGGATTTGGACTAATCCACGTCCTACGGGCGACGACATAAATTAGTCTCCGTATACAATCCACGGGCAACCACAAACAAAACAAACACCCACGACACGAAGTGAAATTCTGGAGAAGGAGAAAGTTGTTATCGCGTAGCGTAATTAACTGCAGGGGCTTGCGCCTGCAGGGAAGAGCGTCCCCACAATCAAAACCCCCTCAAGCGAGAGGGAATCTGACGAAGTCTGCTACATCGGCCGCATCCGTCTAAACCTCCGATACACGGTGCCATAAATCAACTTGGTATCTTCGGAGAGGTGGACGGATAAAACCAAATAGTATCTGCCCCGAATCTCAGGCAAGACAGCCCATGTCTTGGCCGTCATTCGGAGGGGAACAGTTCCTATCTGATTACCTGGCGCAACAAGCGCCAAGACACCGTTTTTTATTCAAGCACCGAAGTCGAGTATCGTGTAATGACTGATACTGCCGCGGAACTTAAATAGCTCCGCAATTTGCTTGCTGATATGGGTGTCGACATTTCTTCCCATGTTTCTCTTTTTTGTGACAACAAGAGTGTAATTCGTATTCATTTATATCGAAGTGGATTGTCACATAGTTCGCCAATAATATTTTTCCTATCTCAAATACATACAATGGTTTCTAAGATTGGGATTGTAGCAAAGAGAAATTATTCAATATTATCTGATGTATGGAACTTATCGATTATCAGGCACATAAGGCTGATAAAGTATCACGAAGATGGTAGCGACCTATCAGGCATTGCCTTGATACTTGATAGTGTAGTTACAAATGTAGTTAGTTTTATGACACAAGCTCTGCATACCAGAGGAACAAAACCAACTGGGTTCAAAGATTGCAATTTTCATTTTTAAACAATTTATTATTTAGAGAACTTATATTCTAAGAAATAAGTTAATGGAAGAATTATCTTTATAAACTTCTCTTATCTTAAATTTACTAATTTAAGGGATCTATCGAAAGTAAATTAGTTATTTTTTAGTTATTAGGTAGAAAATATTCGCTAGAGAATACTAAACTGCATCTAAAAAGAAATCATATGACAGTCTAAAATGGAAATTAAGAACACTGATTTGAGTAGAGATTAAAAATAACATGAAATTAAAACCTTCACATTTATAAAAACTTATTTTTGAAACTATTATTTTGCAGGCTATGCGGAAAAATAATGAAAGCAACTTTTCCTTCAAAGATAACTTGTTATTGTTGCAAATTTGTTAACGACATAAAAAAAAAACAGACATTAGGTATATATAATAACTTTTTTCCGATTTGTGTACGTCACCTTTCTATATACAAGATGCCATGCTAATTTTCTCTCTAGTGTTCCAAATCAGATGACTTCGTAGGCACCACCACAGTGTAAGTCCTATAGTAGATAAATTTGTGTGCGAGAGTAATTGAATGTGGAACCCACAAATTTTGTGTATGCCCTTTACATACATACCTCCAGTCTCCCCTCTTTATCATGTAAACAAACTCTCACTTCCATTAATGCATAAATAATGGATGAAGACAAAGTTATGATACAGGCTTGGAAAAAAACAATATTGATGAACAGTAACACAAGTGATTCGTTCGAGTAAACATCCCATCTTTTCATTATAGTCAATGGTTACCTAATTTAACTCCAAAACTGGCTCTTGTTGTTTATAGTAGAATTTGAGTGTTTTTAGGGTTTCAATCGATTTAGAGGTGTGGTTGTGCTAATAAATCACTCGAGAGGGTATACATGCTATAGGGGTAACCTATAATGGTGTTTTGAGAAGTTAACCCTTGGGCGTGATAACAATTAAATGACAAAAGGTATTAAAGTGGAGAATATGAATGAGAGAAAACGAATTTTGTATTAATATTTCTCTCTGTTTGGTTTACATTTCTCATTACTTAACCCACTTATATATAATGGTTTGACATTTCATCTTGACTTTTCATCTTACATATGGTTCATAACAGCAACAATTAAACCATATGACTCTTGCAATTCCTAATAACAATATTTAAAGCATACGACTCTTAGAATTTCCAACTCTTAAAATTTCCAATAACTCTCAATTAATTAAGTTTGTTATTTCAACATTCTCCCTTAAACTTGATTCACCATCTTAAGCTTACTTCGCAATAATGAGAATGTTTCAAACTTCAATGGCTTCGTAAATATGTCAGCATTTGGTCTTAAGATTTCAAATAATTCAACTCGACATCTTTATTCTTAACATACTCTCGGATGAAATGATAGCGAGCGTCTATGTGCTTGCTTCTTGAATGAAACACTGGATTTTTTTCAAGCGCAATTGCCGACTTGTTTTCAACATAAATCTTCATAGGCTTCGTTTGGGCAAACTGTAGCTCTTTAAGCAAGCTTCTTAGCCATAATGCATAGCAAACTCCAGACGATGCAGCAACATACTCGGCTTCACAAGTCGAGAGGGTAACCGTCGGTTGCTTTTTCGAGGACCAAGTGGTTACGGTGTCACCCATCAAGAAAGAATAACCGGTTGTACTCTTTCGATCATCAATATCTCCACCCCAATCGCTATCAGTGTATACAACAAGTTCAAAACTGTTAGAATTTGAAAACAACAAACCATAATTTTTTGTATCTTTGATGTATCAGAGAATCCTCTTTGCCGCTGACAAGTGTGAAGTTCTCGGATCTTCCATGTATCTACTAACGAGCCCAACAACATAAAGTATATCCGGTCTCGTGCAAGTTAAGTAACGAAGACTTCTGACCAACCTCTTGATGTAACATTTCAGAAATTTAAAATAATATTTTTGGAATTTAAATAATAAAATAATAAACTTCAAAAAAAAAACTATACCAGAATGAATTTGGGGTTTCGTAAAACGGTATAAGTATATACCTATATTTTGGAAATTATTGGAAATTTATATGAGTTATTAATTATGAAGGTATTTATTGGATTTGGACATTTTACAAATTAGTTATATACAAGTTTATGTTAAATTTGATTAGTGCACTACTAATCAAGCTTTAAGCCAAATCCATTTTTATTTAACCATGACACATTGTATTTTGATACATGCATGGTTTCATGTTTATTTGTTGTTGTTACTTTTGCTTTTTTAAGAAGAAAAAGAAAAAGGAAAAGAGAAAGAAAAAGAAAAAGAAAATGAAAAGATAAATGTGAAGAGACATAAGGGTATGGGCAAGAGAGAGGGGGGGAGGGGGGGGAGGGTTTTCTACCACCATGGCTCCTTCACCATTTCTCATCTTCATCTCATTTTCTTTATCTCCCCATTCTCCTCTTCCTCCATCTCACCACCACCACCAAAACATCCCCGAAATCTCACCAAAACCACCTAAAGCCCGCACAAAAATTGCTCATCACCTCATTACAAGCACGATCAAGTAGGGACTTTGAGCACTTTGGCCATCCTAAGAATTTCTTGATTTGCTCTTGGAAGGTAAATCCTTCACTTTTAGTTAAGTATTAAGTTTTCCTAATCTCCTATAGTAATTTAGAGTTAAACAAGTGTAGGTTTAGTGATCTTGGAAAGTTCAAGGATGATATGTAGTAGATGTTTTGAGTTGTGAAAGTGTATTTGAGACTTAGTTAGTGACCGCAAACCTTCTAGTGATAGAATTCTGGACCAAACTTGAGTTTAGAAGTCCCAAACATGAACTTGGAATTTTTCGATATCGGATTTTTGTTGAAATGTGATGATCAATTAGAATCTGCTATAACTCGGGGACTCTGAAAATTAAATTGCAGATATAGTGAGATGTGCAGACCATTAGAAAGCTACAATAGAAACCGAAGCCCAAGCCATCATCTTTTAGCCACCGTTTTATTCTATTTGGCCGCAATTTGCGGCCCAATTTTGGGGTTAGGATCTGGAACTTGGTCTGTAGCTCACTTTTTAAATAACTAGACCTACTCTGTATGTAAAAAAAGTTTAATTTTACATTAATAAAACTCTAGAGTCGTTTTACATGATTTCTGGCAATGTTTTATAATATTTGAAACTTGTTTTTTTTTATATTTGAGTTTTGACTCGGTCGTTTGACGTTTGTACATCAACGTTGGGAGTTGTTTGGTTGTTCTTGCATGCGTGGACCATAAGTTCTAACCTATGTACGTCTCGCTTGCCATATTGATTTTCGGATTTGATTTTTGATGTCGATACGATATGCGTTGAATTGTAAGTACCTTCGCGTGGACTTTCAGGACGACAAAGGAGAGCAAGGCATTCATCGACTTCGGTTAGAGCAAGGATAGTAGGTGAGTAGATATATATCTACGGGGGATGTCGGGTGGATGACGTATAGCACCCCCGCAATTGTAGATTAGGGTACTTATATATATATATTTCAATGTGGGATGTGGATAATTAGCTAATAGGGTTCTAGGAGACTGTAGGTTAGAATAAGCGTACTCTTAGGAAGGTATACCCTTAGCCTTATTTTCTCTTAGTCTTGAGCCTTGGAGATATACGTTGTCACACACACACATGCACACACTTGGTATGATGTGTGTGTGTGTGTGTGTACATATATGTGTAAGATGAGAATATGATATGTTAGAAGGGTATGAATTGATATGATCGGACATGGTGTCACGAGGTTATGATATATGATTTGAGATTGAAACACTATGTTATGATATGAAATATTACATGATCATTGGGTGATATACATATAACATGTGACAACATGTGACTAGATGAGATGATAGAATGTACGTGACCATAGATCCGTACCCTTGAATTATGACATCGTACGACGGATTATACCATACGAGATATGATATATATGATGATTGACCCGTACTCTTGATTTGAGGATATCGTATGACGGATTATACCATACGAGATATGATATATATGATGATTGATTCGCACTCCTGACTCGAGGATGCTGTACGATGGACTATACCGTACATGATACTATGAGGCTGGATCACCGACTGATGGATGTATCGACTCAGAAATGTTATAGACTTCTAATCACTTTTGACTCGGGATTAGTTTAGCCTTTTAACCACTTAAGTAGATATTAGAATATAATTAGAGTCATACTTATTTTCAAAGCTAACGAATTGTATGCATTTTCAAAAGACAAAACCTAAGGGACGCTACGGATTTTCAAATGGCATATTTTTCTCAAAAACACCATAGACCCTATTTTTCTAAGAACGATGATTCGTACTATTTTAAATACTATAACTGTATGGCTCGTATGTAGCTATATATATTTTATATTGTTGCGTTTACTGTTTAATTTTTTGTTTTGGTCATATTATTCTCATTGCATTATATATATACATGTTCTTTTCATTAGCTGTTATAACCTCATCTGCTAGGACACATGCACCATTACCAATGATGCACATGTTGCATATATACATACTCGCTGGCTCACACACTCATCATCGGTAATTTCCATGCCACGTACACATTAGAAACCGTCACTTCACTCGTACAGCCTGATAACCTGTAGCTTAATAGTATTGCTTAGCATTCATGATCTCACATGCTAGTTTAGATATTGCATTTCTTACTTAGATGCCACATTCATTTAAATATACATTCTAGTTATGCATTGTAGATTGGCTCTGTGCTGGTATTCATTGTTTCATTATTGGCTCATGTTTACGAGATTTCGGTTTTCATGAGATTTCTGGATTTGGGAAATTGCATGTGAATTTTGAAAACTTATAATCATTTTAAAAGAAAAATGCGGTTTTGCTTGATATGATGTGTGTCGTCCATCATGAGTTTTCTTGGTTCTGAGTTATATGTATACCCGATTCTAGGAGAAAGGAGGCACCATCTGCGGGTACATGGTGGACCCGGTACGGTACACCGGGACAAGAAGATCGTATAGAGAGACGTTGAGCTCGGCAGGGAAGCACTACCGACCAGTGATAGTTTAGCTTGACGGATATCCGGAGGATACCGACCGGAGTCGTGAGATCATATGGATATGAGGGCCAATCCGATGAGACGGCGCCCGAGATATGAGGATTATGTGTCGTGCCGGACACGGTTTTTATGATGTTTTCGAGTGTCGATGCTGGGCACTCAGGTTTTATCATGATTTGGTGTGTCGTTGATGGACACATGTTGGATGATACATTTATACTCACACATATATTTTACAAATGATATGGTACTATCTTATGACACGGACATGAGTATATTGGTATTACACTTATGCTTATACTATTACCCTTGTTATCACTCGGTGTCATTATATTAGTATTATATTATTGTATGATCTAGGAGATCGTCATACATTCGATTTCTACCCGGTGATGTTTTCTACTCATGAGTTGGAAACCCACCCCCGTTGTGCCATAGTTTTCTTGCAGGTTGACCGCACAGATTCGGTAGCGGCTCACTGGCACACCGCTTTTCTTCTGGGTGACTTGCTTTGGTAGGTGGGGTACACTTGCATCATGACCACCATTTGTACTTGTATATTTATTCAGTTGTATCTAGTTAAAATCTCCATCAACCAGACTATATATATTTGGTAGACTTAGAAACCACAGTTTGTATATTCTTTTGGACCTAGAGTTACGAATATGTATTTATTCTTTATTTTGGTTTCTTTACTTCCTTTTCTGTGTTTTGATCTTCGTCTTTGGCGTCGTATATCTTTATTGTGTAGTTGTGATTCTGCCTAATAGCGAAGAGTAAGCTCCCGCTTGGGGATGCTTTTTATTATTGCTTGTATTGCTTTCGGGTTAAAATTTACAAAGGAGGTGCTGCCCAAATTTCAAATGACGAAATTTTTTTAACTACGGTATATAATCCATTTGTGTTTCATATATTATTACCTATGTTTTTAAAGAAAGAACCCGATTTCATTAAATCTTTATTTCAAAACTTTACCTCCACTATTTTCCCTACAAGGTTTAGATTTTTGGGCTTTTGGATTACTTGGATTAGGTGGGGTCCTATAGACTTCACGTGATTCAAGTGCCAGCCATGTGCCTTTTTAGGTCGTGACACTTGAAATATGTCGAATCAACTTTGCTTCTGCCATCAAACTTCGACAACTTGATACCGCAATCGACTAGTGTGTAGACCGGGTTGCTTTTCTCTATATTGAACTTCTCAAGAATTGACTTCGCATAGTCTTCTTAGGTGATGAAAATACCATCACTACTTTGCTTCGCCTCAATGCCAAGATAACAAGACATGAGCCCAATATCTGTCATCTCGAATTCTTGAATCATGGAGTTCTTGAACTTCCCAAACATATGTGGATTGTTACCTGTAAAGATAAGATCATCCACATACAAGTACACAACAAAAAAATCTCCATTTTCATTCACCTTAGTGTAAAGAGCATGTTTGTAAGGACATTTCACAAAATTATTAGCTTGAAAATAGGCATCAATTCTACTATTCTAAGCCCTCGGTGCTTGCTTCAAACCGTAAAGTGCCTTCTTCAAGTTCCACACTTTGGATTCACTGCCCTCTTTCACATAACCAAGGGGTTGTTCAAAATAAACCTCTTCTTCAAGAACACCATTCAAAAATGCTTACTTCACATCTAGTTGAAATATGTACGACCACTTCTTCAAGAACACCATTCAAAAATGCTTACTTCACATCTAGTTGAAATATGTATGACCTCTTCTTCAAGAACACCATTCAAAAATGCTTACTTCACATCTAGTTGAAATATGTACCAATTGTTTTATGCAGCTAAAGATATAATCAAACGAATAGTTTCAAGTTGAGCAACAGGAGAGAATACCTCATCATAATCAATTCCAGCCTTTTGTCTGTAGCTTTTTCCCACCAATCTTGCTTTATGCTTTTGGACTTCGTCCTTCACATTCTTTTTCTCTTTAAATACCCACTTTACATCAATTGCCTTTTTTTTCCCTTGTGGAAGCATTGTAAGTTCCCACGTGCCATTCTTCTTAATTGCTTTGATTTCTTCATCTATCGCTGCTTTCCATCTTTTATCTTGAATAGCTTCCTCAAAATCTAAAGGCACACAATCAACAAATAAGCAAAACAGTGTTAAATCATTTTGATTTTCGGTTACCTCATACAATTCTTCTAAAGATCTCAATTTACTTGGAGGTGAGCTTGATGAGATTGAGGAAGAGGATGATGCCAGAGAGTGGGGTGTTGATGGTGGCGATAGAGTATGTACTTGAACTTCTTTTGGAACTTCAGCTTCTTCATCAATAATATTGATCGAGCTGCTACAAACTTCTTCCTTGCTCCATTTGTTAGTGATATGTATGCCTTAGAGGCCATTATTGTAAATCATAGTGCATGCTTGGACACACACACACATATAGAGGACATTCTTGCTCAATATGATAATATACTATTTGGTTACTCTTTATCTTAATATGTGCATTTGTTTTAGTTTAATATTTCATTGATACATGTTGATAAAGTCCTTAGGATGTTTTGCTTGACTATCAGGAATATGATGTAGATCATACTAGTGGGGCCTGAGTAGTCCACAAACACATCCTTGAAGTGTTCGTAGTCGAGAGAGCATTGAGACATGACATCGATATTCCAGAGTAGACTAGTGTGTACATTTCTTGACCTTGTATGGGGCATTGGTTGATCCCACAACCATTGGTGTTTGACACCAAAGATTGTACACAGATACTCATTGGAGAATGAGTACACCAAACATACTCGCCGAGAACTCCTAGATGGTATCATACTTATCGTCAGATAGCAGTTTTCTCGTAACATTTGTACAGGTTAGTCTGTAGACCCGGGATCATCATAGTGTCTTGTGTGGTTCCCACCATGCTTTGATTACCTCCCTACCATGGCTCTACTGACTCGTGCAAACAATTGGTAGTTGGGTACAGTCCCGAGTCACATGGAGGCAGTGAGCGATAGGAAGAGTTTCGTTTTTTCCGGTATTGGGAGTTGATGTTGTGCTACGCGCGATTGGCTATAACCGTAAGTCCCTGCCCAGGGTTGATGAGATTTACTGATAAGTGTTATCAGTAGTTTCTCGATTGGTTATAAGTCATACATTGGCATGACTTATCGAGTTATTGGGGTCTGACGATTCTACCCCCATACTCGATATGCAACATATCAGACGAAGATATTAGACTGTACGGTAAGTGTTACTTATAAGCTGTACGGGAGTTTGGACAAGTTTACTTCTTGATCTTCTATTCGTTCAATACTTGGGTAGCCGTTACGTGCAGCTAGTACCGCTGATGTACTTGTAGGTGTTTGATGTGATCATTACCTACTGCCAGCATATTGGTGAGTCTTTAAAGTCCCATATAGAGGTTTCCTAGCTCAAGTAAAATGAAGTAAGGCATGTATGGAGATATGTGCGGGAGCTTGATTAAATACGGATATATGATACCGTATTCTAATCTAGCGTTATTTAATATTAGCCAGATTATATTTGATATAACCGGATTATTAAATCAAGTGTTGATTTAATAATTTGATATATATATATATATATATATATGAATTATATATATATAAACTAATATTATGCCCACTTTAATTTTTCATCTCTTTATATATTATTTGTATATGATATAAATAATATATATAAATTTGTAATGGTTGATTATACACAAGAGTTGTGTAGATAAGAATTACATTGTGCTAAGGATAAGAGGATAATGACATCTTATTTGAATTTAGAAAAGAATGAATGAGTCATTAGTTGAGAACTTGCTAGCAACCATGACTCATTTTCTCTTTTCTTGATAATTCATATAAGTTTATCATTTCTAGCTCTTATCCTCACAACACAATTCTCATCACCATCTTTATATTCTTCATCTCTTCTTGAATCACTATTCATCCAAGAGTGAAGAAAAAGAAAAGAAAGTTTAGTGAGCATAAACCCTACATTATCAAGCTAAACCAATCTAGCAAATTAGTTTAGGTTGTTCACTTCACTAATAGTTTGATTAGTGAAGTATGAGTTTGAGTTAGAGTAGCCTTAAGGTAGAACATCTTCGACAAAGAAGACTTCGAGAAAGTGAGTTCATTTCTTCAAGTGGAGCTCTAGAAGGAGCTCAAGAGACTACTACAAGGAGCTTAAGAAGTGAAGGACTTGGCTACAAAACTTGTAGCTTCTTCATCACGTAGTTCAACTCCTTTTGCTTTCTTATAAAACCCTAAACCTTTAGTTCGATCCTAGCTTGTAGACTTAGCCCTCTAGAATTTTTAAAATTGCATACTTGATGTTGTTAAAACCCTAGTAGAGATGCTATGATTTCCTTTCATGGTATCAGAGCCAAACTAGAGACTTAGGAAATATTTAGACGAAATTAAAGTGTTCGATCGATATTTTTTCTGCAAAAGTTCACCTTTCTGTCCATTTTTTCAAACTGCGATATTTTTCAAATTAAAAATTCTCTGAAAATCATGCAGGCTTTTCTATAGCGCCACAAGAAAACGGAGCCCCTAAAGAACTAAAGTGGCCGAGGATCCGCCGCCTAGGCCATGCCTTTGTCGCGGATCCGCCGCCTACTTAGAGCTTTAGAACTCCGGTTTTCTTCTGGTGTTTTATTTTGAGAAATTGGATTTTCTGGGTATTTTAGTTGAGGCTCAAGTGGTTGAAGTCTCTGCTAATTGTTATTGATATGAAAGTCGATCGAATTGTTAATGCCGTTTAAATGTTTTGCTTGTTTGATACAATTTTTGAATCCACATAAATTAGTTTTGTGAAAACTAGTTGTATAAATCTAGCTTTTTAGCCTAGTTTGATGGATTACCATGGAGTTTAGATTTAGATCGAAACCCCGTCGTACGTAACGTATGCGAAGACTCACCGGGAGATACCAGTGGAGTGCCACGCCCCATTGCCCCGACAAAGTGACCATGGGAGAACCCCATAGCCAAGAGCATCTACTTAGGTGCTCACGATCATGGTGTTCCGCCCAAGGCCACTTAGTCAACGGCCTTGGTGGTGCAGTCATCCCATAACATCCCCGATGAGCCTTCGATTATTTCACCGGGAATCTTGATGAATTCCCCAGGCTTTAACTTTGAAAATGGTTTTCAATACGGGGCTTAAAAGTAAGTTTTTTGTGGTTAGGCATGAAATTCGGACTATGAGATAATCCGGATTTATGATGTCTATAGTTGCGGATTCTAATTTTTGTAGTTTTCATTTCTTTTCTGAGATCGTAAGTGTAATATGTAGAGGTATCCCTAATCTCGTTGCTCTACGTCAACCATTTTAGGGGTACACATATTTACTTACGTTGATGACATGTGATATTTTTGTGTTGCTGTATCGATATGATATATTGGATCGTCATGAATGAATGGCCGGGGATTTATGTGAGATGAGAGTTTTTTCATTTTCATTCATGTAAATTATTGTATGTAATATTCTTTTATTGGGGCACATCTGGGAGTGAGGATGTAGTCACCTTGATATATATTATTTACTTTTCCGTATTAGAATAAACCCAAGATGGAGGGATCAAGTAACCGGGTTCTAGAGTCCGGTAGGTGGCCATCTCGAGGAGTCGAGACCGGTCGCCTAACTCTAGAATTGGCAGGGTTGCTTGCCGCTCTTGTAAGGGTTTAAGAGTATGGGCTTGGCTATTCATCATGACCGTGGAATCCGTGTTTTTCATTAATGGATTAATCTAAAACACGGAACTCCTAGTATATCCTATATTTCATATATATGCTTCTACTGTGCTGTGTTGTGATGTGATCATATAAATACGTGAGAAGAATGCTACTTATATATATATATATATATATATATATATATATATGATATATAAGTAGACACTATATATGTTTTGCATCCGCGCTAGTCCTAACCCCGCCCTGCCGTAAGTTAAGTAACCTTACGGTGAAGACCCGGGTCCCTGTGGCGAATGCGGATGTCATTTATGTGTGTTTTATTTTCGTTTCTTCCATGATGTTTAGGAAATTGAATGATGGGACTTCATTAATAAGATTAATGAAAAGAAAAGAAATCTAAAAGATATTGTAGAACCATATTTTCCAAAAAGATAGATCTGGTTTTTGCTTTGCATAGAGGTATTAAATTATGAATATCCAGCACCTCATTCGATGAGGAAAGAGCCTAGATCCTTTCACCGGGAATGGTCTCTTTAGCAAAAACTAGCATATACCACAACACACTCGGTTTGTTTTGAAAACTACTCGATTTTTAAAGCGGGGCTTAAACTACTCCTTTTTCAAATCACCGGGGTTCTAAAACGATATAAAGTTCATTACGTTAAAGGTTTTCTTTAAAACCAGTCGTAGCCCTCCGTCATTTTAGATAGGTACCGTTTAGTATTCATGCTGCGTTTATCGACCTTTGCCGAGGGGTAGTGTTTGGTAGCTAATTAGTGCTTTTCTGCCGCATGATGATGCGATTGGTTAGGACAGTCGCACGACTTTGTTGATCTTTGCCAAGGGTCGTGCGGATGGGTCTAAATCAGTCATGAAATGACGGGTTAACTTGACTTGCGGTATATGATTTGTTTACCTTTGCTAAGGTCATAAGCCGCATGGGGTGAAAACAATTATCAGGAGTTTTAAGTGTTGAAATTTGTAATGAGATTGCATACCTTTTATGTGATAGTTGGATCTCGATACCCACTGCGAGTAAGCATTACTCCCGGAAAAGTTTTCCACTTTACAATTTTCTAATTTAGTAGGTGTCTAGAAAGGTGTTAATAGGGTTATGCCTTTGCGAAAACGAGCTTATTTAATTAGTTCAGTGTGAAAGCATGGGGAGACTCTCTCGGAGTATCAACACCAGCCTGGATGACCGATTAGCGAACTTGTAGGGTATAATTAATCCCGACTAATTTTTCTCTTTAGGGTTTGAAGGATGATTTGATAAAAACAGTGAGAGTTATCCTGATTAGATAAGATAATAACTATTCTAATCTTGCAAGAGCGCATGTTAAAGTGTTTCTTCTCTTTTTTCCTAGATAGCGACCATGTCACGCCTTAATCAAGATAATAGCATGGATGTATTGACCGAACCTGCTTATTATACTGGGCAGGGAAACGTTGGTTCTGCTTTAGCTTATGACAATTGTCATGAGTCTAGGCAAGAGAAAGGAGAATGAAAGGATTTCCACGCAATCCTAATGAAGAAGGAGCATTCTGATGTATCTTCTTCGGGTGTGTTAGTTATTGAGAACTGTTTCTCAGTATGCTCTGTGTCCTGGATATTGGATACCGGATCAGGATCCCACATTTGTAATATGTTACAAGGGCTAAAAAGAAGTAGAGCACTGGGAAAAGGTGATATTTCTCTCAGAGTAGGGAACGAAGCAATTGTTGCTGCCGAAGATGTCGACGAATTTCACCTTGTATTGCCAACTGGCAATACATTGATTTTGAACGACTGTCATTTTGTACCGTCTATGATGTGCAATATAAAATCTTTTTCTTTATTAGATAAAGAGGGATATAATTTGCATTAGTGAAAAATGTTATGAATATTTTCCTAAATCAAGTGTTGATTGGGTTTAGTACATTATGTAATGGTTTATATGTTCTAAATCAAAATACAGTTCTAAACATACAGAACACACACAAGAGGAAAAGTTCAGAAATGAACGAAGCCTTCTTGTGATATTGTAGACTTAGTTATATCAATGTTGTTAGGCGGTGTCACACACTCTACTAGGTTCGTAGAGAGGCATAATTATCAAAATACAATTTTTAAGATGGCAACACCGACTAATCCCAAGATCTACCGTAAGCCCTAAATAACAAAACTTGCAAAGGTATTAATTTACTATGAAAGTGATTATACCTTTATGAACCAAGTCTTTCGGGTCTTCTTGTACTGTTCTGAGCTCTTTGTCCGTCAGGATCGAGCTTGGTCGTCGGCCTCCTCGTGTCGAAGACGATCCACCCAAGAGTCTATAGTTCAAGCTCCAACCTTAAACTTGAGGTAACTAAAGTATCTAGTTTGCTAATCTAGGTAGTTTAGAAGATGTAGAGTGCTAATTGGATTGGATTATTTCATAAAACCATAGTTTCTCAACTCATGAGAGGGTTATAGTTTGAGGAAAAAGAAGAGAGCAAAGGAGGAGAGAGAAAGCAAAGTGTAGAATGAAAACATCAAGAGAAGAATAGCTAAGTCTTTCAAAATATCAAGCATACATTATTTCCAGTAGAAATAATGTAACCATGCTTGAATAGTTAGAACAAATGAATAAATAAAATTAAGTAGCCATGCTTCAACCATTTTTTATACACCTCATCCCTACACCTCATTATCTATTTAAATAAATAGATTTAAAACAAAATGATGTGTCTTCTTCTAGAAGCATTCTAGTGAAATTACTAGAATACCCCCACCGTATATACATACCTGTATTCGTACTACAAAAAATACGAATACTAAGAGATAAAATAATCTAATAGTATAATACTAGAATGCGGTTTAATCCTAAGCCCACTAGTATTATCCGTCAGAACAAAATCCGTGTAGCTAGTACATGTATATGATCGAAAACCTGCACGTAAAATCATACGGCCTCTATATCGTATCACCTGAATCAGGGAAACCTTTTGTGTGGGACTCTAAAGACTTGAAAATATGCTGACAGTAGGTTTAACCACAAGCACATCAGTGGCACTAGCTGTATGTAATGGCTACCCAGGTACCTGTCGAAAAGAAGGCCGACGAGCAAACTCATCCGAATTCCTACTGAGCCTATCTGTGACATTTTCCGTACAGCCTGGTATGTTCTTCTGAGAGTATCGCATGCCGGGTCTAGAGGGTGGAAAACGTCAGACCCCTAATAACTTGACAAGTTGTGCCGATGTGGTTCAAGACCATCCGAGAATCTACTGATCTACCTATCAGTAATTATCAATCCATCCTGACCAGGGAATTATGGTGATGGCCAACCAAACATAGTGCAACATCGACTTCCTATACCGGGAGAGACGAATCCTCGACAATCGCTCACTAACTCATGTGGCTCGGGACTGTACCCAACTAAAACCTATTTTCACAACTCAGTAGAGCCGTGGTAGGATAGTAATCAAAGCACAGTGGGAACTTACACAAGAAAAATGATGATCTCAGGTCAACAGACTATCTGCACTTATATCACCAGAGAACTACTATCTGACGATTGGTATAATACCATCTAGCCAGTTCTCGGTGAGTCCGTCCAGTGTACTCACCCCCAGTGAGCACATGTATATGATCTTAGGTGCCAAAGACCAATGACTGCGGGACCAACCATTACCCCTCGTCGGGGTTTCGAAACGTATATACCAGTCTACTCCGAAGTATTGATGCCCTGTCTCGATACTCCCATGACTAGGGACATTTAAGGATGTGCTTATCGACTACCCAGCTCCCATAAGTATGGTTGTCATCATAACGCTGGTAGTCAAGCAATGATCCTATGGGCTTTATCAACATGTATTAACGATACGTAATAACAAGTAAAATATATGCACATGTTAAGATAAAAACAAACCAAATAGCATACTATCATATCGAGCAAGATTGTTCTGTACATACATATGTCTAAGCATCCATTTGTATACATATATAATGATGGTCTCTAGGGTATACATATCCAACAATCTCCCACTTGCACTAAGGCCATATATTGGCATACCGATACCAACGTCTGCACTAGGGCCAGTTGTTGGCGTATCGCTTACCCAACATCTCAAATAGTCTCTCGAACTGTGTTTGAGAGAGGGCCTTATTGAATGTATTTTCCGTGTTTTCTTTTATGTCTACTCTCCGCATCTCGATCTCCCGGCGATTAACGACTCCCTGATCAGGTGATACCGTCTCTAGATGTGTCTAGATTTCTGATGGGACTGTGGTTCCTTCACTTAAGCCATAGCCCCATTATTGTTGCAATACAAAATATTGGATTGACAATGGAAGGAACCACCTCAAGTTCAGTAATGAACTTCTTTATCTAGACAGATTCTTTTGCTGCATCGTTTGCAGCAATGTATTCAGCCTCCATTGTCGAGTCTGCGACGGTGTCCTGTTTGGAGCTCTTCTAACAGACCGCCCCTCCGTTGAGGGTAAACACAAAACCCGAGACATAATTGCTGTCAACCTTATCACTCTAGAAGCTCGAGTCAGTAAAGGACTCCACCTGGAGGTCCCAATTACCGTACACCAAGAATAGTTCCTTAGTCATTCTCAGGTACTTAAGAATGTTCTTCACTGCTGTCCAGTGGTTCTCTCCTGGGTTTGACTGATACCGACTCACCACGCTAAACGCGTAAGCTACATCTGGTATGGTACATTATAGATTCTACCGCCGAAGCGTAGGGCATAATGCTTATGCGAACCCTCTCCTCATCAGTCTTGGGAGACATATCTTTGGAGAGGGTGATTCCGTGCAATGGGGGTATATTATCGCGCTTGGAATCCTACATACTAAATCTTTTTAGTATGGATTCTATGTACCTGGACTGCGAAAGTCCCAACAATCTCTTAGATCTATCTCTGTAGATCTTAATCCCCACAATGTAAGAGGCATCACCCAGGTCTTTCATGGAGAACCTTTGTGATAAGAACAACTTGACCGATTGTAGTATAGGAATCTTATTTCCTATCAAAAGAATGTCGTCCACGTACAAGACTAGGAATACGACAGTTCTTCCTATAATCTTTTTATATATACAAGGCTCATCATCATTTTTGATGAAGTTAAATTCCTTGACTGTTTCATCAAAACAGATGTTCCAGCTCCACGATACCTGCTTTAATCCATAAATGGATTTAACCAACTTGCGCATCTTCCCGTTGCTCCCACTGTCTATGAATCCTTTTGGCTGATCCATATAGCACTATTCCAAACTACCATTCAGAAAAGCCGTTTTTACATCGATCGGCCAGAACCCTAGCACCACCATGAGGTCCAAGTGACATCAAGCATGCCAAATTCAAATTTTTATAGGTGCTAAGCTAGACTAAACAAGATCTTTAACTAGTTGATTATGGTTTTAATTTGATATCTTCTAAACTATAAGAAGTGAAAGATGGCTATACCCTCGTAGATCGAGTCCTTCACTTCACATGCTCCATGTAGTAGTCCCGCGACTCCACTAGGCTCCACTTGGGGGTTTGGACGAGCTTCCTCCGATGACCTTCGTGCCGAAGATGATCCACGCGAAGTCCCTCTAACTCAAGCTACCTCTACACTAAACTCTTTAACGTAGGAAACACGCTACACTCGATCACTAGTCAAGTGTAGGATGGTGAAATAGGGGATTTAAGGCTCACTAATGTGTGTTCAAGCGTCATGATTCACATCACATGTGAGGGTTGAAGCTTGAACCATAGTGGCATGAAGAAGAGGAAGAAGATGAGAGCAAGAGAGCATATGAGAGCAAGCCATCAAAAAATGGCTAAGTGTTAGAATAAGCAAGTGAATGGCTAACTTCTTGACCTCACTCATTCAAGCATGGAATTATTGCAATATAAAATTGCAACCATGCTTGACTAATGAGTCAAGATGAATAAACAAAGATAAAAGCCCATGCTTGCAACCATGCTCCCAAAGTCTTCCCATTTTCCACCTTATTTCTATTTTCATAAAATAGAAATTTATGTCATGCTACATATATATATATTAATATATATATATCATATATATATATTAATATATATATCATATATATATATCATATATATATTAATACATATAATAAAAATATTTAGTGAGCTAATTATATTAGTTAAGATATAATTATATCAAATATAATATATATCACATTATTAAATTAACACTTGATTTAATAATCCGGTTATATCTCATATGACTGACTAATATCATTTATCTATATATCACATTATCAAATCAACACTTGATTCGATAATCTAGTTATATCACATATAACCGAACTGATAACAGATAACTGCCAGATTACAATATGGTATCACATACACGTATTTAATCAGGCTCACACACATATCACATATGTGTCCTACTTCGTTTCGCTTGAACCAGGAAACTTCTGTGTGGGACCCTAAAGACTCGTCAATACGCCAACAGTAGGCGATGATCATATCAGTCACCCACAAGCTGTCAGCGGTACTAGCTAGACGTAACGGCTACACAGGTATTGAGCGATATGAAGATAAACAAGCAAGCTTGTCCATACTCTCCATGAAGCCTATCAGTAACACTACCGTACAGTCCGGTCTCTTTGTCTGATATGTCGCATATCATGTCTATGGGTGGTAAACGTCAGACCCCAGTAACGTGATAAATCATGCCGATGTTTGGCCAATAACGGTTCGAGAAACTACAGATAACTTTTATCAGTAAATCTCGGCAGCAGCCCTAGCCAGGTACTTCTAGTTATAGCTAATCGAGCATAGCGCAATATCAACCCCCAATACCGGGAGAGACAAAACCCTCCTATCGCTCTTTACCTCCCTATGACTCGGGACTATACCCAAAATCCACATGTTTGCACAACTCCTCTTGAGCATGGTAGGGAGGAAATCAAAGCACAGTAGGAGCTATACAAGACTCTATGACGATCTTGGGTCTACAGACTAACCTGTACCAGTGTCACCAGAGGACTGCTATCTGACGATAGGTATACTACCAACTAGGAGTCCTCGGTGAGTCCGTTTGGTGTACCCATTCTCCAATGAGCACCTGTGTACAATCTTTGATGTCATACACCAATGGTTGTAGGATCAACCATCGCTCTCTAAGGGACAAGAAACACACACACTCGTCTACTATGAAATATCGATGCTCTAGTCTCGATATTCTCTCGACTAGAAACTGATTAAAGGATGTACTTTTGGACCACTCTGGCCCCACTAGTATGATCTCATCATAATCCTCGTAGTCAAGTACATATCCTAAGGGCTTTATCAACATGTAAGAGACAAACAATATAAATACCAGTCTACATGTTAAGATAAAGGTAACTTGATAGCATACAATCATGTCGAGCAAGAAAGTCTTCTCTATATATGTCCAAGCATCCACTATATCAACAATAATGGCTTCAAGGGCATACATATTCCTAACAATCTCCCACTTTCACTAAGGCCAGTTGTTGTAGTATCTCATACCCAACGTCCCAAAAGTCTCTCGAATAGCATCTGGAAGATAGCCTCAGTGAGTGGATCCACTGTGTTATCCTCTGTGTCAACTCTCCTGACCTCGATCTCCCGGAGATCAACTATCTCCCTGATCAGGTGATACTGTCTAAGAATAAGTATGGATCACTGACGGGACCGGGGTTCCTAGGCCAAAGCCACAGCTCCATTGTCATCACAATACACAGGTATTGGATGCTCAATGGTAGGAACCAAGTTCCTCCTATGAACTTATTCATCCAGACAATCTCTTTGGTAGCATCGTTGGTAGCAATGTAATTAGCCTCTATCAACGAGTCTACTACGGTATATAGCTTAGAACCCTTCCAACATATCGTCCCTCCACTGAGGGTGAAGACAAAATCCAAGAATGACTTTTAGTCGTCCTTATCACTTTGGAAGCTCGAATCGGTAAAGGACTCCATCTGGAGTTCACCGTTACCATATACCAAGAATATCTTTTTAGTCCTTCTCAAGTACTTAAGAGCATTCTTCACAGTTGTCTAATACTTTTCCCCAAGATCTTTTCGATACTTAATCACTACACCTAGTGAGTAAGCTACATCCGGTCTGGTACATAACATCGCATACATGATTGACCCGTCTGCCAAAGCATAGAGCATTCCTTGCATGCGAGCCTTATCCAAATCAGTCTCGAGAGACATCTCTTTGGAGAGAGCGATTTTTTCAACAAGCAGATACATTACCACGCTTAGAATCTTCCATACTAAACCCCTTTAGTATGGTGTCTATGCACCTGGATCGGAACAATCCCAAATCCGTTTAGATCTATCTCTATAGATCTATATCCCCATGATGTAGGAGGCATCAGTTAGATTTTTCATGGAGAACTTGTGTGATAAGAGGAGCTTGACCGAGTGTAGCATAGGAACATCGTTTCCTATCAAGAGTATATCATCCACGTACAATACGAGGAAGACAACCATACTCTCTACAACCTTCTTATTTATACATGGTTCATCTACCTTTTTGATGAAGTCAAACTCTTTGAAAGCTTCATCAAAACAGATGTTCCATCTTCGCGATGCCTGCTTTAACCCGTAGATGGATTTAAGCAGCTTGCACATGCTTCCGCTGCTCCCACTGTCTACGAAGCCCTCTGGCAGTGTCATATACACGCTTTCTTCTAAATCACTATTTAGAAAAGCGGTTTTGAAGCGCATTCTTCCATATTTCATAGTCATGGTATGCAACAATGGCAAGTAGGATCCTGATGGACTTAAGTATAGCGACAGGAGAAAAGGTTTCATCATAGTCGACACCAGGTCATTGACGAAAACCTTTTGCTACAAGTCTAGCTTTGAAAGTCTCAACTTTTCCATCAACACCACATTATCTTTCTCAAAGATCCTCTTGCTCCTGATTATTACACGATTTACCGTTGTCGTTTTTCAAAGAATTTAAAGTTAACCGCAATCAGGACGGCGTCGCGTGTAGCGAGCCGCGATGAGTACGGGTCGTCCGCAGGGAGATGGTGCATTTTACGTTCTTATTATGACGAGTTAATGCAAGGGTC
Organism: Agapanthus africanus; assembly: GCA_030015575.1. Classification (NCBI taxonomy): domain Eukaryota; kingdom Viridiplantae; phylum Streptophyta; class Magnoliopsida; order Asparagales; family Amaryllidaceae; genus Agapanthus; species Agapanthus africanus. Next base: position 548,105,950 of record JASDDO010000022.1, read on the forward strand.
GGAAACATTCGTTTCTAACCTAAGTGTTTGTATATGCGAAGTATAAGTTGTTAGGAATAGAGATAGGTTAGTGTAAATTAGGGAAGTCCGTACTCAATCTTTTGTACTGAGCTTGACTCTTGAAGCTAGAGCAATCGGCAACAACGTGGATTAGGGTGCTTAAGTACGGTATTAGTGAAATTCGGCTTATTGACCCTTGTCCGTCCATTCTTGTCTCTTGGCTTTCGCTTCCAGCCAAACCGAACGCAACCGGTCACTGTTAGGGATCACTGATACCTTGGTAGGGTAGGGTGCTTAACGGAGCGCTAGCGTAAGGTTTGAGCGGAGTTCAATTGGTAAGTGTCGGGCAAAGGAAATGAGAAAATGGAATTCCTAACTTATAATACCATTCTCTTTCCTAACAACACCATAATTCACAAACAATCAAAATAACAAAAAGAAAGAGCAAATAAAATGATAAAAAGAAAAGGATAAAACAACATTGCAAGTAAGTAAATGGCAAGGAATAAAATAGCAAGTAAATGGAAAGAAATAAATACTAAGAACCCAAGTGCAAAATGGAAGCTTTATTAAGTCCAAGTGATGATACAAACCATGAGTTCAATAACCAAAACTTAAACTTTCAAGCTCAATGAAGAGCTTGCAAGATCAAGAGAAGGCAAAGAACTCAATGCAAACTAGCTATGTACAAGGTTCAAAATGAAAAAGAAAACAAAAAGAAAACTTTAGCTCAAAGTATATCCAAGTATCAAGTATTAAGTCCCCTTTTCCCTTGCTCACTGATCTGTATTTATATGAACAAAATAAGAATAAACAAATAATATATTAAAGATTATGTGACAACAAGGGATGGACAGAAGAAAAATGGGGCTTATTGGGCTTGATAAAACCGGCGACGCCGGACTTTTGGAGCATCTCGCCGGTTTTCATGAGGTGTCTGGGGCTCGTGTTGGTTCTGTGATGATATGTTCTCTCGACAATTCGACTAGTGCTGTTTGATTTGTGTATATGAATCTGGTCTGCATTCAGGGATTTGGAAGGAAACTTGTAGGTTTATATCACATCATAACTTTTTGCATTTATCATTCATGTCTCCTACATGTGCCCACTTGTGCCATGGGCAGCCCCACTATGGTCCATGTGCCAAAGAGCATGTGCACACTTGCATTGTATTGGACCAAAATTGTGTGCACAAATTTATTTGCAAAAGAACTCTTTGGATATCGATCAGTTTGCAGTTCCGGTTGCAGTGTCGGATCACAAATGTTATATCCGTGATTTTGAGTGTGTTTCCAGTATTGTGTCACGGATACCTGTAATCTGTATTTACTGAGCAGACACTAGTTAATAGTACTGATATATAACAAAAAAGATAATGAATGAGTGGTATTAAAATGCAATTTTCTGAGATGAACAAATACACCCAAACTTATCTTTTGCTCGTCCCGAGCAAAACAAAATCCTAACCTCACTTTCGCAGGGAACGCGATTGGACTGAGCTCGTGCAACAAGCCGTTAAATCTCTAGGTGTCCCTAGTAGGAGAAGTGTTGTCTCCTGAGGGTTTTCAGCGGATACTACCTACAAAATCCCATCAAGCTAGTTTCACAAGTTAACGTCGATTCTACTCCTACAGTTTAGTATTTAGGTTAGAAATTCTATCATCCTAAGTTAGAAATATTCAACCTTTATGTTTCATACCTCCTATTTATTCAATCTAAGATCCTATACATTTTTACAGTTTAGAAAGATTTCGGTTTCTCTTGAGTTTTTCTTCTAAAGTACGGTCTCCAATCAGGGATTTTTATCATCTTTACGGAAAACATAAGTCTTATTCTTTATTCCTATCTTTCCTCCAAACATCGATTGTATACCCCTATGTGTGTGTAAAATTTCACCCTTACACTTACGAATTCAATTCAAGCTATAGTACCCTTGCCCTAATGCCTAATACTACTTCTTTTCGTTAATGATGGACGATTTTGCTCACACACATTTCATGTGATTATTAATGCTTCTTGAGGTACTGACAGCCGATTACTGAATGTGTGAGCTTAAAGCATAAATAGAAGTTTCCAGGTCTTGAATTTATTTATTTTTTTAAATTTATTTTTCGTTTTCAAGACCGGATATATTTTTTCAAAGATACTCTTTTGGTGGTTAGCTTTAAATACCATTTTTTTTTCTTTCATACTAGGTTTTCAGACAAGAGCATTTCTAGGTATCCTCTACTATCCAAAGTTTCAAGGTGAGTGTATGTGTAGTTTCTGGGCATATACTTTCTAAATTTGGACTCAAGAATAGAAACTATTTTTCAGACCTATCCTTCAGTAAAACTTTCAATACTTTTCCTTCATCTCGACTTAACTCAAGAACTGAACTCAAGATTACCTACTTCTAAAAAAAACTGCAAGGACGTATAATTACCAAGGTTAAACAGAAGGAGGGTTATTTTTAGGGTTTTCAATTCCTAAGCTTAGGATTTAGTTATTTCTAATGTATCAACTAAACTTTCGGAATAAAAATCTAAGTTATCCTATTAGCTAACTTGAAGACAAAGTTTGTATAATTTTGTAAATTTTTTTCGATTTTTATGGGTTTTTAAATAAGTATGCAAATGCACAATATACACATGAATGCGAAGGTAGAAAGCTTACCGAGCACACCCCCAAACTTAAACTTGACAGTGCCCTTACTGTCAGGCTACACCAAGAGGGCAAAAATTGTCAGCGCTTCCCTGTTTGTTTTTTTTTTTAATTTTTTTAATTTTTTATACAAAACAAAAAGCAAACCAAAAATTTATACACAAAAAGATCCTCTCAAACTTAAGTGAAACAGTGTTGCCATTGTTTAAGCGTTAATGTTTCAGAGTTAAGGGGGAGAAAATGGTATCAATCTATACAAGGCCTTACCCAGGCCAAAAGTTACTACCAACCATTCAAAAATTTTATCGGGATAAGACCCGGGATGGTGAAATAATACGGAGAGGAAAGAAATGGAGAATACGCGAGACCGTATGGGGATGGAAGCGGGATACGGTCTTGGTGGAGGAGAAGAATGGCGGAAGGGAAAAAGAAGTGGAATACGAACTTAAGGGTGAAAATGGAGTGAATAAATTAGTACAATTTATAATGACCGATGTGTAAAAAGCGATTGTACTAATCTATCAACCCGTTGAGAAATAGGGTCAAATCTCTCAAGATTCATGAGAAAACATGGGTAGACCGAACTTGGTAAACCAGACATAGGAAATGAAAGTGACACGGTGTCTTGCAAGGTGGAAACGATGGAAAAGATGGAGGGGAGTGATCGAGGAATGGTATCTGTTAAATGTTCTAGAGGGTGTGCACAGTTGGTGGAAGGGACATGATGAATTGTAAAATCCTACTCATCAAGTAGAACCGTTTCATCCTCAATGTCATCCTCAAAATTTTCCTCAAAAGTCAGCTCATCCATGCATTCGTCATCAATTTCCAGATGCATATGGGGTTCGGAAAAAATAGTTAATGACTCAGGATGATGTCCACACGGAAGTGAAAGGACATGATGAATTGGTGAGAAAAACTCATCCAAAACTGCAGGTTCATCATCCAAAATATTTCCAGCGTCGATATCCTCAATCAAGTGAAAATCAAATTTCTCAGACACCTCCTCAAAAGCATGGATTTCAAACAATTCTGTTTCTAGAGTGGAGGTGTAGAGATCAACAGGATTGGGTGCGGTTTCACTCCAAAGGGACCCTTCACAATCAGGTAAATCAAACACTACAAAGTCACACAACTCATCAAACGGTCTATCGTCAATTGGCGATTCCTTTGGGACACTTGATAGATATTCAAAACCGGGGTTGTGTAATTCAATTTGGAACGGGTAGGTTTGATTTGGAAGGGTGTACTGCTCACTCTCGCTACTCAAATTCTTAATCTGTCCTATCGCTTCATCATACATTGGAAAATTTGGAGATGGTTGGAAACTAGCTACTGGGTCGCTAGGTTGTATGAGGGTGGCCATGGAAGCATTCAAATCCACCATCTGTTGGCATGACGCTACCCGAAATTCTTCAAATGACTGTTCCAGACTAGACATGGGTTATGGAAGGGTTTCAGTAAAGGATTCAAAGTTGTTTAGATACGTGAAACTCCTAAATGGATGTTCAGAAGAAATGTCTAGTGAAGGTGTAAAAGTCGGGTAGGATTGATAGGAATCGAATGGTTGGACAGGAATAAGATCAACGTTATGATAAGAAGGTGATTGGAATTGTTGATCAAAAGAATTCGAAGTGGTGAAAGGAGTGATCGGTTACAGGATTGTTCAATTCTGTCAGAAATGGACATAGGTTTCGGAGTTGAAACATGACTCTCAAAAGGGGTATCAATGTAAGAAGGTGGGGAAGGTTGAAACGGTTGATACGAAGTGGATTGCGGAGTCCAATTGTTTGTCTTAGACTTGTCTATCTGATCTCTTAAAGAAAGTTTGGGCATGGAGGGATCGTTCGAAATTTGACCAAAGCAAGAACCGTATGAAGTAATGTCTGGTTGAGAGTACCAAAGTTCGGCAAGAGTTGTGATTGATCTAGATTTATGTGTAGTAGTTAACCGCAATCAGAACAGTATCGCGCGTAGCTAGACCGAGGTGAGTACGGGTCGTCCTCAGGGAAACGTGGATGTAACACCTGAGTTTAGGATTAGTGGTAATTGTGTGTTAACGTGGGGGTTTTTGGTAAAAAGTTTACCAAAATGGGTTTCTAATAATTTATCTGGTTTTATAGTTATTTTAGTAGAATTTTATCACGACCGCACACACTTGTGCATGATAACTAGGGTTAAGCTTAGGGTTACCTAGTTTGGGTATGCAGGGTGGGTTAACCATGTGTAGCCAACCATGGTGGGTTAGGCCTTTGGTTAAGATAATTAGTTGATTATGAGCTAATTAGTTTAATTAAGGGTGATTATGGATTAGGGTTGACTTGAGAAGGGATTTGATGGGTGTCTTGTAAACATTAAATTAGAGAGAGAGAATGGTGGCTCCTAGGTTGGGTCACCATCCATCTCCTCAAACCTTTTTGCATGTCTCCTCACACTATCTTTCACTCCCTTACATCCTTCTGACTCACACCCTCACATCAGCCCCAAACATCATCAGATCAGCAACATCAGCTGCTGCAAACTGCCCCAACTCCTTACATAACACTTCCCCCACAAACACACAACCCTTCTCACAATAATACCACAACCCCTGCTGCTGCTACTGCTACAACAACACCACAAAATAATACAACACCACACCAAACTAAAACAACAGCAACAGCTTATGCAAGTTACAGCAAGTTACAGAAGCAACATTTCCAGCCAAAGTATTGCAGCATTGGAGCTGTAGCAGCAGCACTCCAGCAGCACACCCACTTCCTCCTTCTTCTCTTCTCCTTCATCCAGGGTCTCTAGAGGTATAACCCCTTAACCCGACTCCTAATTGCTAAAGTTATGGTTATCTAGCTTAAATTAGTGTTTATTATATGTTTTAATAGTAGTTTTGGGTAATTTAGGGGAGTTTTGGCAAAGTAATGGTTGTGATGGTTAGAGTAGCCTTATTAGATGCTGTTGAGACTAGATCACCCAAGTTTGGTTCCAGATTTCACACAAATGCCCGATTTATCCGACTTGGCGTAATTTAGCAATTTTAGTGACTTTTTAGCTTCTGTTGGATCTGCTGTTGACCCGAACCTCCCAGAATAAAATTGGTGAAACTGTAGCATGGTGAGACTAGCATACACACACACACAAAGCACGGGGACCCACCTCATACTTGAGGCCGCCGGTTTATTCGTTCTGGCCGCAATTTGCGGCCAGAGTAGGGGTGGGGGGGTTAGGTTTTTGTGTGTGGGGTTGTTCTGGGTAGATTAGTGCGTTGGTATCTGTAACTTTTTAAGTTGGGCCCAGAGGCAAAATCTGGAGCTATAAACGTGTTTTCGATGTTTTAAAACTTGTGCGACACGCGCGTGATACGCGCGGTTCCGTGGCGCGCTGTGCGACACAGCGCGTCGGAGTACATTCTGGTGGGTTTGCGCGCGTCGCGACGTGTCGTGTGCACGCGCCGCGACGTGTCGTGTGCATGCGCGTTTAGTTTCACGCACGCGTATCCCTTTTATCGATATATCATGTTTTGCAGGATTTTTCCTTATATGGTGACTTTTGTAAATTCTAGGTTCGCCGGCGGAGACTTCGAGCGCAGCGAAGAAAGGGAAGCAGGTGGTCGGACACACCTAGTGCGGGATCACGGGTGAGTAGATTTCACATCTACGGGGGACGATCGTTTGGATGGCGCAAGTCGCCCGATAGATTTAGTAAACTTGAAAATAGTAAACTTTAACATTTACTTGTGACATTAGAAATAATAATACTTGTATGATATTTACTGCAGTTAGGATCTATATGTTGTACCTACATGCGCAAACTCATTCTGTAGGATACATGCACCATTACCAGGTTTTTATATGCAGCACGAGCACTATTCATGCGTATACACACACCCTGGTAATTGCCATATCACGACACTAGATAACTATTAATCTGAAACATGTTAATTGCTTAGACCTGTGCTATTGCAATAAATATTTAAAATGAAATCATAAGAATTGCTATTCTCATGCATATATATCATTATATCATTTGCTCATGCCTAGTATAAATCATACATTGCAACTTGAACATTGATACCATATGCATTCATTATCATTGACATATGCACCCATGATGATTTCATGAGATTTATGATATTTCTGGATTTCGGGGAAAAGCCGCAAGATTTCAAACTTATGATCTTTTAAAATATAAAAGTTGCGGTTTTCTAGTGATGTAAAGTGTCGTCCACCATGAGTTTGCTGTGGTTTTCGAGACCCGTTTCGAGGAGGTGGATGAACCGTCTTGGATACATGGTGGGCCCGGTAAGGTACCCCGGGGCAAGAAGATCGCAGGAGATGGCGTTGAGCCTAGCAGGGGACGGATTACCTACCGGTGACTTCATTGGCACGGCGGATATCCAGAGGGTACCGACCGTGGCCGCTAGATTGAGATATTGATATTTGACATGGATCAGCCGGACGGCTGAGGCCAGAGATACTTGACATGGATATATAAGGTTGAGACAGTTTTGAGGTGTCGTTGCTTGACACAGATTTTTATTGATTCCATGGATAATATGCTGATATTTAAAAAGAGTTTCAAAAACAAAAGAAAGAACAGTTCTTATACCTACACGATGAGATCTTGAGTTGACTCATAGCATACATACATGTTAGTATACATGTGGCATACATACCTGTTAGTACATCCATGTGACATACATACCTGTTAGCACACTGATGATGCATACATACTTGCTAGTGCATATAGCTATACCTTTTTTTGAGATGCTAGGATACTTGTGTGCATACATGCGATAGCCTTTGTAGATGTTATTTATTACTCATGAGCTGGCAACTCACCCCCGTTGTGCCACAGCTTTTCTGCAGGTCCGTTCCGTCAGCACTGTAGCGGCGGACACTTTTGCCTCTTTTGCTCTTTTTTCCTGGACTCGAGGCTTTTGCTCATAGGTGGGTTGTTATCATTTTGTACCACCTTATGTATTCATTGTATCTAGAGTACTCCATCTACTACTAATTCAGTTGCACCAGTTATTTGGATTATTGTATATTGACCTAGAGGCGAGGTTGTGAGACTTGTGGATGATATGTTATTTTTGGGGTCGAGCTCACTTGATTCGACATATTATTTTATCTGTGCTTTCATGCTTACTTATGCACATTGTATTTTACATTGCGTGGAATTTGTGACCGCCTTGAGGCGAAGAGCTAGCTCCCGCTTGGGGATGCCGTTTTCATGTTATTCATTTATATATTCCTGTTTTATACCTGTTGGGGGACTATTTTACAATGGAGATTTTGCCGGAAATTTGGGAAAGGAAACTTGTTTTTTAAAAAAAGAGACTTAATATGGTTTAATGGGACAAAGTGCTTTAAATAAAATGGTTTCTTTCCTTCACTCTAATTCTAAATCAGGTTTTGTTTTCTGGGCTTCGGCTTACTTATTTTATGGACGCCTTGAGACGTTTCGTAACTTAAGTGCCGGTCGCGTTCCGTACTTTGCGGGTCATGACAGTGGAACCTTTTATTCTTACTTTAGGCGTGTTGAGAAAGAAAGGAGGAAGAATAAAGAATGGTGAAGAATGGTTGTAGGTTCTAGATCTACGTTAAACATGGATGAAAAATATAGATCTTGATTAGCTACGGATGTATGTTTATATAAAAAAGGGGGGCTTGTAGGGTTCATTAAGATTTAGTAGTCATGGATGATTAATTAAAGATTACTCCTTTTATCCTTTAATAGATTTAAAACTAGAACGACGATGATGCATGTAGATTAGGGTTTCTGGAGGGAAAAAGGGTTCCCACTCTTAACCCCTATCTCGACATGGATCTACGTTCATATCTAGCCTTTACCAAAATAATAGTTAATCTAATATCTAATCATGGCCGCGATTATCAATGAATTGATAGCGCGCCCAATTAGAATGATAACTATTCTTTTGATAGAGTTTATAAACTTTATAGGACTTAAAAAGAGTTTAAGGATCTTCATCATCCATTAACCTACCCTAAACCTACGAACCCTAACAAGCGGAGAATTACTCGCGTATGTTGGGAGAAGAAAAGATGGAGAGAGAAATCATATTAAAAACTTCAAAGAGATAGAATAAGAAAACTACTACCTTTAGGTATCTTGCGGGTCGTGACAAAGTTGGTATCAGAGTGATAGGTTTCACCTTTCCGAGTGTAGGATGACCCTTAGTAGATGGAGTAAGTGAGTTAAGCAGGGTAGCATAGCATCCGTATGTCCGCGGCATACTTGCAATACGGTACTCCGCCTAAGTGACTTTAGGATATACTTGCTTGAAATTCCTTCTTCAATTCCGTGTATCCTATGATTCTATTGCACCGTTCTTATTGTCCTATTTCCTGTACCAGTCACTATGCCGCAGAGGGCTACCAGAGCGCAGAGGGCTGCCGCCCGAGACGAGATTCGAGCTGGCTCGTCCGAGACTAGGACTGAGCAGGGTGGTATGCCTACACCGCAGGGACAGACTGATCCGCCTTCCCCAGGCCGTATGGATAGGCTTGAGTCTGGTATGGAGGAGCCGCGACAGATGATGGGGAGTATGCAGGAGCTACGTCAAATGGTGGGATCCTTAGTTGCGGCTAGTCGTGCACCGAGGCCGGAGGACGTACCCACTACATCCCAGACTACTATGATACCTGCTCCTACTACTACCACCGTGGCCATCCCGGTTTCGCTACAGGAGTTCATAAGGCTGAGACCTCCAGTCTTCACGGGTACCAATGCAGCAGAGGACCCGCAGACGTTCCTTGACAGTTTGGCCAGGATCTGCCGCTCGCTGAGATGTTTTGATGACCGATGGGTAGAGCTGGTGAGTTTCAGACTAGAGGGCCTCTTACAGATATGGTGGGAGTCAGTTTTGAGTGGTCGAGCTGCAGGTCTACCGCCCATGACCTGGACCGAGTTCACAGCAGTCTTTCTAGCCCGTTTCCTTCCGGAGAGCATTCGTGATGCCAGAGTTCATAGTTTTGAGGCCTTGATCAAGACTCCAGGGATGACGGTGTCTGAGTATGACGTCCAGTTCACGCAGTTATCCAGATATGCTCCGTACTTGGTGGATACCGAAGCAAAGAGGGTGAAAAGGTTTATACAGGGACTGGATGCCCAGCTATTTCTTTCCATTGGCGCCCAGCACTTCGATACCTATTCAGCGGCTATGGATACAGCGTTGCGGATGGAGGCACATATTTCAATGACTTCGTCCATTCCCGCGCCGAAGAGGATTCGTACCGGCACGCCAGATCAGAGGCAGCATGCCAGATTCTTTCCGAGAGATAGGGCCGGCAGAGGGTTTGGACGAGGTCAGCTGTATGGTTCGTATCTACAGGGACAGCAGGCGTCGCCAGGATGTTTTGGGTGCGGGAGTCTGCACCATCGTATCAGAGACTGCCCGGGGAGACGACAGGGAGTGGCGACAGTTCCGCATGTGACCCTACCACCATCACCGCCCCTTCCTCAGAAAGCTCTACTTCCTGCCACAGGCGATGCTCCACGCCAGTTAAGTGCACCTAGAGGCCGTGGACGCGGCGGACCTATCCAGAGAGGACGAGGAGGCAGAGGCCGAGGCCGAGGTCAGCCCGCTATTGGTGGAGGTCAGGCCCGGGTATTTGCGTTGATACCGCAGGATGCGCAGGCATCCAATGCCGTCGTGACAGGTACCCTATCAGTATGTTCTGTTGATGCACACGTGTTGTTTGATCTCAGATCCGCGCACTCGTACGTTTCCACACACTTCGTGCCGAGTTTAGGTAGAGAGTCCGGTTTGCTTGATCAGCCGCTTGTTGTGACCACTCCTGTGGGAGAGTCATTTGTTGCTAGGCACGTGTTCCGATCCTGTACCGTCCGTATTGGCGAGCGATAGCTGCTTGTCGACTTGATCCTTCTTGAGATGTTGGACTTCAACGTCCTTTTGGGCATGGATTGGTTAGCCACGTGCTATGCGTCTGTGGACTGCCGCGAGAAGACAGTTAGATTTTGTTTTCCCGACGAGTCGGCTTTTGTTGTGCAGGGGGACCGTGGTGCCGCCCCTCACATATTGATTTCTTCTCTTCGCGCTGATCAGCTGTTGAGAAAGGGATGTCGGGGATTTCTAGCCTATGTTTGCGACACTAGAGTTACAGATATTCCATTGGACCAGGTTCCGATTATATGCGAAGTCCCCGATGTTTTCCATGATGAGCTGCCAGGATTGCCGCCTGAGCGCGATGTCGAGTTCTGTATTGATTTGATTCCCGGCTCGGGGCCTATTTCTATACCGCCTTATCGGATGGCCCCGGCGGAGCTTAGAGAGTTGAAGGTTCAGCTGCAAGATTTGTTAGATAAGGGACTTATTCGACCCAGCGTTTCTCCATGGGGTGCTCCGGTCATGTTTGTCAAGAAGAAGGACGGAAGTTTCCGCTTATGTATCGACTACCGCCAGCTGAACAAAGTTACCATGCGGAACAGGTATCCATTGCCACGCATTGATGACTTGTTCGACCAGCTTCAGGGTGCGGGTTATTTTTCGAGGATCGACTTGCGATCAGGATACCATCAGCTGCGAGTCCGATAGGAGGATATACCGAAGATAGCTTTCCGTACACGCTATGGCCATTATGAGTTTCTGGTGATGTCGTTCGGACTCACCAACGCCCCAGCAGCATTTATGGATTTGATGAACCGTACCTTCAGGCCATATCTCGACTTGTTCATCATAGTGTTCATTGATGATATTTTAGTGTATTCCAGGAGCCGAGAGGAGCACGAGCATCACTTGCGGATTACGTTGCAGACTCTGAGGGAGCACCAGCTCTTCGCAAAATTTTCCAAATGTGTATTCTGGTTGGACATCGTTGGTTTCTTGGGTCACGTGATTACGAGAGATGGCATATGTGTGGACCCGAAGAAGATTGAGGCCGTTCAGCAGTGGCCCAGACCGACATTGGTTACGGAGATCCGCAGTTTTCTAGGCCTGGCGGGCTACTACAGGCGATTCGTTCAGGATTTCTCCCGTTTTGCTGCACCTTTGACCGGTTTGACCCGGAAGGGAGTTCCTTTCATTTGGACGGAGGAGTGCGAGCACAGTTTTCAGCAGCTACGGACTTGTTTGACTACGACGCCGATATTATCATTGCCTTCAGGATCAGGCGGATTCGTGGTTTATTATGACGCTTCAAGTGTGGGACTAGGATGCGTATTGATGCAGCATGACAGGGTGATCGCGTATGCTTCGCGGCAATTGAAGAAACATGAATAGAACTACCCCACTCATGATTTGGAGATGGTTGCAGTGGTCTTTGCACTTAAGATATGGCGACATTACCTCTACGGCGAGTCGTGCCAAATATTCACTGACCACAAGAGCTTAAAGTATATATTTCAGCAGCGATACCTGAATCTAAGACAGCGTCGTTGGATGGAGCTGGTGAAAGACTATGATTGCGAGATCTTGTATCACCCGAGCAAGGCCAATGTAGTGGCGGATGCTTTGAGCAGGAGGCCCGGGGGTAGTCTATCTTGTTTGCGCGCAGTGCAGAGGCAGTCGTCAACAGATTGGCAGATTTTATACGACAGCCGAGTTGAGTTCGAGTTCACTCCGACAAGGGGACAGCTTGCGCATGTTCGTGCACGTCCACAGTTACTTGACCGCATTCGAGAGGCACAACCCAGTAATGACCGACTTTCAGAGATCATGGAGCAGATTAGGCAGGGCAGAGATTCTGAGTTCGTGATTGACGATCAGGGAGTACTACGATTTGGGACTCGATTGTGCGTACCAGATTCGGAGGGACTGCGACGTGAGATTCTTGAGGAGGCGCATAGATCTACATACATCGTTCATCCAGGTTCCACCAAGATGTACCGTGACTTGAGAGATGTCTATTGGTGGGATGGGATGAAGAGAGATGTCACAGACTTCATATCGAGATGCCTGACTTGTCAGCAAGTCAAGGCCGAGCACCAGAGGCCAGTAGGAGAGTTGCATCCTTTGCCCATTCCGGAGTGGAAATGGGAGCAGATTACGATGGACTTCGTTGTGGGTCTATCCAGGACCAGTCGAGGGTATGACTCTATTTGGGTGATTGCGGATCGATTAACGAAAGCGGCTCACTTCCTTCCAGTGAAGACCACTTTCAGTTTTGTTCAGTATGCCCAGATTTACATCGACGAGATCGTGCGGTTACATGGCATACCGACTTGTATAGTATCAGATCGAGGCACCCAGTTTACCAGCCGACTATGGCAGAGACTTCAGGAGGCTTTGGGCACTCGTTTGAGTTTCAGCACTGCATTTCATCCGCAGACTGACAGCCAGTCAGAGCGGACTATTCAGACTCTCGAGGACATGCTCAGAGCGTGCGTTTTGGACTTTGGCGGTAGCTGGGATCGTCATTTACCTCTAGTGGAGTTTTCCTACAACAACAACTTCCAGGATACGATACAGATGGCACCTTTCGAGGCCTTGTATGGGAGGAGATGTAGATCGCCCGTCTGTTGGACTGAGCTGAGCGAGAGCAGTATTTTTGGGCCGCAGATCGTGTAGGAGACGACCGAGAAAGTGCAGTTGATTCGAGACCGGATGAGAGCAGCTCAGAGCAGGCAGAAATCGTATGCAGACAGGCGCCGTCGCAGATTAGAGTTCGCAGTTGGCGATCACGTTTTTCTGATGGTCTCTCCGATGAAGGGCGTGATGCGATTTTGGCGTAAGGGAAAGCTTAGCCCTAGATTCGTGGGTCCCTTCGAGATCCTCGAGCGTGTCGGCGCTGTTGCATATCGTTTGGCTCTTCCACCCAGCTTTTCAGATGTTCACCCCGTCTTCCACGTGTCGATGCTACGCAGATATCTTCATGACCCTTCCCATATGATTCAGCATCAGACCGTTCGGCTTGAGCCCGACCTTTCGTTCACCGTGTAGCCAGTTGAGATATTAGATTGGCAGGTGAAGAAACTTCGATCAAAGGTCCTGCCTTTGGTGAAGGTTCTTTGGCACAGCCCGAATGGTGAGGAGATCACTTGGGAGGCCGAGGGAGAGATGCGGAAGAAATTCCCTCATCTTTTTGAAGGTACGCGTAGTTATGTATTTTAAAAATTCGGGGACGAATTTTCTTAAGGGGGGAAGACTGTAACACCTGAGTTTAGGTTTAGTGGTAATTGTGTGTTAACATGGGGTTTTTGGTAAAAAGTGTTAGTTATATGTATGCCCTAGAGGCCATTACTGTACATTGGATGTATATTGTAGTGGATGCTGGGACATATATAGGGAGGACTTTCTTGCTCGACATGATTGTATGCTATCTGGTTACTCTTTACCTTAACCTAAACTCGTTGGTAGAAGAATACGTTGTAACGATCTACAAAGAATTGGGGAAGATAGAAGTAAGGGTAAGGGAGGCGTGGAGGTAAATATACAGGTGATGGTGATGCATCGAAACGAGAATGTAAATGATCAGCAATCAGTGGAGTGTTGGCATTCTCGTAGCTTATTAAAAGAAATGGGGGTATTTCAACTTCTAAAGGAGGAGGTTGACTCACCACAATACCCCCAAGATGTTCCTGTGGGTCCTCTATTGACATGGCATCATCCATCAATTGTGTATGATATTCAATTATGAGGGAACTTATCTCCTCGATGTCCGCCATAGTCCAACCGAAAACTTGCCGCCTATCTTGTAAGACCATTAAGAGGGCGTTCTCTTGCTCGAGGGCTAGAGAGGCCGATATGATAATGAGAAAGGTCTCATTCTCACCTATGTAAGCATATCTAAGGTGAGACGGCAAGGGCGTGCGTTTGAATTTCTGAGGCGAAAGAATCATTGTGGAATCTACCTCGAACTCAAAGGACTCTAACACAGGTTCGAAATCACTGCAAACAACCGATTCGGATGGTTCGACTGACTCATCCAAAAATTCAAACGACTCATATTCGGGCTGTGAGTCGTCATCATCCAAAAAAGTGAAACATTCATAATCAACATCGGTTGTGTCAACGGTAGTAGGCTTAAGGAGGGACGCACTAGTGGCGTCAAAACTGTTTTCATCAAATAGAAATCTTTCAAGCTCGCAGTCCTCCTGCGTGATTTCGTGAATAGAGCAAACTTCTCGTGTACTAGTTTTAGGTACGGGGGGCAGACTTCCCATCTTATAAATATTGAACTCACTAGACCTCTTTCCGAAGGATAGAGTCATGGAGCCATTGCGACAATTTATTACGGCATTGGAAGTGGCCAAAAATGGTCGACCAAGAATCACCGGAATTTGGTTTCTTGGGTTAGCAACAGGTTGTGTATCCATAACGATAAAATCAACGGGGAATATGAACTCCCCGACTTTGATCAACACATCCTCTAGTTGACCCCTTGGATGGGTGATTGATCGATCAGCCATTTGGAGAGTGCAACGAGTGGGTTTCAACTCTCCAACCCCTAATTGTTCGTACACGGAGTAGGGAATTAGGTTAACACTAGACCCAAGATCTAAAAGTGCTCGATCAATTTTCTTATCCCCAATTGTGATTGAAATAGTAGGACAGCCGGGGTCCTTTCGTTTTTGGGGTAAGGTTTGATGGTGGTTAATAGCATTGCTCACTGCACTAGCCACTAGCACTTTCTTGGGTACTTGAGATGCCTTTCTCTTCGAGGTGCATAAGCCCTTTAAGATTTTCGCGTATGAAGGGGCTTGTTGGATAGCATCCAAGAGAGGTATATTTATGCTAACCTGCTTAAATATTGCCACAATCTTCTCCACTTGTGCATTTGGTTTATTAGGACTCAACCTGTTTGGGAATGGAGCATTCTGAAAATTTGTTGAGTCAAAAGTCTGTGGAGTAGGAACGGATCCCAGTGTGGATGTGTTCGTGTTGTGAGAAATGGGTCCGTTCGAGTCAGAAGAAGTAGAGCCATGTGAAGGGTGGAGAATAGGCTCTAAAGAAAAAGGTGAAGAAGGAAGTGAAGAAAATGAAGAAGGGGAAGAAGAACCACCGGCGGGGATGTCATCACTAGTTCCCACATTATTTTGCAACTCTCTTCCGGATCTCAACGCGGTCACCGCATTTACATTGTGATTGTGATATGCGTTTTGTGTGTGACCGGGATTGGGCAATGGTTGAGATGGAAGCTTTCCCTTTTCTCTCTCGCTCAACGCAGCAGTTAGTTGTGCAATTTGTGCCTCTATAGATTTAATACTTTGATCGTGTGAGGCATTGTTATTCATCAAAGACTGAACATAATTTTCAAATCTTGCTGCGGATTCAGTAGATTGCTTGAGAAATGCATCTAGACTTTTTTCTAGCGAGATAACCTTATCATCATTTGGTTGAACCAAATTGTTCGTTTGATTTGTATAAGGTTGTTGTTGGAAAGGTTGCTGGTTTTGAGTTTGTGAAGGTGCTTGTTGTTGTTGTGAAGGAGGAGATCTTTGAAAATTGTTATTTCCTTGGACTTGTTGATTTTGGTTCCAAGCGAAATTTGGGTGACTCCTCCATCCCTGATTGTATGTCGAAGAGTACGGATCGTTTCTTTGTCATTGCTGAAATGCAGCATTGACTTGATCCTGTCCTTGAATAGGTGCATTATAAGGACACTCTTCGGTTAAATGCGATGGATTAGAACAACAAGCACAAACAATTCGTGTGGGTAGAGTAGGGGCAGGAGAAGACGATGAGATTTTTGTCTCAGTGGCTTCTAGCTTTTTCATAAGTGAGTCCATCTCGGCCTTCATAGCATTCGACATATCTATTTGATGTATGCCTACCCTAGATTGACCACTAGAAGATGATGTGGTCTTGGTACTCTCCCACTGAATTGTTTGCTCACTAAGATCCTCAAGAAACTGCCAAGTTTCGTCACTAGACTTGGAGAGAAAATGACCTTGACATATTGTTTCTAGCAACTGCTTCGTTGCTGCGTTCAATCCCTCGTATAATGTTTGGCAAAGTTGCCAACTTTCGATCCCATGATGCGGGCATTGAACAAGTAGGACTTTAAATCTCTCGAAGCACTTCCAGAATGGTTCGGAAGGAAGCTGTGAAAATTGTATAATCTCGTTTCGGATTCTAGCAGTTTTGTGATGAGGATAGAACTTTTTCAGAAAAGCTCTCACAAACTCGTCCCAATTTCTAATGGAATGTGATGCGGTGCTGTATAGCCACTTCTTGGCTAGGTCACATAAGGTAAAAGGAATGACCCTTAGCCTTATTGTGTCATCACTTAATTTGGTTGTCTTCATCATGGCGCAATCGTTTTGGAATTTATTAATGAAAATATATGCATCTTCGGATTCCAAACCATGAAATTTAGGCAGCATATTGATGAAGTGTGGTTTTATTTCAAAGTTGTCCCCATTTGCCGGTGGGGGTGAAAGACATGTAGGTAAAGAAGTGCGGACGGGATAGAAGAGATCCTGGAGCGCAACTCGTGCGGGCGCTACAACAGGCGGTAGATTCGGGTTATTCGCACCTAACGGAGGTGGAATCATTCCCGTCGGTAAGGTATTGTTGGGGTCATGTCCCGACATACCTTCGAAAGAAGAATTTGAAGGTGGAGGTAAAGAAATGGACGAAATGTCGACGAAGGGCTCGTCGAAGGGTTCGTTGGTCGGTACCAACGAAATACGGACTAATCGGGCGTTAGTATCCCTAGTCCAAAATGACATACACTAAAGGGTAGTGCAGTCAGAAAAAAAAAGAAAAACAGAATGTGGGGGTAAGATAACGTCAATAAAGGAGAAATGGTGGAAGTGAGGTGCAAGTTTTCTTAGCGACAAGTTGCAAGTTTTGAAAAGATTTTTCTTTATTTTTTTTTATTGGAGAGTTTTGCAAGAAGGTTTTAGAAAATGGGACTCGTGACACAAATGTATCAACCACACATGCACAATCAGGCCTAGATCTAGGATTGCCTAGGTCTGCTAGACAGCTCCTAACTAGGGCTAGAAATAGGACCTCAAACCGCCTCTTCACGGACAAATACGGTCAGGTAAGTGGGAAGGAACCACCACTACAGTAGGCCTAATTAATAACCACTAGCCTAGACACCCCAAAGTCGGTTAGGATAAATGGCCGATGCCTATACTAGTCCTTTTCCTATTGAGCTCGATGTCCTTAGGTCTAAGTCTAATCTTTTTTAATTAATTGCGGTCGATGCAAAATGCTTTAGGTGTTTTCTGGGGTCCCAGGAAGGGTGATGAAATCCCCACCCAATCTGAGTTTGGTCAATTAGCCCCTTAAAGTCCGATTAAATTATGCAAAACAATAAAATTCACTTGCAATCAAATTTTTAACGCGGCGCAAAGAAACCTGCAGAAAATCTGTTATTTAGAAGGGGAGAGAAGATTTTTAGCGCAAAGAATTCCTGCAGAAATTTTTTACAGAAAGATATATGGAGGTTGAAAGAGGGGAGAAGGAGAAATCAAACCAGCAAAATTTGGTGCGCTGACGTGGCACTGAGAGCGCGGAACCGCGGTCTTGAGGCCTCTTTTGCGGCGGAAGCGCGGCGGGGAAGTGGGGTCAGGCTCTGGAAAAAATTCTGCTGTTCTGTGCTTGTAATTCTTCTTTGTTCTTATGTACCAAATTTTGTTTTGCCCTCTGTAAATTTCCAGATTCGCTATTCCTGCAAGATTCAAAAGATACACCCTTCAAACAGATCAAAATTGATAATTTTTATTTTTTATTTTTTTAATTTATTTTCAGATTTTTATAATTTTTAAAATTTATATCAACCCGAAAATTCACAAAAAGAAATATTACGCCATCCCCGGCAACGGCGCCATTTGATTCGTGTCAAAAATATAAGTTTACCGCAATCAGAAACGGCGTCGCTTCGCAGCTAGCCGGTGAGTACGGGTCGATCCACAGAGACGGGTAAATTTCTTTGTTGTGTTTTGATGAGTTGATTCAAAATGTCGTTTTGGTTGGTTTATAAAAATCTATAAAAACTGGATCTAATTAATCTAATTAAAAGTCTTGCTAGGGTTAGGCTTAGGGGAAGTTTTAGAGATTAACGTTTCCTTCACCGCTTTGAATGCCTTCTTTTTTAGATCTATTAGATGTTAAGGTAATTATTAATAAAGTGGATCCAAATCTTTTGGGAAGATGTTTCTTCCTCTAGATTTGTATCCTTCCTTTGTTGATAATTACCCTAACCCCCATGGAAAACGCGCCCAACCGACCTTTTATACAGAGGTTTAACCTCTCTGAAAACATCAATAGAGATTAACTTTCCATATGAAAGAAACAAGAGCCTCACGTGCTTCCCACGTGGGCGCCCCTCTTTAACAGTGCCTAGCGCCTCACGTGAATAACACGTGAGCGCCACATAAAAAGTGCTTAGAACTCCATATGTAGCCAAAACGGCTGAGTGCTCAGCACTAAATAGGCAGCGCCAAGCACCGCACGTGCTCTTCACATGGCCACCACCAAAATAATAAGAGTGCTTAGCACTCCATAAATAGCCAAAACGGCCGAGTGCTTAGCACTGATTGGGCAGCGCCCAGCTCCTCACGTGTTCCTCACGTGGGCGCCACAAAAAAAAAGGAAGTGAGAAAAGTGCTTAACACTCCATAAACAGCCAAAATGGCTGAGTGCTCAGCGTTCATTGGGTGTCACCTATAATTAAATGCTTCACATGACACCCATGTGAGTGTCAGAGCATCAAACAAGTGCTTAGCACTTTTGCATAAAAAACGGGGACTGAACTAATAGAGTCTAAATAAGTTCTTAGCACTTCTGAATAAAAAAAACTGAGTATACTAAGCCCAAATTGACTAAGTCTATAAAACTTTCTTATAGCTGGGCCCAAAATGCTCTGTTGTTTAAACCTTAAATAAAAATGATTCTTAAAATATTGCTAAGTTGATCTTAGTCTCAAATTAGACTAATGTATCCTTAGTTAAAAATAAATTGAGCCCAAATGCTCACACATTTAAGTTGATCTTAATCTCAATCTAGATTAACGATCCTTAAATAAAACCAAATCTTTTTGAACCAAAGGAACATACAACCAAAGTTCAAAACAAAACCCATCAAGCAGATCCTTGACCTAAACCTAAATCTAAAATATACGGATTTGGATTAATCCGCACCCTACAGGCGATGACATAAACTAGTCTCCGTATACAATCCACGGGCAACCAAAACAAACAAAAGTACACACGACACGAAGTGAACTGCTGGAGAAGGAGAAAGTGGTTGTCACAATGCGGTAACGTAATTAACTGCAAAGGCTTGCGCCTGTAGGGAAGAGCGTCCCCACAATTAAAAACCCGTTATAAAATAAGGGGGAATCTGATAAAGTCTGCTACAACGGCCGCATCCGTCTAAACCTTCGATATATGGTACCATAAATCAACTTGATATTTTCGGAGAGGTGGACGGATAAGTCCAAATAGCATCTGCCCCTAGATTCAGACGAGACGATCCATCCCGGTTCGTAACTATTTCCGGCGTTAAACAGATTCTGGCACGCCCAGTGGGACCTTTTCCTCTTTCCACTCCACACTTCGTGTGTCGTGTTTCTTGAACAAAATCATGGTTCGCTATGGTTTCCCTTGGATTCGAGGTACTAAAACTTGGTGTCATGCTCCTGTGTAGAAAAAAAATCGATGGCTTCCAACAGCAACTCTCGCTCCGCCCCAGCTGGAGGAGTGGCCTACGAGCCCAACGCGGCCTCTATATTTTCAATGCCGGTGGAGCAAGTTACGCAAGCCACTACTGGGTTGTTCTTTGGGACCATGCTCCCACCGATGAGTTTTGGTGCCTCAGCACCGCAAGAGAAAGCTCCCAAGAGGCCGGTCTTCGATCGAATAGCGACCACAACGGCCCCTCTCAACGGGCCGTCCAAATCTGGTGTCTCTGTCTTCAACAGGTTGAGCAAAAGCTCAAACGGGCCCGCAAAGAGGCTCGTAATACCTGAAGGGGCTGCCCCAAAACGGATAGCCCTCCCAATTCCTGCTACGGGCGAAGTCGTCAAAGGTGCTTCCCCTACCAGAAAAACGGTCTTTGAAAGATTGGCCGGCCCTCCTTAAACTCTGCCAAGGACATCGGTCTTCAATTGGTTGACACCAACAACAGCCCCTCAACAAAGCCAAGGGCATGAAGAAGCCGCTTCCAAAACTGAGGTAGTCCCGTTAGCAAGACACGCTCGACGTCGCCACTGGCACCGAGTTAGGAAAGCTGGGGGCAACTCTCCTCTGGACTTACCCTACTAGCTCCAATGGTGGAAGTTGACGCTGTTGTTCCAACCAAGAACAGCTTTGATCTGCTCAGGATGGTACGTAAGAACTCTCCAACGGCGGTGCTGAAGGAATCGATCCCGCCTGTAGAAGCCACAGTGCTGGAAAAGCGGAGCGCCCCCATCAACGACTCTCCTCCCAAATTCAAAGAGTCTGGCGGAAAGTCCAGGGCTATGTGATCAACAAAGATTACTCTCGTTGACCGAAAAAATCGAAGGCTGGGCAAGAGAAAGACCATCCCTCCGTCATACAGCAAGGGGCTTCTTCTACACAGGTGCCTGTTACAATGACTCATTCAATTTCGACTTCCCACAAAAGGATGAGGCCGGAGAAAATCCCACTGCCAGCGGCAAATTCCAAAGGCGATGGACCCAAACGTTCCAGGTCTGGGGGCATGATCGTACATACGGTCCACATGGCTTCTGGGAAAGAAGAAAGCCATGCTTCCGTAAGTCATCGATCGCAAACTCGGTCGCTGACAAAAGCTCAGGAACAACAACAAAAGCTCCAGGAAATGCTGACCAAAATGGCAGCACTTACCAGGCAGAAAGAAAGCCCGGATGCAACAGTTGAACAGCGCCAGGAACATGAGACCAATACAGAGTTCTTGCGAAGGGTGCTTAAAAGAAAGGACAAGGAAGTTGCTGAACAGGCTACTAACATAAAGCAGATGGTTCTCTTGTTCTAAGATATGGTTAGGATGATGATCCAGCCAGAACTCCCGGCCGAGGATTCATCGATAATCATTGAGGATGATAGAGGGGAAACATCAAATTCTCTTCTGGCCTTATCGGCAGCCAAGAAGGAAACAATCTCCAAGGCTGCTCTTGATGATTATATTGCTCAACAAATATAAGCTCATCAAGCTAATGAAGCCGCATGCCAAATCGTCAGAACTGGGCGACCGTATTCTGGCTGGTATGACCAAATTAAATACCCGTCGGGATATATGATCCCCAAGTTCCATGTATACAAGGGGACATGCAACCTACATCCGCACGTCGTGCGGTTCAGAGCTCTGTGTGGCAACACAGGAGGCGATGACAAACCATTGCTTTGCCAGTTCGTTGGCATCCTGTCAGAGACGGCCTTTGAATGGTACTCGGAGCTCTTAAATGACTCCGTGAGAACATTCACAGAGATGGAACTGCTGTTCATACAGTGGTTCGCCAATGCAAGAGAGCGCACCCCGATCACGACATTAATCAATGCCTGGGTAAATCTAGAAGAAACCTGGGTCCAATATGCGATCCGGTGGCGGAACCTATGGTCAAAGTGCAAACAGCGCATCGAAGAATCCCCCGCCATGGGCATGTTCATCGGGACCCTTGATCCTCAAACGACTGTGTCCCAGTTCATGATGTTCTTCAAACCAACAACCTTCCAGGCTCTGATCGATAAGCTGGCCCAAATGGACCAAATGGGCCACGGGCCTTCCTCCTCAAGTAAGGACCCTCGAAACGCCAAGGGTAAAGGGAAAGCGGCTTTCGCTGCCAACACTCAACAACAACCAAGTGGCCCAAAACCGGCTGCTCGCCAAAGCAACGCATGTCCACGCCTGTCCCTGGAAGAAAGGCTAGGACGCGCTTACTCGTTTCCCCACGATAAGACGGGGAGACTATTCGAATTGGTAGTGCGTAACAAACTCATTACATTGTCAGAACCACGGCGTCCACCGCAACCCGGCGATGCCAACAACCCCAACTACTGCTCCTATAACAGAATAGTGAGCCACCCAATTGAGGATTGCTATGCCTTCAAGAACTCGGTCGTGGACCAGTATTAACAGGGGAAGTTCGCACTGTCTGAGAACTGGAGGGTGAACCCACCACAGAAGCACACTCCCAAAAAGATGGATGCGCTGGGGGCATCATTCTCGCTCGTGGAAGAAACTCCATGGGAAGTCGTTCTTTCAGCTAAAACTAAAAGAATGTTGAAGGATTTACAGGCATGTCCGGCAGTCAGGTGGAAAAGCCCACTTGAACCTGAAATTATCGAAGGGATGCTGAAACCGCGTCCCGTACCAAAGATTGTTGACAAAGCGCAAAATCCCCAAGTTAAGCCTTCAAAGTTGTAACGAATCTGAATTTTCTGTACAAAATTTTTCTTTTTAATGTACAGAAAGGAATTTACAAGGCTGAGTACAAGTTATAAGTATATCTTGTTTAAGAACAGCAAGATACGACTTGTAGCTCATGGTTATTACTCTCCAATGCTGTCCCTTAGCTCATGTGTTCGAATCCCTCAGACAGATTATATTTTTCTGATTTTTCTTTTAAACTTTTTGGAAGCCCAAAAGTTTACACGTGCAATGCACATAAATTGAAAAGTTTGAAGAAATAAACACGTGCATAAGGATTTAAATACAGGCAAGAACACGTGTCCAAATCCGACGGCCCCTCTCCATCAAATGACCGGCGAGATCCCTATTTGGGCCGGTGCCGACGGTCCCCCGTCGCCAATGGCGCCCGTGCTTTGCACACTTGACCCTTCCCCTACCCCTACCCCTAACTCCCCTACACTGTTTGATTTCTCTGCAATCAAACAAAGACCCTTCATTTCATCATTTATCATCATTTTAATGCATTTTAATTCACTCTTTTAAATCCAAAATCCTATTTCCACACTACAAATACTACCCCATGCCCTGGCCCATTCTCATTCTGAAAATCTAGCCAAAATTCTCTCAAAATTCTCAGGTGCAAGTGACGTAAAGTGGAGTTAGCAAACAAGCAACTTCCGGAGAAGATCGAAACCGATTCCGGAGCTCCCACCGCATCCCAAAGCTTTCCCCCTCTTCTTAATAAAATCAAATGGTAAGGGCTTCCCAATCTCTTTTCTTCCTCTTTAAAAATCTCTTTTTCAAAACATGTCGGTAAGTGGAGTTAATACCGACATTTTATACTAAACCCTAGAAATTACACTTTGTCTTAAGCATTGCTCATTCATATTTCTACACCTTGCTTGTTAACATAAAAATAATGTTTAGAACCAACTTTCACTCAAAAATATCATGAAATATAATTTTAAATCAACTTTTACATTAAAATACAATGAACTTTGTATCTATCATATTTAATTGTTTTGCTTAATTATACCTTTAGAAAACCTCATGGGGTAATGACCTATCTCTCACAAACACATATAGTTTCCATAGCACGACATTCTATGAGCGTATTTTTAGTTACGAACACAATATTTCATTTAAAATACCATATACTATAAAAACGGTTTTCTTTGGAATTGTATTTTAAAATTCCTTTACAAATAAGCCTTTACAATCCCTTTTAGGGGACCCGCTATTGGATGGTTCGGATTATCGCACATTCTTGGGCTAATAGAGCGAGCTGCAGACCTCCTCACGGAGTATTCAGTCTCGAAAGATTTTTAATACGATTTTTAAGAAAAACGCAATTTTCTACTTAATAATAAAATTAATTTTTAATACTTATATAAATATTATAAAATCTATATACTTTCAAAATATATTAACTTTATATTTTTTTAAGGGAAAAGAATTACAAGTTTCATCAAAATACCATCAAGATACCAACAAATGTCAAACTTTACAGTAAAATACCATGAACTATTCAAGATAAGGTAATTATCACTAAAATACCTCAATTCTTAAAATTCATATTCATGGAAACCCTAAATAATATAAATAATTTCTCGAGATTATTTTGAAACTATATAAAAAATATTTTTCATAAAACCCACTCAAGTTATATAAAATTATATTTAAGAACTTTAGTAAATATAGGTTTAAGCGGGATCAATTCTCTTGAGCCTTAGGGAGCCGAAGAAAGTGAGTACTTTCCTATTTAAGGTAGAAAACTTAACGGTGTTATCAATGGTAATTGTCTTGGAAAAAGATACAAATCCTGCCGTCCATGTGCAGCAGTTACCGATAACTCTTGAATCTAATTCAGGATCTAAATCGGTTATAAGTGTCTGACTCAAGTCTGAGTCTAAATTAAACTTGAATTCTAACTCAAACCAGAATCCAATTCAAACATGAATCCAAACTCTAACATGTATACTTGAACCTGAACCTGAATATCAAACCCGAATACAATACTTCTTGACTAAAGAAAAACATGTATATTTTAACACTATGACTTTACTCGAACCATGAATACAACTTGACATGAATACATGAATATTTGATATGAATACTTGATATATACATGAACTCAATCTTGTAACTCTATATATTCATGGATTCGAGCAAGGCTAGTAATTTTAATTGTAACTTAGCATACATGGGGTGTTGGGGTAGTTCATGCGTGATCCAACGAAATCTCAGGAGTCTCACTAGATCTTGAATCCATGTCTACTAACACAAGCAAGCTATCATGAGGGCCCGTGTTTCTTTACTCCTAGATTACAGTCTGTTGAGTTTGGAATATTTCAACACTAGGTTAAAATTCCGTTACTAACACTTGATTCGGGCCCGTGGTTCCTTACTCATGGATTACAGCCTGTTGGGTTCGAGAACACTCTTGAGATTGGTTGATATTTACCCTTGAACCCACATTAGGTAATTTTACCTTTTAGAGACTTTTAAGACATTTACTTTCTCTTTATGTTCATTATACTTACACTCCACAGTCATGATATACTTATTTCCATGCTAATATAGTTGACATACACATTACCATGCAAGCTACTTGTTTATATATTCATCCATGCTATATCATATATCACATTACACCATGAATTTAATTTATATTCATCACACCCTTTTGTTGGGAACTTACCGAGCGAAAGTTCGTTGACGGGCATTCCACCCACCTTTATTTTCTTGGAATGTTCATCAGAAGCCGTTGAGACTGAATAGGTAGACATCTCAGAGGAGGAACACGATTAGATTGAGACCCAGGGCTAGACAAGTTACCTTTTCTCAGTTTATGTATGCCACCTGTTTAGGCATTTTCACCCTTGTATTTTCTTTCAGTTAAAATCATGTATACTAAATGAATCAAGATGAATGTAAATAAAGTTGTTGAATTATAAATCTCATGTTTATTCTCTTGTCATTTTATATTGGTTCTTCTATGCTTAGTGTATTTATTCCGGGAAACGACCTTCTCGAAATAAATACGTCGCGGGCTCGTCACATCACCGTTTCCGTCTACTGGGAAGCGGGGCGTGACAAAACTCTTCGAAAAAAAGAAGAAGACCAAGAAGCCTATGCAGCCTGCCGAGTATGACGACTGTTGGGGTCAAAAATAACACCTCGGTTGACCAAGTCAAAGTCAAAGTCAACCCAAGCCAAGCGGGCCCAGGCCCAGATCAAGTGGGCCCATGCCCAAGTCGAGCCCTGCGGACGGCCTCTCCCATGCCGAAATGAAATTATGTAATAAATAATTTTGATGTAATTTTTTATGCATGAATGGGCATAAAGCCAAATTTTTGTAAAGTCCATGGCCCATGTGCAAAATAAATAAGCACATGAGGCATAGGATGGGCAAAATGCCATTTTGTAAAGCCCAAGGGGCTATATGTAAATTTGTATGCCTATAAAAGGCAACATGATGATGAAATAAAGGATACAATTCACTCTCCTCAAATTTCTAGGGTTTGTGCCTCCATCCTCACTCTCTCAAGTTCTTCCTCTTCCTTTTCATTTTCCAATTAAATCAAGAGCTTAGCTCTTTTTTTTAAACTAAATAATGTTTTACCATAAACCAACCTCCCAAGACTCCATCAAGAGAAGAAAAAGGATCTCTTTTTTTATTATCCAAGATCTAGATCTTGGAGTTTCAAGAGAACCCATTTTGGGTTTCTTCTCAAAAGAGAAAGGAGAAAATGTTTTGGAGTTTAACTCCACAAATAAAATTATTTTGGAGTTTAACTCTATAATAAAAACCTTTTGTTTTTGGAGTTTAACTCCGAATAAAATTGTTTTGGGAGTTTAACTTCAAATAAATTTTTTTGGAGTTTAACTCCATCACCAAAAAAACAAAAATCTTTGGAGCTCTTGCTTCCTCTCACGTGAGGGAGAGGAGAGCTCCCACTAAGTGGGTGCTTTCCCTCCTTCTCACGTGAGGGGCATGCTCCCCATTTAGTAGAGTTTAGCTCCACACCAAATAAAAATCTTTTTGAAGTTGAACTCCATTTAAAATTCTTTTGGAGTTTATCTCCACTACAAAATTTCTTTTGGAGTTTAAATCCACAATAAAAATCTTTTTTGGGGAGTTTAACTCCACATTAAATATTTTTGGAGTTGAACTCCATTTAAAACTCTTTTTGGAGTCAAACTCCATAATAAAAATCAATTTGGAGTTGAACTCCACAATAAAATTCTTTTGGAGTTTAACTCCGCAATAAAACTCTTTTTGGAGTTGAACTCCATTTAAAATCTTTTGGTGTTTAACTCCATTTAAAAATTCTTTTGGAATTTAACTCCACATTTAAAGTTCTTTTGGAGTTTAACTCCATATTTAAAATTCTTTTGGAGTTTAACTCCAATTAAATTATTCTGTTGGAGTTGAACTTCATGTAAAAAAATAATAATAAAAAGAAAAATTTTAAAATAAAAAAAATAATAATTTGCCCCCCATGAGATGGGGAGGCTCCCACTGCCCTCACGCGTGAGGGGGGAGGCTCCTATTTTGTGGGAGCCTTTCCCCCACGTGAATGGGAGCCTCCTTCCTCCCCTCACGTGAGTGGGGGGAGCCCCCCCCCTTTTTTTTCCTTTTTCTTAATTTTTTTATTTAAAAAAAAATAAATTATGAATAATATATTTTTTAAAAAAAATTCTCTAAATATTTATTTTTGTTATTCTTTTTTTATAAATATATATATATATATATATGTATATATATGTATATATATATGTATATATATGTATATATATATGTATATATATGTATATCTTTTTTACAAATGGAACGAAAAAAATGAGCACGTCTCAATTGTTATATAAAAAACACACACACACATACCAACACATCGCTATATATAAAAAAACACACACTTACCAACACATCGCATTGAGCTCGCATGACCGATTTTACCCATCAATCGGAGGTTCCCTCGCTCTAAAGGTAAGGGGTAATTAACGACAGCTTAGTCCGCGGCTGCCGGAGATTCCGATCCCCACAATCAACAATCCTCCGTCTATCCTAGACATGGGGATCTGTAGTACGCCTGACCAGCGCGCGCGTATTTCCATCTCAACGGGGTGACGAAAAACACCCTACAACGACAAGCGCACAGACCTACAAAAGTACATTGACGCGCTGGAAGAGTACAATCAGAAGGCGTGGAAACCGGTCACTCTCGAAGAGTTCCTCAAGCATATTCTTGAGAACAAAGATAGTGACAACGATGAGGAAAATGACTCATCAGAATAAACCGAAGACCATGTAGCAAGTTTCCACACGGTCTCCTATTTGTTGTTAAATGACGAAGAAACTCTCTTAGCGTCAGAAAACAACGCGGAGGGGATGGGGGTAGGATCGACGCTAAAATCCCCAGAACTGCCAGAAGACCCTATCGATAGGCTGTTAAACGAAGCTTTTCGAAAAAGCAAAGCTGGCCGAGAACGCAAAACAGCCATATTCGAAAAGGCTAAGCATCAGCGTCAGGATGAAGAAGCTGCGGTAAGGAGGAGTCGTAAAGTACTCCAACCTAACAAAAGCATACCTGCAACAAATAAGAGCAGGATCAAGACAGAGAATCGGTTCGCCAAAGCCTTGTCAATGGGAATGAAGCTGCCACCTCTCGTAGGAAACACTCTCGGGGTCATATACCTCGACGGAGAGGATTCACACTACTTCCTATACCATCGGAGGGCTATCCACCCCACCGAGGAATGCAATACCTTCAAGAAGTGGTGGCAAGGATACGTTGCCCATAAAAAACACTTCAAGAGGGTGAAGCGAGAAGCTCATCGATGGAAAAATAGTGCGATATATATGAATGAAAAAACGACTGGCAACTGTCATATGTTTGATACCAGTTCGAAAGGGGAAACCCCCCAAATTCTTACTTTCGGGAGCGATTCTGAGGACGAAATACCCTTTAGCCCTCTCTTCAAAGACTCCACCTCCGAAAAAGAAGAGGAGGAGAAGAACTACGAGAATATTCGGCTGCGTAACAACACGCTGCCTAAAAAGAACCTCGGACCTACAAACAAAGGTTCGAGCAAAAAGGACAAAGGGAAAGAAAAAATCCCTGGGGAAATTGCCCTCGACGGTGGAGTTATCAAAG
Organism: Agapanthus africanus; assembly: GCA_030015575.1. Lineage (NCBI taxonomy): Eukaryota > Viridiplantae > Streptophyta > Magnoliopsida > Asparagales > Amaryllidaceae > Agapanthus > Agapanthus africanus. The sequence goes on from JASDDO010000022.1 coordinate 548,135,041, forward strand.
AGCTCGCAGAAAGGGACCCGCCTAGGAAAAACAAGGTGGATTACAATGTCCTAGCAAATTTGAGGAAAATACCCTCACAACTGAGCATATTGGATGCTCTCTTCTTGTTCAAAGAGGCACGGGATTATCTGATTAAGGCATTACAAGAGCTTGATCAGTTCCAAACTTTCCTTGCAGAAGAGAAGATGAAGGACGAGCTGGCATAGGTTCACACAGCCGACATTACATTCAGCGATGAAGATCTCCTCCTCGGTACGTGCGAACATAACCGCCCGTTATACGTCACCGGGTACTGCCACGACATCAAAATAGGGAAAATCCTTGTCGACAACAGATCCTCCGTCAACCTTCTCAATGTGAGAGTACTGAAGGAGATTTGCATGAACGTTCAGCACTTGGCCCAAGTCAAAACTACAATCTCCGGATTCGACTCACAATCGTCACGGACGCTTAGGTCCGTAATACTGACGTTACGCTTCGGGTTGTTCATCACTGACATCAAATTTCATGTCATTAATGCCAAGACTTGCTATAACGCTTTGCTCGGCAGGCCCTGGTTGCATGAGTACAATGTCATCCCTTCTACACAACATCAGTGTAAGAAGTATTTCAAAGACGGCTTGGAATACATCGTCACAGGGGAGTTAAATCCGTTCTCCGTAAACGAGGTCCGAAAATATGAAGACGCAAAGTACTTCCTACCGGACTTTGATGATACGGAAAGGTGTCATAAGCCGGAGGATAAACAGAAGCACGTCGCCACTATCCCGATCTTTGGGAGCGATTTCGAGGAAGATGAAGAAATAGTCTAATCGGAGCAACCCCAGAAAGAAAATAACAAACCCGGACCATGTACTCCTATTTTGGTCTTCAGCAGCGACTCAGAGGACGAGGCCAACGCAGTGTTCTCCATCCGCTCGTCAGTGCAAACCATCACCGAAGCAGATCAAAGTCTATAAATTACAATGGCTCCGCCTCGGCATTACAAGGAACTTGATGCGCTCGATACATACAGCGTACAAGAACTGCAGACTTTCTACGTATCTTCTAGGCGAAGAGGTGAAAAAGCGATCCTCTTCTACCAATCTACGGAAAATAAACTAGAAAAAGAAGTCTGGCATGGTGCCGATTTTGCACTCGACAGGTTTCAACCAATCCGTCTGCTAATATACTACGCCGAGGGATTGAAAAGGCTGTTAAGATGCCAAGGTGTACCCCTCGAACAAACTGTTCGGCAAGCCCAATTCTACAAAAAGTTTAGGATATTCCCAGGACTCAGCGAAAGATGCCCAATGGGAAGATGGAGACAATCGGGCTCGGATACGTTCGGTCCAAGAAACGGGAGCAGTTCTACAGTTGCCGCATCATGAACAGCTACCGCGAAGGGGAAAATGCTCTTTCAAATGGCCGCGACGTTGAAACAGAGTGTGGGCCCGTCCTAAGAACGTTAATTCTGTTACTCGAAGAACAAATAGACAAGCTAATAAAAGAAACTTGTCAAAGGAGCCGAGACGATCACAGCCGCGAAATGGCCATTTATGAAAAGGCCAGGACGCAACGCCTCAATCAGCAATCCACGGAGAAGGAAGATTATAATGCTCTTCATCCCCAGCCCGCTGTACGTCCTTGCGAAAAGGGAAAATCCCGAAATAAAGGAAAAAACAGGGCAAAGGACACAAACAACGTCCGAAAACAACAAAGTGGAACCAAGAAGCCATGCAACCGAGAAAAGGTCGATTGTAACTCGTCGTTTATAAAGAAGATGGGTCGGTAATACTCTTTCCCCCAAGACAAGACAAGAAAAATATTCAACCTTGTCATGAAGTATCAAATGGTGACGCCCCCGGAGTCTCGGCACCCCGAACAAATAAACGAGGTCCATCATCTGTATTATTATTCCTACCACCGAGCAATAGGTCATCCCCTCGAAGACTGCTTCACCTTCAAAGACTAGGTAGAAGACCTGTATCAGCAATGCATGTTCGCTTTATCCGACAGCTGGAGGGTAACCCCGCCACAAAAGTATGAGCCAAAGGACCTATACCATGAGGATTGGACCAACTTAACCACAAAAAGGGAAGCGAACTCATACCTGCCATATGATAACACTATCAAAAGAGGGAGGGCACGAGACTATGGATGACTTCCACATGTGCTTAGCAATTGAAGACGAGGACGAGGTGATCTCCGAGTTTCCATCGGCACCGAAAGAGCTGGAAGACGGGATACACACTACGGCGGACAACTTAAGGAAAGTTGACTTAGGAACGGAAAATGATCCATGGCCAACGTTCGTCAGTGAGATACTATCTGAAAAACAGGTAGCCACGTTAAAGGACGTGCTCATGCAGTACAAAGATTGCTTCACATAGAACTATTTCGAGATGCCAGGTCTAGATCCGAAAGTAGCAGTACATAAACTGGCCATATCTCCGGACATAAAGTCCGTCAAAAAGGCGCCAAGAAGAATGCGACTCGAACATGAGATGAGTATTAACGCTGAAGTAAAAAAACTAATCGACTTCGGCTTCATCCAAGAGGTTCAATATCCTGGCTAGATCGCTAACATCGTTCCAGTGATGATGAAAAATGGGACAGTGCGCATCTGCGTGGACTTTTGGGACCTCAACAAAGTTAGCCCGAAGGATGACTTTCCAGTACCTGTCTGATGATCGATAACATGTCTACCCATGAGGTCTTCTCCTTCATGGATGGATTTTCAGGATACAATCAAATAAAAATGTATCGTGAAGACCAAAAACATATTGCCTTCCGGACTCCGCTGGGCATATTCTGCTATAAGGTGATGCCTTCCGGTTTAAAGAATGCTGGCGCTACCTACCAAAGGGCCATGACAAAGATCTTCGATGACCTCATCCATGAGATTGTCGAATTCTACATTGACGGCCTTGTGGTAAAGAGCATATCTCACGAGGAGCATTGATAACATCTAAAAATAGTGTTTCGACGTCTTCGGAAGTATAATCTGAAGACGAATCCTCTAAAATGCGCATTTGGAGTCTCCTCAGGAAAATTCCTAGGATTCATCATACGGCACCAGGGTATCGAAATTGATCCCTCAAAGATCAAGACGATTATGGAAATGCCCACGCTAAGAACTCTCAAACAATTGCGATCTCTTCAAGAAAAGCTCACATATATCCGGCGGTTCATAGCCAATCTTTCCGGAAAATGCCGTCCCTACAGTCATTAAATGAAGAAGGGGACCTCGTTCATTTGGGATCAAAAGTGCCAAAATGCACTAGACGAAATCTTGCAATACCTGCAAAATCCGCCGGTATTGACCGCTCTGGTTAAGGAAAAACCCCTTATCCTATATACGACAGCCCTTGAGGGTTCTCTAGGCATGCTATAGGCACAAGAGAACGATCTAGGAAAGGAGAGAGCTCCGTACTATTTGAGTCAAGTTCTCCTAGGAGCAGAAAACAACTACTTCCAATACTGATCATCGCTATAACTAAGCTTAGACATTATGCCTTGGCACATGAGGTCCCTTCTCATATCAAAGGTGGATCGTCTCAAATATTTGATGTCAAGGCCCATACTAACGGGAAGGCTTGCCAAATGGGTTCTCCTTCTGATGGAGTTCTCGATAAAGTATCGACCCCTCAAAGCGGTGAAAGGACAGGCCATTGTCAACTTTCTTGCCAAGCATCCGATACCAGCCGACTCCCCCTTAAATTGTGAGTTGTTGAATGAACATGCGTTCGGCACAATCGAAGAGGAAAAGGAAGAAAATTATTCCTAATGGGAACTCTACTTCGATGGAGCGTTTTCCATGAAGAGGCGAAAGCAAAACACCCCCATAATCAAAGCCGGGGTGGGCCTTATCTTCGTGACTCCACAAGAAGGGATATCGTGTTATGCCCTCTCCTTAACGGAGTAGAGGACTAACAACGAAGATGGATATGAATCTTTGATAGCAGGTCTCAAGATTTTTATCGACATGGGAATCTAAGACCTCCTCATATATGGAGACTCCCAGCTGATCGTTAGCCAAGTAAATGGCAACTATCAGACATGCAAGTCAGAGCCGATAAAGTATGGCGAAAGAGTGCAGCAACTACTGACACAAATTCCCTCCTACATCCTATAAAGTATACCATGTGCAGAACACAGCAAGGCAAATGCATTGACCAAATTGGCTAAGGAACTGGCCGATGAAGACCTCAATGACGTAAGGATCATCGTGCAAAGCCGTCGGGTTCTCGCGCCAATAGATATATCTTCGAAAGACTTAATAGAGCCATCCGAAAGAAAAGAAACGACCGAACAAATAGCCCTTCAAATAGAGGACGAAGAAAATGTCAAGGATTGGAGGAAAGTCTTCATAGACTACTTCAAATCACAACGAACGCCCAAAAATGCGTCGTCTAGACATCAGCTCATGAAACGAGCTCTTTCCTTCGCCTTCGTCAATGATACTCTATATAAAAGATCTTTCAATTGTCTGTGTCTAAGATACTTGGGACCAGAAGAAGCGAAGAGAGTCATCCAAGAAACTCACGACAGACTCTGCGGTTCTCATCAAGCTGAGCCAAAGATGAAGCTGAAGATAAAAAGAATGGGTTACTATTGGCCCACAATGATTCAGGACCATCTCGAATATGCAAAGCAGTGACACTCGTGCCAAATTCACGGGGACTTCATTCACCAATATCTAAATCCGCTACATCCAACAATAGCTAGCTGGCTGTTCGAAATGTGTGGAACCGATATAATTGGCCCCATTGAACCAGTATCGTCCAAAGGACATCGGTTTATACTGGCGACAACCGACTACTTCTCTATGTGGGCAGAAGCAGTACCACTAAGGGAGGTGAAGACGGAGAATATCCTCCATTTCGTCAGAACCCAGGTCATCTATCGCTTCGGCACTCCACGACGAATTATCTCGGATAATGGGCAAGCTTATAGATGCCATAAAATTAGCTGATTCGCACAACAGCATAAGATAGACTGGAGATACTCTTCAGATTATAATCCTTAGGCCAACGGTCTAGTTGAAACTTTCAACAAGACCTTGACAAAGATTATAAAGAAGACGGTGTCCAGAAATAAAAAAGACTGGCACGAAAGGCTGCACGAAACTCTCTGGGCATACCGAACAAAGTTCAAAACGACCATGAATACAACACCATACGCGTTGGTATTCGGCACGGAAGCAGTGCCTCCTCTTGAAATAGAAGCCCCTTCTCTACGAGTAGCAGTTCGATACGAGCTGACAGATGAAGAAAACGCTCATCTTCGGCTTGAGGAGATTGATGCCCTCGATGAAACTCGCCTTATAGCATAGCAAAATCCGAAGGCTTATAAGACAAGGATGACGCGGTCATACGAAAAACTGATCAGGCCGAGAACATTCCACCAAGGAGAACTTATGCTAGTCGTCAAAAGACCCAAGATCCCCAATCGTGCAAAACGAGGGAAATTCGAGCCGAACTATGAAGGCCCGTACATCATAGACAAAGTCTACCAAGGTGGAGCTTACCTGCTCATGGATATGCATGGAAAAAGACCCTTCCATCCAATAAACGGTCGATTCCTCAAAAAATACTACGCTTGACGAGTCACGACTTAGGTCTATGATAGATGACGACGCTCGTGTCCACTCGCTATCTTTCTGAGTCAGAAGTCTGAGAATTGTATACAAAAAACTGTGTCGCCCCAAATATGGCGACACAGGACTGAAAAGTCCTTAAACTAATTATCTGCCTCAAATATGGCGATGTAGGACCGAGAAGTCCTTAAACTAATTATCCGCCTCAAATATGGCGATAACGGACCAAGAAGTTCCTAAACTAATAACGGACCGAGAAGTCCCTAAACTAACAACGGACCGAGATGTCCCTAAACTAGAACCTCGCCTCAAATATGGCGTCATTGGACCAAAAAGTCCCTAAACTAAAATTTTTCCTCAAACATGGTGATAATAGACCGGAACGCCCTAAACTAGTTCATCGCCCCAAATACGATGATATATTCCATTGAGATCTATATTGCAATTGAAGTCTTAGCAGGAAAGATTGCAACTCAAGTCCCACTGGCTACATACCTACTCCAGCGATGAAGCCACCCCCAAAACCCACCGGTAAATAGGTGGGTCACCTGCGATGAAGCTACTTTCGAGAGTTTCGCCATTCTAATAAAATGGTTTGTCCACAAGCAAAATGGGTATGGATGAAAACCTAAAAGGACGTCGTGAGTAAAAACAGCAGGACTACCGGCGAGCTTGTGAAAACCCGGAAGGGTGCAGTCTAGTAAAAAGAAAAGTACACTTGCGAGATCCTCATGACTCGTAAGGAGAATTCCTCCTTATGAGACCCTCACGACTCATAGGATTCAAAAGCCGTGAGCTACAGGGATCCGAACTTGTTCTTAAGTCGTCATATCCCCCAAGTTGCCCTACAGACGGTCCAATATTGACCCTTGTATATAATCCACGGGCGCAAATAAATATTCACTTACCAAGTTCTACCAATGGCGAGAAATGTCCCCATATGGTGAACGACACTTGTAATTCCTCTTGACTTACAAGGTGAAAACACTCTTGTAAGATCCTTACGACTTACAAGAGAAAACACACTTAGGAATCCTCACGACTCCTAAGCAGAAAATACACCTACGGGATCCTCTTGACTTGTATGGAGAAATACCTTTATGAGACCCTTACGGCTCATAAAGTCAAAAAGCCTTAGTCGACAGGATCCTAACCCTTTTTACTAAGCCATCCTTATTCAAATCGACAAAGGAAAATGATGATTCGCTCCTGGTAGTATTCCAGTCGTAGTGATGCTGATGCCTAAAAAGTTATTAAACTTCAAGTCCTCTTATGGCAAATGATGATTCGCTCCTGGCAATATTCTATTCATAGCGATACTGATCCAAAATTGGTATCAGGACCCAAGTCCCCGACTCGCAACAAAATCAACGAGCAAAAAAATGCATATGAAACGGCCGAAATGATGGGACAACTCGCAATAAAAATCAGCGAGCAAAAAATATATGCATATGAAACAACCGAAATGTTTGGGGAACTCGCAATAAAAAATAGCGAGGCGATAAAGCCGAAATGATTGGGCAATCATGACTTTCGCGACATAAAAAGCTGAAAAGATAGAGTATCGCGGAAAGAAAAGAAAATATATATATAAAAAAATTCTGCCCTGCAGGTGAGCCCATACTGACCCTTGTATACAATCCATGGGCACAAATGAAAAGGGAACCATGTTTTCCCACTAGGCTCCGTCAATGGGAGAGCCCGATCTTGACGACAACATCTACAGCTTAGAAATCAACTCGATGTTCTTCTCATTCCAACGGGGTGTAGACGTGACATCAACAAAGCTCCAAGTAGCCAAATCAAAACAGAGTAATGGAAAAATCCTAGCTCCAACTCGGCGTTCCTTCGCATTCCAGCAGGATGCAGACGCAACGTCAACAAAAGACCCAAGGGCCAAAAAAAAAAAGGAGTGATGGCAAAATCCTAACACTAGCTCGACATGCTTCTCATGCCGGTAGGATGCAGACGCAATGTCAACAAAGGCTCCAACGAGGAAAATAAAAAATGAGTGAAGGAAAAATCCTAACTCTAGCTCGACGTGCTTCTCATGCCAGCAGGATGTAGACGCAACATCATCAAAGACCCAAGGGTCAAACAAAAAAGGAGTAATGGAAAAATCCCAGCTCTAGTTCGATATTCTTTCTCGGTGCAGATGCGACGTCAACAAAGGCTCCGAGCAGCCAAATTAGAAATGGAGTCACGACAAAATCCTAACTCCAAGTCTTAACGGTTCATATACAACCAAGAGACTATCTCGATGTTCCTCCTCATTTCAGCAGGATGCGGACACAACTATCAAATGAAATTCGAGAAATGTCATATTCCTAGCTCCGGACTTCAATTGCAATACATACAGCATAGAGGTCCTATAGATGTCTACCCTACTTTAGCAAAGAAACGACATGACATTGTTAAAACAAAATGAAGTGATGGCATATTCCCAACTTCGAGTCTCGACGACAACTCATATAAAGCCTAAAAGACTATCGGAGATCATTCCACACCAGAGCAGAGTGGTTATGACTCATCGGGGCTCTAAACCGAGCCTAACCTCAAGTAAAAACCATCATGGCAAATTCCCAATGTTTGCTCTTCCGACGGTAATATGACCTAAGGATTTACTTGAGACGTATTTCCAGCCCCTGAAGGAATCGGAGACACGACAGTCGTAGGGCTACTCGAATAGCGGCTTAAAGACTGCATATCGAGGAATATATCAGCCAACGCGACGGTACCACGGACTAAAACCCTAGTACCCCAAACATAACGGACCTCTGTCATAAAAAATAAAGGTTATCTACATACAACGTTGGGACAAGTTTGCCTGTAAACCCAAGGGAGGTAAACTAAAAACACTCCGAAATGAGTACATAAACTAGAAACTCCGAAACGAGTGAATAAACTAAAAACACTCCGAAATGAGTACATAAACTAGAGACTCCGAAACGAGTGAATAAACTACAAACTCCGAAATAAGTATATAAACTAGATGACGACGCTTGTTTCGACTCGCTATCTTCTTAGATCAACATTCTAAAAAGTTCTATACGATACGCCAGTCCGAAATCGGTTGTATGTTATGTATTACTCTACACTACTTCACTCACGTGTATACCTCCGTGAGTAAAGTAGTGGGGGGCATTTGTTTACACCGGTTTAATTTTCGTTTATAAATATGTGTGAAAGAAGGCTCATTCATATACGCGCGTGGAAGGTTAATGCATGACACGAGCACATTAGTGGCATTTGCACTTAGCAAAAATCCCTAATGGTGAAGTGCATATGCAAACATGTAGGTTGCAACAATACGATCAGAAGAAGAACAGGTGTTAGAAATGAAGCACTCGGTGGTCAACGATAAAAGAAAATGATTTAAATAAACATTTTATGCTACAGGAAATAGATCACCAAACACGGGATCAAAAATACAAGGGTTTAAAAAACTATGAATAAAGTTTTCTAAAGCCCTTTTAGCCTTCTCCACCATGTCGAAGTGGAGATCTTCACGAGGAGTTGCTCCCCATTGGTTAGCGCCATGCCCATTGGCGAAGGCAGACATGATGGCCTGCTGAGCCGTATCTGGCTTAGTAGCTGAACAGAACGATCCCTCAGAGGCTTGGTAATCAAAAGTGCCTCAAGAAAGCACTCGATCTTGTCCTCCACTGCGTCGAGCATCACCGGAGTCATCTCCGCTGGATGAGGAGGAATGTCATCGAGCACGAACTGGAAGATCATCCGGAGATAAATGGATCCGATGGGGGAGAGGAGATCCTCTACGAGTCAAGAGCTCGTGCAACACTATATCACATTGGTCATCCGTGAGAGCGGGATTCACCAAGCGTGCAACAAAACGAGGAACAATTTCCTCGATAGGTACCTCCTATGGCTGCCGATTAGTATGCGGACGATTGCAAGTCATGACTCTTCTCTGTTAAAATGATTCTCTGAAAATGAGAGAGAAGAGGAGCATTGCTTAGATTATAAAGGGATGCATTAAAGTCTCGGCACAGAAAATGTTGTGCATGGTGGAACTATTTCCAAGATCTGACCAAAAAAGGCATTGGAAAAGAAAGTTTGATTCAGAAAAAGCAGAGAAAGAAGGTGAAAAGAAACCTTCATTAATGGGGCAGCACCCCACATGCTTCTCACGAGGGCGCCAGCCCTAATGTGCAAAGCACAGAAAAGTTTCTAGGTAAGAATTAAATTCTTATACGGCGCTACACGTGCTCCTCACGCCGACGCCAACGTGCAAAGCACAAAAGAATTTATTACATAAGAGTTAGACTCTTATATAGCGCCGCACGTGCTCCTCACGCGGGCGCCAATGAGCAAAGCACATGAATACCCATCTTAAGAATTAAATTCTTAAGTGGCGCCCACGTGTACAACATGTAAGCGTCGGCGTCTAAGTAGAATTAAATTCTATGATACGCTCTATCAAACAGAGCCGTTGGATCAAAATTCCAATGGAGATGATAAATTATCAAATATAAAATCAAATTTTATTAGGAGAAATTATCTCCCATATATTTCTAAATAAGAAAGATACTCTCGGTTGGATCAATGATCCAATAAAAGAATAAAATTCTATTTTTGGAATATATATTCCCTCAATTTTTCCAAACAAAAAGATTGCTCCTTGTAAAACAGAGAACCCTTGGATTAAAAATCCAATGGTGATTAAAAATCACCACTTGACAGAATAAATTCTGTATATGGGAGAATATTTTCCCGATCTTCTTAAAAACAAGAACAACATATTTTGTAAAATAGAAGTTCTTGGATCAAGGATCCAACGGTGGGTAAAATTCCCCAAATCAATTTTGAGACCAATTAAATCAATTGGAATCTCTCAATGAGAGATTTTCTCAAATCTAATAAACAATCTGCCTCCATTATATAATGGACCCGAGACTGCAAGTCATACAGATCAACACACAGAAACACAGATAGAAACACAGAAGAGAGAGAGAGAGAGAGAGAGAGAGAGAAAACCCCATATAAGCTTATTCAAAAATACAGTGAGCTCTCGAGAGAACAAAGAATTTAATTCTTAAAGAAGAAAACCTTTCTTCTCGAAACCTTAGGTAAAGAAAAGAGATCAAAATATCTCTATCACATCTAAGGGTTTAACCCATTTTAGAGAACTCAGTTCTTTTTTTGGATCTGAGATCCACAAGGCAAATCTCGCATAAGTTGAGAATTTAATTCTCATCGGGAAGATCTTGTTCTTGAGAATCAAACATTCATGGAAGAATAAATTTAAAGAGAAAGAATACAGAGTCCATAATACTCCAGAAACTTAGTTCCTTCAAATCAAGAAATTAGTTCTCTAAAAAGCTTAACCCGAAATCCTCAAAAATAGTGATTTTGGTGAGTATTAATAGTCAAAATGCCATTGACAGAGGTTTAACCTCTCTGAAAACATTAACAGAGATTAAATCTCCATATGAAAGAAACTAGTGCCTCACGAGCTCTCCATGTGGGCGCCCCTCTTTAACCGCGCCTAGCGTCTCACGTGAATAACACGTGAGCGTCATATAAAAAGTGCTTAGCACTCCATATACGGCCAAAATGGCTGAGTGCTCAACACTAATTGGGCAGCGCCCAGCGCCGCACGTGCTCCTCACATGGGTGCCACAAAAATAGTAAGAGTGCTTAGCACTCCATAAATAGCCAAAACGACTGAGTGCTTAGCACTGATTAGGCAGCGTCCAATATCTCACGTGGGCGCCACCAAAAAAAAGGAAGAGAGAAAAGTGCTTAACACACTCCATAAACAGCTAAAATGGCTGAGTGCTCAGCGCTTATTAGGCGGTGCCCATAATTAAATGTTTCACATGATACCCATGTGAGTGTCATAGCGTCAAACAAGTGCTTAGCACTTTTGCATGAAAAAAGGGACTGAACCAACAGAGTCCAAATAAGTGCTCAACACTTCTGAACAAAAAAAACTGAGTATACTAGGCCCAAATTGGCTAAGTCTATAAAACATTCTTATAGCTGAGCCCTAAATACTCTGTTGTTTGGATCTTAAATAAAAATCATCCTTAAAATATTGGTAAGTTGATCTTAGTCTCAAATTAGACTAACATATCCTTAGTTAAAAATAAATTGAACCCAAATGTTCACACATTTAAGTTGATCTTAATCTCAAATTAGATTAACGATCTTTTAGTAAAACCAAATCTTTTTGAACCAAAGGAACATACAATCTAAGTTCCAAAAAAAAACTCTTCAAGCAGATCCTTGACCCAAACCAAAATCTAAAATATACGGATTTGGACTAATCCACGCCCTACGGGCGACGACATAAACTAGTCTCCGTATACAATCCACGGGCAACCAAAACAAACAAAAACACACAAGACACAAAATGAACTGCTGGAGAAGGAGAAAGTGGTTATCCCAATGCAGTAACGTAATTAACTGTAGGGGCTTGCGTCTGCAAGGAAGAGCGTCCCTACAATCAAAAACCCTTATAAAATGAGGGGGAATCTGATAAAGTATGCAACAACGGCTGCGTCCGTCCAAACCATCGATATATGGTGACATAAATCAACTTGGTATTTTCAGAAAGGTAGACAGATAAGTCCAAATAGCATTTGCCACCAGATTCAGGTGAGACGATCCATCCCGGTTCGTCTCTGTTTTCGGCGGTGAACAGTGCACTCTTGCAAGTTTATATTGATTATTATTTTATCTAAATAGGATGGCTCCCACCGTTTTCTCGAATTCTTCTTCAAACCTTAAAAGGAGAACTAGTTGGGATCATTAACACCTTATAAGTTCGCTAATAGTTCAGCCAGGTGGGTGTTGGTACTCCGAGGGAGGTTCCCCGTGCTCTCGCACGGACCTAATTAGAATAAACCATGTTTCCCTAGAGGCGTAGCCCCATTAATATCTTTCTAGACACCTAATAGGTTAGCTAATTTTGAAGTGAAAAATATCTCCCAAAAGTAATCCTACTTATCAGTAGGATCGAGATCCAACTATCATTGCATGATAACCTAGATGGAAGCCATTTTACTCACCACACTCCAGAAGGTATGCAACGCCAGCAAGTTTCCTGTATATTTGAAACTCCCGATGTGGTTTTTACCCCTAGGACCCTAGTGACCATGACGGAGTTAACAAATCAAAGAGTCGTAGTCAAGTTTAACCCGTCATTATCTTGATTGCATTAAACCCACCAGCATAACCCTTGATGGAGTCAACAAGGTTACACGACTGTCCAAACCAATCACATCTAATACTATAAACAAGCACCACTTAGCTACCGTACACTACGCCTTGACGGGATCAACAAACGTAGCACGAATACTATGTACTACTCATAGGAAATGCCGGAGGGCTACAGCTGGTTTTTGGCAAAAACCGTGAACGTATTGAACTTGATATTATTGAAGAAATCGAATAGATTTGAAAAAGGAGTGGTTTAGGCTCCGCTTTTTAAAAACTAGTGGTTTTGAAGAAAACTGAGTAATCTATAGTAACATAAACTTTTGCCCAAGAGGTCACTCCCCGTGAAGGGATCTTGGCTCTTGCTTCTTCGAATGAGGTGCTGGATATTCCTAAACGAATACCGCTATGCAAAGCGAAAGAATACGACTATAGTTTTTCGAAATATGTTCCGACAACATATTTTAGGTTTATTTTTCCTTGCATTAATCAAAATTAATGCGGTCCCATCAATTAAAACCTACCACACCAAAAAAGAACGAAAATATAATGTATGTATATGCCATCCGCATTCACCACGGGGCCCTCTCGATGCACCGTTAGGTTACTTAACTAACGACAGAGCGGGGGCTAGACTAGTGCGGATGCAAAATATATACAAAATCTACTAATATATATAACCATTCATCCCAGGCATGATATAAGCAACATTACAGATAAGCGATAAGCAATATAGAAAAGCGGATAAACTTGGAGCCCCGGGTTTCATTCGAGCCGCAAGTAAAACCCGACATTCCCCGGTCGTGTGGATAGCATGTACAATGTATAACCAAGACCTCTACGAGTGTGGCAAGTTACCCGCCAATTCCAGAAGAGAGGAAACCATAATCCACAATGTGAATGGGCTACCGAACGCTTCACGAAATCCGGTAACTTGAGCACTCCACCGTGGGTCATCCTATACTCCCTACGAGTGCGGCGAATAGCCCGCCAATTCTAGAGTAAGGAACTCTGGTCTCAACGTCATGAGATGGAGGCCCGTTGCCCTCTAGAACTTGGCTACTTAAGCACTCCGCCGTGGGGTAATCCTAGTGTAGAAAAGAAAAATATATATAGTGGTGACATCGATCTCAACCCGGTCGTGCCCCAATAAAAGAATATACAACCAGGAAGAAATGGCAGTCCATATGTCAGACGCACGCCCTACAATAATGAATATACAAATGAATCAAAACTGTACAAAAAACATTGCGCTATAGGCTATCCATCACGATAATTCGTCAAAACCATCACAAAGATATCGCAAGCAACACCATAGATAAACAAGATGCGTGCAACCTCTTCTAATCGACGTATAGCGATTAGAAGAAGTTAAACAACATATGTACGCATCACAGATGCAAGTAAAGAAAACCATGACATTAGAATTCCGTGCATAATTAGCAAATGAAACCAATTTTCAAAAGCTTGAAAATCCAGTGAGCTAAAGTCCCCAAAACAAGCGTTTTAAGCCAATCCGAGAGTCGAAACGACTCGAAACCCGTCCGAATCTTCGCGGAGGTGAAGGAGGAAAAATTAACTTTCGACTCGGGGGACTAGGAAGTACCTACCCCCGGGGACAACTACGAGGTGGCCCCATAGTGTGGGCAGACCCGAAAGCACCGAGTTAGGGTGCTTTCGGTTCACCACCCCCAAGGCCGCCTTGTGGTGGTCTTGGGGGGTGGGGTTGACCTTCGGTCCCTACGGGGTATCCCTGGTGTTCCCATGCTTCATTCTGTGGCTTCTAGGTTCAAATCATGAGCTCACAGGGTATGCAAATATTCAAAATATCAATTTTGGGGATTGTTTTTATCGGCAGTTCGTGCGCGACAAAAACGACGGATTTCTAATGTCGTTACGAGCTATCTAAGGCTTATGGGGTGGATTTGATACCTTGTTTGGTGGTGTTGCACACTCTACTGGGTTCGTAGAGGCAGAATTATCAAAAAAGTAATTTTTAAGACGACAACACCGACTAATCCCAAGATCTACCGTAAGCCCTAGATAACAAAACTTGCAAAGGTATTAATCTACTATGAAAGTGATTATACCTTTATGAATCAAGTCCTTCGGGTCTTCTTTTCCTCTTCTTGAGCTTCTTGTTCATCAGGATCGACCTTGGTCATCGGCCTCCTCGTGTCGAAGACGACCATCTTGAGAGTCTATAGTTTAAGCTCCAACCTTAAACTTGAGATAACTAAAGTACCTAGTTTGCTGATCTGGGTAGCTTAGATGATGTAGAGTACTAATTGGATTGGATTATCTCATAAAACCATAGTTTCTCAACTCATGAGAGGGATATGGTTTGAGGAGGAAGAAGAGAGCAAAAGAGGAAAGAGAAAGCAAAGTATAGAATAAAGACATCAAGTGAAGAATGGCTAAGTCTTTCAAAATATCAAGGATAAATTATTTCCAATAAAAATAATGCAACCATGCTTGAATAGTTAGAACAAATGAATACATAAAATCAAGTAACCATGCTTCAACCATGCTTTAATACACATCATCCCTCCACCTCATTATCTATTTAAATAAATAGATTTAAAATAAAACGAGGCGTCTTCTTCTAGAAGCATTCTAGTGAAATTACTAGAATACCCTCACCGTATATACATATCTGTATTCATACAACAAAAATAAGAATACCAAGAGATAAAATAATCCAATAGTATAATACTAGAATGCGGCATAATCCTAAGCCCGCTAGTATTATCCGTCCGAACAAAATCCGTGTAGCCAGTACACATATATGATCGAAATCTTGCACATAAAACCATATAGGCTCTACATTATTTCGCCTGAACCAGGGAAACCCTTTATGTGGGACTCTAAAGACTCGACAGTATGCTAGCATTGGGTTTAACCACAAGCACATCAGTGACACTAGCTGTATGTAACGACTACCCAGGTACCTGTCGAAAAGAAGGCCGACGAGCAAACTCATCTGAACTCCTACTGAGCCTATCCGTGACAATCTCCATACAGTCCGGTCTGTTCGTTTGAAAGTATGCATGCCAGGTCTAGGGGTGGAAAACGTCAGACCTCTAATAACCTGACAAGTCGTGCCGATGTGGCTCAAGACCATATGAGAATCTACTGATCTACCTATCAGTAATTCTCAATCTGCCCTGAACAAGGACTTATGGTGTTGGCCAACCGAACACAGCGTGACATTGACTCCCCATATCGGGAGAGAAGAATCCCCGAAAATTACTCACTGTCTCCATGTGGCTCGAGACTGTACCCAACTAAAACCTGTTTGCATGACTCGGTAGAGCCGTGGTAGGGTAGTAATCAAAACACTGTGGGAACTCACATGAGACAAATGACGACCTCAGGTCAGCAGACTATCTGCATTTATGTCACCAGAGAACTTCTATCTGACGATTGGTATAATACCATCTAGCCAGTTCTTGGCAAGTCCGTCTAGTATACTCATCCCCAGTGAGCACATGTATACGATCTTAGGTGTCAAAGACCAATGGCTACAGGACCAACCATCGCCCCTCATCGAGGTCTCGAAATGTATACACCAGTCTACTTCGGAGTATTGATGCCATGTCTCGATACTCCCATGACTAGGAACATTTAAGGATGTGCTTATCGACTACCCAGCTCCCACAAATATGATTACAATCATAACGCTGGTAGTCAAGCAATGATCTTACAGGCTTTATCAATATATATTAACGATACGTAATAACAAGTAAAACTTATACACATGTTAAAATAAAGAAAAACTAGATAGTATACTATCATATCAACCAAGATTGTCCTGTACATACATATGTCCAAGCATCCACTTGTATACATATACAATAATGGCTTCTAGGGCATATATATCCAACAAATGCGACCAGACTAGCTAAGTTTCATAAGGATGGATATTTGAATCTGTTCGAATTTATATCTTTTGAAACTTGTCAGTATTGTTTCAAAGGAAAGATGACCAAAACTCCGTTTACAGGACACAGAGTAAGAGCTACTGAACTCTTAGGACTGACACATAGTGATGT
The DNA here is from genome assembly GCA_030015575.1 of Agapanthus africanus. Classification (NCBI taxonomy): domain Eukaryota; kingdom Viridiplantae; phylum Streptophyta; class Magnoliopsida; order Asparagales; family Amaryllidaceae; genus Agapanthus; species Agapanthus africanus. The sequence continues at coordinate 548,151,862 of JASDDO010000022.1, forward strand.
ATGTGATCCTATATTTACACATGCTAGGAGTGGATTCTTTTATTTCATTACATTCACAGACGATCTCTCTAGATTCGAATATATGTTCATGTTGAAACACAAATCTGAAGATTTTATGAAATTCAAGGAATATAAGAGCGAAGTAAACTACCAAACCGGTAAAGTATTAAAATCCTTCTATCAGATCGAGAAGGGGAATACTTAAGGACGAAATTCCGAGATTATCTAAAAGAGAATGGGATTCCCTCTCAGCTTACTCCTCCGTGTACACCACAGCATAATGGTGTATCGGAGCGGAGAAATCACACCCTATTAGATATGGTGCGCTCTATGATGAGTAGTTCTGAGTTATCTCTTTCATTCTGGAGATTTGCGCTTGCAGCAGTAACGTGTCTATTAAATCAAGTTCCATCGAAATCTGTGCCTAAAACACCATATGAGATATGGAGTAGGAAGAGACCATGTCTTAAGCGAATTAAGATATGGGGTTGTCCGGCCTATATTAAAAAACAAAATCCGGACAAACTTGAAGCACGATTAGTTTTGTGTAAGTTTATGGGATATCCAAAGCATTCAAATGGATATCTTTTCTACCAAATTGAGAATCAAAAAGTGTTTGTTGCTTAACACACCACCTTTTTAGAAAAGGAATTTCTTGTAAAAGAAATTAGTGGGATTGCGGTAGAACTAGAAGAAGTTCCAGAAGCACAAATTATAACCGAAGATTTGGAAAAACATCAGGATTCAATAATCCTCGACGAACCTCATCCACTTTGCAGATCTAGTAGGGTTTCTCATCCACTTGAGAGATACTATGGTTTTCTCATATATAGTGGGAGCGAGGATTGCATCATGGAAGATGATGAGCCAACTAGTTTCGAGCAGTCTATTATAAGTGGGGACTCTGTGAAATGGCTGGATGCTATGCGATCTGAGATGGAATCCATGTACTCCAACAAAGTGTGGACTTTGGAGATTACTCCTGAAGGGGTAAAACCTATTGAGAGCAAATGGATCTTTAAGAAGAAGATCGGTGTAGATGGAAAGGTAGAGACCTTCAAAGCTAAACTTGTAGCAAAAGGTTTTCGTAAAAAAACATGTGTCGACCATGATGAGACTTTTTCTCCAGTGGCTATGCTTAAGTCCATCCAGATCCTACTTGCCCTTGCTGCTTACCATGACTATAAAATCTGGTAGATGGATGCCAAGACCACTTTTCTAAATGGTGATTTATAAGAGAGCATGTATATGACACAGCCAGAGGGGTTCATTGACAGTGAGAGCAGTGAAAAGGTGTGCAAGCTGCTTATATCAATTTATGAATTAAAGCAGGCATCGCGGAGCTGGAACATCTGTTTTGATGTAGTAGTCAAAGAGTTTGACTTCATCAAAAATGTAGAAGAACCCTGTATATATATAAAAAGGTAATAAAGAGTAAGGTCGTTTTCCTCATATTGTACGTGGATGACATACTCTTGATAGGAAATGATATTCCTCTGCTGCATTCGGTCAAACTCTTCTTATCACAAAAGTTCTCCATAAAAGACCTGGGCGATGCCTCCTATATCCTGGGGATAAAGATCTATAGGGATAGATCTAAAAGAACGTTGGGATTGTCCAAATCCAGGTACATAAACACCATACAAAAGAGATTTAGTATGGAAGCTTCCAAGTGAGGTAACTTACCTGCTTGCTTAGGAATCACTCTCTCCAAAGAGATGTCTTCCAAGGCTGATAAGGAGATGGCTCACATGAACATGATGTTGGATCTAGGTGCCCTCAAGGCAATTATTGTAGTTGCAGGAATGCAACTATTGAATTCATGAGGACCTATACCAAGAATAATCTTGCTTGAGATGATAGTATGTTATCTGGTTTGTATTTTTCATTCATAAGTATACGCTTTACTTGCTATAACGTATCACTGCTACATGATGATATTGAGTACCAGCATTATGATAAGAATCATACTAGTGTGGCCTGGATAGTCTATAAGTAAATCCTTAAAAGTCCCTAGTCGTAGGAGTATTGAGACCGGGCGTCGGCACTCCAGTTTAGACCAGTGTATATGTCACGCCCCGCTTCCCAGTGTACGGTAAGGAGATGTGACGAGGCCCGCTACATATTTACTCAGAAGTAAACACGCTAAGCGTAACTAAGCAATATAATGTAAATATACACAAGAAGACATGAAGTGTAAATGAACAACAACGTTTATTTCTTAAACATTTCTTTACAAGTACAACTGAAAATGTAAATACAGGAATGGAAAGTAATGCCTAAACAATGGCATGAACCAAATGAAAAGTAAGTACAAGTAAAGTCTAATGGCCGTGCTGCTCAGTGGTCTGCTCCAAGCGCTCCTGGCTGGTCTCAAACTCTTCAGAGTCAGGTCCTCCTGACAACATTCCAAAGAAAGAAGAGAAATAGGAATGTCGTCAGCGAACAATCGCTCGGTAAGTTCCAAAGAAAGAAAGAAATAGAATAGACAGGTGGGGGAATATAACTGTTATGATGTTTTATTGTTATGTTAACGCGGTTGTTTGTAGCTTGGTACAGAAGATGCCAGTGTATACGAGAGGAGTCCAACTTAAACTGTGGACTTTGGTAACCCATAGTACAAGGCTCCATCGATAAAATCACGGAACAACGGCATGGATATATAGTTACGTCTTTTAGTGAGCACCTCGTGCCACCTTGAACATGTTCCGTACCAGTCTACCCCTTTAAAACCCCGTAATGTTTTTTGTATTGTTGAAATGAATGGTTGTATACGATTTGTCGAAACCATGATATGATGTAAACGGAATGGATATAAATGGATAGTCATGTAATCAGAGTATATCCATGGTTCGGTTTAAGTCATGTTGATATAGATTGTATTCTGGCATTCATGGATTCATGTTGAAATGGAGTTATACTTGAATTGAATTCAAGATAGATTATTTTTAGATTTGACCGCGACTCGAACCTAGTCAGACTTCTAAACAGAATTGAAGTCCTGATTCATATTTTGGAGTTATCGATAACTGCTGCACATGGACGGCAGGATTTGTGTCTTTTTCCAAGACAATTACTGTATTGATAACACCGCTTTTAGGTTGTCTACCTTAGATAGGCAAGCACCCATATTCTCTGGCTCCCTGAGGCTCAAGAGAACTGGTCCCGCTTTAACCTATATTTACTAGGGTCCTTATTGTAAATTAATATAACTTGAGGGGTTTTTATGAAAAATAGTTTTGATATATTTTCAAAATACACCCCAAGTATTTAATTATCGTCTTTAGAGTTTTCATAATTGGAATTTTTTTTATACAGTGAAATATTCTAGTGGATATAACCTAGATTTCATTGTATATGGTATTTAGTGTAATATCGGAATTGTATTGATTTGTAATGGTAGTTTCATGAAATTTGTAATTCCTTTGATTTAGAAAACATGGAATATATATTGTATACTTAAAGTAGATATTTTTATTATATATATATATATATTTATAAAAAATAGAACTTATTTATTAAATAGAAATCATATTTTTCTTAAAAATTCCATTAAAAGTACCATCAAGATCGGATGCTCCGTGAGGAGGTCTGCATCTCGCTCTACTAGGCCCGAAGATGTGCGATAACCCGCACCATCCCGATCTAGGTTCCCCAAAATGGGTTGTAGAGACGTATTTGCAAGGAATTAAATTATACGCTTTAAAAGAAAACGGTTTTTGAATGTTTAGGGTATTTTATTCTAAACTCGTATTTTCCAACAAGCTAATGTTCCAAAAGTCATCATGCTATGTCAAAAATATGTGTTGTGATGAGGTAGGTTATTACGTCATGAGTTTTCTAAAGGTAATACGATCAAAATGAATAAGCAATGTAGTATGTAAATATGATGGTATTTTACCGTAAAATGGAATAGAAGTTGCAATATATATTATTTTGAATTGAAACTTGTTGTGAATGTTATTTTATGTTTGTTAAACAATATAAGAAGAGATGGTAATTTTTTGTTTTAAGAAAAATTTGAGTTTTTAAAGAAAAGAGAATCGGAAGTCGGAATAACTCCGCTTCCGACGAGTTTTGAAAAGTGAAAGTTTTAGACTAGAGATTGAGAAGGGGAGAGGGGACTTACATATTAGAATTAGAGAGAAGAGGTAGAGAGAGATTTTGGGATCGTCAGGGAGTCGTTTCGTCGCCGGATTCTTCCTGAAACGTCGTCGGAACTTCAACCTTTGCTAACTCCACTTGTACAACTTTAGACTTGGAAATTTTAGAGAGTTTTTGTGATAATTTTCATAATGAAGATGACTATGGTGTAGGGGGTATTTATAGGATAGAATTAGGGTTTAGGATATTAAAATTTAGAATTAAAATGTATTAAAATTTGATTTAATGCATTATTTTAATTCTCTGTTTATTTTCAATAAAAACAAACAGTACTGGGGTTAAGGGGGAGGCCAAGCGACTAGGATACAAAAAAATTGGCATTACCTACGGATTCCACCGGCGGCACCGGCCCCTTCCTCAATCTCGCCAGTCCAAATCTAAGGGTAGGGGCTTGGATCTCTGCTACGTGTCCCTGTCTGTTGGTATATAATTTCCCACATGTTTGTTTACTTTGTGACTTTTCATTTTACGTGCAGTGCACGTGCAAACTTTTGAGCTTCTAAAAGTTTAGAAGAAAAGTCAATAAAAAATATATGTGGCTGGGGGATTCAATCACAGGCTACGTCACAGCAGTACAAGGCTTTACTAATGAGCTATAAGTGCTTTCTTGCTGTTCAAAAGCAATTTAACTTTATAACTTGTGCTCAGGGTTAAGTGTTCCTCTCTGTAGTTTGAAAAATTTATACAAAAAGTTTAAGATTGTTACAGTATACGTGTCATGACCCTGTATGGGGCGATGGCTGACCCTATAGCCCTTGGTGTTTGACACCGATGATTGTATACAGGTGCTCCTTGGATGAGTTACACTGGACGGACTCGTCGAGAACTTCTAGATGGTATTATACCAATCGTCGGATAGCAGTTCTCTGGTGACATGAGTACATGATTGCCCCTAGACCAAAGATCGCCATAGTGTCTTATGTGTATTCCCACTGTACTTAGATTACTACCCTACCATGGATTTAAAGAGTCGTGCAAATAGGTTTTAGTTGGGTAAGTCCCGAAGCACATAGAGGCAGTGAGCGGTCGAGGGAATTCGTCTCTCCCGGTATAGAGAGTTGATATCGCACAATTGGCTGTGACCATAAGTACTTGGCCAAGGCAGACGAAATTTACTTATAAGTGTTATCAGTAATTTCTCATATAGACATGAGTTTGACGTCAGCATGACTTATCAGGTTATTGGGAGTCTAAAGGTTTCCACCTCCCAGACCTGGTATGCGACAGTCTTAGACGAAGAGACCAGACTATACGGTGAATGTCACTGATAGGATCTTACAGGGTACGGACGAATTTGCTTGTCGACTGGCTTTTTGTTCAATACCTAGGTAGCCGTTATGTATAGCTAGTGCCGCTAACGTGCTTGTAGGTTAACCCGGTAAGAGATTGATCTGAAAGTATTTCGGATCAATCAGATATAATCCTAACCTACTGCCGGCATATTGTCGAGTCTTTAGAGTCTCAAAAAAGGGTTTTTCCTGCTCTAGCGAAATGATGTAGTGCATGTTCGGCAATACTTGCGGGGTCCAATTAAACATGTGTATGTGATACCGCATGTATTAATCAGATGGTTAATAATAGCCGGTTTATGATTGAACCGGGTCATTGAATCAAGTATTGATTTAATGATATTATTTATATATGATGATGTACATATAAACTAGTATTAATGTGTTATTCTCACACTCTCTTTTTGCTACATGTTATGCTACATATCATGTGCATGGTACATATGATGGTCATGAGTATATATATATATATAATGTTATTATATATTTACTTATTTGTTTTCTTTTTTTTTATTTCTCTATGGACATGGCTAAGGGTGAGGTGTATGCTATGTGACATACACTCTCATCTTTTGTGTCATGTGTTATGATGAGAAAGAATATTATAGTGAAATGGCTAAGTAGTGTAGGAGCTCTAGCCATAACATTACTCCATATTCTCTCTCATCCAAAAATGGAGAAATGAAGGAGAAGAAAAGATAAAAGGGGAGAGAGCTTGAGAGTTCACAAAAACAAACTGCATCTCTTTCATTTTGATGCTTAGCACACACAAAATGAGAGTTGTTTCACTCTTGTTGAAGTTGGAGCTAGAGCCGGAGGCCTTCACATGGATCTTCTTTGATCAAGCCAATTAGGAACCAAGCGCGATCCGGAGCGCCTTGGAGCTTAGCCGGAATCCGGAATTCAACTGTTGGAGGAAATGAAGGCGCTTCAAAGGTTGTGCATTCCTGACTCCTACTCTTTAGTTTTTGCAAGCTAGTTGTGTCTATAGTAGTATTCTAGGGTTAGGGTGGCTAGTGTTTGCTCGGAATTTCCGTTTACGCTTCCGCAAATTTTCTAAAAACCGTCCAGCGAGCATGACCCACCTTACAATGGTATCAGAGCCACCATAGACCATAGCTTGAATCGGTATGATGTTATGGTGTCGGATCACAAAACTTGTCGTTTTCCAATTCCTAGTTTTAACCCTATGTTCGTTTTTTCAAAAGTGATTAAAATTTTTTTAAACAGTTGCAGAGTATTGCTTATGTTCATAAAAGTTTAGTGTTGAAACCTGGGGTCATTCTACCCTACAAAAACCACCAGTTTTTGTGGAAATCCCGCCATGGGCGGTTTTGTTTGGGGGTCATGCTCCCAGATTTCAACAGAGGCTTAAACACTTGGAAATTGGATTTTTAGTATTGTTTGTTTTCCTCCAGATTTGAGATTTGATCTCTTTTGGTTTTTTGGGATGTTCGGTAAGTTCTGTGATCCTGTTCATTTGCTTCGTCAACTTGCTGAGCGTTTTCTTCTCCTCTCTAGGTACCCTGTTCATTTGCTTCGTCAACTTGTCGAGCGTTTTTGAGAGAGGAGAAAAGATTTGCATATGATATTTATTGATTTAGAAAAAGCGTACGACAAGGTACGTAGAGAGGTATTATGGGGGACAATGATTAAGAAGGGTGTCCCTGTCAAGTATATTTATATAATCAAGGATATGTACGATGCAGTAGCGGCAAATGTCAGAACCTGCAGCGGCTTAACGAGTGATTTTCCGATTACAATTGTTTTACATCAAGGATCTGCATTAAGTCCATTCCTGTTTACCATCGTGATGGATGAACTTACTAGAACTATCCAAGATGAGGTACCTTGGTGTATGCTATTCGCTGATGATATTGTTCTAGTAAATGAGACGAAAGCATGGGTTAATGCTAAATTAGAATTATGGAGGCAAACATTGGAATCTCGGGGATTCAGATTGAGCAGGTCCAAGACAACATATATGCATTGCAAATTTAGTAACCAGAGAAGTCAAAACCATATTGGTATAACATTGGAAGGGCAAGAGATATCACCGAGCGACCAGTTTAGATATCTAGGTTCCATCATCCAAAAGAATGGGGAGATCGATAGTGATGTTAATCAAAGGATCCAAGCTGGTTGGTTGAAATGGAGGAGTGCAACAGGAATTTTGTGTGATCGTAACATTCCGTTAAAATTGAAAGGGAAGTTTTATCGGAGCGCTATTCGGCTTGCCTTATTATATGGTAAAGAATGCTGGGCTCCTAAGAAGCATCAGACATAGAAGATGCACGTAGCGGAGATGCGCATGCTTCGTTGGAAGTGCGGTAACATTAGAAAAGATAAGGTGCGAAATGAGGATATTCGTGCAAAAGTTGGTGTAGCATCTGTGGAGGAGAAGGTGCGAGAAAACCGGCTAAGATGGTTTGGTCATGTGCGACGCAGACCTATGGAAGCACCGGTTTGACGAATAGATACTCTCGATCTGGGCAATGGTAAAAAGGCAAAAGGGAGACCGAAGAAAACATGGATGGAGGTGATACGAAATGATATGGTTGCCAAAGGACTCGATGAAAGTATATTGTTTGATAGGAGTGAGTGGAGGCGGAGGATTCATGTGCTGGACCCGGCGTAATTCTCATGTTGGTTCATGTAGCCTACCCCATATGCTTGGGATATAAGGCTCAGTCGTTGTTGTTGGTAAGTTCTGTGATCGAAACTGTAGTGTCGTTTTTCCACATTTAGTTATCTGTGATGTTGTATATCTGCTATCGGCTATATGTCAATTATACGACATTCCCACAGTATTTATTTGCGATGATTATATTGTTATATGATATTTTGTTTGGAATAGTTCGGATTGTCGTGAAATGAATAGCCCTATGAGTCCAGTATTGCGATGTAATTTGTTTCATATCAATCATGTTGTAAACAAATGTACATTTATTTATTCGAAGTGAGCGGTCGATATGTGGCCGTCGCTACCGCTTTTTGTATTATTATTTGTCGTGGCTCGATCAGGTTGCGATCGATATCACCGTTGTATTAATACATGTTATAGGATTACCCCACGGAGAAGCGCACTAGTAGCCAGGTTCTAAATTGTAGCGGGTGGCCATCTTAAGGAGTTGAGACCGGGTCACTCGATTCTAGGATTGGCAGGCTGCTTTCCGCGCTTGTAGGGGGTTAGGATAGACCCGCGGAGGACTTCTCGAGTTATCAGATTCGAGAAAATGCTGGGTGGCCCTGTCATGGTTGTTCCCCTAATAATTAAATATAATAAAAAGAGCTAAGTTCTGTTAAATTCTAATAAGGTAGCGCCTCACGTGCTTCCCACGAGAGCGCCAGCGCCAACCTCTTATAGGATTAAATTTTATGGTGGCGCCGCACGTGAAGTTCACGTGGGAGATAATGTGCAAAGCACATGAGCGCCTATCATATATAAGAATTAAATTCTTGAATGTCTCCCACGTGCACAACACATGAATGCCGGCGCCGAAATTAAAAGCAGGTAAAATTAAATTCTATATGGGGGATATTTTCTTAAAATATAGGATATTCTCTGTTAAACAGAGCCATTGGATCCAATGGTGATGATAAATCATCTGTAACGACCTTTTTATTGTACAAAAAATATTTCAAGTTAATGTACAGAATGGAGTTTGCAAGCCTGAGTATACTTTAAATGTTGTTTTTATTTAAGAACAACAAGAAATCACTTTTAGCTCATTGGTAAAGCCTTGCATTGCTGTGACATGGCCCATGTGTTTGAATCCCATCAGCTATAGATATTTTCTACTGATTTTTCTTTTAAACTTTTTGGAAACCCAAAAGTTTACACGTGCAATACACGTAAAAATGAAAAGACAGAAAAAATAAACTTGTGTAAAATGTTGTATGAACAGAGTAGGACACATGGCACCAATCCAACGGCTTACCTCCACCAGGTGGCCGGCGAGATGCCCCATAGGGTCGGCACCGCCGGGCCCCCGTAGGGAAAAATGCCCGTGTACCCCTTGGACTACCCTGCTACCCTGTTCTGTTTATTTTTCCTGCAATTATCCAGAGAATTAAAATTTAGCTTTAAATCCAATTTTTAATTATTTTTAATTCTTTCTTCAATTCTAAAACCCTAATTTTACACTATAAATATAATCCCATACCCTAGCCGTATTCATTCTGAAATCTATTGCCAAAATTATCAAAAAATTTCTAAGTCTAAGAAGAGTACAAGTGGAGTTGTCCTAGGTCAAATTCCGGCGAGGATTCGAGATGTTTCCGGCGACCCCGCGACACCACGAAGGCTACTACCCTCATCCTCTCCCTTCCCTCTCTTCTTTAAACTTGTAAGTCCTATCTCCCATCTTTTCTTTCTACCATAGAATTCTTCTTTTCAAAACTTGTCGGTAAGTAGAGTTATACCGACATTCGATTCTATAAACTTTAAAATTACAATTTCTTCTTAAGAATTACTTGTACTCATGTATATACCTTACTTGAAATCTTTTAACTAATGTTTAGAAACCAATTTTATTCTAAAACTCCATGTTAAATAACTTTAATTAAGTTTTTACGTTTTAATACCATGAAGTATACATACGACATCTTTTAATTATTTTGCTTAGCATACCTTTAGAAAACCCTATGAGGTAATGACCTACCTATCACATACACACATCTTGACATGGCATGATTCTCTTGAACAATATTTTTGTGGCAAAATACGACTTTTCATCAAAATACCTTAAACTATTAAAAACCCGGATTTCTTTAAAGTGTGTTACTTAATTCTTTGGGATTATACCTCTACAACCCATTTTGGGGAACCCGGTTTGGATGGTGCAGATTATCGCACATCCTCGGGGCTAGTAGGGCGAGATGCAGACTTCCTCACGGAGCATACGATCTCGATGGAATTTTAATACAATTTTTAAGAAAAAAGAGAATTTCTATTTAATAATAAAATTTTATTTTTAATAATTATGTAAATATTATCAAGCCACATATTTTTAAGATATTATTAAATTCCATGTTTTCTAAACAAAATAAAAGAATTACAAGTTTCATGAAAATACCATCAAGAATCAATACAAGTCAAACTTTACACTAAAATACCTTGAACTATTCAAGTTTCACCAATATACTTCATTCTTTAAAAATTTACATCCATGAAAAACCTAAATAACATAAATAAATACTTGAGATTTATTTTGAAAGTATACTAAAAATATTTTTCATAAAATCTCCTCAAGTTATATTAAATTACAATAAGCACCCTAATAAATATAGGTTTAAGCGGGACCAATTCTCTTGAGCCTTAGGGAGCCGGAGAAAGTGGGTGCTTGCCTATTTAAGGTAGAAAAATAAAACGGGGTTATCAATGGTAATTATCTTGGAAAAAGGCACAAATCTCGCCTTCCATGTGCAACAGTTACCGATAATTTCCAAACCTAATCAGGATCCAATTCTGTTTAAAGTGTCTGACTTAAGTCTGAGTCCAAGTATTAATCTGAATCCAATTAAAACATGAATCTAAGTCAACATAAATCTAAACATGAATACGTGAACATGAATACCAGAACAATGTCAAACATGCAACATAACTTGACTTGACCGAACCATGGTTATATCTTGAACTTGACTACATGACTTCTGTTTACATCCTGAATCAGTTTACATAAACAACTTATACCATGGTCTTGGCAATTCTGATAACTACAAATTAATACAATCAATTCAATATACACTACGGGGTTTTAACATGGTAGATTAGTACGGAATGTGTTAAAAGTGGCACGATGATGGTCACTAAAAGACACCTACATGAACATCATGTGCCGTTGTCCCGTGGGTTTTGACGGGGCCTTGTACTTACATGTTACCTTAATCCACGGAGCAAGTTGGACTCCTCTCGTATACACTGATGCATTATGTACCAAGCTACAAACAACTACGTTAGCATAACAAACACATACTTTACCTATTCTATTCTCATTACCTATCTATTACATTTTATCTTTTGGGACTTACCGAGCGCTAGTTCGCTAACAACATTCCTATCCTTTCTTTCTTTGGAATGTTGTCAGGAGGACCCGACTCTCTGGAGATCGAGCCCAGCCAGGACGACTTTGAGCAGTTTACAGAGGTGATAGACTTTTAGGCCTTACTTGTACTATTACTTTTCAGTTCATATGCCATTGTTTAGGCATCACTTTCTATCATTATACTTTACTTTTCAGTTGTATGTAAAGAATGATTATCAATAAAAAGTTGTTTTTTATTACATCTCTTGTCATTCTTATGCTTTATATTTATATTGCTTATTTACGCTTAACGTGTTTACTTCTGAGTAAATACATCGTTGCCCGCCACGTCTCCTTCCTTGTACACTAGGAAGCAAGGCGTGACAGATTTTGTTGGTGGCTCATACAGGTCAGTTCTGCATGAAAACCTAAGCAATATATCACAAGATTTATAAGAATCGGCAACTATACATTCTTTACATTTTAATTCCTTGAATCTATCCTAACTCTACTTTTTCTCTCAAGGTTATGGATTCTCCCAACAACACGAGTACGAACGTGAATGGAAACACTCCACCTCCTCTACCACCACCACCTACCATAGCAGCTCCTATCAATGAGCAGACGGTATTGCTTGAGGCAATCAAGAGCCTCTTAGAGGGACAGCAGCAGCAGACTGCTATCCTATTGCACCGCCCAGAATCTGAGGCACCTGAAGTGAAGCAATTCTGGGCACTGCATCTGAAGCACTTCTCTGGGAAAGAGAGCCCCCTGGAGGCAGAGGAATGGGCTCAGTCTATTGAAGATGACCTGGCAGCAACACAAGTGCCAGAGATTGCTTGGGTGAGAGTTATGAAGCTGCATCTCACAGATAACGCCAGAGTATGGTGGAAGGCTGAAAAAATCCGACTCACCCAGCCGATTGAATGGAAGACATTTCGTGACATGTTCGACGCGAAATATTTTCCCAAGACTGCCCATTTTGACATGGAGCAGCAATTCATCCACCTGCAATAAGGTTCAATATGGAACAAATCAGTGGACGAATACGATTCTGAGTTCACCATGCTTAGCAGGTAAGATATGTCTCAATATTCAATTTCTTAATATCATATATTACACCGCTAACAAAAGGTCATAACAGGTTCGTGGCACATCTCATCCTGACTGCTGAGATTCGGGCAAGAAGATTTCAGCAAGGATTGGACCCGGAGATCCAAGATGCATTAGCTACAGGGGATTTCCCAACCCATGATCTTGCGCTAAAGGCTGGTCGAACATATGAGGCAATTGTAAAGAAGAAGGGCAGACCTCAGTCTGCTGGTGTGAAGCTCCCTGCTACTCAGATAGCGAGAGGAGCCTCTTCTAGGCCACCATTTGTATCCAGGAAACCGAGAGTAACTTTTAACTAGCTCCGTTCAGACTCTTGCTTCTACTGCATGAGGAATGGACACCTGGCAAAAGACTACAGGCGTGCTAACTGCCTATGCTTAGTTTTTAGCGCATCCACTCATGCCGTTGAAGATTGTCCCCATCTTCTCATCCCAGCTCCTACACCCCGACCAGCACTCACCTTTCCGCAGCGGCCAGCTATCCAGGCTCCTGCACCTCGTCTTGCTCTGCCAGTTCCACCTCCACATGGACTGTCGGGACCCGGTTCTTGCTCACGGAGCAAAGTGCCACACGGAACAAAGTGCCATGCTAAGTGTCGTGTTAAGTGGGCGGGGGCCACCTCTTGAATCCGTGGGGGCCACCTCTTGAGTCCGTGGGACCCACTGTAGAACAATGGGGATCTTCGGAATACATTCCAAAAGGGGGCAGATCTGTACTATAAATGGAATGATACCACTCTTCAATACAGAGGCGCCTTTTAAGTGAACTGGCACTACAGGAGCTTGAGAACTCCGTAGTTAAGCGTGCTCGGGCCAGGGAAGTTCTGGGATGGGTGACCTCCTGGGAAGTGGCCCCTGGTCGGGTCCGGTTCGCCCCGAAGGACAAAACCGTGCGGCTTCGGCCAGAGCGGACAATACTCTCTGTATTGGGGGTGGGGCGTGACAGAATGGTATCAGAGCCTGTGTTTAGTATCAAGGGATAACATTAACTATACTGTATTACGTTATTCTTGTTTCACTACTCTTGATTTTCATCCTTGAATCTGATCCTATCCTTTTGAATCTTCTAGTGATGTGACGTCCTCGAATGACCCCTCCTCGGACTCCAGCTCTCAGGACCACACGGAAAGAATACTTAGTGCACTGACCACTCTCGCGGAAGCTCAGGAGAGGAAGACAGATTTACTCACTGAGGGACTCAGGGCGATTACCGCCGCAGGAGGACCCTCCGGACTCATTACCGCCCCCGAGGGCGCTACTCCACCAGCTTATCAGGCTAGGGCTGGTACCGTATCAGACTTCCGACGGTTACACCCAGCTGCATTCATAGGGCTAGCTGAACCCCTTGAGGCTGAGCAATGGCTGGTGAACATGGAGAATTTATTGACAGCCGCCAGGGTTCCAGAGGAAGACAGAGTGGACGTGATAAAGATTCAATTAGAAGACGAAGCCCGTATATGGTGGTCGGTGGAAGAAAGCAGACTTGACGAGCCGATTGAATGGAGCAAGTTTAAGGAGTGCTTCCTAGATCATTATTTTCCTTCCACAGCCAAGGCAGAAATGGAGGAAAGGTTTATTCTTTTGAAGCAGAATGGACGCCCAGTGGACGTATATGCGGCAGAGTTCAACCGTCTGAGCCGCTTTGCTCTATACATGGTCAAATCAAAGGCCACCAGGGCCAGACGCTTCCTTCAGGGGTTAGATTTCGAGTTGCAGCAGTTGATTGCATCGTTAGATTTGCAGAATTTCACACAAGTACTCAACGCGGCGAGAGTTCAGGAGCAATTGACTAACAAGTTCATGAGACCCCCGGTCATTCCAGCACGTACCCATGCGCCTTCTCGAGGAGCCATACCGGTTCGCAGAGCAGGAACGCCACAAATGAAGCGCCCGTTCGTACCACAGCATCGCCCCCAGAGACATGGAGTAGTTTGCGGCTATTGCGGTAGAGGTGGGCATACCCAGAAAGACTGTCGCCGTGCCAAGGGACAGTGCTTGATTTGCGGGTCCAGTCAGCACAAGATTAACAGTTGCCCTGAGCGAGTAGAGATACAGGGGGGTTCTGGACCGCCACAGCAGAGGCCGCACGAGCAGGAAAACCATTTACAGGTCGCGGTCAGGGACGGGCTTTCACCTTGACCGCCGAGCAGGCAGAGGCGTCAGGAGACGTGGTTACAGGTACTCTACTCGTACATTCCTTGCCAGCTAGAGTACTATTTGATTCGGGAGCATTGCATTGTTTCTTGTCTGAGCATTTCACTGATACACACTCAATACCACGTGAACCACTAACCAAGGGATGGGAAATTTATACGGGTAATGGCATCATAATATCTAGTCGAGAATGTAGATTATGCCCGGTTGTAGTGTGTGGCAGGGAATTCTATGCGAATTTCCTTCTGATTGGGACAGGCAGTTACGACGAAATTCTCGGGATGGATTGGATGAGCACTTTCCATGCAGTTATCGATTGTCGTGCAAGGAAGGTGATCTTCCACATCCCCAATCACCCGGAGTTTATTTTCGAGGGCGGAAGTGAATCTTTGGAGCCAGCTAAGTATAGAGCCAAGCCCAAGGAACTGACAGCTATGGAAATTGATAAGAGCCCAGTCCCAGAAATTGTTCGGGACTTTCTGGACGTATTTCCTGAAGATCTACCAGGTCTACCACCTCCTCGAATCTTGGAGTTCTCAATCGATTTGACTCCAGGTACAGCCCCAGTATCCAGAGCCCCATACAGAATGGCACCAGTTGAGTTGGCGGAATTGAAGAAGCAGGTTGATGAACTATTGGAGAAGGGATTTATTCGGCCAAGCGCTTCACCGTGGGGTGCACCAGTCCTGTTAGTAAAGCAGAAGGATGGATCGCTGCGAATGTGTAGAGATTATCGGGAGCTGAACAAGGTCACAATAAAGAACAAGTACCCAATCCCACGCATTGACGACCTATTTGTAAGTCTACGCTAGCGCCCCGGCCGTCTACAGACGCCAAATGTGGAACAAAAACTTTTTAACTGGCGCTATCGTATACTTTAACCCGGATCTGCCATTATTGCTAAACTAACAAACTGTAAAGAGTGTAGAAAGGTTATACCGAACGATCCGAGTCCTTCGTTCTTTAACCATCATCCCACGCTCCGTTGCGGCTGCTCCGATCTCTTCGATCTCCGATCTGCTCGTCCAGGTGGCACCACGTCAACGATTCTTTAAACGGGCTCCCGCCTCTGACTTGAGGCAACTCGGTCGTCAAGTTTGCTAAAAGAGATGACCAAGAATGATATAGAGAATGAGTAGATGACTTTGTCTCACTTCGTCCAAGTCCGTGGACGATCGGTTAATGAAGTTGCCGTGGGAATCGGGCGATGGAATGAAATGAGCTGTGAAATTCCATACACCCCAAAATCTATCATATCTTTTGTAACCAAATGAAAACTTCAAGTGAGAGTGAGGAGGAGGAGAGGGGGCCGGCCACTTATATGGAGGAGGAGGGTGAGTGTAGGAGCAATCAAGGAGGTGACCATAAACAAGAAGCTTATCCTCACAAAAATATCAAGAACAAATATCTTAAGGAAAACAAGAATCATTAAAGTCAAAGCATGAGTCATAATCCTTGTCACCACTTTCTAGAAACTTCTAGAACCTTCTAGAAGCATGACTCACCCTCATCCAAGAAAAGATAAATCCGTCTTTAACCGAATGTTAAAAGACGGCTGATAGAAAACAGGAAACTGGCAACTTCCAAAAGTGATCCTGAAACGACTTTCAGGATAACCTCGTAACTGTATAAATATACCCGCATTTGTATTACGACCGAATACAAATGCAACTAAGACAAAGATATTATACCTACTCAATATAATACTCGGATCCGGCTTAAATCAAAGCCGACCAGTATCAGCTGCCCGAAAAATAACACGTGCGTAAACGCACGTGCATTTTCCGAACCCTGCCATAAAACCATACGGCCTCTACAACGTTTCGCCCGAACTTGGGAAACTGTCTGTGGGGGACTCTAATGACTCGTCAGTACCCTGGCAGTGGGTTTAACCATAAACCGTCAGCGGCACTAGCTATGTGTAACGGCTGCCCATGGACTGACCTCAAGGGAGGCCGATGAGCGAACTCATCCGGAAACCCTACTGAGCCTAACAGTGACAATGTATATATAGTCCGGTCCGTTCGTCTATGAGTATCGCATATCTGCCTAGGGGGCTAGTAACGTCAGACCCCCAATAGCAGTATAAGTCGTGTCGGAGTGTAGCCCAATAACACCCTGAGATACTACTGGAGTACCTACCAGTAAATCTCCTGCCATGGCCATTGACTTTGTGTAATGGCTCTCCTAGACACAGCACGACCTCGCCCCCAATACCGGGAGAGACGAATCCCCTGCCGATCCGCTCACGTGCCTCCATATGGCTCGGGACTGTACCTAAAAGCTACCTGTTTGCACGACTCCTTTGAGCCGTGGTAGGGTAGAAATCAAAGCACAGTGGGAACTCACACGAGACAAATGACGACCTTAGATCGATGAACTAACCTGTACACATGTCACCAGGGAACTGCTATCTGACGATAGATATAATACTACTAGCAGATTCCCGGCGAGTCCTGTCCGGTGTACTCATAACCCAATGAGCACCTGTATATATCTTAGGTGATCCAATTGACACCAGTGGCTTGTGAGACCAGCCACCGCCCCTCGTCGGGGTCTCGACTGTACACACTAGTCTACTCCGGAGTATCGATGCCCTGTCTCGAAACTCCCACGACTAGGGACCACAATTAAGGATATGCATATAAACTACCCAACTCTCACTTATATGATCGCCATCATATTGTTGGTAGTAAAGCAAGATCCTAAGGGCTCTATCAAAGTGTAACATGTAATCAGTCACCTGAACATGTACACGACTGATAAAGGCAAACCAGATAGCATACTATCATCTTGAGTAAGACTGTCCTACCGGTATAGGTCCTCCGCAATCATTGCAATCACGTACCTGTGATCCAATAATTGACTATGAGGGCACTATCTCCAACAATCTCCCATTTGCACTCAAGGCTAATTATTGCGATGTCGACTACTCACAGCCCGTGTGAAACCGAACATCCAACTCCTCTACTAATCAGTTTCATAAAGCCCGTTTGTAAAACTATTGTGTTCGAGAAATAACCTCAGTGAGTGGATCCGCCTAGATGTTTCTTTCTATATCTCTCTAAATCTCAAGTTCGCGGAGAAAGCCATCTCCCGAATCGAGGAATACCTGTCTTAGGATATGTCTGGATATCTGATGGAACCTAGTTCATAAATGAACTCCAAATCCAAACTTCTTAGACTATATCGATCACTGAACCTAATCAGTATCCGGCACCATGCCACCTACAGTATCCTCTTGGACCACCTGTCCATAATACTGTCCCTCTTCGTCAGAGGGAAAAACTATAACTCTGACAATCTCTCTGTCAACCATGTCACCTTTGAAGCCTGGAATGATAATCGTCTCCCGAAGGAGGCTGCCGTCATCAAATCCGTAGAACATGTACTTATGTTCTAAAACTGCTTCTTTATGTTTCTCCAGGATTGGATTAATACAAACTTATTGCATCTAGTACAAAAACAACATCTGGTGTGGTACTTGACATCTCATGATTGACTCAGTTGCCTAAGCAAGTGATCTGTCAATCATGCACATCCCTCTCCCCTTTAGTCTATACGACACTTTTAGAGAGGGTGACTCCATCACCTGCAGGTACACCACCATGCTAGGAGTCAACTATTCTAAAAACCATTAGAATATCTGTCAAAGTACCCACATTGGGAAACTACCCAAATCCAGATCTAAAACCATAGATCTAGAAACCAGAATGTCAAATATTATATCCATATCCTGTCTGGAGAAACAACTGTGTGACGACCACAGTACAACCGATCGTGGTATAGGAATTTTACTTCCTACTCTGTGTATGTTATCCAAATACCATGACATCACACCCTACTACCTTTTTAACAGATCCATCCCCTATTCTGATGAAGTCAAACCTATGACTGTCACATCAAAATTAGATGATCTATCTCCGCTATAACTGCTTAAGTCTATAAATAGACATAAGCTACTTGCCCACTATGCTTCTGCTGCTCCTACTGACTATGACAACCCTCCTACCGGGTCTCATACCCTGGAACAACAGTAGTGTCAAGTCTGGGTAGATAAGAACCTCTCCGTCACCGTCCTTGAGCCTACCGAAGTACCTCTCGGGTGTCTGAGGTTACCCACCATATCTGCGGAGTGGCTATTGGAATGTCAAACCCGATTGAATATATAGGTCCTATTAAATTTTCCGTAATCGTTCGCGGTTCTGGAATCACTTCCAGTTCTACCATACTCCCTCTACCGTTTTCTGAAAAAGATCCATTTTTACTAAAACAGTGGCGAGTCTAGAACAATATCACTATTGATCTTCCAAATGGTAGAATATCAACCCTCATCATAGCCAGGGTCAACCCACAAACAGCCATTACAGAAACGTGCCCTGAGTTATCCAGAGTCTGGTTTTAAGCATAAGCTGGACAACTCCCCGTACCTTAATATCTTTTAAGGTACGATCCATTCTATATCCAATACAGAAACTTTGGCACTTATTTAATTGGAACCAGATTCAAATTATGCAGCTGTCTCCAGTGCATATCAACTTAATGGAAAAAGGCTAATCAACATTACTCAACTTAGGAATCCATCCAATTATGAGTAACCTGAAAGAGAAACAAGTTTCTCAAAACCATTACTATCATCTGAATACCAATCACAAGAATCTACATCTTCGATCTCTTTGAAGAATCCCGATACTTGTGACACCTGGTTCTCTACTTTATTCTTATACCCACAACTTCTCAAAACTTAGACCTTGTATTTCTACGAAACACTTGTCTAAAAACTAGAGAAGTTATAAGTAAACAGAACATAGTACGAGGACCTACACCTTTGTCCTGAAGGACACTGGACAACATGCAATACTCTGTATAAGTCCGCTGAGTTGAACAACTCAAAACCTTTGCGTCGTAGGTTGAAAACTGTACCCTGGCGATTTCCTCAAATATCACCAATTACAACGAATTCCGATATAATGAGGATGATCACCTAATTCCCAATAACTTACTCCCACTCATCATCTGTAAAACCATACAGATATGAGAATGAAACCTGGTAAATACATACCCTTGGAGTAAGTATCCAATCGGGAAAACAGTTTTCCTTTAACAATGCACTGAAACATGAAAATGTTTCGTAGGGGTATCCTGGTATTCATAGTAATGCCTCTTCCATAATCCAATTCATGACTTCAACCGTATATTTTATTGCCGTCTCTCCAAATCCCTTTATTTATCTTTAGTCGTTACCTTCTGTACACCATCGTTAGGCTAAATGGTTTTCTTCCTTCCCTACCGTTCGGCACCAGCCTATGGTTTGGAAGAAGACTATCCAGTAAGCATAATAGGTGTACCCTCCTAAACCAAGGAGTACTCGTATCTTGAGAGAAGGTGATGATAAAAGACAACTAAATAATACCTTATTCCTTTAAAGGTGAAATAGGAGTGGCGATGAAGTACGCGGTTTTGGTCGTGAATGATATCAGTCGCAATTTACTTTGCCCTCTTTCTAATCCCTTTATTTTGTCTTTACATATTACCTTCTGCACACCCTACTTAGGCTAATTGGTTTTCTTCATTCCCTACCTTTCGGCACCAGCCTATGGTTTGGAATAAGACTATCCAATAAGCGTAATAGGTGTACTCTCCTAAACCAAGGAGCCCTCGCAACCTGAGAGAAGGTGATAATTAAAGACAACTGAATAAACCAATTCTATTTCTCCTGAACCTGGATCCATCCTCGAAGAAGTCCCTTCGAGTTCGTATATAACCATACGATGGATCTATCCAATGGAAGTGGATGTCCGTAGTAATACGGGTGTTCTGAGAAATTCAAAGGGTAGAAGAAGGAGTGGCAATGACTTATGCAACATAGACAATCCAAAAGCCAGTATTTTAAGAAGGTTCGGTCAACCTGGTCACTGAGTCATAGTCTAGGGTCGGTCAAAGGTCGCTGCCAAAGAGAGAGAGAAAAGAAACACTCTGCGTGCACTCTAACCTAGATCAGAATAGTTATCACTTTATCTAATCCGGAAACCTCCTACTGTCCTGTCAAATTCTCCTCCAAACCTGAAAGAAGAATCAATCGGGATCACCCGAAGAGTAAACCAACTCATCAGTGGAAATCGGGATCCAACTTTCATCGCATGATAACGTGACGGAATCCACTCGCGTTATCACACTCCAGAAGGTATGCTCATGCCTGGTAAGTTTCAGTTTCTTTAGAAACTCCCGATATGATTTTTACCCCATGTTCTTATGACCTTGGCGAAAGTCAACAAATCATAAGTCACATGTCAAGTTCTGCCCGTCATTATCTTGTTAATTTGAACCCACCCGTACATACCCTTGACGAAAGCCAACAAGGTAATACGACTGTCCTAAACCAACACATCTCTCTATGCAACAAATGAATACCCCAACAACTACCAAACACTATGCCTTGACGAAAGCCAACAAACATAGCTTGAATATTACTGACCATCCATAAGAAATGACGGAGGGCTACGGCTGGTTTTTGGCGAAAAACCTTTAACGTAATGAACTTGATCTCGTTGAAGGAACCTGATAGCTTTTTATAAATATAGTGGCGAAAACCTTTGCTAAAGAGGTCACTCTCGGTGAAGGGATCTCGGCTCTTTCCTCGTGGAATGAGGTGCAGGATATTCCACTGAATACCGCTATGCAAAGCAACATGTAATCGACTATAGTGAAGTTATTACCCTGACGCAAACTTCTGCCCAAGGGGTCAGTCCCGGTGAAGGGATATCAGCCCATGCCCTGTCGAATGAGGTGCAGGATATTCCACTGAATACCGCTATGCAAAACAAAAGGAAACTTCTTTGCAATAACACTTTTTAAATTTGTTCCAACAACATCCAAACATGTTTGTTTTACTTTGCATTGATCAGAATCAACGCAGTCCCATCAATCGATCACACCAGAAAAGAACGAAAATAAAATGTACGTATATGCCATCCGCATTCGTCACTGGGTCCCGTCATCACCCGTTAGGTTACTTAACTAACGACAGAGCAGGGACTGGACTAGCGCGGGTGTAAAACATATACAACATCTTATAGTATATAAACCAATATACAATAATCGCTCCAGGCGTGATAATATGCAACATTACAGAAAAGTAATAAGCATCACAGAACAATACAGATAATCTGGGATCCCCGAGTTTCACAGAGCCGCTGCTGAAACTCGACGTTCCCCTGTCGTGTGGATAGCCTGTGCAATGAAACCTAGACCCCTACGGGTGCGGCAAGTTACCCGCCAAAACCTGAAGCGAGGCAGCCCCCTACAACAAAGTGAATGGACCACCCAGCACTTCACGGAATCCGGTAATCTTGGGCACCCCTCCTTGGGTCAACCTGTACCCCCTACGAGTGCGGCGAATAGTCTGCCAATTTTAGAGTGGGGCCCCTCTGCCTCTCAAAGACATGAGATGCGGACCCGTTGCCCCTCAGAACCCGGCTATCCGTGCACTCCGTCGCGGGGTAAAACCTAGTACAGTAATGAAAAATAGTACAACAGGTACATCGACCGCTACCTGGTCGTGCCCCAAAAGAATATTATACAACAGGCAGTGACGGCAGTCCACAAGTTGGACGCTCGCCCCGCAATATCAAATGTACAAATAAACTCAAACTGCACTATTATTGCACACTGCTATCCACCACGACAAATCCGCAACATCACAGCACAACACAGAACATCAACGCGAATGTTACGTTCGCAAACCCGTCTAAAAGAACTATAGCAATCAGACGCGGTTTACCGATCAAATGACATTCCCGGTCGGAGATATAATGTAAGCACTGTAAACTAACGTGTTTAAATTTCGATCGACAAAATATCATAAAGTGGGCCCCACGCAAATCTGCTGAACAGTGATAAAATCTGGGCCCAAAAGATATATACCAAAAATCCCAATTTCCAACATAGAATCCACTGTAGAAAATTGGCTAAGTGATGTCACTTTCCTGCGGCGGATCCGCGGCCAAACCCATGCTTGGGCCGCGGATCCGCGGCGGAACAGTCGAATCACTTGGTCGAATTTCTCCAGTATTCCTCAAAAACCCTGCTTGATTTTCTTGTATATGTGGAATATTTTTAGGACACCATTTAAAAACGACAGAAACTGTGAAAATTGGATTTTGCAGTTTTTGATTTCCGGTTCGATCGATGTTTTAAACGCATTAGCACAAGTTAGTATAGCAAAATGGTGAGGCTCTGATACCACTGTAAGTCTACGCTAGCGCCCCGGCCGTCTACAGATGCCAAATGCGAAACAAAAACTTTTTAACTGGCGCTATCGTATACTTTAACCCGGATCTGCCATTATTGCTAAACTAACAAACTGTAAAGAGTGTAGAAAGGTTATACCGAACGATCCGAGTCCTTCATTCTTTAACCATCATCCCACGCTCCGTTGCGGCTGCTCCGATCTCTTCGATCTCCGATCTGCTCGTCCAGGTGGCACCACGTCAACGATTCTTTAAACGGGCTCCCGCCTCTGACTTGAGGCAACTCAGTCGTCAAGTTTGCTAAAAGAGATGACCAAAAATGTTGTAGAGAATGAGTAGATGACTTTGTCTCACTTCGTCCAAGTCCGTGGACGATCGGTTAATGAAGTTGCCGTGGGAATCGGGCGATGGAATGAAATGAGCTGTGAAATTCCATACACCCCAAAATCTATCATATCTTTTGTAACCAAATGAAAACTTCAAGTGAGAGTGAGGAGGAGGAGAGGGGGCCGACCACTTATATGGAGGAGGAGGGTGAATGTAGGAGCAATCAAGGAGGTGACCATAAACAAGAAGCTTATCCTCACAAAAATATCAAGAACAAACATCTTAAGGAAAACAAGAATCATTAAAGTCAAAGCATGAGTCATAATCCTTGTCACCACTTTCTAGAAACTTCTAGAACCTTCTAAAAGCATGACTCACCCTCATCCAAGAAAAGATAAATCCGTCTTTAACCGAATGTTAAAAGACGGCTGATAGAAAACTGGAAACTGGCAACTTCCAAAAGTGATCCTGAAACGACTTTCAGGATAACCCCGTAACTGTATAAATATAGCCGCATTTGTATTACGACCGAATACAAATGCAACTGAGACAAAGATATTATACCTACTCAATATAATACTCGGATCCGGCTTAAACCAAAGCCGACCAGTATCAGCTGCCCGAAAAATAACACGTGCGTAAACGCACGTGCATTTTCCGAACCCTGCCATAAAACCATACAGCCTCTACAACGTTTCGCCCGAACTTGGGAAACTGTCTGTGGGGGACTCTAATGACTCGTCCGTACCCTGGCAGTGGGTTTAACCACAAACCGTCAGCGACAGTAGCTATGCATAACGGCTGCCCATGGACTGACCTCAAGGG
Source organism: Agapanthus africanus (assembly GCA_030015575.1). Taxonomy (NCBI): domain Eukaryota; kingdom Viridiplantae; phylum Streptophyta; class Magnoliopsida; order Asparagales; family Amaryllidaceae; genus Agapanthus; species Agapanthus africanus. Next base: position 548,176,008 of record JASDDO010000022.1, read on the forward strand.
AGGCCGATGAGCGAACTCATTCGGAAACCCTACTGAGCCTAACAGTGACAATGTATATACAGTCCGGTCCATTCGTCTATGAGTATCGCATATCTGCCTAGGGGGCTAGTAACGTCAGACCCCCAATAGCAGTATAAGTCATGTCGGAGTGTAGCCCAATAACACCCTGAGATACTACTGGAGTACCTACCAGTAAATCTCCTGCCATGGCCATGGACTTTGTGTAATGGCTCTCCTAGACACAGCACGACCTCGTCCCCAATACCGGGAGAGACGAATCCCCTGCCGATCCGCTCACGTGCCTCCATATGGCTCGGGACTGTACCCAAAAGCTACCTGTTTGCACGACTCCTTTGAGCCGTGGTAGGGTAGAAATCAAAGCACAGTGGGAACTCACACGAGACAAATGACGACCTCAGGTCGATGAACTAACCTGTACACATGTCACCAGGGAACTGCTATCTGACGATAGATATAATACTAACTAGCAGATTCCCGGCGAGTCCTGTCCGGTGTACTCATAACCCAATGAGCACCTGTATACATCTTAGGTGATCCAACTGACACCAGTGGCTTGTGAGACCGGCCACCGCCCCTCGTCGGGGTCTCTGTAAGTGCACGGCGGCGCCCCGGCCGTCAATCCGACGGCCAAACGCGGAAACGGTGATAAACTTTAATTTTGCGGACTTAGCAAACCGGCACCACCGCGCACTAAACCCCGGATCGTGCCATTAAACTAGTCTAAGCTAAGTAACAAGATAGGTTAGAGATGTACCGACTGATCCGAGTCCTCCGGTCTTCATCTCCATCGTCCCGATCTCCCGCGGAAAGTGTTGCCTCCACATCGTTGCCTCCTCACCGGAAAGGGCACCACATCGCCTTCTTCTTTTACGGGCTCCCGCCTCAATACCGAGGCAACTCGCGCATGAAGCCGGCAACTCGACATGCTCAAGATATGCTGTAGAATGTGTAGTGTAGAGGGTATGTCTCTTTGGGGTTTGTTGCCATGGTGATGGAGGAATCAAGACTAGAAAAATGGTGCTTGCAATTTTCTAGCATGAAAAAGAGATCAAGAAGAATGAAACTCTCAAGAAGGAAGAACTCTCATCTTTTTCTTTCTTTCTTTCTTTCTACCATTTTTCATCAAGTGAGAAGAATGAATAATGGTGGAGGAATGAGAATAGCAACCATAAGAAGGGAGGTGAGTGTAGGATAAAGAGAATGGTGACCACATCCAAACCTCATCATCACAACTCTAATCAAAGATCAAATCCTATCTCATCACTTCTAATCTTCATAAAGCATGAAAAGAAGAATGAAAGGAATGGTATCTAAAAAGTTATCATAATAAACCATCTTACAAATAAAACCTCCACCATATGTAATTTGCAAAACTGCAAATTACCCCCTCCATCAGAAAAGTCCGGCCGGGAAAGAACAAAGGAAAACCGGCCGGAACGGAATGCAAACTGGCAACTCCAGAAAACTGGTCCTGTAATAAATTACAGGAAAACCCCATATTGTGCATACGCACCCGCATCTGTATTCCGTCCGGATACAAATGCAAAGAGACAAAATCTACACTGTACTAAACTAGGACCGGCTTAAACCAAAGCCGGCTAGTAATATCCGTCCGATCCTGATCCGTGCAATACCGTACGTATCTGATCGAACGCTGCCATATAACTATACGGCCACTAGTACAAAACTGTCTGATCCTGATCCGTGCAATACCGCACGTATCTGATCGGACCCTGCCATATCTCCATACGGCCTCTACAGCGGTTTCGCCCGAAAGCTGAGTAACTGAGTGTGGTGGACTCTAAAGACTCGTCAATACCTTGGCTGTGGATTTAACCACTAGCACGTCAGAGGTATAAGCCAATACGTGACGGGCCACCAGCTATTGACCAAAAGGGACGTCGATGAGGAAGCTCACCCCGACACCCAACTGAGCCTGTCAGTGACAATATCCGTACAGTCCGGTCCGTTCGTCTATGAGCATCGCATGGCGGGCCTAGGGGGTTGGTAAAAGTCAGACCCCCAAAAGCGGTACAAGTCGTGTCGGAGTGTAGCCCAGAACACCCTGAGATACTACTGGAATACCTACCAGTAAATCTCCTGCCTTGGCCAAGGTCTTTGTGTAATGGCTCTCCTAGACACAGCGCGACCTCACCCCCAATACCGGGAGAGACGAACCCCCGAAGATCCGCTCACTGCCTCCATGTGGTTCGGGACTGTACCCAACTAAAACCTGTTTGCACGACTCCTTTGAGCCGTGGTAGGGTAGTAATCAAAGTACAGTGGGAACTCACACGAGACAAATGACGATCCCCAGGTCGATGAACTAACCTGTACACATGTTACCAGGGAACTGCTATCTGACGTCAGGTATAAGACCAACTAGCATGTTCCCGGCGAGTCCTGTCCGGTGTACTCATAACCCAATGAGCACCTGTATACATCTTAGGTGAACCAACTGACACCAGTGGCTTGTGAGACCGACCACCGCCCCTCGTCGGGGTCTCGACTGTATACACTAGTCTACTCTGGAGTATCGATGCCCTGTCTCGAAACTCCTACGACTAGGGACCTTTTAAGGATGTGCTTATAGACTACCAGCTCCCACGTATATGATCGCCCTCATACTGCCGGTAGTCAAGCAAGAATCCTAGGGGCTCTATCAACGTGCAATAGCGACATGTCCGGTCACCTAAAGCAGTGCACGATGATAAAGGTAAACCAGATAGCATACTATCATCTCGAGTAAGACTGTCCTACCGGGATAGGTCCTCCCTCAATCATTGCAATCACGTGCCTGTGATCCAATAATCGACTCTGAGGGCACTATCTCCAACAATCTCCCACTTGCACTCAAGGCTAATTATTGCGATGTCGCATACTCACAGCCCGTGTGATACCGAACACCCAACTCCTCTACTAGTCAATCTCACAATGCTCGTTTGCGAAACTATTGCGTTCGAGGAATAGTCTCAGTGAGTGGATCCGCCTAGATGTTTCTATCTATGTCTCTCTATATCTCAAGTTCGCGGAGAAAGCCATCTCCCGAAAAGAGCAATACCTGTCTCAGAATATGTCTGGATGTCTGATGGGACCTAGCTCATAAATGAACTCCAAATCCAAACTTCTTAGACTGTATCGTCAACTGAACTTAATCAGTATCCTGCGCGCCATGCCACCCTCAGTATTGCCTTAGATCACCTGTCCAAAATACTGCCCCTCATCAGAAGGAAAACTATAACTCTGACAACCTCCTTGTCGTCCATGTCACCTTGGAAGCCTGGAATGATAACTGTCTCCCACTTGAGGCTGTCGTTATCATATCCCTAGAACATCCACTTATGTTCTGAAACTACTTCCGACTGTTTCTCCAGGATTGGATTAAGGTCAACTTATTGCATCTAGTGCAAGAACTACATCTGGTGTGGTACTTGACATCTCATGATTGACTCAATTGCCTGAGCAAGTGATCTGCCAATCATGCCCGTCCCTCTCCCCTTTAGTCTGTAAGACACCTTTGGAGAGGGTGACTCCATTACCTGCAGGTACACTACCGTGCCAGGAGTCGTCCATTCTAATACTCTCAGAATGCTGTCAAAGTACCCTGATTGGGAAACCACCCAAATCTAGATCTAAAGCTATAGATCTAGTAACCAGTATGTCTGATATAATGTCCAAGTCCTTTGTGGAGAAACCACTGTGTGACGACCAAAGTATAACCGATCGTAGTAAAGGAATATCACTTCCTACTACCTTCTCAACAGATCCATCCCCTATTCTGATGACGTCAAACCTATGACTGTCACATCAGAAATAGATGATCTATCTCCGCTACATCTGCTTTAGTCTATAAATAGACATAAGCCTGATGTCCACCAATGCTTCCGCTGCTCCTACTGACTACGACAACCCTCTGGCAGAGTCATATAGACGTACACTTCTAAAACTAGTTTAGAACGACGCTATACTCATCCTCCCGCCTGGTCTCGCAGCCTGGAACAACAGCAATGGTAATTGTGGGTAAACAAGAACTTCCCTGTCACCGTCCTTGAGGCTACCGGAGTACCTCTCGGGTGCCTGAAGTTACCCACCTTATCTGCGGAGTGGCCAATGGAATGTCAAATCAGATTGAATCTTTAGGTTCCTTATCAAATCTTCAGTAATCGTTTGTGGTTCTGGAATCACTTCCAGTTCTACCATACTCCCTCTACCGTTTTCTGAAAAAATCTATTTCTTTTAAAATTGTGGCGAGTGAAGAACAATATCACTATTGATCTTCCAGATGGTAGAAAATCAACCCTCGTCATAGCCTGGGTCAACCCACAAACAGCCATTACAGAAACGTGCCTATGAGTTATCCGGAGTCTGGTTTTAAGCATAAACCGGACAACTCCCCGTACCTTAACATCGTTAAGATATGAACTGTTTTATATCCAATATAGAACCAGAGGCACTGATTTAATTGAACCAGATTCAAATCATGCAGCTGTCTCCAGTGCATGTCAACTAAATGGAAGGAGGCCGATCAGCGTTACTCAACTTAGGAATGCTTCCAATTATGAGTAACCTGAAAGAGAAGCAATTTCTCTTAATCATTACTATCAACTGAATACCATACACAAGTATCTACATCTTCGATCACTTTGAAGAATTCCGATACTTGCAACACCTGGTTCTCTACTTTATTCTTATACCTATAACTTCTCAAAACTTCGACCCTGTGTTTCTACGAAACACTTGTCTAAAAACTAGAGAAGTCATAAGTAAACTGAATGTAGTACGAGGACCAACCCCTCTGTCCTGATGGACACTGGACAACATACAATACTCTGTATAAGTCCACTGAGTCTAATAACTCTTTCACTGTGTGTCGTAGGTTGAAAACTGTACTTATGGTCAAGAAGAATTACACCGCTGTTTAATGCTCCTTACCTAACCATCCACTGATATAGGTAAATGTCATCGACATAATATCAAAAGGTATATCTCACTCTATGAAAATAGACGTATAGATATATCAATTTGAAATTGGTGCACAACAGCGGATATTCAAAACCAAATATTTGCCGACCGGCAAACAGCCCAGATGATCTCCTCAAATATCACCGATTACAACGAATCCCGATATAATGAGGATGATCACCCAATTCCCAATAATTTACTCCCACTCATCATCTGTAAAACCATACAGATGTGAGAATCATACCTGGTAAATACATACCCTGGAGTAAAGACTAATTGGGAAATCAGTTTTCTTTTAACAGTACACAGTTGAACTGAAACATTGAAATGTTTCGATGGGGTATCCTGGTATTCCTAGTAATGCCTCTACCATTATCCAGATTCACAACTATAACCGTATAATTCTTTGCCACCTCTCCAAATCCCTTCATATGTCTTTAGTCATTACCTTCTGTACACCCCTTTAGGCCAAATGGTTTTCTTCCTTCCCTACTGTTCGGCACCAGCCTATGGTTTGGAAGAAGACTATCCAAAAAGCATAAAGGGTGTACTGTCCTAATCCTAGGAGCACTCGCAACGCGAGAGAAGGTGAAGATAAAAGACACCTGAATGTACTTTATTCCTATTTCTCCTGAACCAGGATCCATCCCCGAACTGGAACAAGTTCCTTTCGAGTTCGTATATAACCATACGATGGATTATCCAATAAAATGGGATCTTCGTAGTGATACGGAGTGTCCTGGAGAAATACAAAGGTGATTTAGGATTGGCGAAGAAATACTTGGTTTGGTCGTGAATAGCAGTCGCAATTTACTTTGCCCTCTTACTAATCCCTTGCTTTGTCTGAACTTAATACCTTCTGCACACCATCGTTATGCTAATTGGTTTTCTTCATTCCCTACCGGTCGGCACCAGCCTAAGGTTTGGAAGAAGACAATCCAATTTGCGTAATAGGTGTACTACCCCTAAACCAAGGAGTACTCGTAACCTGAGAGAGGGTAAAAAGAAAAGACAACTGAATAATCCTATCCGTTTTCTCCAGAACCAGAAACCATCCTCGAATTCCTTCGAGTTCGTATCTAACCATACGATGGTTTTGTCCAATAGAAGTGGACGTTCGTAGCAATACGGGGTGTCCTGAAGAAAAGGGTAAAAGTAGGAGTGGCAATGAGGTCTGCAACTCTGACAATCCAAAAGCCAGTGTTAAGTAGGTTCGGTCAACTTGGTCACTGAGTCATAGTCTAGGGTCGGGTCAATGGTCGCTGCCAGAGAGAGAGAGAAAAGAAACACTCAGCGTGCACTCTAGCCTAGATCAGAATGGTTACCAATTTATCTAATCTGGAATCCTCCCACTGTACCTCAAATTCTCCTCCAAACCTGAAAGAAGAATTAGTCGGGGTCACCCGAAGAGTATACTAACTCATCAGTGGGAATCGGGATCCAACTCTCATCGCATGACAACGTGACGGAATCCGCTCACGGTATCACACTCCAGAAGGTATGCGCATATCTGGCAAGTTTCAGTACTTTTGAAACTCCCGATGTGATTTCTGCCCCATGCTCTTATGACCTTGACTTTGGCCAACATATCATAAGTCACATGTCAAGTTCTACCCGTCATTCTCCAGGTTAATTTGAATCCACCCGTACATACCCTTGACTTTGGCCAAAATGGCAGTACGACTGTCCCAAACCAACACATCTATCTATGCTGCATATGAATACCCCAATAGCTACCAATCACTGTGCCTTGACTTTGGCCAACATACACAGCTTGAATACTATTGACCACCCATATGAAACGACGGAGGGCTACGAATGGTTTCTGGCGAAAACCTTTAACGTAAAGAACTTGATATCGTCGAAGGAACGGATAGCTTTTAAAAATATAGTGACGAAAACCGTTGCTAAAGAGGTCACTCCCGGTGAAGGGATCTCGGCTCTTTCCCCGTAGAATGGGGTGCAGGATATTCCAAATGAATACCGCGATGCAAAGCAAAAGTAATCGGCTATAGTGAAGTTAATGCCCTGACGCAAACTTCTGTCCAAGGGGTCACTCCCGGTGAAGGGATCTCGGCCCTTGCCTCGTCGACTGAGGAGCAGGATATTCCAATGAATACCACGATGCAAAACAAAAGTGAACGTCCTTGCAATAACAGCTTTTTGAAAAGTGTTCCAACAACATCAGATTAGGTTTGTTTTTAACTTGCATTGATCCGAATCAATGCAGTCCCATCAATTGATCACACCACAAAGAACGAAAATATACTGACGTACGTATATGCCATTCGCATTCGCCACTGGGTCCCGTCATTACCCGTTAGGTTAGCTTACTAACGACAGAGCGGGGACTGGACTAGCGCGGATGCAAAACATATACAACATCTACTAATATATATATACCAATATATTATATTTCGCTCTAGGCGTGAATAGAAATGCAACATCACAGAAACGTATAGCATCACAGAACAATACACATATCTGGGATCCCCGGGTTTCACAGAGCCACTACTGAAACCCGACGTTCCCCTGGTCGTGTGGATAGCCTGTGCAATGAAATCCTAGACCCCTACGGGCGCGGCAAGTCACCCGCCAAAACCTGAAGCGAGGCAGCCCCCTTCAGCGCCGTGAATGGACCACCCAGCACTCCACGGAATCCGGCAACTTGGGCACCCCTCCTGGGTCAACCTATACCCCCTACGAGTGCGGCGAATAGCCCGCCAATCCTAGAGTGAAGCCCCCTCCGTCCCAATGCCATGAGATGCGGGCTTGTTGCCCTCTAGAACCCGGCTGTCCGTGCACCCCACCGCGGGGTAATCCTAGTACAGAAAGTAAAATATACATACACCGGGTACATCGACCGCAACCAGGTCGTGCCCCAAAATAATAATACAATCAGGCAGTGACGGCAGTCCATATGTCGGACGCTCGCCCCGCAATATCAAATGTACATAATACAACAACACTGTACTAGCATTGCATCCAGGCTATCCCCCACGACCGATCCGCAACATCACAGCATAAACATAGAACATCAACGTGAAAGTCACGTTCGCAAATCAGTCTAACCGGGCTATAGCAGTTAGACCGGATTTACCGATCGAGTGACATTCACGGTCGTAGATATAATGTAAATACTGTGAAATAATGTGTTTGAAATATCCGATCGATCAAAAATTAACAAGTGGGCCCTCAATCAAAACTGTAGCACTCACAGAAATCCTGGGCCCAATTTTAATATTCCAAAACCCATATTTTAAGCCCAGAAGACCTCTGAAAAAAAATGGTGAAGTGATCTCCACAGTGCGCGGCGGAAGGGCGGCGGGAAGGGGGTTTTCGCGGCGCTTCCGCGCTCCCACTGTGGAGTTACTTCGTCGAATTTTTACAGAGTTCTTAGATTTTCCAGTACATCAATATTTTACAACCTGAAAAATTTTTCGAGACCAAAAATTTTCAACAGAAACTGATGCGAACTAAAATGCAGTTTCGGAACATTCGATCGATCGAAACAGAAAAACACATTACACCAAGCTAGACTATGTTAATGGCGAGGCTCTGATACCACTGTAAGTGCACGGCGGCGCCCCGGCCGTCAATCCGACGGCCAAACGCGGAAACGGTGATAAACTTTAATTTTGCGGACTTAGCAAACCGGCACCACCGCGCACTAAACCCCGGATCGTGCCATTAAACTAGTCTAAGCTAAGTAACAAGATAGGTTAGAGATGTACCGACTGATCCGAGTCCTCCGGTCTTCATCTCCATCGTCCCGATCTCCCGCGGAAAGTGTTGCCTCCACATCGTCGCCTCCTCACCGGAAAGGGCACCACATCGCCTTCTTCTTTTACGGGCTCCCGCCTCAATACCGAGGCAACTCGCGCATGAAGCCGGCAACTCGACATGCTCAAGATATGCTGTAGAATGTGTAGTGTAGAGGGTATGTCTCTTTAGGGTTTGTTGCCATGGTGATGGAGGAATCAAGACTAGAAAAATGGTGCTTGCAATTTTCTAGCATGAAAAAGAGATCAAGAAGAATGAAACTCTCAAGAAGGAAGAACTCTCATCTTTTTCTTTCTTTCTTTCTTTCTACCATTTTTCATCAAGTGAGAAGAATGAATAATGGTGGAGGAATGAGAATAGCAACCATAAGAAGGGAGGTGAGTGTAGGATAAAGAGAATGGTGACCACATCCAAACCTCATCATCACAACTCTAATCAAAGATCAAATCCTATCTCATCACTTCTAATCTTCATAAAGCATGAAAAGAAGAATGAAAGGAATGGTATCTAAAAAGTTATCATAATAAACCATCTTACAAATAAAACCTCCACCATATGTAATTTGCAAAACTGCAAATTACCCCCTCCATCAGAAAAGTCCGGCCGGGAAAGAACAAAGGAAAACCGGCCGGAACGGAATGCAAACTGACAACTCCAGAAAACTGGTCCTGTAATAAATTACAGGAAAACCCCATATTGTGCATACGCACCCGCATCTGTATTCCGTCCGGATACAAATGCAAAGAGACAAAATCTACACTGTACTAAACTAGGACCGGCTTAAACCAAAGCCGGCTAGTAATATCCGTCCGATCCTGATCCGTGCAATACCGTACGTATCTGATCGAACGCTGCCATATAACTATACGGCCACTAGTACAAAACTGTCTGATCCTGATCCGTGCAATACCGCACGTATCTGATCGGACCCTGCCATATCTCCATACGGCCTCTACAGCGTTTCGCCCGAAAGCTGAGTAACTGAGTGTGGTGGACTCTAAAGACTCGTCAATACCTTGGCTGTGGATTTAACCACTAGCACGTCAGAGGTATAAGCCAATACGTGACGGGCCACCAGCTATTGACCAAAAGGGACGTCGATGAGGAAGCTCACCCCGACACCCAACTGAGCCTGTCAGTGACAATATCCGTACAGTCCGGTCCGTTCGTCTATGAGCATCGCATGGCGGGCCTAGGGGGTTGGTAAAAGTCAGACCCCCAAAAGCGGTACAAGTCGTGTCGGAGTGTAGCCCAGAACACCCTGAGATACTACTGGAATACCTACCAGTAAATCTCCTGCCTTGGCCAAGGTCTTTGTGTAATGGCTCTCCTAGACACAGCGCGACCTCACCCCCAATACCGGGAGAGACGAACCCCCGAAGATCCGCTCACTGCCTCCATGTGGTTCGGGACTGTACCAAACTAAAACCTGTTTGCACGACGCCTTTGAGCCGTGGTAAGGTAGTAATCAAAGTACAGTGGGAACTCACACGAGACAAATGACGATCCCCAGGTCGATGAACTAACCTGTACACATGTCACCAGGGAACTGCTATCTGACGTCAGGTATAAGACCAACTAGCATGTTCCCGGCGAGTCCTGTCCGGTGTACTCATAACCCAATGAGCACCTGTATACATCTTAGGTGAACCAACTGACACCAGTGGCTTGTGAGACCGGCCACCGCCCCTCGTCGGGGTCTCGACTGTATACACTAGTCTACTCTGGAGTATCGATGCCCTGTCTCGAAACTCCTACGACTAGGGACCTTTTAAGGATGTGCTTATAGACTACCAGCTCCCACGTATATGATCGCCCTCATACTGCCGGTAGTCAAGCAAGAATCCTAGGGGCTCTATCAACGTGCAATAGCGACATGTCCGGTCACCTAAAGCAGTGCATGATTATAAAGGTAAACCAGATAGCATACTATCATCTCGAGTAAGACTGTCCTACCGGGATAGGTCCTCCCTCAATCATTGCAATCACGTGCCTGTGATCCAATAATCGACTCTGAGGGCACTATCTCCAACAGTCTCGACTGTACACACTAGTCTACTCCGGAGTATCGATGCCCTGTCTCGAAACTCCCACGACTAGGGACCACAATTAAGGATATGCATATAAACTACCCAACTCTCATTTATATGATCGCCATCATACTGTTGGTAGTAAAGCAAGATCCTAAGGGCTCTATCAAAGTGTAACATGTAATCAGTCACCTGAACATGTACACGACTGATAAAGGCAAACCAGATAGCATACTATCATCTTGAGTAAGACTGTCCTACCGGTATAGGTCCTCCGCAATCATTGCAATCACGTACCTGCGATCCAATAATTGACTATGAGGGCACTATCTCCAACACTATTCAATCAGCTAAGTGGAGCCAAGGTATTCTCGAAGTTGGACCTCCGTTCTGGATATCATCAAATCAGAGTAGCAGCCGAGGATGTATACAAGACGGCTTTCAAGACCCGATACGGGCATTACGAGTTTCTTGTGATGTCGTTCGGTGTTACCAATGTCCTAGCAATATTCATGGACTTGATGAACAGGGTGTTCGCAAAGTACTTGGACACATTTGTCGTTGTGTTTATCGACGACATAGTTGTCTACTCGAAGACCCGGGAAGAGCACGCCGAACATTTGCGCACGGTACTACAAATTCTTCAGGAAGAGAAGCTGTATGCGAAGCTAAGCAAGTGTGAATTCTGGCTCGACAAGGTTCAGTTTTTGGGACATATTGTTTCGGGCGAAGGCATCTCGGTGGACTCGACAAAGATAGAATCCGTCAGAGATTGGCCAACGCCGAAGTCAGTGGCTGAGATCAGGAGTTTTCTGGGATTGGCAGGTTATTATCGGAGATTCGTCCAAGATTTCTCAAGAATCACTGAACCATTGACGAGGTTGACATGGAAAGACGTGCTGTTTACATGGACAGAGGAGTGCACTCAGGCATTTGACACACTGAAGCAGAAGTTAACCACGGCGCCTATTCTTACAGTACCAGATAATTCCGGTGGTTTGGTGATACACAGTGATTCCTCAGGGAAGGGTTTAGGCGGTGTTCTAGTGCAGCACGGCCGAGTGGTTGCTTACGCCTTTCGACAACTGAGAAACCACGAGAAGAACTATCCTACGCATGACTTGGAGTTAGCTGCGGTAGTCTTTGCGTTGAAGATTTGGATGCACTATCTATTGGGTGAGAAAGTGGAGGTGTACGCAGATCACAAAAGTTTGAAGTATGTTTTCACTCAGAAAGAACTAAACATGAGGCAGCGCCGATGGCTAGAGTTGATGGCAGATTATGACTTGGACCTTCAGTATCACCTGGGGAAGGTGAACGTGGTACCAGATGCGCTTAGTCGCAAGCCAGCGGTCATGATGTTGATCGATCAGAGGAGCATTATTGAGGACTTCCGGAGACTTGAACTTGAAGCCGTTACGCCAAACGCACTCAGTCAACTTTGGCAACTACAGGTGCAATCTTCTCTGGTGGATCGCACCAAAGCTGCACAAGCGGATGATCCCCGATTGCAGAAGTTCAGAGAGAAAGTGGAAGCCGGACTGAGAACGGATTTGATTATTCATGAAGATGGCTCTATGAGATTCGGTAGCAGACTCTGCGTACCTAAGGGAGGTGTTCGAGAAGAAGTTTTGGCTGAAGCACACAGTTCAGCTTATTCTATGCATCCAGGAGGTACAAAAATGTATTAGGACCTAAAGCATCACTTTTGGTGGAACGGAATGAAGCGGGAAATTGCGAGGTTCGTATCCAGGTGCTTGGTATGTCAGCAGGTGAAGGCGGAACATCAGAGGACAGCAGGATTGTTACAACCACTGCCGATACCAGAATGGAAGTGGGAGCACATTACTATGGATTTCGTGACGGCCTTACCACGAAGCCCTAGGGGCAATAACGCCATTTGGGTTATCGCCGATCGCCTCACGAAAGCTGCACACTTCCTACCTTTCCGAGTGGGACAGTCGACAGAATCACTGGCAGAAAGATATATGTAAGAGATTGTACGACTTCACGGTATTCCAGTCAGCATTGTGTGAGACTGGGACACCAGATTCTTGTCGCACTTTTGGAAGAGCTTACAGGAGAGCTTGGGTACCCGCCTTAAATTCAGCACAGCCTACCACCCGCAGACGGATGGACAGTCCGAGCGTACGATTCAGACGCTCGAGGATATGTTGAGAGCCTGTATGTTGGACTTTCAGGGTTCCTGGGAGGACCATCTGCATCTAGTCGAGTTCTCTTATAACAATAGTTATCAGGCTAGTATTCAGATGGCTCCTTTTGAAGCACTATACGGGCGGAAGTGTCGATCCCCAGTATGTTGGGATGATGTGGGAGAACGAAGATTACTGGGCCCCGAACTCATTGTTCAGACAGTCGACAAGGTCCAAATGATCAGACATCGTATCAAGACGGCTCAGGATCGACAGAAGAGTTGGGCAGATACCAGCAGGAGGGCACTAGAATTCGAAGTCGGAGATCATGTGTTCTTGAAGATTTCCCCTACCCGTGGAGTTATCTGGTTCGGAGGTCGGGGAAAGCTCAGTCCCCGTTTTATCGGACCTTTTGAGGTGCTAGAGCGAGTAGGAGAGGTGGCCTATCGACTTGCCTTGCCTCCATCGCTAGTTGGGGTGCACAATACCTTCCACGTGTCACAGTTGCGGCGTTATGTTTGGGATGAGAGCCATGTCCTGATTTATGTGATCGTTATCCACATCTCTTTATTTAGTACATTGTTTCCTTGTATCTTTGTTAAATTTCGAGGACGAAATTTTGTTAAGGGGGGTATGATGTAAATCCCCGTTACCATCTTAATAAAAGTTTTTTTTCCCTATTTTCCAAATCCCAGAGATTTACTTTTCCTCGTAATTATTTTTGTAGAAGGTGGTTGCTTGAATCCCAATATTTATAATTTTCATAACCCTAAAAGTTAAAACCAAAATTTTAACAATAAAACCCTAACCCACTCATTCATTTCCTTTATTAAACCCTTTACTAAAATCCCCTCAGCCCACTCAAAATTTTATTTAATAAACCCTTTACTAAAAACCCAACCCGTTTCCTTTTTCCTCAGCCCACTTAGTTTTTTTTAAATCCTTTAAATAATTTTAGCCAGCCCGTTCCCCTACTCAGCCCACACTTTTTTTTTTAATAAATCACTAATTTATTTTCCCCAGCCCACTTCATTGGCCCGCTTCATCAATGCCCGACCCGGTTCGCCCCTGTACTTCTCCTCCAACGGCTCTCCCCCATTTCCCGTGCGCGATCCTATTTCCCCGCCATGCCTCACGCCCACGCCCATGCCCCCGCTCCTGCAACGTTCACCCACGACATTCAACCCTCGTTCTCTTCCTATCACGCCCTCATCTCTCTCTTCTCTACCATTTTCAAATTTCCCCAACTCACGAAAACTCACCGAGCATTTTTCCCTCACTTCGCCGCCGGCGACAACCCTCGGCAACCCTCGCTCACTCCTCCTCCACCAACCTTCTCCCTCTACGACTCCACCCTTCCTCAACCCGAGCCCCCTGCCGAGCACCTCTGTACACAACCCCACACCCGAGTTCGGCCACCCTTGCACTCGACGACGGCGAGCCCCCAACTGACCTGAACCACGTCGTCGACCTCGACCTCCTCAGCATCATCACCATCACTCCAAGCCCCAAGCCCCACTGCTTACCCTCTCCCTCTCTCCAAAAAACCACACAAAACCCATTTTTGTTCCAAGCACTCACTGCGGCCATCGCTGGAGCGACGCCGTCGACCGTCGTTGGCCCCAGTGCACTCGCAGAGGATCATCAAGCACCCCTCAACCTCCAGTGACCGTGCAACGACTCCGGACAACTCCGACGCAAAATCCGCATCTTGATCCAAGCTCGCACAAATCCGTTTCACGGCGTACCTCACGCGTTCATGACGCCGCTGCTGCCGTACGACCCCGAGATGTTTCCAAGCAAGTGTTTACTTGCTTCATGCTAATATAGTTGTGGTACAAACCTAAATCATATAGTTTATAAATTTGCCAATTACCGATATATTGTGTGACCTAAGTGTTCGATGCTAGTCTCCAATGAATATAATTGTTTAATTTGACGGAAGTAAATGTTTTCTGTTGGCCCTCATAATGATAAATATTGTGTATAAATCTCACTAGAAAATACGATTGTTAGTGACTGAAATTGATACCCCAAAATATGCCGATAAAACTAGAATTTTCCCGTATCTGAAAACGATTAAAATCACCGTAAATTATATACATACTGGAATGATACGTTCGAGGGCTTAAATCGAAGACGACTCGACGAACTTTAACCCTATATAAAATTCTAATGATTTCTGTTCTATAACTGTGATGACAATTAGATCGGAGTGCGACTCTGGACTGCAGTCCAGAGCGACTCTGTTTATCGTGTACTGTACCAAAATGTGTGTCACTGTGTTTCCTGAAGTCGTATGTTATGGAACTCTGCATTAGATTAAAGATAATTCTGTTATCTAAACAAGACAAGTGGTTCCATTCCGTTTCATTGCCGTTTTCTATTTTAAACTGTAAATAAAAGGGCAGAACGTATAACAGTTCAGAACAGATTCAGAAATGACACACTGAGGTTAAACTGTGTATAACTTTCGACGTACAGATGCGATTGAGGATCCGTCTATTGAGTTGAATAATCTATTGAAAACCCTAGATTTAATTCAACTGTAGCATCGCTAAAATCTGAACCCAACTGGGTACAATTCGTGTCGCGAAACAGACGTTCAGTTCTGAAACTGAATTTCCAGCCGCGAGCACTTAAAATGAAACAGCTATATCTTGAAAACCGGAATCCCGATTGGACTGAAACAAATTTTGATGAATTGCTGACTGAGTGTTATATTTATCTTACTTGTATCATTTTGCTGAATTCTTAACATATTAATTTATGCAATTTATGTAAGTTAATGACATGCATGTTGATTCATAACATACATAGCTTATTGATATCATACATGCATATATCATACCCTTTGCCATATACTCAGTTTTAGTGTGTGTTAGGATCAGTGGACATTTCATTATCGTGCATGATAGATGTTGGTTTAGGAGTGATGAGTACACCAATGGAAAGTGAATATTCGTAACAGTGATTGATACAGTGAACAGTGATAAAACCGTGCCATTGGTATACTTGTACACGACTAAATCAAGATCATAAATAGTGTAAACCTGGGAATAAAGGGGAAATCGAAGTGGAAAGAGAATCGTATTTAGCGGGACCGTGTTTTAGAGGATGATCATTCGAGCAGTGACATATATATTAGGTAGGATCTAGCGATCCGGCTGACAGGGTTATGTCCCGAGCATGTGGGCCATTGTCTCGGATACGTACGAGACTCCTGTTAAACATGATCCTCCTTCCACTATGCGATTTCAAACATGACCTAGAGACCGATAGGGACACATAACATATTCTGCATCATATAGTGACATAGTGATTACTTGCAAAGTTCTTACATTAGTATTACCTCATTTACCTGTTTCATCTTATTATAATAATATTGTTATTGTGTCGCTCTGACGACCTGAGTATGCATGCTCAGATTCCGCGGAAGGACCAGTACAGGAGACGGATCTACCATTCGAGTTCATGGAGATATAGCTTGGTGTACTTTCTTCATTTACTGCTTTCCATAAAAGTAATCGTGAGATTGAACTTGGTTAGTAATTGTTCTAGTTATCTGTAATTTATGAACAATGGAATTTTAATGTACTAAATTAGTGATGTGATTCCTTTACTACTGTGCTTTATTTACTGATTACCATGTAATGCCAGAAGCCGAAGTGTGACTACGGCGGGATGATTCCTTGACCGTAGGAGCATGGCTGGCCTAGTCATCCCTCGTTTTCCATATTTTGGGAAGCGGGGCGTGACATGGTTTAGATATCAGAGTTGGTCCCTCAATAGTAGGTCTGTGGTTCGAGGACGAACCATTGTTCAAAGGTGGGGAGAATGTCGGGACCCGGTTCTTGCTCACAGAGCAAAGTACCACACGGAACAAAGTGCCACGCCAAGTGTCGTGTTAAGTGGGCGGGGGCCACCTCTTGAATCCGTGGGGGCCACCTCTTGAGTCCGTGGGACCCACTGTAGAACAATGTGGACTCTTCGGAATACATTCCGAAAGGGGGCAGATCTGTTCTATAAATGGAATGATACCACTCTTCAATACAGAGGCGCCTTTTAAGTGAACCGGCACTACA
Organism: Agapanthus africanus; assembly: GCA_030015575.1. Lineage (NCBI taxonomy): Eukaryota > Viridiplantae > Streptophyta > Magnoliopsida > Asparagales > Amaryllidaceae > Agapanthus > Agapanthus africanus. The sequence goes on from JASDDO010000022.1 coordinate 548,193,042, forward strand.
GGAGCTTGAGAACTCCGTAGTTAAGCATGCTCGGGCCAGGGAAGTTCTGGGATGGGTGACCTCCTGGGAAGTGGCCCCTGGTCGGGTCCGGTTCACCCCGAAGGACAAAACCGTGCGGCTTCGGCCAGAGCGGACAATACTCTCTGTATTGGGGGTGGGGCATGACATGGACCTCCTGCATAGCTTACTCGTTAGTTTCATCAGGCACAGAGAAATATGCCGTAAGGACAGAGGAACGGACATAGGAATGTGCCTCCAGTAATGAGGAATGTACCTAGGCATCAGGCTTTCACAATGACTGTGGAAGAAGCTGAAGCCACTGGCCAAGTCATCACTGGTAATTTCTAATCTTTCAAACCATTTCAATCCTTATATACATCAATATATTTTTCTTTTCCTATACCTAAACATATCCCACAACTTAGGTACAATCTTAGTAGCTTCCTTTCTTGCACTAGCACTCTTCGAACTGGAGCATCACATTTCTTTATGTCGCAACGGTTCGTCCGAACTCATACGATTCCAGTTAAACTGCTCATATCCAGCTGGAATGTTAGTTCAGCTTCCTTTCTTGCACTAGCACTCTTCGAACTGGAGCATCACATTTCTTTATGTCGCAATGGTTCGTCCGAACTCATACGATTCTAGTTAAACTGCTCATATCCAGCTGGAATGTTAGTTCAGGGAATGACATTATAAAGGCAACTCTGGGATACGATCTGTGTCCAGTGGTCATCTGTAGCAGAGAATTTTATGCGGACTTCAAGGTGCTGAAGATACCGAACTTCTATGTAGTCTTGGGAATGGACTGGCTAGAAACTTTCTTTGCTACCATCGACTGTCGTCAAAGGAGGGTAGTGTTCGAGATAACAGATCATCCGGTCTTTTATTTCAAGAGTGGAGACCGTACCTTGGAACCTAGCACCTACAAGGCTAAACCAAGGAAGGAAGTGATTGCAATAATACAAGCAGAAGAAGACAAGCCAAAGGTAGTTCGAGAGTTTGAGGATGTATTCCTTGAAGACATCTTAGGTTTGCCTCCTGATTGAGCTCTTGAATGCAGTATTGACTTAGTACCTGGTGCACAATCGGTGATCAAAGCACCATATCGGTTAAGTCCTAAAGGATTGAAGGAGATCCGTACCCAGCTGGACGAACTTTTGAAGAAAGGATGGATTTGTCCCAGTACTTCAAGTTGGGGATCTCCAGATTTGCTCGTGAAGAAGAAAGAAGGTTCATACAGAATGTGTATAGACTACGAGCTTTGAACGAAGTGATGATAAAGAACAAGTATCCACTACCGCGCATCGATGATTTGTTTGATCAGCTAAGTGGGTCTTGTGTTTTCTCAAAACTGGATCTTCGTTCAGGTTATCATCAGGTGAAGGTCGAAGAGTCTAATATTTCGAAGATGGCATCCAGTACTAGCTATGGTCAATATGAGTTTCTCGTGATACCATTTGGAGTGACCAATGCACCTGCTATTTTCATAAATCTGATGAACCAGGTTTTCCGAGAGTACCTAGACAGGTTTGTTGTTATTTTCATCGACGACATCCTGGTGTATTCAATGAATCGGAAAGAGCACGCTGAGCATTTGCGGATTGTCCTGGAGACATTGCGACATCATCAACTCTATGCTAAGTACAGCAAGTGCGAATTTTGGCTAGATCGAGTCGGATTTCTCGGACACATTGTTTTGGGTGAAGGAATCTTAGTAGATCCAGCTAAGGTATCAGCTGTCAGCGAATGGCCGACACCAAAGACGGTGAAGGATATTCGAAGTTTCTTGGGATTAGCAAGATACTACAAAAGATTCATAGAAGGCTTTTCGAAGATTGCAACACCCCTGACCAAGCTCACATGTAAAGATGAAGCATTCGTGTGGTCAGAAACATATGAACAAGCATTTGTAGAACTCACGTTAAGATTGACATCAACACCTATTCTCGTAAACCGGATCAATCTAGAGGTTTCGTTGTGCATTGCGATGCATCCGATAAGGGATTAGGATGTGTTCTACACCAGCATGGAAAGCTTGTAGCATTTGCATCAAGACCGCTGAAGATTTATGAGCACAACTATCCAACACATGACTTGGAGTTGGCATCCATTATCTTTGCACTTAAGATTTAGTGCCATTATCTGCTTGGAGAGCAAGTGGATATATACAATGACCACAAGAGTCTGAAGTATTTGTTTATTCAGAAGGAGTTGAATATGCGGCAGAGAAGATGGCTAGAACTTATGGCGGACTTCGACATCAACCTCTAGTATCATCCAGGTAAGGTGAATGTAGTTCCTGATGCCCTTAATCGACAGCCTCTATCAATGAATCCCACTGTGCAGTGGAAGCTTCAACAAGAATTGCACGGGATGGATATAGAAGTGGTTATGCTAGGTAACGCTTCGTATTTGATATACTTACAAGTTCAGTCTACTATTGTCAATTAGATCAAAGCAGCTCAAGCAAGTGATACCAAGTTGCAAAAGATCCGAGAACAAGTAGAAAGTAGACTGTGAATAGACTTCATCATCCAGGAAGACGGATCTTTGAGATATGGAAGCAGGTTGTGTGTACCATAAGGTTCTGTTCAGGAAGAGTTGATGAAAGAAGCTCATAGCTCTCTGTACTCAGTACATCCTGGTGGTACAAAGATGTACAAAGATCTACGACAACATTACTGGTGGCAGCGAATGAAGCGTGAAGTGGCTAAAAGCGTAGCTAAGTACTTGGTGTGTCAGCAAGTAAAGGTTGAATATCATAGAACTGCTGGTTTACTTCAACCGTTATCTATTCCAGAATGGAAATGGCAACACATCACCATGGACTTCGTGACTACACTTCCTTGAAGCACGAAAGGTAATGACGCGGTATGGGTTATTGTGGATCGACTCACCAAGTTGGCTCACTTCATCCTATTTCGAGTTGGTCAATCTACCGAGACGCTAGCAAAGAAGTACATGGAGGTAAGAACAAATTTAATGAAAGATTTAACCTCAAGATGTACTATTTCTGATACCTATGAACTTATGCAAGAGATCGTGAGATTACATGGAGTACCGGTTCGCATCGTCTCCGATCGTAACACCAGATTCCGATCGCAGTTTTGGCAGAGTCTGCAAGCTAGCTTGGTAACGAGTCTGAACTTCAGCACAGCTTATCATCCACAAACAGATGGATAGTTTGAGCGAACAATTAGGATTCTAGAAGACATGCTACGAGCATGTATGTTAGACTTCGGAGGATCATGGGAAGATCACCTACATCTTGTGGAGTTTTCATACAATAACAGCCACCAGGCGAGTATTGGAATGACACCATTTGCAGCGCTCTATGGAAGGAAGTGTCGTTCACTACTAAATTGGGACGACATCGGAGATAGGAAACACCTTGGACCAGAGATGATCGTAGCAACTGTGGACGTGGTTCGCATGATCAGGGAAAGAATGCGCATAGTCCAAGACAGACAGAAACACTGGGCTGATGCAAAGTATAAGTCGATGTCGCGCACCCCGCGGGTTCGCGGGATGGCGGAGTTTGCAAAAAATGATTTTTATATGCTTCGCAACACCGAATAAACTCCAGGATCGATAATAAACCCTGGCTAACAAAACAACTAAGAGGTTTAACTACTATGTAAGAAAGTTATACCTCAAGTATCGAGTCCTTCTTCTTCTTGTACTTCTCCTCCTCTTCTTGTGCTCCTTGAAGAGTTTACGGATTGCGCCTCCTCTTTGGCCTCCTCGAGTCAAAGAAGATCCACCTGAGAGTATCTATTAAGAGCTCCTACCTCTAAGATGAGGTAACTAGGGTACCTAGTGTGCTAATCTAAGTACCCTAGAGGATGAAGAGAGTGATTATGGATAAATTGGTCTCAATAACCCTAGGTTTCTCAACACATGAGACAATTAGGGTTTGAGGAAGAAGCAGAGAGAGCTTGAGGAGAGAGAGTGTTTTAGATAATAATGAAATGAATATGGCTACTTGTGATGATTATGAAGCATGCCAAAATATCTCACAAAATATCTAAGTCCACTCTTGCCTCAATAGTCATCCATGAGTCACCAAGTAGCCATGCTTCATTTATCACAAAAATAACACCTCATACCTCCACCTCATTAACTATTTAACCTAAATGGTAATACAAGTAATGATGCGTCTTCTTCTAGAAGAATTCTTGAATAAATTACAAGAATACCCCTCACCCTATATACATACCCGTATCCGTATTCCGAAAAATACGAATACAATGAGACGAAACTAATCCAATAATCTAATACTAGGATTCGGCTTAAACCAAAGCCCACTAGTATTATCCACCCGAACATCATACATTCACAAGTACATGTATATGTTTGAACCCTGTCGTAAAACCATACGACCTCTACATCGTTTCGCCCGAAGCAAGGAAACCCTCTGTGTGGGACACTAAAGACTCGACAGTACGCTGACAGTGGGTTTAACCACAAGCACGTCAGCGGTACTAGCTGCACGTAACGGCTACTAAGGTATCTGTCGATAAGAAGGCTGATGAGCAAACTCATCTGAACTCCTACCGAGCCTATCTGTGACAATCTCCATACAGTCCGGTCTGTTCGTCTAAGAGTATCACATATCAGGCCTAGGGGCAGTAGCCGTCAGACCCCTAATAGCGCAATAAGTCGTGCCAGAGTAGAGCCCAAAAACACCCTGAGAAACTACTAGAGTACTTACCAGTAAATCTCGCTTGCCCTGGCCGGGGACTTTGTGTAATTGCTTTCCGAACACAGCACGACATCAACCCCCAATACTGGGAGAGATGAATCCTATATAACCGCCACCGCCTCCAAGTGCTTCGGGACTGCACCCAACTACTACTTGTTTGCACAACTCATAAGAGCCGTGGTAGGGTGGTAATCTAAAAACAGTGGGAACACACTCGAGGCGAAGTAGCAGTGTCAAGTCAACGGACTACGCTGTATTCATTTCACCTGGGAACTGCTACCTGACGATAGGTATAGTACCAACCAACAGTTCCCCACGAGTCCGTCCAGTGTAACTCATAACCCAATGAGCACCTACATACTATCTCCGGTACAACGTACTAATGGTTGTGGGACAGACCATCTATCTTGCTGGGATAAAAAGCGTATACACTAGTCTGCTCTGGAGTATCGATGCCTTGTCTCGATAATCCTACGACTAGGGACCTATATAAGGATGTGCTTATAGACTACCCAGCCCCCACTAATGTGACTACCATCACAACGCTGGTAGTCAAACAAAAATCCTAAGGGCTCTACCAATATGTATTAGCGATATGCTAAAAAAACATATACACATATTAAGATAGAAACAAACTAAGTAGCATACTACCATATTGAGCAAGACTGTTATAAAATCCGTGTATATCCCAAGCTTCCAAAACGTAAGATACAAACTAGTACTATACAATAATGGCCTCTAGGGCATATATCACTAACACAAAGCGCCGACATCTGGAGTTCCAACCGGGAGATCATGTATTCTTGAAGATCTCTCCAAACCGTGGAGTAATTCGCTTTGGCAAGAGGGGTAAGCCCAGTCTGAGATATATTGGACCGTTCGAAACGAGTCGGAGAAGTGGCATATCGTTTGGCACTACCACCAACATTGGAAGGAGTACACAACGTGTTCCACATATCCCAGTTTTGAAGATATGTGAGCGACCCCAGCCACATTCTTGATCACTCCGAACTCACTATACTGACAGTCCTATCCTGTGAGCAATAGCCCGTTGAGATCTTGGACAGGAAGGTGAAGACTGCAGGGTGTTTTTCGTCACCCCATTGAGATGGAAATATGTGCGTGCTTGTCAGGCGTACTACAGAATCCCCCTGCCTACGGTAGGCGGGGGTTTATTGATTGTGGGGATTCGAATCTCCGGCAGCCGCGGACTAAGCTTTCGTTAATTACCCCTCGCCTTTAGACTGAGGGAACCTTCGATTGACAGGTCAAACATGTTATGCGAACTCAATGTCCAGCGTTGTGTTTTGAAAGGATTTTGGATATATCGAGGCACCCGCAGTGTTTTTACAGGGAAAGTGTATTTAGTGTGGAGTGCTTATAAAATGAAGGGGGAGGAGTGTCTTAAAGATGCCTGTATGGCACGTGGGCGCTGGGCGCCCATGGGTCATGTGTATGGCGTGTGGGCGCTTGGCGCCCGCAGGTCACGTTCCTGGTGCTTGGGCGCTTGGCGCCCGTGGGTCACGTGTGCAGCACGCGACCGCTGGGGGCCGCGGGTCACGTGCGCAGCATGCGACCGCTGGGGGCCAGCGGGTCACGTGCGCAGCACACGACCACTGGGTGCCAGCGGGTCACGTGCGCAGCACGCGACCGTTGGGCGCTGATCGCCCGCGGGTCGCATGAGGCGCACGTGGGTGCTTAGCGCCCGCGGGTCACATGCCCTGCACGCGCCCGCTGGGCGTCCGTGGGTCATATGCGCGGCACGCGACCGGTGGAAACACCAGCGGAAAAGGGGCTTAGCCCCTGGGTTAGGAGTTGAACTCCCAAGGGGCTTTGGAGTTGAACTCCTAATATGGATTATTTATAGATTTGGAGTTAAACTCCTAAAATAGGAGCTGATTTATGGAGTTAAATTCCAACGGATCTTGAATGGAGTTAAACTCCTAGAAATCTTTGGATCTTCTTTTGAGGCTTAGATTCTCCTAAAATGGGATTTTTGGAAATGGGTATCCTTCTTCTTCCTCTCCGTTGGCTGGATCTTGGGGGAAGAAGGGGAGGCAAGACTTAAAATCTCTCCTTTTAGCGATTTGATGGCAGATCCGAACTCCTCTTCAAAGGTTTTATGGTGAAAAACTATTTATTTTTGAAAAAAGGAAGAGTTAAACTCTTGATTAAATTCAAAAGAAAAGAAGAAGGTTTTTTAACCTTGAGCAAAGAGAAGGAGGAATAGAAAACCTAATTTTTGGGGAGAATGAATTATTCTCTTTTATTTCATTATCATGTTTCCTTTTATAGGCTTACAAAATTACACATAACCCCTTGGGCTTTACAAAATGGCATTTTGCCCATCCCATGCCTCATGTGCTCATTTCTTTTGCATATGAGCCATGGGTTTTACGAAAATTTGGCTTCATGCCCATTTTCTTACATTCATGCATAAAAAATTACATCAAAATTATTTATTACATGATTTTTTATTTCGGCATGGGGGAGGCTAACCGCGGAGCTCGACTTGGGCATGGGCCCACTTGGCTTGAGCTTGGGCCCACCTGACTTGGGGTTGACATTGAGTTCGACTTGGTCAACCGGGGTGTAATTTTTGACCCTAACAAAGACACTACGGAATAAGGAAGTAAATTTGGTCCGAGTGATGAGGAGAAAAGAATCACCAAGAGAATCAATATGGGAACGTGAAGACGACATGCATGCAAGATACCCTTTCTTGTTTGTAAATTAGTCATTATATAATTATAAATTTAAAGAACGAAATTTTATAAGGAGGGTAGAATGTAACGAATCTGTTTTAATGTACAAAAAATATTTCAAGTTAATGTACAGAATGGAGTTTGCAAGCCTGAGTATACTTTAAATGTTGTTTTATTTAAGAACAGCAAGAAAACACTTATAGCTCATTGGTAAAGTCTTGCACTGCTATGACATAGCCCATGTATTCGAATCCCATCAGCCACATATATTTTTTACTGATTTTTCTTTTAAACTTTTTGGAAAACCAAAAGTTTACACGTGCAATACACGTAAAAATGAAAAGACAGAAAAAATAAACATGTGTAAAATGTTGTATGAACAGAGTAGGACACATGGCACCAATCCAACGGCTCACCTCTACCAGGTGGCCGGTGAGATGCCCTATAGGGCTGGCACTGTCGGGCCCCCCTTAGGGAAAAATGCCCGTGTCTTGCACACAACACCTCTTGGACTACCCCGCTATCTTGTTTTATTTATTTTTCCTGCAATTATCCAGAGAATTAAAATTTAGCTTTAAATCCAATTTTTAATGCTTTTTAATTCTTTCTTCAATTCTAAAACCCTAATTTTACACTATAAATACAACCCCATACTCTATCCCTCTTCATTCTGAAATCTATTGCCAAAATTCTCAAAATTTTTCTAAGTGTAAGAAGAGTACAAGCGGAGTTAGCCTTAGGTCAAATTCCGGTGAGGATTCGAGACGTTTCCAGCGACCCTGCGACTCCACGAAAGCTACTACCCTCATCCTCTCCCTCCCTTCTCTCCTTTAAACTTGTAAGCCCCATCTCCCATATTCTCTTTTTACCATAAAATTCTTCTTTTCAAAACTTGTCGGTAAGTGAAGTTATACCGATATTCGATTCTATAATCTTTAAAATTACAATTTCTTCTTGAAAATCACTTGTACTCATGTATATACCTTACTTGTAATCTTTTAACTAATATTTAGAAACCAATTTCACTCTAAAACTCCATGTTAAATAACTTTAATTAAGTTTTTACGTTTTAATACCATGAAGTTTACATACGATATCTTTTAATTATTTTTCTTAGCATACCTTTAGAAAACCCCTCGAGGTAATGACCTACCTATCACATACAGACATCTTGACATAGCATGATTCTCTTGAATAATATTTTTGTGGCAAAATACAACTTTTCATCAAAATACCTTAAACTATTAAAAATCCGGATTTCTTTAAAGTGTGTTACTTAATTCTTTGCGATTATGCCTCTACAACCCATTTTGGAGAACCAGGTTTGGATGGTGCGGATTATCGCACAACCTCGGGACTAGTAGGGTGAGATGCAAGACCTTCTCACGGAGCATACGATCTCGATGGAATTTTAATACAATTTTTAAGAAAAACGAGGAAATCTATTTAATAATAAAAATTTATTTTTAATAATTATGTAAATATTATCAAACCACATATTTTTAAGATATTATTAAATTCCATGTTTTCTAAACAAAATAAAAGAATTACAAGTTTTATGAAAATACCATCAAGAATCAATATAAGTCAAACTTTACACTAAAATATCTTGAACTATTCACGTTTCACTAATATACTTCATTCTTTAAAAATTTACATCCATGAAAAACCTAAATAAAATAAATAAATACTTGAGGTTTATTTTGAAAGTATACTAAAAATATTTTTCATAAAAACCCCTCAAGTTATATTAAATTACAACAAGAACCCTAGTAAATATTGGTTTAAGCAGGACCAATTCTCTTGAGCCTTAGGGAGCCGGAGAAAGTGGGTGCTTGCCTATTTAAGGTATAAAACTAAAATGGGATTATCAATGGTAATTGTCTTAAAAAAAGACACAAATCCTGCCGTCCATGTGCAGCAGTTGCCGATAATTCCCAAACCTAGTTTAGGATCCAATTCTGTTTAATGTGTTTGACTCAAGTCTGAGTCCAAGTATTAATGTGAATCCAATTCAAACATGAATCCAAGTCAACATGAATCTAAACATGAATTCCAGAACAATGTCAAACATGCAACATAACTTGACTTGACCGAACCATGGTTATATCTTGAACTTGACTACATGACTTCCGTTTAGATCCTGAATCAATTTACATGAACAACTTATACCATGGTCTTGGCAAATTTGATAACTACAAATCAATACACTATACACTACGAGGTTTTAACGGGGTAGATTGGTACAGAATGTGTTAAAAGTAGCACGATGATGGTCACTAAAAGACACCTACATGAACATCCTGTGTCGTTGTCCCGTGGGTTTTGACGGGGCCTTGTACTTACATGTTACCTTAGTCTACGGAGCAAGTTGGAATACTCTCGTATACACTGTTGCATTCTGTACCAAGCTAAAAACAACTACGTTAGCATAACAAACACATACTTTACTTATTCTATTCTTTTTACCTAGCTATTACATTCTATCTTTTGGGACTTACCGAGCGCTAGTTCGCTGACGATATTCATGTCCCTTCTTTCTTTGGAATGATGTTAGGAGGACTCGGCTATCAGGAGATCGAGCCTAGCCAGGACGACTTGGAGTAGTTTACAGAGGCTGCAGACTTTTAGGCCTTACTTGTACTATTTTATTTTTAGTTCATATGTCATTATTTAAGTATCGCTTTTTATCATTGTACTTTACTTTTCAGTTGTATGTAAAGAATGATAATCAATAAAAAGTAGTTGTTTTATTATATCTTTTGTCATTCTTGTGCTTTACGTTTATATTGCTTATTTACGCTTAACGTGTTTACTTCAGAGTAAATACATCGCGGCCCACCACGTCTCCTTTCCCGTATACTGGGAAGCAGGGCGTGACCTCATCAAATAATAGAATTAAATTCTACTAGGATAAAATATCTTCCTAATCTTCCCAAATGAGAAAAATATTCTCAGTAGGATCAAAGATCCAATGATAGAAATAAATTCTATTTTAGGAATATATTTTCTCAATCTTTAGAAATAAAGAGGGATTGTTCCCTGTCATGCCCCGCGTCCCAGAGTGCGCTAAGATCGGCACGTGACAGAGCTAACCATGCTACCTGTGATTAGGAAACATCCCTCCACAGTCATATTACGGTTGTCTAGAAGATATCAAGAACAGGAAAATAAAAATAAACTATCTAGTACATGTCCATTTGCCAGAATAAACGAGTCAAGAAATAATATGTGGAAGCAATAAATCCAAGTAACAATAACAATCCAGAAAGTACATCCCAAAATACGGGCTCACATAAGGAATGAAAATGCGAAATAAAACTAAACTAACTAGCTACTAACATGATCTTCACTGCTCGGCTTGTTGGTCAAAATACTCCTGAACTGCCTGCGATAGAGTAGAGGATCTGGGCCATGCAAAACCCAGACGTCAGTACGACATGATATTAACCAATAATAAAATCAAGAGGTCAAAAGGCATGCAGGCATGAATTATAAATAGTAACAAGTCAACAGAATTATATAACAGTGAAGTGTATCAGTATAAGTGACGTGCAGTGAGTAGTCTAAACTGTGCTACTGGGTTATCTATTCTAAGGTTTGTTTGAAATCAATTAGAGTAATCCTCCATATAACTCAAAGAATATGTCCCGTTATCCCCCGGGACCACGGATCAGGTAGTGGGAGTCACAAATGACTCTGTCCCGTTATCTCCCGGGACCACGGATCAAGTAAGAATCACGAATGATTCTGTCCTGTTATCCTCCGGGACCACGGATCAAGTAATACCCTTTTAAGCTACACTTTAGTTACACTTTTGATTTCCCCATACCCCCAAGTCGGGTATTGAAAATATGGAGCTAATGCCAACACAGAATCAAGCAGATACATGTTTGTTTAAATAGACAACAAGATATGTCTGTAGGGACAAAAGGTCAAGATTGTCGGCATTAGTAACAAGATCAGGTATCAAGTCAAGCAGTGGTATATCAGGTTATAATAGGTAGTGCACATGTATCAAGCGGATGCTCATAATAAAACTGTAGCAGGTGCGGAAGCACAATAAAAGTATGGATGCACAAATATTTATCAGGGGTTATATCATGACTATGTAGAATGCACATTATCAAGTATGGGGTGCTAATAAAATAATAATATGGATTAATATAATCTGTAGATGCAACTGGATATAAAGAATTAATGGTATGGGTACACAATAAAACATGGATGCAGAACTAACTATTAGGGGTTGCAACTATAGCTCCATTACCATGTAGGATTTACATTATCTAGCATGGGGTGTCACTATAACAATAATATGTAATGACGTGACATGGTATGCGAATAGATATAAAATTAATGGTATGGATGCACAATTATCGATTAGGGTTATATTTACAGTTCCAAGAATAAGTGGCATGCACATTATTAAGCATGGAGTGTTACTACAATAATAACATGAATTAATGTGATCTGTAGATGCAGCCAGATGTATATTAAATGATATGGATGCAAACGGGTGTCCGAAAACGGTAAACTTTAATATGGATGTACAATGCATTCAACATGTGATATTTTTATTCATATGGATGCATAATAATATACCTAACATGTAGCAAGATGAATTAGCATGCGACTGGATATGTAAATAACGATATGGATGCACACCGACGTCGTATAACAGTAAAATGGTAAAAATGGTAATGGGGGATGCATAACTAAACATTATGTGATGTTATCATTCAAATGGGTGCAGTATATTGTAGTATAGCATGTAGCAAGATTAACTTTCCTCGATCGGATCATACGACGGATACGTACGGCACGCCCGACGTCGGTAAATTGTCACAACGCACACACGACACACGAGACGGGTCTAGGCAAGGTGAGAGGGTGATCATGCAGGCAAGGTGCGTTCACTGGATCGTCTGGATTGGCTGCGGCGACGTGACTCCGACGATCGCTGGAAAAACAAGATTTCAAGAAAAAGAGAAAGACAAAGAAAAAGAAGAAAAGGAAGAAGAAGAAAGGGAAGAAGGGTTGGTGCTCACTGGGGTTTCTGTGCAGGGAACATGAGAGAGGTGAGGGCGACGACGGGATCAACGGAGCTCCGGCGAGGGTGCAGGTGAGATGAAGGCTAGGGTTAGGGTTTTTCTTGATCGGGGTTTGGCTGTTGGGTATGCCGGGATCTTGGGTAGGACTCAGGGTTAGATAAGATGGAGATGGAGGAGAGAAGAAGGTGCTGGCGATGACGAGGATATAAGGGTCATCGGCGATGAAGAGTGAGGTTCTTGGGTTGGGGTTTGGGTGTGCAGGCTCTCGGGTGAGGAAGAAGAGGAGAAGAAGAGAAGAAGATGATGACAAGGAGGAGGAGGAGAGGATGGAGGCTCGGGTTGAGTTTAGAGGGCAGAGGAGCTAGAGTTAGGGTTATGGTTTGTGGAGCTATGAGTTTCTCGTGGGGCGCTCGGGGGTTTTAAATAGAGAAGAGGGAAAGAAGATGGAGGTGAGCAGAATTGAGAACCGAACAGTGTTCGCGAGAGGGGAGAGAGAGACATTCGAGAGGAGAGAGAAATGGGGAGAGAAAGAGAGATGCGCTGAGAGGGGAGAGAGAAAGAGAGAAAGAAAGAGAGAGATAGCGCAGTTAGGAAAATATAAAAAAATATATTTAATTAAACTTTTATGTTAACTGTTAGAAATATAATATTAATAAAATATTTATTATTTGGCTAATACAAAAATAGTCCAAAATATTCCCGGGTCGGGTCTAAAAATCCAGTTTTAAAATACGAAAAATATATGTGTCGACCAAAACTAAAATTGGATATCCGGGTAACGAAAATGCATACCCCCAAGAATGGATCCACGTACGTGCGCGTAGCTATCCAAACAAGTCCGTTTCACTGAACAGGATGAGAACAAGATGCGCGGATGCTACGACAGGGTTAGGGGTATCATGCAGGCCATGCAATGTATTTTAAAAATATTTTATGTGACTTTAAATGTTATATTTAAAAAATGCAGATGCCAGATAAATGCCAATGTGCAGTATGTAAATATGGAAGTGCATGAGTCCACGTAACAAGTCAGGATAAATTATAAACATGAATCAAGACTGGTTTTAAGCATACGGGTCGGGTCGGATGCAAATACAGATGTCAAAACACTATTCGCACCAAAAACACAGTAAATCGGGAAAATACCATAAATAAAGAAATACTTGACTGGAACTGGTATAAATGAACTAGGGTGTTACATTATACCCTACTACAAAAAGAATTCCGTCCTCGAAATTCCTAAGACAAGAAAAGGTAAACAACATGAATCTAAAAGAATAGGTGTGGAAACTTCTGTCGAATTTCGTCTTCTCGTTCCTAAGTCGATTCTCCGTGCTAGCGATTCCCCCAAGAAACAAGTATGAGAGGGATAACCTTGTTCTTAAGGACCTTTTCTCTTCGATCAACAATCGACATCGGTCGTTCCTCAAAGGTTAAATCCTCCCTTTCAGTCATCTCCGAATGATCCAGCACGTGTGTTTCATCTCGAACATACTTACGGAGTTGAGATACATGAAACACGTCATGAACATTCGCCAAAGATGGTGGTAAAGCTAATTGATAAGCCGCTTCTCAAACACGCTCCAAAATTTTGAAACGCCCCACGAATCGAGGACTAAGCTTGTCTCGACTCCCAAAACGAATCACTCCTCTAGTAGGTGATATCTTCAAGAATACCAGATCACCAATAACGAACTCTAGAGGTTTTCTCGATGTGTCGTCCAAACTCTTCTGCCTATCTTGTGCTGCCTTCATGTGGTTTCGGATAGTATTAACTTTGTCCACGGTTTGCACGATCAAATTCGGTCCCAACAATCTTCGTTCTCCAACATCGTCCCAACAAACGGATGAGTGACACTTGCGACCATACAATGCTTTGAATGGAGCCATCTGAATAGTCGCCTGAAAGTTAATATTGTAAGAAAACTCCACCAAGTGTATATGATCCTCCCATGAACCTTTGAAGTCTAACATGCAAGCTCTCAACATGTCTTCAAGAGTTTGGATCGTTCTTTCCGACTGGCCATCTGTCTGGGGATGATATGCTGTGCTAAACTTCAATCGAGTCCCCAAACTTTCCTGTAAACTCCTCCAGAAGTGCGATAAGAATCGGGTATCACGATCGGAAATGATGCTCACAGGTACTCCATGAAATCTCACAATCTCCTGCATGTACCGTTCTGCCAACGCTTCCGTTGACTGACTAACTCGAAATTGTATGAAATGAGCTGCCTTAGTCAATCGATCAATAATCACTCAAACTGCATTGTTACCCTTTGGACTCCGCGGTAAAGCTGTTACGAAATCCAAGGTTATATGTTCCCACTTCTATTGAGGAATCAGAAGTGGTTGCAATAAACCAGCAACCCTTTGATGTTCAGCCTTAACTTGCTGACACACCAAGCACTTCGCCACAAAACGAGCAATCTCCTTTTTCATGCCTTCCTACTAGAAATGTTGTCTTAGATCGTGGTACATCTTCGTGCCTCCTGGATGTACGGAATATGCGGAACTATGTGCCTCCTTCAACACTTCTTCACGAATGTCTCCTTTCGGCACACACAAACGGCTACCGTATTGCAGCGAACCATCTTCATGAATTAACAAGTCCATTCGAAGTCCAGCTTGAACCTGTTCTTGAAACTTCTGCAATCTTGAGTCCTGTGACTGCGCTGCTTTAATATTATCGATCAATGACGACTGTACTTGCAGCTGCATCAACTGTCCCGAAGAATGCGGTAGCACGATCTCCAACTCGAATCTCCGAAAGTTTTCGATAAGCTTCTTCTGTGCAGTCAACATCCGAATTGCTGGCAACCGACTAAGCGCATCCGGCACAACATTAACTTTCCACAGATGGTATTTAAGATCAAGATCATAGTCAGCCATCAGCTCCAACCATCTATGCTGCCTCATATTAAGTTCTTTCTGTGTGAACACATACTTCAGGCTTTTGTGATCGGTGAATACTTCGACTCTTTCGCCCAATAAGTAGTGTCTCCAAATCTTCAAAGCGAAAATCACAGCTGCTAGCTCCAAATCATGAGTTGGGTAATTCTTCTCATAGATCTTCAACTGTCTCGATGCGTAAGCTATAACTTTCCCATGCTGCATCAAAACACATCCCAAATCTTTCCCAGATGCGTCGCTATGAATCACCAATGCTCCGGAACCGTATGGTACGGTTAAAATAGGAGCGGTTATCAACCTTTACTTCAACGCCTCAAAAGATGACGCACATTTATCCGTCCATACGAACGGTACTTCCTTTTGCGTAAGCTTGGTTAAAGGTTCAGCCAATCGAGCAAAATTCTCCACGAACCTTCTGTAATATCCGGCAAGTCCAAGAAAACTTCTGATCTCTGCTACGTTCTTCGGAATCGTCCAATCTTGAACTGCTGCAATCTTTTCAGGGTCAACGGCGATTCCATCTCCGGATACAACATGCCCTAAAAACTTCATTTCTTTAAGCTAAAACTCGCACTTGCTCATCTTTGCATACAATCTTTCTTGCCTCAGTGTCTGCAGTGCGATCTTCAAGTGTTCCGCATGCTCTTCAATGCTCCTTGAGTAGACCAGAATATCATCGATGAACACCACTATAAACTGGTCCAAGAACGGTGAAAAGATTCGGTTCATCAAGTCCATAAATATCGCTAGTGCATTCGTGACTCCGAATGGCATAACTAAATACTCGTAATGCCCATATCGGGTTCGGAACGCAGGCTTGCAAATATCCTCTGATTTAACTCGGACCTGATGATATCCGGATTGCAAATCCAGCTTCGAGAATACCCTCACGCCATTAAGTTGCTCGAATAATTCGCTAATGCGAGGGATCGGGTACATGTTCTTAATAGTCACCCGGTTTAATTCTCGATAGTCGATGCACATCCTCCTTGTGCTATTTTTCTTCTTTACTAGAAGAACTGGAGCTCCCCAAGGTGAATTACTGCTGCGAATCCAACCCTTCTCAAGCTATTCGGTAACCTGTTTCTTGACTTCTTCCAACTCCACCGGTGCCATCGGATAGTTCGTCTTTGAGATTGGCGTTGCACCAGGAACAAGATCGATCGCGAACTCCACATCTCATTTTGGTGGTAAACCCGGGATGTCCTCGAACACGTCCATGAACTCACGAACTATGGCTGGCGCTTCCTCTTTATCGACTTCCATCGTCGAAAGAACATTGTTTGTCGGCCTAGCCCTAAACTCGACTGGCCCGACAGAACTACTTCCTCCAGTGAAAACAAACTCCGGATGTTCGGGAATCTGGAAAATCACTTTCTTTGCCCTACAATCAATGTGAGCGTGGAAAGTGCCGAGAAAATCCATTCCCAAGACAATATCATAGTTGCCGGTATCGATCACCAAGAAATCTGCAAAACATGAACTGGTAAGCAATGAAACTGAGAGAACCAAGGTAATAAAACGACCATGGAACAAGGAAATGAATCAAGACCAGGACTTCAAGTTACTTAAATAGAGTACTGCATTGTAACCATACTACAGTTCATGGATACAATCACATAACTCCGTTCAAGTCGCCCAAATCCCAGTATCAGAATAGAAGGAATATGACGGGATAAACAATAAGGAATCAAGAAGATTTCAAGCCGAGATGCAAAGTTGTTTGCATATCGTCAAGACAAAGGGTCAAGAGAAAGTTATGATTCAAGAATCACGATAACAATGTGGCAGGACATGCTCCTAGTTACGAGTATTCTGATTCGTGTATTGGGTCCAATACCCAACTACAAAGGAATTAAACCTGATTAACCTAAATCCTATGGCTCTGATACCAAACAAACCCTGTCACGCCCCGCATCCCAGAGTGCGCTAAGATCGGCACGTGACAGAGCTAACCATGCTACCTGTGGCTAGGAAACATCCCTCCACAGTCACATTATGGCTGTCTAGAAGATATCAAGAATAGGAAAATAAAAATAAACTATGTAGTACATGTCCATTTGCCAGAATAAATGAGTCAAGAAATAATATGCGGAAGCAATAAATCCAAGTAACAATAACAATCTGGAAAGTACGTCCTAAAATACGAGATCACATTAGGAATGAAAATGCGAAATAAAACTAAACTAACTAGCTACTAACATGATCTTCACTGCTCGGCTTGTTGGTCAAAATACTCCTGAACTGCCTGCGACAGAGATAGAAGATCTTGGCCATGCAAAACCCAGACGTCAGTGCGTCATGATATCAACCAACAATAAAATCAGGAGGTAACAAGGCATGCGGGCATGAATTATAAATAGTAACAAGTCAACAGAAATATATAACAGTGAAGTGTATCTTTATAAGTGGCGTGCAGTGAGTAGTCTAAACTGTGCTGCTGGGTTATCTATTCTAAGGTTTGATTGAAATCAATTAGAGGAATCCTCCATATAACTCAAAGAATATGTCCCATTATCCCCCGGGACCATGAATCAGGTAGTGGGAGTCACAAATGACTCTGTCCCGTTATCCCCCGGGACCACAGATCAAGTAAAAATCACGAATGATTCTGTCCTGTTATCCCCCGGGACCACGGATCAAGTAATACCCTTTTAAGCTACACTTTAGTTACACTTTTGATTTCCCATACCCCCAAGGTTATGTGTTCAAGTCAGGTATTGAAAATCTGGAGCTAATGCCGGCACAGGATCAAGCAGGTACATATTTGTCTAAATAGACAACAGGATATGTCTGTAGGGACAAAAGGTCAAGATTGTCGGCATTAGTAACAAGATCAGGTATCAAGTCAAGCAGTGGTATATCAGGTTATAACAGGTAGTGAACATGTATCAAGCGGATGCTCATAATAAAACTGTAGCAGGTGCGGAAGCACAATAAAAGTATGGATGCACAAATATTTATCAGGGGTTATATCATGACTATGTAGGATGCACATTATCAAATATGGGATGCTAATAAAACAATAATATGCATTAATATAATCTGTAGATGCAACTGTATATAAAGAATTAATAGTATGGGTACACAATAAAACATGGATGCATAACTAACTATTAGGGGTTGCAACTATATCTCCATTACTATGTAGGATGCACATTATCTAGCATGGGGTGTCACTATAATAATAATATGTAACAATGTGACATGGTATGGGGATAGATATAAAATTAATGGTATGGATGCACAATTATCGATTAGGGTTATATTTACAGTTTCAAGACTAAGTGGGATGCACATTATTAAGCATGGAGTGTTACTACAATAATAACATGAATTAATGCGATCTGTAGATGCAGCTACATGTATATTAAATGATATGGATACAAACGGGTGTCCGGAAACGGTAAACTTTAATATGGATGTACAATGCATTCAACATGTGATATTTTTATTCATATGGATGCATAATAATATACCTAACATATAGCAAGATGAATCAGCATGCGACTGGATATGTAAATAAGGATATGGATGCACACGGACGTCGTATAACAGTAAAATGGTAAAAATGGTAATGGGGGATGCATAACTAAACATTATGTGATGTTATCATTCAAATGGGTGCAGTATATTGTAGTATAGCATGTAGCAAGATTAACTTGCCTCGATCGGATCACACGACGGATATGTACGGCACGTCCGACATCGGTAAATCATCGCAACGCACATACGGCACACGGGACGGGTCTAGGCAAGGCGAGAGGGTGATCACGTAGGCAAGGTATGTTCACTGGATCGTCTGGATTGGCAGCGGCGATGCGACTCTGAGAATCGCTGGAAAAACAAGATTTCAAGAAAAAGAGAAAGACAAAGAAAAAGAAGAAGAGGAAGAAGAAGAAAAGGAAGAGGGGTTGGTGCTCACTAGGGTTTCTGTGCAGGGAACAGGAGAGAGGTGGGGGCGACGGCGGGATCAACGGAGCTCCGGCGAGGGTGTAGGTGAGATGAGGGCTAGGGTTAGGGTTTTTCTTTATCGGGGTTTGGCTGTTGGGTATGCAGGGATCTTGGGTAGGGCTCGGGGTTGGAAAAGATGGAGATAGAGGAGAGATGAAGGTGTTGGCGACAACGAGGAGATAAGGGTCGGCGACGGTGAAGAGTGGAGGTTCTTAGGTTGGGGTTTGGGTGTGCAGGCTCTCGGGTGAGGAAGAAGAGGAGAGGAAGAGAAGAAGATGATGACAAGGAGGAGGAGAGGATGGAGGCTCGGGTTGAGTTTAGAGGGCCGAGGAGCTAGATTTAGGGTTAGGGTTTGTGGAGCTATGGGTTTCTCGTGGGGCGCTTGGGGGTTTTAAATAGAGAAGAAGGAAAGAAGAGGGAGGTGAGTGTAAGAGGAAGGAGGTGAGTAGAATCGAGAAGCGAACAGTGTTCGTGAGAGGAGAGAGAGAGGCGTTCGAGAGGAGAGAGAAAGGGAGAGAGAAATGCGCTGAGAGGGGAGAGAGAAAGAGAAAGAGAAAGAGAGAAAGAAAGAGAGAGATAGTGCAGTTAGGAAAAAAAATATATTTAGTTAAATTTTTATGTTAACTGTTAGAAATACAATGTTAATAAAATATTTAATATTTGGCTAATACAAAAATAGTCCAAAATATGCTCGGGTCGGGTCTAAAATTCCAGTTTTAAAATACGAAAAATATATGTGTAGACCAAAACTAAAATTGGATAACCGGATAACAAAAATGCATACCCCCAAGAACGGATGCACGTACGTGCGTGTAGCCATCCAAACAAGTCCGTTTCACTGAACGGGACGAGAACAAGATGCGTGGATACTATGACAAGGTTAGTGGTATCATGCAAGCCATGCAATGTATTTTTAAAATATTTTATGTGACTTTAAATGTTATATTTAAAAAATGCATATGCCAGATAAATGCCAATGTGCAGTATGTAAATATGGAAGTGCACGAGTCCACGTAACAAGTCAGGATAAATCATAAACATAAATCAAAACTGGTTTCAAGCATGCGGGTCGGGTCGGATGCAAATACAGATGTCAAAACACTATTCGCACTCAAAACACAGTAAATCAGGAAAATACCGTAAATAAAGAAATACTTGACTAGAACTGGTATAAATGAACTAGGGTGTTACATTCTCTGTAAAACAGAGAGCACTTGGATCAAAAATCCAATGGTGATTAAAAATCACCGTTTAATAGAAAAAATTCTATATATGGGAAAATATTTCCCTGATCTTGTTAAAAACAAGAAAACATATTCTGTAAAACAGAAATCCTTGGTGGAAAAAATTTCCCAAATAATTTTTGAGACCTATAAAATCAATTGGAATCTCACAATGAGAGATTTTCTCAAACTAATTAACAAACTTTCCTCTCCTATATAAAGGACCTGAGACTTCAAGTCTCATGGAGAGGATTGACCTTATAAGTTTCTTCACAAGAAAAACAGAGAATTTAATTCTCAAAGAAGAAGAAGAAGATCTCCGTCCTTTAAAAACTCTTGGTAAAGAAATAGAAGAGATCAAAATATCTCATTTACCTAGTATAATGGAAACAATGGTTTAACCATTCATACAAGAACTTAGTTCTTCCTCTTTTTTAAGATTTGCAAAGCAAATCTCCGCATAAGTTGAGAATTCAATTCTCATCGCGGGGACTCTTTTCTTCAAACTCAAAGTTTAGGAGAAAAGAACTAGGTTAAAAAAAAGAGGGAAAAAGAACCTATGTGCTGGGAATTTAATTCCTCTGAAAATAGGTTTTAACCCTAAAAAGAAACTTAGTGCTTATAAAAGAAAAAACATAAGAACTTAGTTCTTAAAGAAGGCTTGATCCCAGATCTTCAAAACAAAGATCTTGGTGATCATTAATAGTCAAAATGCTATTAACAGAGATTCAATCTCTAGAAAAGAAAAGCAATTAGAACCTCACGTGCTTCCCATGTGGATGCCCCCAAAAAAGGACTCAGTGTCTTACGTGAAAAACACGCGGGCGTCCAAAAAAGAAGGCCAGCGTTTCACGTGAAATACACCTGAGCGCTGAGTAAAAGTGTTTAGCACTTCATATACAACCAAAATGGCTGAGTGCTTAGAACTGATTGGGCTGCGCCCAGCACTTCACGTGAAAAACACATGGGCACCCAACAAAATAAAATGAAATGGCGCCTCACGTGCTCCTTACGTAGACGCCATACAAAAGTGCTTAGCACTTCATATTCAGTCAAAATGACTAAAGTGCTTAGCACTTATTGGGCAGCGCCTATGACTGAGTGCTTCACATGATACACACATGAGCGCCAGAGCCTAAACAAGTGCTTAGCACTTTTGCATAAAAGGAAAAGGGCTGAGTAAACAGAACCCAAATAAGAGCTTAACACTTTTGAATAAAAGAAAAAGAAAAAAGAAAAGACTGAGCAGACCAAACCCAAATTGGCTAAAAGTCTCTTTCTGAAATTTCTAGCATTTGAGCCTATATGCTCTGTTGTTGGATCTTAATAAAAATGATGATGATCCTTGAAATGTTGCTAAATTGATCTTAGTCTCAAACAGGACTAACGTATCCTTATGCAACATTTCAGAAAATAAAATATTATTTTTAGGAATTTAAATAAATAAAATAATTTATTTCATAAATATTATTAAAATATGAGATTGTTTTGATGAAAGGGTATAATTATATACCGATGGTTTGAAAAATATTTGGAAATTTGTATCAAATATTGATTTTGAAAGGATTTACGTGATTAGTCATTTTATAAATCATTATATAATTAATCGTATACGAGTTTAATACTAAACTCGATTAGCACTTTCCTAGTTATGCATTAATCTTGCTAATGTTTATGGCATGCAACAAAACATATTGCAGACACTTATTTCAAGTTTTTGAACCATGCTTTAATTAATTTACATGGCTTGTTTTTTTGGAGATAAAAAGAAGAATAAGAAAAATAAAATTTGAGAGAAGGTGACATGGAAACTTAGTGGGGACAAGGGACCATGAGAGTGTGTGTGTGAGAGAGAGAAGCTTCTATATTCTTCTACACATCTCTCTCTACTTCTTTTTCTTTTCGTTCTTCACCTCCTCCTCTCCCACCTTAAGCTGCTTCTCTCCTTCCACCTCCTCAACCTCTTCTACCACCCTCAAACCAACCCAAAATCCACTCAAAACCTTATCCCTCCTTCACAAAAATCGATCCTAAGCCCACCCTAAACCCTATGGTGTTATCAGGACAAGACTTTGAAGACCTTGGGCAACCCTAGAAATTTCTTTAGTTGCTTTCATAAGGTAATCTCTATACCCATAGTTATAATTTGAGTTTCTTTAACCTTTATATTGGTTAGAGCTTAGTAATTGTAGTTTAGTGATCTTGAAAATTTTCCAAGATGAGGGTTTTAGGAGATTATGAGTAGGAAAAGTGTAATTGAGGTTAGAAGTGGATATAAAACCCCTGTAGTGTGAGAATTCTGGACAAAACCAGAGACTTGACACCAAGATGTGAACTTTGAAATGTGTCGATATCGGTTTTTTTGGAAATTGTGGTGTTGTTTTGAGATTTGCTGTTACCTGGAGTATCTAAAAATCATTTAGCAAACACAGTGAGTTGCGCAGGTGATTGTGAGTGTACCATAGAGACCAGAGACCATAACTTGAGATTTTGGCCCCAAATAAATTGTATTTGGCCGCAAATTTCGGCCTCAGGGTGAAGGAAAGGGTTCGTGCTGGGTCCATGGCTTTATCTTCAGTAAATTAGACCCTCCACATATGCAAAATTGGTTAATTTCACCTGGGGTAAAATCTGGTAGTGTTTTTCATAGTTTCTGATTTCAGTTTGCGAATTCTGTTAACTTGAATCTTGGGTAATTGTGTTTTGTCTCGGTCACTTGACGTTTGTACGTCAGCATCGAGGATTTTTGGTTATTCTTGCATGCGTTAACCATAGGTTTTAACCTATGAGTGATTCGTGTGCCGTTTTGGTTTTCGTCCGCGATTTCGATTTACGATACTTTATGTTTATATGTAGGCACCTTCACGTGGATTTCGGACGAAAAGAAAGAGCATGGCGGTATTGACTTCGGCAAGCAAAAATTGAGGTGAGTAGATGTATATCTACGGGAAAAGTCGGGTGGATGGCGTATACAACCCCCGCAATCGTAGAATAGGATTATTATCATATTATTATTATTAGTTGGGATGTGATATTGGATACTTAGCGAGTAGGGTATTGTAACATTTCGAAAAAATAAAGTATTATTTTTGGGAATTTTTATAATTTAATATTAATTTTTAATGAATATTTTAATAGTCGGTATAATTAAATACCGATAAATGGGAAAATTTTGGGAAAAACTTATGGAAATTCTAAAATAGGTTATTTTGTGGAAATATGCCATTTTACAGTTTTCATGATGGATTATATGCTATTTTGGTGTTAACCGCGATTAAAAATCGCTAACTGGATTTTTGGCTTTTTGTGCAGAAATGTGCACATAACATTTTCCGTACTTGTCTCGTATTTTGGACTCATGATAAGCCTAGGGTGAACCATGCTTAGGTGACCTTGGTGACTTGAACTAATTGGTTAGGTTAGTGGGGTTAATTAAGGGTGTGGCTTTGTTTACAATTGGATTAGGGCTATGTTGACTTGTGTAGAGAGAGAGAGAGTAAGCCATAGTGGTTGTGGATTAACTTGAGAGAGAGAGAGAGAGGTGGCTAGGATGTGCCATGATCCATCTCATTCCATAATCCCTTGTGTTCTTTCACCCCCTCTCACTCATACCACTCCCTCTCATTTATCACATCTTTCCTCACATCACTCACTCTCACACCCCACCATTTTATACACAACTCAGCAGCCCTACACCAGCCCTAACACCATAGCCCACACTTACACACTCCCATCAACACTTTACAACCACAATTTCATCACAACAGCCCCCTACATCTGCAGCTACATTAGCAGCTGAAGCAACATCAGCCACCACACTACTACATTAGCAGCAACTCCACTCAAACTACAACCCACACCCTCATACACCACCACACCACCACAACCATTCCCACAACACCAAAACCACTGCAACAACAACACTAACCACAACAAAAAACCTCAGCAACAGCAACAAGCTGCTGTTAAAAACTCTTACTGCATCAGCTGAAGAAAACAGCAGCTGTAGCAGCTGCAACTGCAATAAGAGCCACTAAGGAGCAGCTCAGCATGCAGCACAGTCCTTCCTTCTGCCCTTCTCCTTCATCTAAGGTTCCTTGAGGTATAATATCACAACCCAACTCCTATCTTGCAAAGTTATAGTTGTCTAGCTGAAATCTAGTGTTATATTGAAGATTAGTGGTAGTTTAGGAAAATTTGAGTGCGACTTGACCAAGTGTTGGTTTTGATTGTTAGTATAGCCTTACTATGTGTTGTTAAGACCAGTTTAACCAAGATTTGTTCCAAATTTCATCGTATGTACCAGATTTGTTATACTTGGCGTAATTCAGCATTTTTGTCGACTTTGTAGCTTTTTGGAAACTGGTATCACCCGGGACCACCTAAAATAAAATTGACTTGGCAGTGAGATGTGCATGCTAGTAGAAACCAACACCCAAAGCCCCAGACCCTGGACCCACTTCCCGGCCGCAGTTTTATTCCTTCTGGCCTCAATTTGTGGCCAAAGCAGGAGGGAATTGCCTCGTTTTGCGTGCACGGCCCTATTTCATGTAAACTTGACCCCCTGTATGTCTAGTTTTGATTATTTCCAGTTAGGGTAAAATTTGGGTTGATTTTCATGAGTTGGCGTATGATTTACGACTTGTTTTAGCAAGATTTTTGGTATTCGATGATTCGTTTCCGTCGGGTGGCGTTTGAATGCCAACGACCAGTGAGCACTGGCTGTGTTTGCACACGAGGCCACATGTTTTTACCTATGGGCGTAGCGTGCACTATTTTGGTTTCCGACATGGTTTTTATGTGTTTTAGCGTGTGATATCCTTGTAGGTACCCCACGTGGCGTCGAAGCGTTGGAGATGCAAATGGCGACCTCGGCACCGGCACGCATTTAACAAGGTGAGTAGATTTATATCTACGGGGAGAAGTCGGGTGGATGGCGTATAGCACCCCCGCAGTTCGTAGTGATGTATATGGATGCGTATACACACTAACAGTTATTATATTTTATTTGGGATTATTGATGATTAAAGATGGATATTGGTGCGTTGAATTGGTGAATGGTTACGAAACCTTAGGTAGTGGGTGCACTACACACACACACACATACTTGCATACATCCTTACTTCATATGTGCATAGACGGGATTCTATATAGATATGTGTTCACATGGGTATGAGACCACGTGTTCATATACGGATTTGAGGATCATACATGGGATTGAGATTAGTCGACGAGTTTGATCTGAGGTTATGATATCGGTGATATGATAAAATTCATAATTGAGGTACGTCTTGATGTTCTAGAGGGTTTTGGGAATAATGATGCCATAGGAATTGTGACCTATATATATAATGATCGACATGTGATTAAGTTACGAGATATGACATGTTATGATATAACCAGATATTTATGATAGGCCACCTTGGGCGTTGTTTACTCCTTGAGATGTTATGTGCCGATGGTATCGTTCTTGCCAGAGGCTGTCAATCGGAAGCCGGATTATGATTATATTGACGATAATATCGATTTATACTAGACTGTCGATCAGTAGACAGATCTTGATTATAGTGATGATGTTAGCATTGTACTAGGAATGGGTCAGTACCCAGATTATGATATTTGATAAAGAGAATACCAGATGAATGATAGGACGAATGTGATATTGACCCGTACCCAGATTTGGGGATGCCGTACGACGGATTCACGTACGAGCTATAAATTGATGTTTGATCCGCACTCTTGATTTGGGAATAACTGATTATAGAGATATGTTATCGGATGTGATATTATCGAGGCGGGATCACCGACTATATATATATATATATATGTATATTTATGTATCGACTCAGAGGTTAGGCGGTTTCTCTTACCTACTGTTAGCTTTAGCTCAGCCTTATAGTAGTATAGCTATATAACTTTTATGACATTAGATGCAGTTTAGTGATCATGGTGTTCAGTATTTCAGCTCCCGCATATTATTATTGTTGCTCTGCATCGCATACTGTTGTGATTTATATTCCATTATTGATATCATGCTGTTAGGACACCGGCACCATTACCGATGATGCGTATGTACCACGTACACTTATTTGCCAGCGCACACACATCTTCATCGGTAATTGCCATGTCATGTACACTTAGGAATATTATTGCTTGATTTAGCTTGATAGCTAGCAGTGACATGATATTAGTGTACTTGCCATATATACCAGCTTGACATTGTAGTTATTACTTGTCACTTCATGCATACTGTTAGTCATTATATGCTGCATTCATGGATTCTCATGCTTATATTCATGATTTCACATGCTAATGATGATTTGGACTCGGGTTTCCATGAGATTTTCTGGATTTGGAGGAAAACCGCAAAACATACATATAAACTGCTTTCTCTTTTTAATAAAAATGCGGTTTTCCCATGTTGTATGAGTCATCCACCATGAGTTTTGCTGATTGATTTCGAGACCCGATTCGAGGAGGCGGATGAACCGTTTCGGGTACATGGTGGGCCCGGTGCGGTACCCCGGGGAAAGAAGATCGCAGGAGATGGCATTGAGCCTGGCAGGGGAGCACTACCGACCGGTGATATTACCCGACACGTCGGATATCCGGAGGATACCGTCGTAGTCATGATATGGATGGTAGGGGCTGATCTGGACTGACGGCGCCCTAGATATTATGATTGAGACATTGAGATTTTGAGATATTGAGGTATAAAGATTGTGATATCGAGATATTGAGGTCTATGTTTTGTGCCGATGCTAGGCACTGTTTTATGTTGATTTCATTATGATACCTCATTTTAAAAATACAGAAATCTCACAAATTATGAAAGCAGTTTTCTTCAATACATGCATTCTGTTTCATGCATTCATACATCATCCATACATATTGCTACCTGATGCACTGACACGGGCACATGGGATTACACTTGGGTTAGATATTTACCCTAGCCATGGTTATAAATTGCTGGTTATATATATTTGAGGATTATATTATGATCGTATGACCTAGGATTGCATCATACATGCGATTTTCTGTTCGTAGATCTTTTTCTACTCACGAGTTGGCAACTCACCCCCGTTGTACCCCAGTTTCTTGCAGGTGTTGCGTACGGGTTTCATTACGGCTTTGCGGGCACAGCTTCTTTTAGGTGACTTGCTAGATGGTGGGTTATTTGTGTCATCCCCACCATTTTACATTGTATATTATATTCAGTTGTATCTAGAAGCTCCATCAACCAAACATGTACTTATTTGAGATAGAGACCAGTGATGTTTATTCTTTCGACATTAGAGTCGCACGTTATATTTCTATGGATTTCTTGCTAGTTGGAGTTTCCTTTTCTGTTGTGATCCTCGTCTTTAGGCGTTGTATATTATGTTGCATTTAGGCTGATTTGTTATGGTTCTTCCTTCACTCTACTGCTTTTCTTGGTTTGGATTTCTGGGCTCAGCTTACGTAGAGCACGTACGCCTTGAGACGTTCGTAGCCTAAGTGCCGGTCATGTTCCGTACTTTCGGGTCATGACAAAGTTGGTATCAGAGTGTTAGGTTTTACCTTCGGAGCGTAAGATGACCCTTGGTTGATGGAATAGGTGACTAAAGTAGAGTGACGTACCGTTGGTATGTTCCGCAGCATATTTACGATACGCCACTCCACTTAAGAAGCCTTAGGATGTACATTTCCTTGTTCAGTATTATATTCCTTTCTGATCTAGCCTCATCGGTACCAGTTATGGTTTTGCTGCCACGATTACGGGCAGGGAGAGCTACGGCTAGAGTTGCGGTCGGCTTGAGCTCGTCACGAACGAGGACTGACCGGGGCGTGATTCTGGCGACACACGATTGCAGGGATGTGTCTTTTGATTGTGTTTTTGCGCCACGAGCATTGGATGGATCGTTGTATGAGATTACTCGGACGTGCAGATTAGCACCAGAGGATGGAGCCACTGACAGAGGCCAGTCAGATTTTGATGACCGTTGGTGTATTGCTTACTCATGATGATTGAGGCATGGTTCAGCGTGCAGACGAGCGAGCCAGTTTTACTACGAACGATGAGATATCGCCCTAGATGTTGGAGCTATTGCAGTACAAGTTATACTAAGAGATGATAGAAGGTCGCTAGTCACCAAGGATGAATGACTAGGACATGTGGGTCGTTCGCTACCCCGATGCGAGGTCATCAGATAGATTGATTCCATCTGAGACGACTTCACGCAGAGACGTTGAGAGTCGACAGAGATGATCGAATGTCAGAAACCTATTATTCTAAGTTTAAAGTATTCGGAAAGACATGCAGGCAATTCTATGGCCCCTCTAGAAGAATGAAACCCTAACTCGACTTAATGACCGTATGAAAGCCTTTGAACCTTAGAGTTTGCGGCAGTTCTGCGGCGCCATTAGTGAGGCTTGGGTTTGCCCTTCTACGGCTGGACCACCGATGCTGTGGTATTTACTTGATACTATTATACTGTACCTAAGATGTTGAGCTCTTAGGGGATTATGAGGTTTTGACGACTCGATCGGATGGCTTGACTTAATTCGGATGCTAGGTGGTGAGATACAATTCTTGGGAGACTCCAGATACGAGAATAGCCATTGGAGCTCAGTCCATGCAGCCACGAAGAGACAAGTCCGAAGCAGTCGATATTAGAGAAAAGTGGAGTAAGAGGTTCATGCAAGATCTGGATATGATGACATTCCACTCCGCCGACATCAGAGATGTGATGCGAATGCCGAGGCATAGTACTTGGATATACCTTCCAGAAGAAGTCGCGATGAGTATGCAGCCGTTCCAGAATAAGAAGCAGATATAGTAAGGACGATGATTTCCGGACAGTGGCAAAGAAAAGACTTAGAAGAGACCGAGAGAAGGATTCCTTCCAGGACACTGCTGCAACGATATTTGCACCCAGGATCAGATGTGTCCCGTACGTTCAGAAAACCAGAGGCCGATGCCAGTAACATGCTGCTTACGAGTGGTCGCGATGATTGACTGACAGATGACCAGAGAAGTGCCAGAACGGAATCTGTTAGTGTATATGCCCTAGAGGCCATTACTGTATCATACTAGTATGTATATTACTTGATGGAAGCTTGGGATATTCACAGTTGTATATACAATCTTGCTCGAAATGGTAGTATGCTACTTGGTTTGTCTCTACTTCAATATGTGCATGTGTTTCTTTTAGCATATCGCTTATATACATATTAGTAGAGCCGTTAGGATCTTTGCTTGATTACCAGCGTTTTGATGGCGCTCACACTCGTGGGGGCTGGGTAATCCATAAGCACATCCTTATACAGGTCCTTGGTCGTTGGACTATCGAGACAGGGCATCGATACTCCGGAGTAGACTAGCGTATGCGCTTCTCATCACAGCGTGGGAGACGGTTTGTCCCACAACCGTCAGTACGTCGTACTTGAAATAGTATGCGGGTGCTCGTTAGGTTACGAGTACATTGGACAGGACTCATCAGGAACTGTTGGTTGGTATTATACCTATCGTCAGTTATCAGTTCCCAGGTGACATGAGTACAGCTTAGTCCGCTGACTTGACACTGTCACTTCGCCTCGAGTGTGTTTCCACTGCACTTTGATTACTACCCTACCACGGCTCAAAGGAGTCGTGCAAACAGGTAGTTTTTGGGTGCAGTCCCGAAGCACTTGGAGGCAGTGACGGTTAGACAAGATTCGTCTCTCCCGGTATTGGGGGTTGACATCGCGCTGTGTCCAGGAGAGCCATTACACGAGTAGTCCCTGGCCAGGGCAAGCGAGATATACTGGTGGGTTTCCAGTATTATCTCAAGGTGTTCTGGGCTACACTCCGACACGACTTGTACCGCTATTAGGGGACTGACGTTCACCTCCCCCTAGGCCCGCCATGCGATGTATCAGACGAACGGACCGGACTGTACGGAGATTGTCACATACAGGCTCAGTAGGAGTTCAGATGGGGTTCACCTCGTCAGTCTTCTTATCGGCATCTACCTGGGGACCGTTACGTACAGCTAGTGCCGCTTGCGGTCTGTGGTTAAACCCACTGCCAGCGTAGTTTCGAGTCTTTAGAGTCCCACACAGAGAGCTATTCGCCTTTAGGCAAAATGAGTAGAGGTCGCATGGTTTTGCGACAGGGTTCGTTCACATCCGCGCACTTGTGCACGTTTGCTGTCCGGACAGCTTATACTAGCGGGCTTTGGTTTAAGCCGAATCCTAGTATATGATTTGGGATTGGTTTTATCTCTTTGTATTCGTGTTCCTCGGATCACGAATACAGGTGCGTATGCACAGTTGCTTGAGACAAAGGGAGAGGACTTTGATTAGGGTTAATGACCATTGTCATTTTATTAACCCTAATGCTTATGTGTGTATTATGGTTAATTGATATTAGTTTAATATAATTGTGCATGGTTATGGTTGTTGACCATTTGACTATCTTGACTTGTTGACATGTTGACCATCATCATTCTATATAAAAGATGCTCTTTGATCCTTGCAATTAGCATTAAATATGAAATGATAATGGTCATCTCTTGATTAACCATGACAATTATCTAGCTAATTATCAATTTATAATAATTCACACATATATGTGAGAATGGTTGTTTATTCTCTCATTCTATCATTTTACTTTCTCTCTCTTGTTCTTCCTCTCCCTCAAGCTCTCCCCTCTCATGTGTTGAGAAACACTTGAGCTTGAGAAAAACCTCTTCTTGATAATCTCTACTCTCATCTAGGGTTCTAGGATTAGCACTTCTAGCACCCTAGTTACTTCTAGCTTGGAGTTGAAGCCAAATGTTGAGGCTTTCAGGTGGATCCTTCTTCGACGTGAGAAGACGACAAAGGTGATCCCTTTCTACTACTCCAAGGAGCAAGGAGATAAGGACATAAAGCCCTAGGTATAACCATTCTACCCTTAGCTAGTTTCTAGTTAGCTTGTTTTTGTTTAGCAAAGATCCTTCTTTGTCTAGTCCATGTTGCCTAAAGTGATAAAAATCCGTTTTTTATTTCGTTTTCCACCTCCCCGCAAGCACCGGGGTGGGCAACGTGGACTTACAGTGGTATCAGAGCCTAACTAAACATAAACTAGCTAGGTAGTTAAGTGTATGGAAGTTCAATCGGAAAAAATCGAAAAACCGAGTTTTCAAAACCCTAACTTTCTGTTAAATTTTTTTCTGTTCAAAACAAAATAAATCATGCTCCAAAAATCATCTCAGGGTTTTGTGAAGAAAGCCACCAAAAACGATGCAGAGATTCGCTCAAAGAGCCGCGGTTCCGCGGCAATAGCAGGCTATTGCCGCGCAACCGCGGCCGTTTTGGCTCGGCTCTGGGTCGAGTTTGGTGCAGTGTTCTTCTGGCATGGTTTTGGGATTTTTAAGATGGTTTATATGTGCCCAGGTTTTCCAGAAAAGAAATTTGTTTTTGGGGGCCTATAAATCCATATTTTTGATCGAACTTCAATACACTTTGACTAAAGGGTTATATCTGTGATGTTTATATGTATTGAACGTCGGCTAATCGCTATATGTCGATTAGTCGGGGTTATACATATCTGTGATCTGTGTTTGATGATGGTATGTGTATATGAATGCGTTGGATTGTCGCGGGTGAATAGCCGGGTTGGATGTGAGATGAGTGTTGCTTTTTCTTTCATTCATTGTAACATGTAAATTGATGTAATATTATTTGTTTGGCCGCACAACCGGGTCGGGGTTGTAGCCGTCATTGTATAATTCTTTTTACTATTTTTGCTCCTAGGATAGACCCATGGAGGGGGTGCACAAACTACCGGGTATCTCGAAGTGCCGAGTGGCCTACTCACGGTGGTGAGGGAGGTTGCTTCGCTTCGGGTACTTGGCGGGTTGTTTGCCGCACCCGTAGGGGTCTTGGGTGGGGTATTGGCTATTCACCGCGACTGTGTAATCCGCTTTTTGTTGCAGTCTCGAACGGATTGCGGATTCCTAGTATATCCAATGTATTCATCTGTGATCTGTAATGTCTATCATTGTTATATATTTATATATGATAACTATTTAGGCATTGCTTATGTTTTACAGCCGCGCTAGCCCAGCCCCCGCTCTGTCGTTAGTTAAGTAACCTAACGGGTGATGACGGGGCCCCGTGGCGAATGCGAATGGCATAAGCGTACGTCATATTTTGGTTGTTTTCTGGAATGGTAGGATTAAATGATGGGACGCATTAAAAGAACTAATGCAAGAAAATAAACCAAGTAAAATTCGATTGGAACACTTTGAAAACCACTCGGTTCTTTTCAAAACTAAACTTTTAAACGCGGAGCTTGAACCACTCCTTTTAAAAGCTATCTCGTTCCATCGATTATATCAAGTTCACTACGTTCACGGTTTCACCAAAACCATTCGTAGCCCTCCGTCGTTTCGTATGGATATTCAATAGTATTCAAGCTATGTTTGTTGACCTTCGTCAAGGCATAGTGATTGGTAGCTGTTGGGTGTTCATATGTAGCATAGATAGATGCGTTGGTTTGGGACAGTCGTACTACCTTGTTGACCTTCGTCAAGGGTATGTATGGGTGGGTTCAAATTAACCTGGATAATGACGGGTAGAACTTGACATGTGACTTATGATTTGTTGACCTTCGTCAAGGTCATAAGAGCATGGGGCAAAAATCCACATCGGGAGTTTCATAAGTACTGAAACTTGCTAGCACTACATACCATTTGGAGTGTGATGATTCTGGTAGGATTCCTTCGGTTTTATCACGCGATGATATTTGGATCCCGATCCTACTGTGAGTATATGCTATTCCTCGGGAAAACTCTCACTTAACGATCAATGCTATAAACCTAGTAGGTGTCTAGAAAGATGTTAGCGGGGCTACGCCCACAGGAAAAAGAGGTTACTTAATTAAGGAACTTCGCGAAAGCGTTGGAAAACCTCTCTCGAAGTACCGACACTGGCCTGGCTTAACGGTTAAGCAAGTATTGTACGGTGAGATTGATCCTGACTAATCCTTCCTTTATGGTTTGGGGAGGGATTCGAGAAACAGTAGGAGCCATCCTGTTTAGATAAATTAAAAACCAATCTAAACTTGCAAGAGCATCATGCTAAGTGTTTTCTTCTCTCTTTCTTAATTGCAGCGACCCAATGACCGCACCTAGGTTACATCTAGATAATAAAATGACTGAATCTGACTGTTTTGACTGGCAAGGGTCTGTCCAGATGTCCATTGCCCAGGACAAGCTGGGACACCTCTTGACTGATCCAACCCCTACCGTCTCAGGTCCAGTTTCCCCTGTCGCGGATATTGATATCCGTAGGACATCGGAAGAAGACTGTGCGAAAGCTAAGTGCCTCGTGTTAGCCTCAGTTGATGGTATATACCAGAGGCAGCACGAGAAGATGGACTCAGCTTCTATCTTCTTCCATAACAAAGTTTTATATGGAGAGCAATCTCGTATCACAAGATATGAGACCTCGAACGAATTGCTTCCAGCGAGGTTGGCTATCGGGTCATCTGTAGGGGACAACGTCCTTACAGAGACCAGCTCTTTTGAGCTCTCGGACCTGAAGACCACGTTGAAGAGCGAGTCAGATGCTGACTTAGTTCAACAGTCTCTACCTACTACCCTGAAGGAAACCAGGGAAGTAAAAAGAAAGAGAAAGGCAGAAGTTTCGGGAATGGATGCAGTAAAAGAGGGATGTTTCTATTGTTACGGGAATGAACATGGACAGAAGGATTGCAGGGCTTGCAAAGCCAGTAGCCAGAATTCGAAGCATGTTGTGGCTTCGGCTTCGGGTGTGTTTGTAATAGAGAACTGTATGTCAGTTAACCCTACTTCCTGGGTATTGGATACCGGATCAGGATCTCATATCTGTAATTCGTTACAGGCTCTGAGAAACCGTAGGGTTATCAGGAAAGGTGATATGACTCTCACGGTTGCTAACGGAATGAGCATGTATGCTGAATCCGTAGGGAAATATCATCTAGGATTGACAACTGGGCAGATATTGATTCTGCGTAACTGTTTTTATGTACCAGGTGTGACTTGTAATATCATATCTGTATCCTTAATTTCTAAGAAAGGATATGATTTTACTTTTGTAAGCGATGTAGTTAACATCCACCTAAATCAAGTTCTGATTGGGTCAGGTACATTACAAAACGGGATATACGTATTGAATCAAGCTCAGATCTTCAGTGTCCAGAACACACTTAAAAGAAAGTCTCCGGAAACAAATCAGGCTTTCTTATGGCATTGTAGAATGGGTCACATTAATAAGACACGGTTAACAAAGTTACATAAAGAGGGATACTTGAATCCGTTTGAGTATCAGTCTTATGCCACTTGCGAATCTTGTCTCATGGGAAAGATGACAAAGACTCCGTTCACTGGACACGGAGAAAGAGCGAGCGAGCTCTTGGGACTCATACACAGTGATGTGTGTGGTCCAATGTCTACACATGCGCGAAGTGGTTATTCATACTTCATTACTTTCACAGATGATTTCTCTAGGTATGGGCATGTCTTCTTGATGAAGCACAAATCCGAGGCCTTTGAGAAATTTCAAGAATACAAGAATGAAGTTGAAAAACAAACAGGCAAAAGTATCAAGACACTGAGATCTGATCGAAGTGGTGAATACTTGAGTGCCGAGTTTCTGGGCTACTTAAAAGAGAATGGAATTCTCTCTCAGCTTACTCCTCCATACACACCACAACACAACGGTGTATCGGAAAGGCGGAATCGAACCCTATTGGATATGGTTCGTTCCATGATGAGTAAGGCTGAGTTGCCGCGATCCTTCTGGGGTTATGCGCTAGAAACAGCTGCATATCTCTTGAACAAGGCTCCAACCAAGACTGTGCCTACTACCCCATATCAGATGTGGAGTGGGAAGAAACCCTGTCTCAAGTACCTTAAGACATGGGGATGTCCAGCTTTTGTAAAAAAGCAGCATGCGGACAAGCTCGAGGCACGTTCAGTACTGTGTAAGTTTGTGGGATACCCAAAGAACTCTAAGGGGGTATCTTTTCTATTCCGCAGAGGAACAAAATATTTTTGTTTCTCAGCATGCCCACTTCTTGGAAACTGAATTTTTAGAAAATCAGATAAGTGGGAGCGCAATAGAACTGGAAGAAATTCCAGAACCACAAGCTATTACTGAAAGCTTGGAAGAACCAGAAGTCTCAAGGGAACCGGATATCCCAGCACCACTCCGCAGGAGTAGTAGGCAGTCTCATCCGCCCGAGAGATACTACGGTTTTCTCATAGACGGGGATAGAGAGGATTGCACCATGGATTATGGTGAGCCTACTAGCTTCCAGCAAGCCATCCAGAGCGGCGACTCGGTAAAATGGCTGGATGCAATGCGGGCCGAGATGGAGTCCATGTACACCAACAAAGTTTGGACTTTGGACTTTGCTCCAGAAGGGGTAAAACCCATAGGCTACAAATGGATCTTCAGAAAGAAGATTGGTGTAGATGGGCAGGTTGAGACCTATAAAGCTAGACTTGTTGCAAAGGGTTTTCGTCAAAGACCTGGCTTGGACTATGACGAGACCTTTTCTCCAGTGGCTATGCTGAAATCCATTCGGATCCTTCTTGCCATTGCTGCCTTCCACGATTATGAAATCTGGCAGATGGACGTAAAGACGGCTTTCCTAAATGGAAATTTGGAAGAGTGCGTCTATATGGATCAGCCGGAGGGATTCATTCAGAGTGGGAGCAGCGGTAGAGTGTGCAAGTTGCTAAAGTCCATCTATGGACTTAAGCAGGCATCGCGGAGTTGGAACATCTGCTTTGATGACACTGTCAAAGAATTCGACTTTATCAAAAACCCAGATGAACCATGCATTTACATTAAGATTGTAAGGAGAACTGTAGTTTTCCTCGTCTTGTACGTGGATGACATTCTCCTAATAGAAAATGATATTCCTATGCTACAGTCAGTCAAAGGATTCTTATCGCAGAGGTTCTCCATGAAGGACCTGGGCGATGCCAACTACATTCTGGGGATCCAAATCTGTCGTGATAGATCTAAGAGGATGTTGGGACTTTCACAGTCAAGGTACATCGACACCATACTGAAAAGATTCAGTATGGAAGATTCCAAGCGCGGTAATCTACCGGCTTGTCACGGGATCACCCTCTCCAAAGAGATGTCTCCCAAGATTGATTTGGAAAGGGATTGCATGTCTATTATACCCTACGCTTCTGCGGTAGGCTCTATAATGTATGCGATGTTGTGTACCAGACCAGATGTAGCATACGCATTGAGCGTTGTAAGCCGGTATCAGTCAAACCCAGGGAAGAAACACTGGATAGCGGTAAAGAACATTCTCAAGTACCTGAGAAGGACTAAGGAGATGTTCTTGGTGTATGGCGGAAAAGACCTCCAGCTCGAGGCCTTTGCTGACTCCAGCTTCCAGAGTGACAAGGATGACTCCAAGTCCATGTCGGGTTATGTCTTTACCCTCAATGGAGGGGCGGTTTGCTGGAAGAGTTCCAAGCAGGAGACCGTTGCTGACTCAACTATGGAAGCGGAGTACATAGCTGCTTGCGATGCCGCAAAGGACGCTGTCTGGATGAAGAAGTTCCTCACGGAGCTTCAGATGGTTCCTACCATTGTTGATCCAATACCGCTGTATTGCGATAACAACGGAGCTATAGCTTTAGCGAAGGAACCCAGGTCCCATCAGAAGTCCAGGCACATTTTGAGGCGGTACCACCTGATCAGGGAGATCATAGATCGCCAGGAGATTGAGGTGAAGAGAGTAAATACGGAGAACAACACTACAGATCCACTCACGAAGGCCCTACACCAGACTCAGTTCGAGCGGCTGATCGAGATGATAGGTTTTCGATACGCCAGTACATGGCCTTAGTGCAAGTGGGAGATTGTTAGTGTATATGCCCTAGAGGCCATTACTGTATCATACTAGTATGTATATTACTTGATGGAAGCTTGGGATATTCACAGTTGTATATACAATCGTGCTCGAAATGGCAGTATGCTACTTGGTTTGTCTCTACTTCAATATGTGCATGTGTTTCTTTTAGCTTATCGCTTATATACATATTAGTAGAGCCGTTAGGATCTTTGCTTGATTACCAGCGTTGTGATGGCGCTATCCCGGTATTGGGGGTTGACATCGCGCTGTGTCTAGGAGAGCCATTACACGATTAGTCCTTGGCCAGGGCAAGCGAGATATACTGGTAGGTTTCCAGTGTTATCTCAGGGTGTTCTGGGCTACACTCCGACACGACTTGTACCGCTATTAGGGGACTGACGTTCACCGCCCCCCTAGGCCCGCCATGCGATGTATCAGACGAACAGAACGGACTGTACGGAGACTGTCACATACAGGCTCAGTAGGAGTTCAGATGGGGTTCACCTCGTCAGTCTTCTTATCGGCATCTACCTGGGGACCGTTACGTACAGCTAGTGCCGCTTGCGGTCTGTGGTTAAACCCACTGCCAGCGTAGTGTCGAATCTTTAGAGTCCCACACATAGAGCTATTCTCCTTTAGGCAAAATGAGTAGAGGTCGCATGGTTTTGCGACAGGGTTCGTTCACATCCGCGCACTTGTATACGTTTGCTGTCCGGATAGCTTATACTAGCGGGCTTTGGTTTAAGCTGGATCCTAGTATATGATTTGGGATTGGTTTTATCTCTTTGTATTCGTGTTCCTCGGATCACGAATACGGGTGCGTATGCACAGTTGCTTAAGACAGAGGGAGAGGACTTTGATTAGGGTTAATGACCATTGTCATTTTATTAACCCTAATGCTTATGTGTGTATTATGGTTAATTAATATTAGTTTAATATAATTGTACATGGTTATGGTTGTTGACCATTTGACTATCTTGACTTGTTTATCTTAGTTGACATGTTGACCATCATCATTCCATATAAAAGATGCTCTTTGATCCTTGCAATTAGCATTAAATATGAAATGATAATGGTCATGTCTTGATTAACCATGACAATTATCTAGCTAATTATCAATTTATAATAATTCACACATATATGTGAGAATGGTTGTTTATTCTCTCATTCTCTCATTTTACTTTCTCTCTCTTGTTCTTCCTCTCCCTCAAGCTCTCCCCTCTCATGTGTTGAGAAACACTTGAGCTTGAGAAAAATCTCTTCTTGATAATCTCTACTCTCATCTAGGGTTCTAGGATTAGCACTTCTAGCACCCTAGTTACTTCTAGCTTGGAGTTGAAGCCAAAGATTGAGGCTTTCGGGTGGATCCTTCTTCGACGTGAGAAGACGACAAAGGTGATCCCTTTCTACTACTCCAAGGAGCAAGGAGAGAAGGACATAAAGCCCTAGGTATAACTATTCTACCCTTAGCTAGTTTCTAGTTAGCTTGTTTTTGTTTAGAAAAGATCCTTCTTTGTCTAGTCCATGTTGCCTAAAGTGATAAAAATCCGTTTTTTATTCCGTTTTCCGCCTCCCCGCAAGCACCGGGGTGGGCAACGTGGACTTACGGAATCATCCCCGTTAGCACACTTGACAGGGCCGATGAGCCGATGGATCGAGAGATTGGTAATCCATAGAGAAGACTTGGACCCAGGAGTGGTCATGTTACGCACACCAGCAGGCTAGAGTTCAGGATCGTCGACGAGATATGCTATGAGTGACCACGACAGTTGGCCATAGATTCTTGGAGGATGCGCTTGAGCGGGACTATTCCGCCATACTTGTTTTGGTATTTTGAGCCGTTATTCGCATGATTTGGTTTTGATGATTGGGTTTCATGATATGTGTTTTCATGCACCATGGTTGTGCTTACTGAGTATTTACGATTTTTGCACAGTTGTTGCACTTGATATCATTTTCGTGCCTTGGTTTCACATGTTTGTGATTTTATGGGGTTTAGACATTTGAGATGATTTTGTGCATATGCACGCACACGATTTGGTTTTTTTTGCACTCGGTATAGTTCACATATGCTTGCAGTGCAGAGATTAGCATTTGTGCACTTAGTTGCACTGGACTTCGATTTCGATGGTGATGTTCGATATTTGTTGTGTACTTTATGCACCTGATTGGATTTTGCGTGTGGTCGACGCTTGATATTGGATTTCATGATTTCGTGCATGATGGATGCACCGGATTTGGACATTTAGCGCATGTTGGGCGCCTGTTATGAGATGCGATTTGGTGCACACCAGATGCACTAAATCGGGATTTTCGTGCATGTCAGATGCACCTGATTTTGCGGTCAAGCACGCACGTTGCCTATGACCGATGTTGCGTGCACAACCGTTGCACCTTGATGTTGTTTTTGTGCACCTGCTTGGCACATGTATGGATTTTGATTTCCGTGCGCACCGGACGCACAGGGTTTTCATATGCACATTTTGGGATTGATTTCTATGGAGCAGTACGTTTTATGATATTTGCTATGTGTTTTCGTAATGAGCAGGACTAGTCAGATGACAGTACCTGGATATATTTTGCATGCATTGATA
Organism: Agapanthus africanus; assembly: GCA_030015575.1. Classification (NCBI taxonomy): domain Eukaryota; kingdom Viridiplantae; phylum Streptophyta; class Magnoliopsida; order Asparagales; family Amaryllidaceae; genus Agapanthus; species Agapanthus africanus. The sequence continues at coordinate 548,233,066 of JASDDO010000022.1, forward strand.
GATTTCAAAGGGATTTCCAAAAGCGAGCTATAGTCTTATTATTTACATACGTGTCTGATACGACACGAAACGTTTAAAACGAGGGAACCCTTCTAAATTATTTTCAAAACAGCAGGACATGTATATTAAACAAAAGATATATACATATATGATTATTTCTTATAGAGACGTCCGCCACTGTGCAGTACTATGCGCATTGCACATCGACTTTAAAGAAATTGGCATGCATTTTCCTCAGATGTTTACATGTACGGCTTGGTATCTACATGCATAGTTCCGATTTCTAGCATATCGGTTTGGCCTTGGATTTGGCATTCGTGTTTTCACCTTGACTCCGATGATTGCGAGATGCTTGACGGAGTTTTGTTTTCGAGTTATCTGCTCGTTACTCATACGCATGTATTGCGCTATGATGCGTTTTATGTATTGATGATTTCGGAGCCCCGTTAACTTGGACATTTTATTGAAATGTTTTAGAATTTGGGAGTTTAAATTTATATTCGGGGACCGAATTTCTTTAAGGGGGAAGACTGTAACATTTCGAAAAAATAAAGTATTATTTTTGGGAATTTTCATAATTTAATATTAATTTTTAATGAATATTTTAATAGTCGGTATAATTAAATACCGATAAATGGGAAAATTTTGGGAAAAACTTATGGAAATTCTAAAATAGGTTTTTTTTTGAAATATGCCATTTTACAGTTTTCATGATGGATTATATGCTATTTTGGTGTTAACCGCGATTAAAAATCGCTAACTGGATTTTTGGCTTTTTGTGCAGAAATGTGCACATAACATTTTCCGTACTTGTCTCATATTTTGGACTCATGATAAGCCTAGGGTGAACCATGCTTAGGTGACCTTGGTGACTTGAACCAATTGGTTAGGTTAGTGGGGTTAATTAAGGATGTGGCTTTGTTTACAATTGGATTAGGGCTATGTTGACTTGTGTAGGGAGAGAGAGAGTAAGCCATAGTGGTTGTGGATTAACTTGAGAGAGAGAGAGAGAGAGAGAGAGAGAGAGAGAGAGAGGTGGCTAGGATGTTCCATGATCCATCTCATTCCATAATCCCTTGTGTTCTTTCACCCCCCTCTCACTCATACCACTCCCTCTCATTTATCACATCTTTCCTCACATCACTCACTCTCACACCCCACCATTTTATACACAACTCAGCAGCCCTACACCAGCCCTAACACCATAGCCCACACTTACACACTCCCATCAACACTTTACAACCTCAATTTCATCACATCAGCCCCCCTACACCTGCAGCTACATCAACAGCTGAAGCAACATCAGCCACCACACTACTACATCAGCAACAACTCCACTCAAACTACAACCCACACCCTCATACACCACTACACCACCATAACCATTCCCACAACACCAAAACCACTGCAACAACAACACCAACCACAACAAAAAACCTCAGCAATAGCAACAAGCTGCTGTTAAAACCTCTTACTGCATCAGCTGAAGAAAACAGCAGCAGTAGCGGCTGCAACTGCAATAAGAGCCACTAAGGAGAAACTCAGCATGCAGCACAGTCCTTCCTTCTTCCCTTCTCCTACATCTAAGGTTCCTTGAGGTATAATCTCACATCCCAACTCCTATCTTGCAAAGTTATAGTTGTCTAGCTGAAATTTAGTGTTATATTGAAGATTAGTGGCAGTTTAGGAGAATTTGAGTGAGACTTGACCAAGTGTTGGTTTTGATTGTTAGTATAGCCTTACTAGGTATTGTTAAGACCAGTTTAACCAAGATTTGTTCCAAATTTCATCGGATGTACCAGATTTGTTATACTTGGCGTAATTCAGCATTTTTGTCGACTTTGTAGCTTTCTGGAAACTGCTATCACCTGGGACCTCCTAAAATAAAATTGACTTGGCAATGAGATGTGCAGGCTAGTAGAAACCAACACCCAAAGCCCCAGACCCTGGACCCACTTCCCGGCCGCAGTTTTATTCCTTCTGGCCGCAATTTGCGGCTAGAGCAGGAGGGAATTGCCTCGTTTTGCGTGCACGACCCTATTTCATGTAAACTTAACCCCCTGTATGTCTAGTTTTGACTGTTTCCAGTTAGGGTAAAATCTAGGTTGATTTTCATGAGTTGGCGTATGATTTACGACTTTTTTTAGCATGATTTTTGGTATTCGATGATTCGTTTCCGTCGGGTGGCGTTTGAACGCCAACGACCAGTAAGCACTGGCTATGTTTGCATGCGAGGCCATAGGTTTTTACCTATGGGCGTAGCGTGCACTATTTTGGTTTCCGACATGGTTTTTATGTGTTTTAGCATGTGATATCCTTGTAGGTACCCCACGTGGCGTCGAAGCGTTGGAGATGCAAATGGCGACCTCGGCACCGGCACGCATTTAACAAGGTGAGTAGATTTATATCTACGGGGAGAAGTCGGGTAGATGGCGTATAGCACCCCCGCAGTTCGTAGTGATGTATACGGATGCGTATACACACTAATAGTTATTATATGTTATTTGGGATTATTGATGATTAAAGATGGATATTGGTGCGTTGGATTGGTGAATGGTTACGAAACCTTAGGTAGTGGATGCACTACACATACATACACACACACATACTTGCATACATCCTTACTTCATATGTGCATAGACGGGATTCTATATAGATATGTGTTCACATGGGTATGGGACAACGTGTTCATATACGGATTTGAGGATGATACATGGGATTGAGATGAGTCGACGAGTTTGATCTGAGGTTATGATATCGGTGATATGATAAAATTCATAATTGAGGTACGTCTTGATGTTCTAGAGGGTTTTGGGAATAATGATGCCATAGGAATTGTGACCTATATATATAATGATCGACATGTGATTAAGTTACGAGATATGACATGTTATGATATAACCAGATATTTATGATAGGCCACCTTGGGCGTTGTTTACTCCTTGAGATGTTATGTGCTGATGGTATCGTTCTTGCTAGAGGCTGTCAATCGGAAGCCGGATTATGATTATATTGACGATAATATCGATTTATACTAGACTGTCGATCAGTAGTCAGATCTTGATTATAGTGATGATGTTAGCATTGTACTAGATATGGGTCAGTACCCAGATTATGATATTTGATAAAGAGAATACCAGATGAATGATATGACGAATGTGATATTGACCCGTACCCAGATTTGGGGATGCCGTACGACGGATTCACGTACGAGCTATAAATTGATGTTTGATCCGCACTCTTGATTGGGAATAACTGATTATAGAGATATGTTATCGGATGTGATATTATCGAGGCGGGATCACCGACTATATATATATGTATATTTATGTATCGACTCAGAGGTTAGGCGGTTTCCCTTACCTACTGTTAGCTTTAGCTCAGCCTTATAGTGGTATAGCTATATTACTTTTATGACATTAGATGCAGTTTAGCGATCATGGTGTTCAGTATTTCAGCTCCCGCATATTATTATTGTTGCTCTGCATCGCATACTGTTGTGATTTATATCCCATTATTGATATCATGCTGTTAGGACACCAGCACCATTACCGATGATGCGTATGTACCACGTACACTTATTTTCCAGCGCACACACATCTTCATCGGTAATTTCCATGTCATGTACACTTAGAGAATATTATTGCTTGATTTAGCTTGATAGCTAGCAGTGACATGATATTAGTGTACTTGCCATATATACCAGCTTGACATTGTAGTTATTACTTGTCACTTCATGCATACTGTTAGTCATTATATGCTGCATTCATGGATTCTCATGCTTATATTCATGATTTCACATGCTATTGATGATTTAAACTCGGGTTTCCATGAGATTTTCTGGATTTGAAGGAAAACCGCAAAACATACATATAAACTGCTTTCTCTTTTTAATAAAAATGCGGTTTTCTCATAATGTATGAGTCGTCCACCATGAGTTTTGCTGATGGATTTTGAGACTCGATTCGAGGAGGCGGATGAACCGTTTCGGGTACATGGTGGGCCCGGTGCGGTACCCCGGGGCAAGAAGATCGCAGGAGATGGCGTTGAGCCTGGCAGGGGAGCACTACCGACCGGTGATATTACCCGACACGTCGGATATCCGTAGGATATCGTCGTAGTCATGAGATGGATGGTAGGGGCCGATCTGGACTGACGGCGCCCTAGATATTATGATTGAGACATTGAGATTTTGAGATATTGAGGTACAGAGATTGTGATATCGAGATATTGAGGTCTATGTTTTGTGCCGATGCTAGGCACTGTTTTATGCTGATTTCATTATGATACCTCATTTTAAAAATACAGAAATCTCACAAATTATGAAAGCAGTTTTCTTCAGTACATGCATTCTGTTTCATGCATTCATACATCATCCATACATATTGCTACCTGATGCACTGACACGGGTACATGGGATTACACTTGGGTTAGATATTTACCCTAGCCATGGTTATAGATTGCTGGTTATATATATTTGAGGATTATATTATGATCGTATGACTTAGGATTGTGTCATACATGCGATTTTCTGTTCGTAGATCATTTTCTACTCACGAGTTGGCAACTCACCCCCGTTGTGCCCCAGTTTCTTGCAGGTGTTGCCGTACGGGTTTCATTACGGCTTTGCGGGCACAGCTTCTTTCAGGTGACTTGCTAGTAGGTGGGTTATTTGTATCGTCCCCACCATTTTACAATGTATATTATATTCAGTTGTATCTAGAAGTTCCATCAACCAAACATGTACTTATTTGAGATAGAGACCAGTGATGTTTATTTTTTCGACCTTAGAGTCGCACGTTATATTTCTATGGATTTCTTGCTGGTTGGAGTTTCCTTTTCTTTTGTGATCCTCGCCTTTAGACGTTGTATATTATGTTGCCTTCAGGTTGATTTGTTATGGTTCTTCTTTCACTCTACTACTTTTCTTGGTTTGGATTTCTGGGCTCGGCTTACTTAGAGCACGTACGCCTTGAGACGTTCGTAGCCTAAGTGTCGGTCATGTTCCGTACTTTCGGGTCGTGACAGGTATTTAGTAAGCCCTAGGCTAGATTAGATGAATCTAGGGAGGCCTATTCGTAGGATGACTACTTGGGTGACGGATAGCAAGTTTCTTTTATTCACACACACACACACACATATTTGAATTCTTGTGTGTATATATATATTTATATATGTATGTGAGTGTGTGTGTGTGTGTGTGTGTGTGTGTGTGTGTTTACATACACGGGTGATGAGGACACTATGTGATATGTGGAGGTGGGCCGATATGACCGAGCATGATGCCGTGAGATATTTGGTATGTGATCGAGTTACGATGTGATTTATGATATGATATTATAATGGATCGTTGGGCGACGTGTATTTATATATATACGATAAAATGTGTTGATAACATTGGACTGTACGAAACTTCAGAACAGTACCCTTGATCATGATATTGTTCGATGATGATACCATATGAATGATGATGCATATGATAGTTGACCCGTACCCCGATTTTGGGATGCCATACGATTGATTTTACCGTACGAGGTATAGGTATGATGATTGATCCACACTCTTGACTCGAGGAATTCGTACTACTTATGTGACGCTATTGAGGCTGGATCGCCGACTACTAAAGATATCGACTTGGATTTTAGGTGGATTATTCTTACCCTCTCGGCCAATTCTTTAGTTCAGTCACTTAGTTGATTAGGTAGATGTTAGACTAGGCTCGAGTCATACTTACTTTCAAAACTAACGAATTGTGCGTATTTTTTAAAGACAGCCGAAGGATACTACGGATTTTTCAAGGGACGTATCTTTTCTCAAAAACCCCGTAGCCCCCACTTTTCTAAAAACCATGATTCGTGCTATTTTAAACAACTAAATGTATGACTCGTAATTAGATATGTATATTCTAAATATGCGTTTACTAAACCTTCACCGTTATATTCATGTTGTTCTCATCGCATTGCATGCTATACATGTGTTTTCTTTGGTAATTATGAACCCTGTCTGTTAGGACACCAGCACCATTACCGATGCTGCGTATGCTCCACGTACACTTGCTTACCAGCTCACACACATCATCATTGGTAATTGCCATATCACATACACTTTACAAAACATTACTTTAGCGGTATAACTTGCTAGCTGGTAATTTCAACTTATTGTTAGTATGCTTGCCCTCGTATGCTAATTTAGACATTGCATTCCTTACTTAGATACTTCACGCATTCATACATTCATTCTGTTATGCCATATTATGGGGCTTTATGCCAGTATTCACTGTTTATTGACGCTTGAATTCTGGGATTTTGGATTTTCTATGAGATTTCTGGATTTGGGGGGAAAACCGTAAGACTTTTATAAACTCATTATCTTTTTAAAAATGCAAGTTGCGGTTTTCTCGTGATATGATGTATGTGTCGTCCACCATGAGTTTTCCTGATTTATGTTGGTTTTCAAGACCCGATTCGAGGAGTAGGATGAACCGTTTTGGGTACATGGTGGGCCCGGTATGGTACCCTGGGGCAAGAAGCTTAAGTTGTAGACGATGAACCTGGCAGGGGCAAACTACTTACCGGTGATGTCTAGCGCGGCGGATATCTGGAGGATACCGACCATAGTCATGAGATGGGCCGATCCGTACTGACAGAGCCCGAGATATTGAGATATTGAGACATTGAGACTTTGGGATATGGTGTTGATGCTTGACATGGATTTTCTGTCGATTTCACTAATGATGTTCCAATTTTATTATAGAAGTTTTACTAAGACAAAAACATAGATTTTCTTATACCAGATTATCCAGATTTTGTGGTGGATTGTCTCATTCATGATGCATTCATACATCAGATATATGACTTATTTCTGTTTAGTGACACTGACACGAGCACTGAGTATTATACTTATGCATAGATTATTACCCTGTCACTACTAGATGTTCAGTGTTATATTGGGTGCTTTATTGTATGACCTAGGAGATTGTCGTACATGCGATTTCTACCTGGTGATGTCTTCTACTCACGAGTTGGCAACTCACCCCCGTTGTGCCACAGTTTCTTGCAGGTTTAGCTATAAAGGTTCCATGGCGGCTTTGCTGGCACACACTCCTTTCCAGATGATTGTTTTGGTAGGTGGGTTCACTTGCATCGTGACCACTATTGTACTTGTATTTATTTCAGTTGTATCTAGTAAGCTCCATCAACCAGACTTGTATTAAGTTTTAGACTTAGAAGACCAGTTGTATATTTTTTCGACCTTAGAGTCGCGCGCTTGTATTATTATAGTTCTTCCCTGGTTTTCTTGACGATGTTGGTTTTCTTTTGAGTTTTGATCCTCGCCCTTCGGCGTTGTATATTATATTTTTGCTTGCGTGGTTGTTTCCGCCAATTGGCGAAGAGCTAGCTCCCGTTTAGGGATGCCTTTATTCATTATATATGTATATGCATGTTTGTACCCGTTTGGGGCCAGTATTTACAAAGGAGACTCTGCCGAAATTTTCGGGAAAATATGATGTTGCTTTTAAATATTTAATGCCATTTATTTATTTAAAACCACTTGTTTTAAAACAAGTTTTCCTTCACTTCTTCTTTAAAATGGCTTAGATTTCTGGGCTTTTGGCTTACTTGAATTAGGTGGGGTCCTATAGACTTCACAAGATTTAAGTGTCAGTCACGTGCCATTTCGGGTCGTGACACCTTAGTTAAAAATAAATTGGGCCCAATACTTAAATGTTTAAGTTGATTTTAATCTCAAACTAGATTAACGGTTCTTAAATTAAACAAAACATTTTTGAACTAAAGAAACATATAACCTAAGTTCAAAACCCAAAATCCCAAATCTAAAATATACGGATTTGGACTAATCCGCGCCCTACGGGAGACGACATAAACTAATCTCCGTATACAATCCACGGGCAACCAAAACAAACAAAATAACACACGACATGGAGTGAACTACTGGAGAAGGAGAAATTGATTATTGCAACGCGATAACATAATTAACTGCAGGGGCTTGAGCGTCTCCATAATAAAAAAAAACCCTCACAAACAAGGGGGAATATGATAAAATCTGCTACAATGGTTGCATCTATCCAAACCTCCGATATACAGTGCGTTAAATCAACTTGGTATCTTCGAAGAGGTGGATGGAGAAGTCCAAATAGCATCTGCCCCAAATTCAGGCAAGATGTTCAATTCCAGTTCGTCTCTATTTCGGCGGTGAACAGATTCAGGCACACCCAATGGGACCTTTTCCTCTTTCCACTCCACACTTCATGTGTCGTGGTCCGCGAACAAAAATCACGGTTCGCTATGCTTGCCCTTGGATTAGAGATACTAAAACTTGGTGTCTTTCTCCCATAAAGAAAATCGATGGCTCTCAACTGCACCTCATGCAACAGCAGCTCTCGCTCTACTCCAACAGGAGGAGTGACCTATGGGCCCAACGCGGCCTCTATTTTCTCGATGCCGATGGGGCATGTCACAAAAGCCATTATTGGATTGTTCTTCGGGACTATGCTCCCACCTATGAGTTTCAGTGCCTCAACAACACCAGAAGAAGCTCCCCGAAGGTCAGTCTTCAATCGGGTAGCAACCACGACAACCCCTATCAGCAATCCGTCAAACTCTGGCATCTCAGTCTTCAACAGGCTGAGCAAGAACTTAAACATGCTTATAAAGCAGCTCGTGATACCTGAAGGGGCTACCCCAAAGTGGCTAGCCCTTCCTACTCCTGCTACAGTCGAAGCCATCAAAGGTGCTTCCCTCATCAGGCAGTCGGTCTTTGAAAGATTGGCTGGCCCTCCTCAAACTCCATCAAGGACGTTGGTCTTCAATAGGCTGACGTCGATTGAAACCTCTCAGCAATGCCGGGGGAATGATGAAGCCGCTTTCAAAACTGAGGCGATCCCTTCTGCGAGGCAATCTCGACGTCGCCACTGGCGTTGAGTGAGGGAAGATGGGGGCAAATCCCCCTCTGGACTCACCCTACCAGCTCCAATAGCGAAGGTCGATGTTGCTGTTCCAACTGGGAACAGTTTTGAATCGCTTAAGAGGGTGCGTAAAAATTCCCCAACGGCGGTTCTAAAGAAATCTCCCCCACCTGTAAAAGTTACAGTGCAGGAAAAGTCAGAGCTACCTTATCAGCGGCTCTCTTCGCAAATTCATAGGGTCTGGCGAAAAGTCCAAGACTCTGTGATTGACAAAAATTACTCTTGTTAATCAAAGAAATCAAAGTTCCTAAAAGAAAAAGACCACTCCTCTGCCATACAACGGGGGACTTTTCCTAAACCGGCGCCTGTCATGTCTCCTTCAACTCCAATCTCTCATAAAAGAACAGGGCTGGAGAAAACTCTACCGCCCTCGGCAAATTCCAAAGACGATGGATCTAAACTCCCCAATTCTAAGGGCATTATGGTTCATACGGTCTATATGACCAATAGAAAAGAAGGGAGCCATGCTTCAGTAAGCCATCGACCGCAAACTTGGTCACTGACAAAGATTCAGGAGCAACAACAGAAGCTCCAAGAAACGCTGAATAAAATGACGACACTCACTAGACAGAAAGAAAGTCCGGACAAAGTGATTGAACAATGCCAAGAGTTAGAGACCGATACAGAGTTTCTGCGAAGGGTGCTAGAGAGAAAAGGATAAAGAGGCTATTGAACAAGCTGCTAATATAAAACAGATGGATCTCTTATTCCAAGATATGGTTGGAATGATGATCCAGCCAGAACCCCCGGCCGAAGATCCGCCGTTAATCATCAAGGATGACAGAGGGGAAACATAAAACCCTCATCCGGCCTTATCAGCGGCCAAGGAGGAAATGATCTCCAAGGCCGCCTTTGATGATTACATTTCACAACAAATAAGAGGACATCAAGATAATGAAGCCGCCGACCAAATTGTCAGAACCGGACGACAATATCCAGGCTGGTATGACTAAATCAAATACCCACTGGGATATAAGATCCTTAAGTTCTATGTATACAAAGGAACAAGCAACCCTCATCAACACATCATGTAATTCAGAGCTCTGTGTGGCAACACCGGTGGTGACGACAAACTGTTACTTCTCCAGTTCATTGGAAGCCTGTCAGAAACAGCCTTCAAATGGTACTCGGAGCTCCCAAATGACTCTGTGAAAACATTTGCAGAAATGGAACCGATTTTTACACAGCAGTTCGCCAGCGCGAGCGAACACACTCCGATCACAGCATTAATCAATGCCGGGGTAAAGTATGTAAGTCGATGTCGCGCACCCCGCGTGTTCGCGGGGAGGTGGAATATTTAAAAAATGATTTTCAAAGATCGCAACAACGACTTGAACTCCAGGATCGATACTAAACCTTAACTATCTAACTTGCAATGAGGTTTACTACTCGGATGAAAGTTATACCTCACAATACCAAGTCCTTCGGGTCTTCATCACTATCCTCCACCTCGTCGTCAGCTCCAAGGATTGAAAACAGATCGAGAAACCTCGACGGCTTTCTCGAGTCAAAGACGATCCACCCGAGATTCTATAGTCCGAGCTCCTACCTCGAATCTGAGATAACTATGGCTTCTAATTGTAGGGTTACTTAGCGCGGCAGCAAGGTTTCGGAAGGCATTGTCCTTGCCAATTTCAAAAAATTGCCGTTCTAAAGAACCCTAACCTAAAATCTTAACTAGAGAATTAAACAATACAACATGCAAACAACTTTGCATACAAAGTGAATGAGGAATACAACCTTTGTAGATTGGTCCTTCACTTCTAAAACTCCGTGTAGTAGTCCCTTTGCAGCAAGTAGTGAACTCCTGGACTTTAGAGAGGGTTCACATGAAGAAATGAATAAGCTTGCTCAATGTATTCGAGGCCGAAGATGATCTACGTCGAGAAGACTCAAGCTTATGCTACCTCTTCACTAATGGTAAATTAGTTAAGCAAACACCCTAAACTAAATGGATAATATAGTAGAGGACGATGAAGTAGGAATTGAGCTCTCTTTAGATTTCTTTTTCTTACAATATTTTCTCACTTAGAAAAAAGCTAGCAAGTTTTTTCTCAAATGAAGAAGAAGATGATGAATAATGAGATGAGGTTAGAAATGCAACCATGGCTGAGTTTATGTCGTACACAAACTCACGTAGAGAATAAACCATGGTGTAAGGTTAATGGTTGGGTTAACAAATATCTTAAGCAAGATAAAAACAAGTGGACTAAGTCAATGTTCTACAAGCTTCTTCCAAGCTCAACCATGAATAATTTTAAATGATTTTGAATTACTTAATAACAAATATTAAACCACATTAAACCTAGCATGATATGAGTCTCATAGATCTATGTTGCGTGTGTAACCTAGCATGACACACTAATATATATCACATATATATATTATATGTGTGCAAAAAGGAAAACAATACAATTAACATATATCCCATATATATTAATGTATCTTAAGTGAGAAAAAGAAATGCTCAAGTGAGCTAATATTAGTTAATATAATTTAATATATCAAATATATAATTATACATTAAATTATTAAATGAACACTTGATTTAACAATCCGGCTATATCACATATAACCAACTAATATCAAATGCAACAATCTATCGAATTAACACTTGATCTGATAACCCGGCTATATCACATATAAACGAACGATATCACATATCGCGAGAATAGAATGCGGTATCACATATGCGCATTAATCTTGGTCCCGCACATATCACATATGTGCTCCTACTCGTGTAGGGCTCTAAAGACTCGTCAATACGCCGGTAGTAGGTGATGATCATATCAAGCACCTACAAGCCGCAAGCGGTCTGCTAAACGTAACGGCCACCGGGGTATTGAGCGATCAGAAGATCAACAAGCATGCCTACTCATACTCCTGCGAATCTAATCAGTAACACTACTGTACAGTCCGGTCTCTTCGTCAGATATATCGCATATCACAGCCTGGGGGTGGTATAACGTCAGACCCCAATAGCCTGATAAGTCATGCCGATGCAAGGTCCATAACGGTTCGAGAAACTACTGATAACATTTACCAGTAGATCTTAGCAACCCTGGCCAGGGATTTCCTGTTATGGCTAATTGAGCATAGCGCAACATCAACTCCCAATACCAAGTGAGACGAATTCCCCCCTATCGCTCATTGCCTCCATGTGACCCGGGACTGTACCCAAAAACCATATTTTTGCACATCTCTTGACCGTGGTATGGTGGAAATCAAAGCACAGTGGGAATCACACAAGACTCTATGACGATCTCGGGTCGACAGACTAACCTATACCAGTGTCACCAGAGAACTGCTATCCGACGATATGTATAATACCATCTAGGAGTTCTCGGCGAGTCCGTCAAGTGTACCCAGTCTCCACTGAGCACCTGTATACCTTCTTTGATGTCAAACACCAATGGATATGGGATCATCCATCGCCCATCATATGGGTCGAGAAGCGCATACGCTAGTTTACTCTGGAGTATTGATGCCCTAACTCGATACTCCCATGTCTAGGAACATTTGAACGATGTACTTACCGACTACCTCTGCCCCACAGTATGATCCGCATCATAATCCTGGTAGTCAAGTACTCATCCTAAGGGCTTTATCAACATATAATAGAGAGACAATAAGTGTACATGTTAAGATAAAGTGCAACCAGATAGCATACTTTTATGTCGAGCAAGAAAGTCCTCCCTATATATGTCTAAGAATCCACTAAAATATACATTACATGTACAGTAATGGCCTCTAGGGCATACATATAACTAACAATCTCCCACTTGCACTAAAGCCATTTGTTGTAGTATCTCATACTCAACGTCCTATAGAAGTCTCTCTAGGGTAAGGCCTTTGTAAGTGGATCCGCTGTGTTATCTTTTGCGTTAACTCTCCTTATCTCGATCCCTTGAAGATCAACCATCTCCATAATCAAGTGATACTTTCCTCAGAATATGGCTGGATCGCTGATGGGACCGTTGTTCCTAGGCCAAAGCCACAACTCTATTGTTGTCACAATAACAGTTATTGGACGATCAATAGTAGGAACCATATTCATCTCATGAACAAGAAATGCCTAGACATCCACTTTGGAAGCATCGTTGGTAGCGATGTATTCAGTTTTTATCGTCTAGTATGCCACGATATCTAGCTTAGAACTCTTCCAACATACCGTCTCTCCATTGATGGTAAAGATAATGCTTCTGACTTACTTTCAGTTGACCTTATCACTCTGGATGCTCGAACTAAAAACATTCATTTAGTACTTCTCAAGTACTTAAGAATGTCCTCCACAGCTGTCCAGTGATTCTCCCAAGATCCGGTTGATTCCTGATCACTACACCTAGTGAGTTAGCTACATCTGGTCGGTACATAACATCGCACATATGATAGAGCCTATTGTCGAAGCATATGATATCCCATGCATGCGAGCTCTCTCCAAATCAGTCTTGGGAGACATCTTTTTGGATAGAGTGGTTTCTGAGTAAGTGGGCGAACCACCACGCTTAGAATCATCCATACTAAACCCCTTTAGAATGGTGTTAATGTACCTGGATTTGGGACACTCCCAATATCCACATAGATCTATCACCATAGATCATCATCCACAAGATATAGTAGGTATCATCCAGTTCTTTTATGGAAAATCCTCGTGATAAGAGGAGCTTGACTGAGTGTAGTATAGGAAACTATTTCCTATCAAGAGTATGTTATCTATGTACAATACATGGAAGACAACCTTACTCTCTACAACCTTCTTGTATATACAAGGTTCATCTATCTTTTTTATAAAGTCAAACTCTTTGACTGCCACATCAAAACAGATGTTCCAACTTCGCGATGCGTGCTTTAATCCTGATGGACTTAAGCATAGCTTTGAAAGTCTCAACTTTTTCATCTACACCAAGAATCTTCTTAAGATCCACTTGCTCATGACAGGTTTTACCCCTTTAGGTGCAACATTCAAAGTCATACTTTGTTGGTGTACATGGATTCCATCTTTGATTGCACAACATCCAGCCATTTCACAAAGTCTCCACTTGTGATGGCATGCCTGAACCTAGTTGGGCCATCATCAACCATGATGCAATCCTCGCTCCCACTGTCACCGAGAAGACCGTAGTATCTCTCAAGTGGTTAAAGAACCCTACCAGATTCGCGGAGAGGCTGAGATTCGTTGGAAACTACTGAATCCTTTGGTTTCACCAAATCATCAGCTGTCAGTTTGTTTAGCTAGAACTCCTTCTAGTTCTACCACATGACCACAAATTTCTTCACAAGAAATTCCTTTTCTAACAAAAGGCGGCATGCTGAGAAACAAAATATCTTTTGCTCCTCAGTGTGGTAGAAGATATACCCTTACAAATGTTTGGGATATCCAAGAAACTTACAGAACTGACCTTGCCTCGAGCTTGTTTGGATTCTGCCTTTCAATATAGGCCGGACAACCCCATATCTTAACTTGTTTAAGACATGGTCTCTTCCCATTCCTATCTCATATGGAGTGGTAGGCACTGGTTTGGATGGAACCCCATTCAATAGGTATGCAGCTTCTCAAGTACTCATCATAGAGCGCGCCATATCTCATAGGGTGCGATACCTCCGCCCTAATACACCGTTGTGCTGTGGTGCATACGAAGGAGTAAGCTAAGAGAGAATCATATTCTCTGTTTAGAAAATCCAGGAACTCCATGCCCAAGTATTCGCCTCCTCGATCTCATCGAAGGACTTTAATACTTCTACCCGTCTGGTTCTTTAACTTCAAGCTTATATTCCTTGATTTTCTCAAAAGTTTCAGACTCGTGTTTCTAAAGGAACACATGTCCGAATCTTGAGAGATCGTCAATGAATGTAATGAACTACAAAAAACCAATCCCGGCATTTATAGACATAGGACTGTAAAGATCATCAATGATTGTAATGAAGTACAAAGAACCAACCCTGGCATTTGTAGACATAGGACTGTATACATTATCATGTATCCGTCCCAAGAGTTCAGTAACTCTTTCTCTGTTTCCAGTAAACGGAGTATTGGTCATTTTACCTTTGAGACAAGACTGACAAGTATCATAAGATAAAAATTCGAATAGATTCTAATATTCATCCTTATGTAACTTAGCTAGTCATGTCGTATTGATATGACCTAGTCTATAATACCACAAGAAGGATTCGTTCATGCTTGGTGTCAAAGGGCATGTTCCTGTCTTTCTGAACTACTCCTCTTGTGTGTGTTCTATATATTTTGAACTGTGGTTTGATTTAGAACGTATATGCTATTATATAACGTGCCTGATCCAATCAACTATTGATTCAGGAAAATGTTCACAACATTATCCTCCCATAAAAAATTATATCCTTCTTTAACTAGATAAAGAAACCGATGTAATGTTGTATATCAGGTTCGGTATGTAATAACATTTATTCAGAATCAATGTATTTACCACTTGGTAATACAAGATGATATCTGCCAACTGATTTGGCTGCAACAATTGCACTATTCTCTAACACTTAGAGACATATCACCCAATCTCGGTTCTCTACCTTTCATGTAGCCCATGTAACAAATTACATATGTGGGATCCTGTTCCGGTATCATATACCCAGGACGTAGAGGATATTGAGAAACAGTTCTTGGTAATCGAACACACTCGAAGAATATGCATCAACATGCTTATTCCTCAGTTGGGTGGTATGGAAATCCGGATAATCCTCTATTTTCTGCTCGGAATTATAATAATTATAAGATAGAGCGGAACAAATGTTCCCCAGCTCAGTATAATAAGCAGGTTCGGTCAATATATCCATATTATTATCTTGATTAAGGCGTGACATGGTCGCTACCAGGAGAGAGAGAGAAGAAAACACTCTGCGTGCGCTCTTGCAAGATCAGATTGGTTATTATTTTATCTAATCAGGATGGCTCCCACTGTTTTTATCAAATCTTCCTTCAAACCCTAAAAGGTAAGACTAGCCGAAATTAATTACACCCTACAAGTTCGCAAATCTTTCGGTCAGGCCAGTGTCGGTTCTTTGAGGAAAGTTTCCCGTGCTTTCGCACGGACCTAATTAAAATAAACCTCATTTTCCCAGTGGCATAACCCCGTTAACACCTTTCTAGACACCTACTTGATCGTCTAATTGTAATGTGCAAAACTCTCCCAGGAATAACTCTTACTCGCAGTGGGTATCGAAATCCAACAACCTTATAGAAGGTATGCAATCTTATTGCAAATTTCAACACTTGAAATTCCCGATAATAGTTTTTACCTCTAGCGTCCTATGATCTTGACGGAGGCCAAACTACCCATAGGGCGCTAGTCAAGTTCAACCCGATCATTTCTTGATTGAATTAGACCCACCCGCACGACCCTTGATGGAGGCCAAACTATGCCGTACAAATACCCTAATCCAATCGCATCTTATGCTGCAGATAAGCACTAGTTAGCTACTACACACTACTTCTTGACGGAGGCCAAACTACCGTAGCACGAATACTAAGTAGTACTTATCTGAAATGACGGAGGGCTACGCTAGGTTTTTAAGAAAACCTTTTGCGTAATGAATTTGATATCATTGTAGAATCAAGTGATTTTGAAAAGAAGTATTTTTTAGGCTTTTACTAGTTTTTCTAAAGAGGTCACTACCGGTGAAGGGATCTTGGCACTTTCCTTATCGAATAAGGTGCAGGATATTTCACAAATACCACTATGCAAAGCAAAAACTCTAGAAGCAATCAAAAGACAAACCGAGTGGGTTGTAGCATCTGCTAGTTTCGCTAAAAAGGTCACTCCTGATGAAGGGATCTCGGCTCTTTCCTTATCGAATAAGGTGCTGGATATTCTAGAAGGAATACCGCTATGCAAAGCAAAAACTAGAGCTACCAGTTTTTAAACAAGTTTCTACAGCATCTTTAGGTTTCTTTTATTTCATTAATCTCATTAATGACGTCCCATCAAATTATACTTCCTAAGCATTACAGAAGAAATGAAAGCAGCAATAGTTATTATATATCATATATATAATATAGGCATTCGTCTCAGAACATATCAAGTGATCACATCACAGAATATCGACAGCAGAAGAACACATATGAAATATTGGATATACTAGGAATTCCGTGTTTTAATTAAGCCAATATAAAATACGGATTCCACGGTCGCGATAAATAGCCAAACCCACATCCCTAGACCCCTACGAGAGCGGCAAGCAACCCTACCAATTCTAGAGTTAGGAGACTCGGTCTCGACTCCTCGAGATGGTCTCCCACTGGACCCTAAAACCCGGTTACTTGTGCTCTCCTCCTTGGGTCTGTCATAATGCGGAAAAGTAAATAATATACATCAATGGTGACATCATCCTCAACCCGGAAGTGCCACAATAAAAGAATATTACATACAAGATTTTACATGAATAAAAATGAAAAACTCTTATCTCACATAAAAAAAACCCGGCTATTCAAAACACGACGATCCAATATAACATATCACAGCAACACATAACATCACATGTCATCAACGTAAGTAAATATGTGTATCCCAATTGTCGTTAATGTTTAGCAACGAAACCTGCGATACACCGCATATTACACTTACGGTCCCAGAAAAGAAAATGAAAAACTATAACAATTGGAATCCGCAATCACCTTAGACATCATAAACCCAATGTATCGCATACTTTGGATTTTATGCCTAACAAATGAATTCCTTAGACATCACATGCCTAACAATTATAAACCCCGTATTTTAGTCTCGATATTGAAAATACTTTCCAATAACCTGTCAGGTAATTCGACAAGATTCCCGATAACCTAATCGAATGCTCGTCAAAAAATTTAGTGGACGACCGCACCCCCGATGCCATCGACGAAGTGCACTAAGGCGGAACACCGAAGCCGCGAGCACCCGAATGGATGCTTTTGGCGACGGGGTTCTCCTACAGTCATTTAGTCGGGGCTATGGGGCATGGCTATCTAGTAAGGTTACCCGGCGAGTATCCGCGTACACTACATAATTGCGACGGACTTTTGATCCATATCAAAATTCTGTGGCAACCGATCAAATGAGACGAACTGCTAGATTTATAAAATTCAAACTAGTTAACTCATAACTAATTATGTGGATTCCAAATATTGTATCACAATCACAGATAGCTAGACGATGTTAAACTTTTCAATCGAATAAACAAACACCCAAAATTTCCCAAAGAGCTCAACACTTGAGTGGAGTTCAAAAGTACCCAGAACATGCCACAGCTCCTATGAACCATCCGTAGAAGGGCCGACCCATGCCTCACTCATGTCGCCACGGAACTGCCGCAAACCCTAGGGTATGACCACGGTTCCGCGATCCAAAAAGTCAAGTTTGGGTATCGTTCTTTTAGAGGGTCCACAAAATCGCTTGTATGATTTTCTGAAGATTTTAAACACGGAAAAAATTCAACTCTTGGAAAATTTCCAGCGAGGGAAAATATAGGTTATTGATATCCGTTCGAACTTTTTAACGTCGTCTAAATAACCCGAATACATGTTAGAATTATGAATACGAAACACTCCGAATTGCCTTTGCAGAAAGTTAACATCACATGCAAATTTAGCAAAAACAAGTAACACCTGAAACACCAAAACCCAAAGACTGGAACACTGAAAAAATTTGAAGCCAGAATTCCTTAACAGGGTCGGCCTACTCGGTTTTTGGGGTGATGTGGCCGGCGAAAAACATGCCAAATTGCTTCAAATTTTCATAGTGTTCATGTTATATCACATAAAACATTCTGCAGTTGCTAAATTTTTTTTTTGAGGCCATTTAAAATTCGACAGAAACTAGGAATGTGTATCAGGTGTTTCAGAGTTGTTTCGGTTTCGTAATCCTAACAAACATCTTTTAAATCTCTAGCTTGGCTCTGTTACCACTGTAGGGTTACTTAGCACGGCAGAAAGGTTTCAGGAGGTATCGTCCATGCCAATTTCAAAAAATTGCCTTTCTAAAGAACCCTAATCAAGAATCTTAACTAGAGAATTAAAAACATGGAAACAACTTTGCATACAAAGTGAATAAGGAATACAACCTTTGTAGACCGGTCCTTCACTTCTAAAGCTCCATGTAGCCCTTTTCTGCAAGTAGTGAACTCCGGGACTCTAGAGAGGGTTCACATGAAGAAATGAACAGGCTTGCTCAATGTCATCGAGGCCGAAGATGATCTACGTTGAGGAGACTCAAGATCATGCTACCTCTTCGCTAATGGTAAATTAGTGAATCAAATACCCTAACCTAAATGACTAATTTAGTAGAGGATGATGAAGTAGGAATTGGGCACTCTTTAGATTTCTTTTTCTCACTTTCTCACTTAGAAAAAAGCTAGCAGGCTTTTTCTCAAATGAAGAAGAAGATGATGGATAATGATATGAGATTAGAAATGCAACCATGGGTGAGTTTATGTCATATACAAACTCATGTAGAGAATAAACCATGGTGTAAAGTTAATGGTTAGGTTAATAAATATCTTAAGCAAGACAAAAACAAGTGGACTAAGTCAATGTTCTACAAGCTTGTTCCAAGCTCAACCATGACTAATTCCAAATGATTTTGAATTACTTAATAAAAAATATTAAACCACATTAAACCTAGCATGGTGTGAGTCTCATAGATCCATGTTGCATGTGTAACTTAGCATGACACACTAATATATATCACATATATATTATATGTGTGCAAAAAGGAAAACAATATAATTAACATATATCACATATATATTAATGTATCTTAAGTGAGAAAAAGAAATGCTTAAGTGAGCTAATATTAGTTAATATAATATAATATATCAAATATATAATTATACATTAAAATATTAAATGAGCATTGATTTAATAATCCGGCTATATCACATATAACCGACTAATATCAAATTTAACAATCCATCGAATCAACCCTTGATCCGATAACCCGGCTATATCACATATAACCGAACGATATCACATATCGCGAGAATAAAATGCGGTATCACATACGCGCAATAATCTCGGTCCCGCACCTCCTACTTCGTTTCGCATGAACCAGAAAACCTCTGTGTAGAACTTTAAAGACTCGTTAATACGCCGGCAGTAGGTGATGATTATATCAAACACCCACAAGCCGCAAGCGGTCAGCTAAATGTAACGGACACCCGGGTATTGAGCGATCAGAACATCAACAAGCATGCATGCTCATTCTCCTGCGAATCCAAT
Source organism: Agapanthus africanus (assembly GCA_030015575.1). NCBI lineage: Eukaryota > Viridiplantae > Streptophyta > Magnoliopsida > Asparagales > Amaryllidaceae > Agapanthus > Agapanthus africanus. The sequence goes on from JASDDO010000022.1 coordinate 548,253,270, forward strand.
CAGTAACACTACCGTACAGTCCGGTCTCTTCATCAGATATGTCGCATATCACAGCCTAGGGGTGGTATAACGTCAGACCCCAATAGCCTGATAAGTCATGCCGATGCAAGGTCCATAACGGTTTGAGAAACTACTGATAACACTTACTAGTAGATCTCAGCAACCCTGGCCAGGGATTTCCTGTTATGACCAATCGAGCATAGCGCAACATCAACTCCTAATACCAGGAGAGACGAATCCCCTCCTATCGCTCATTGCCTCCATGTGACCCGGGACTGTACCCAAAAACTATCTTTTTGCATGATCTCTTGACCGTTGTATGGTTGAAATCAAAGCATGGTGGGAATCACATAAGACTCTATGACGATCTCGGGTCGACAGACTAATCTGTACCAGTGTCACCAGAGATCTGCTATCTGACAATAGGTATAATACCATCTAGGAGTTCTCGGCGAGTCCGTCCAGTGTACCAAGTCTCCACTGAGCATACGTATACCTTCTCTGATTTCAAACACCAATGGATATGGGATCATCCATCGCCCATCATATGGGTCGAGAAACGCATACGCTAGTCTATTCTGAAGTATCGATGCCCTGTCTTGATACTCCCACGATTAGGAACATTTGAAGGATGTGCTTACAGACTACCTCTGCCCCACTAGTATGATCCGCATCATAATCCTGGTAGTCAAGTACTCATTCAAAGGGCTTTATCAACATGTAATAGAGATGCAATAAGTGTACATTTAAGATAAAGTGCAACCAGATAGCATAATATCATGTCGAGCAAGAAAGTCCTCCTTATATATGTCCAAGCATCCACTACAATATATATCACATATACAGTAATGGCCTATAGGGCATACATATAACTAACACGAATTCACTAAACTAGAAGTCCTATGTGGTGTAGAGTGAGAAGATGAATTGATTTGTCTTTTGGAACCTTAGGATTCTCAACATATGAGAGGATTAAAGTTTTGATGAAGAAGAAGAAGAAGAACACTTGAGGAAGTGAGAGTGAAGTGAGAACTTGAGTAAAGCTTGGCTGCCCTCTCTTTATAAAAATGAAGCATATGAATATTTTTGAGATAAATATCACAACAAAGTATCAAGTATGCTTCATAAATATCTAGTGATGAGTCATGACCATGAGTCACCAAGTAGCCATGCTAGATTCAATGTAAAGCTCCACCTCATTCCTCCACCCAATTTTGTTTAATCCAAAAAGAATTAAACCCTAATTAGGTATCCTCTTCTAGAAGCTTTCCTGAGAATTTACGAGAATGCCCCTCATCCGTATATACCCTGCATTCGCATTCCAAAGAATACGAATACAAAGAGATGAAAACAATCCATTAATACAATACTAGGATCCGGCTTAAACCAAAGCCCACTGGTATTATCCACCCGATCATTATACGCTCATAAGTGCACGTATGTGATCGATGCCCTACCGTAAAACCATACGGCCTCTACACCTTTTTCCTGGTGTAGGGAAACCCTCTGTGTGGGACTTTAAAGACTCGAAACTATACTGGCAGTGGGTTTAACCACAAGCCGCAAGTGGTATCAGCTGCACATAACGTCTACCTAGGTATGTGTCGATAAGAAGGCCAATGTGCTAACTTATCCGAACTCCTACTGAGCCTGTATGTGTAAATCTCCGTACACTCCGGTCTGTTCGTCTAAGAGTATCGCATATCGGGCCTAGGGGGCGGTAATCTTCAAACCCCTAATAGCGTAATAAGTCATGTCGGAGTATAGCCCAAAACACCCTGAGAAACTACTGGAATACCTACAAGTAAATCTCGCTTTCTTTGGCCAAGGACTTTGTGTAATGGCCTTTCGAACACAGCGCGATATCAACCCCCAACACCGGGAGAGACGAATCCTATCTAACCGCCACTGCCTCCAAGTGGTTCGGGACTGCACCCAACTATTACATGTTTGCATGACTCCTTTTTACTATGGTAGGGTAGTAATCAAAGTACAGTAGGAACACACTCGAGGCGAAGTAGCAGTGTCAATTCGACGGATTAAGCTGTACTCATGTCACCTGGGAACTGCTACCTGACTATTGGTATAATACCCACCAACAGTTCCTGACGAGTCCTGTCTAGTGTAATCATAACCTAATGAGCACCTGCATACTATCTCCAGTACGATGTACTAATGGCTGTGGGACAGACCATCTCCCATGCTGGGATGAGAAGCATATACACTAGTCTACTCTGGAGTATCGATGCCCCGTCTCGATAATCCTATGACTAGAGACCTGTATGTTAGTTATATGTATGCCCTAGAGTCCATTACTATACATGAGATGTATATTGTAGTGGATTCTTAGACATATATTGGGAGGACTTTCTTGCTCGACATGATAGTATGCTATCTGGTTACTCTTTATCTTAACGTGTACACTGATTGTCTCTCTGTTACATGTTGGTAAAGCCCTTAGGATGTGTACTTGACTACCTGGACTATGATGCGGATCATACTAGTAGGGACATGGTAGTTCATAAGTACATTCTTCAAGGTCCTTAGTCGTGGGTGTATCGAGATGGGGCATCGATATACCAGAGTAGACTAGCGTATACCTTCTCGACCCATGTAGATGGGCGATGGATGATCCCATATCCATTGGTGTTTGACATCAGAGATGATATACGGATGCTCAGTGGAGACTGGGTACACTGGAAGGACTCGCCGAGAACTCCCAGATGGTATTATACCTTACGTCAGATGGCAGTTCTCTGGTGACACTGGTACAGGTTAGTCTGTAGACCCGAGATCGTCATAGAGTCTTGTGTGATTCCCACTGTGCTTTGATTTCTACCTTACCACGTCCAAGAGGGCGTGCAAAACGGTGGTTCTTGGGTACAGTCCCGAGTCACATGGAGGCAATGAGCGATAGGAGGGGTTTCGGCTCTCCCGGTACTGGGGGTTGATGTTGCGCTATGCTCGATTGGCCATAACAAGGAAGTCCCTGGCTAGGGCTGGTTTAAAGATTTACTGGTAAGTGTTACCATTAGTTTCTTGACCTGTTATGAACCTCGTATCGGCATGACTTATCGGTTATTGGGATCTGACGTTTACCACCCCAAGACTTGATATGCGACATATCAGACGAGGAGACCGGACTGTACGGTAGTGTCACCGTCAGGCTTTTTGCAGGAGTTGGAGCTTGCTTGCTTGCTGATCTTCTGATCACTCAATACATGGGTAGCTGTTACGTCCAGCTAGTATCGCTGACGGCTTGTGGGTACTTGATATGATCATCACCTACTGCCGGCGTATTGACGAGCCTTTAGAGTCCTACATAGAGGTTTTTCTGGCTCAGGCAAAACGAAATAGGAGCACATATGTGATATGTGCGGGACCGAGAATAATGCGAGTATGTGATACCGTATTATATTCTCGCGATGTTTGTATTGATTGGTTATATGCGATATGACCAGGTTATCGAATCAAGGGTTGATTCGATAAGTCGATACATTGGATGTTAGTCGGTTATATATGATATAACCGGATTATTAAGTCAAGTGTTGATTTAATAATTTAGTGTATAATTGTATATGTGATATACTAATTTACATTAACTAACATTGGTTCACTTAAGCATTTGTTTTTCTCACTTGTGCACAACTTAATATATATGCGATATATATTTATTTATGTTCATTTTGTATCATGGTTGTTGATACACTCTACATGGGTGTATGAGACATACACCATTATAATTATATTGGTGGGGTTTTAATATACAAAGTAAATACAAAATTAGTGGATAATTGTTCAAGTGCATGAAGCTTGTGAGTGCATTGACCAAAGTCCACTAGTTTTGTTTTACTTAGGATATTCATAAACCTAACCACTATAATTAGTCATGGTTATGTCTCTACATGAGTTAGTATATGTTACCCACTCACCCATAGTTAGCTCTCTCTCTCTCTCTCTTGATTAGTTTTCATTCTCATTTTTGACCTCATCTTCTTCCTCTTTCAAATGCTTTTTAGGGTTTGATAAAGAGAGAGAAAGATTGTGAGAAAAGAAATTCTAAAGTGTACCCATTTCCTATTTCATCATCCTCTACTAGAATAGCACTTTAGTTTAGGGTGTTTGCTTCACTAATTCTCTAGTTAGTGAAGTAGAAGCTTGAGTTCGTATTCCCTCGACGTAGTGTTAGTGTTTATGCCCTAGAAGGCCATTACTGTATCATACTAGCTTGTATATTACTTAATGGAAGCTTGGGATATTCACATGTATATAACAGTCTTGCTAAACATGGTAGTATGCTACTTGGTTTTTCTATCTTAATATGTGAGTGTACGTATTGATAGAGCTCTTAGGATCTTGCTTGGCTACCAGCGTTGTGATGGCAGTCACACTAGTGGGGGCTGGGTAGTCTACAAGCACATCCTTATTCAGGTCCCTGGTCGTTGGATTATCGAGACAGAGCATCGATACTCCGGAGTAGACTAGTGTGTACGCTTCTCATCCCAGTTGGGGAGATGGTCTGTCCCACAGCCATCAGTACATCGTACTGGAGATAGTATACAGGTGCTCGTTAGGTTACGGGTACACCGGACAGGACTCACAGGGAACTGTTGGTTGGTTTGATACCAGTCGTCAGTGAACAGTTCCCAGGTGACATGAGTACAGCGTAGTCCGCAGACTTGACACTGCTACTTCGCCTCGAGTGTGTCCCACTGTTCTTAGATTGCTACCCTACCACGGCTCTATGGAGTCGTGCAAACAGGTAGCAGTTGGGTGCAGTCCCGAGCACTTGGAGGCAGTGGCGGTTAGACAGGATTCGTCCTTCCCGGTATTGGGAGTAGATATCGTGCTGTGTCAGAGAGCCATTACGCAAAGTCCCTGGCCAGGGCAAGCGAGATTTGCTGGTAGGTTCCAGCAGTTTCTCAGGGTGTAATGGGCTTCACTCCGACACGACTTATACCGCTATTAGGGGACTGACGCTTGCCGCCCCCCTAGGCCCGATATGCGATAGTCATGGACGAACGGACCGGACTGTATGGAGATTGTCACATCAGACTCAGTAGGAGTTCGGATGGGTTTACTCATCGGCCTTCTTATCGACAACTACCTGGGGACCGTTACGTACAGCTAGTGCCGCTTGCGGTCTGTGGTTAAACCCACTGCCAGCGTAGTAGTCGAGTCTCTAGAGTCCCACACAGAGAGTTTCCTACTCCAGGCGAAACGATATTGAGGTTGCATGGTTTTGCGACAAAGGGTTCGGACGCATACGTGCGTTTACGCGCGTACGACTTTCGGACAGATTTTACCAGTCGGCTTTGGTTTAAGCCAGTTACTGGTATCCGGTTATTGGATTTTTACAGTCTAAAGTTTTTCCGTATTTTTACGGATCGGAGGGGCGTTCTCGTAATTACTCGAGAAGCTTCTAGAAGATGTGACTAAGGAGGTTTGTTTTGGAAAGAGAGTGAGTCATTGTGGTGATTCATACACTTCATTAATGCTCATTTATTGCTTAATGACTCATGTTAATGAATCATCACAAGATATTTTGTGAAGCATGCTTATTCATTTCCTTTATTGATTTATTGAAAATAAGAATGCTTCATAATAATATGATACACTCTCTCTCTTCTCTCATTATCATATTACACATTCTCTCTCCTCAAGCTCTCATCTTCTAATACTAATCCTTAATCCTCATGTGTTGAGATCAAAGGTTTAGTTAGACTAAACAATCCATAACCTTCACTCTTTATCATTCTATCATCTTTGATTAGCAATCAAAGTTGATTAGTTACCTCAAGTTAGAGGTTTAGCTTGGAGTTTCGCTCTCGGGTGGATCATCTACTACCTAGAGAAGGCCGAGGAGAACCAAGGAGGACGTAAAGAAGAAGGACCGGTTCATTAGGTATAATCCCTAATCTCTTATGTAAAGAAACTCATAAGAATACGGTTTTTAGGGTTTAGCTTCGATTCAAGCGGTTAGTCGATGTTCGTTGTTTAAACTTGTTAAGTTTTTTGTAAATTCCGCCTCCCCATAAGTACTGGGGTGTACTACATCGACTTACAGTGGTATCAGAGCCTCGCTAAACACTAAATAACTTAATCGCAAATTTGTACGAATTTCGAACGAAAAAACGATCCCGGAAAACCCTAGTTCTGTTAAGTTTCTGTCGAAGTGAAAATGAAGTCCTAAAATTTTTTTGGTGTGTTCAGAGAGCTTGACATGAGTACAGGAGAACACCCAAGAAATTTGAACCCATGATTCGACCAAAGCGCCGCGGAAGCGCCGCGGATCCCACCGATCCGCCGGGCTTCCGCGGCCGAGTTGCCGAGTCATGGGCTCAATTTTTTTGGGTGGGTCCCCTGTGAGATTTGGGGTTTTCTAGAATATTTAATTATTGCTCAGGTTACTGTTTAACAGAGCAGATTTTGGAGCAATTTTGAAGTTGTTTATTCGATCGAAAAATACAGTATTTGCGTATTGGATTATATCTGTGATTGTTTGATGTGTTCGTAAACCTCCCCCAACTGCTAGTATGTCGGTTGGCAGGGGGTTGCACATTTCTGAAATGGTTATATCTGTTTGTGCATATAAACTGTATTGGACTGTTGTGGTGTATAGCCGGGGTTAACAATGGTTTATTGATTTATTCATTTGTTGTAAATGTAATTTGTTGTAATATTATTTTCGCGGGGCACTTCCAGGTTGCGGTTGTAGCCACCGTTGTATTATTTCATTTTACTGTTTTTGCTCCTAGGACTGACCCAAGGTGGGGTACACAAACTGCCGGGTGGGTAGTTTGCCGTACCCGTAGGGGTCGAGGGTGGGGTAAACGGCTATTCATCACAACTGTGTAATCTGTCTTTTCTTGCAGGCTCAAAAGAAATACAGATTGCTTGCAAATCCAATATTGTTTATCTGTGTTCTGGAATGAATATCATTGCGTCAGACGAATGTAAAATATCTATATTTATTATAGCTATTTAGACGTCACTTATGTTTTACACCCGCGCTAGCCCAGCCCCCGCTCTGTCGTTAGTTAAGTAACCTAACGGGTGATGACGGGACCCCGTGGCGAATGCGGATGGCATAAGAGGACGTTATATTTTCGTTGTTTTCTGCAATGATAGATTAATGATGGGACGCATTATCTATAATGCAAAGTAAAACAAACCAAAGTTTAAATCGTTGGAACAATTTAAAAGAAACCACTCGGTTATTTTTAAAAACAGATATTTTTAAATGCGGAGATTTAACCACTCCTTTTAAAAGCTATCAGGTTCCTTCGGTTATATCAAGTTCACTACGTTCACGGTTTCGCCAAAACCATTCGTAGCCCTCCGTCATTTCATCTGGGTATTCAGTAGTATTCAAGCTATGTATTTTGACCTAACGCCAAGGCATAGTGTTTGGTAGCTGCTGGATATTCATTTGTTGCATAGATAGATGAGTTAGTTTGGGACAGTCGTATTATCATTTTGGCCGAACGTCAAGGATATATACGGATGGGTTCAAACTGACAGGATAATGATGGGTAGAACTTGACATGTGACTTATGACATTTTGACCTAACGCCAAGGTCATAAGAGCATGGGGCAAAAACATATATCGGGAATTTCTAAAGAAACTGAAATTTGCAAAGAGATGCATACCATTTGGAGTTTGATGAATGTTGGTAGGATTCCTTCAACATTATCATACGATGATATTTGGATCCCGATCCTACTGTGAGTATATGCTACTTATCAGGATATTCATCGCTTAACGATCAATGCTATAAACCTAGTAGGTGTCCAGAAAAGTGTCAGCGGGGTTACGCCCCCAGAGAAAAGAGGTTCTTTAATTAAGGAACTTCGCGAAAGCGTTGGAAAACCTCCCTCGAAGTATCGACACCAGCCTGGCTGAACGGTTAAGCAAGTATTGTACGGTGAGAATAGTCTTGGCTAATTCTTCTTTTATGGTTTGAGGAAGGATTCGAGAAACAGTGGGAGCCATCCAGTTTAGATAAACTAAAAACCACTCTAAACTTGCAAGAGCATCATGCTAAAGAGTTTTCTTCTCTCTCTCCTAATTGCAGCGACCCTGAAAATGACTGGACTTAAGTTACTTTTAGAGAAAAATATACTGACGGGGCCAAACTATAAAGATTGGCTGCGGAATGTCAAGATGGCTTTGACCTATGACAAACTGGGGTACGTCCTCACCGCTACAGCACCTGCTGTCCTTGGTCCCAAATCCAGCAATGCGGATAAGGAAATCCGTAAAACCTGGGATTTAGATTGCGCGAGAGCCAAGTGCATCGTGCTTGCCTCGATGAACAATGAACATCAGAGGAGGCACGAGGATATGTCCCTTGATGGCATATTTCTCCATACAAAGGAACTTTATGGAGAGCAATCTCGTATAGCAAGATACGAGACCTCGAAGAAACTGTTTCGAGCGAGGTTGGCTGTCGGGTCATCAGTAGGTGAACATGTCCTACAGATGATCGGTTATATTGAAGAGCTCGCGGACCTTGGGACGACTTTGGATAATGAGCTCTATACAGACCTTGTTCTCCAGTCCCTTCCTCCCACCTACGCCCAGTTTATCCTCAACTTCAATCTTCAAGGAAAAGAAGTTGAACTTGCGGAACTCCTGAACATGTTAAGGAGTGCAGAGGGCACCTTGCAGAAGGCAAGGGAAACACCCGCTATGTTTGTTGGCGGTTCATCTTCTTCCGGGTCCAAGGCTAGGGCCAAAGGAAGGAAGAAGAAGGCCGCACCCAGACCTAGAGGAGGTGTTAGTAAGGTGGGAAAGAAGGGAAAGAAAAAGTTTACAGCACCGGTAGTTGGCCTGGATGAGTGCTTCCATTGTCACAGGAAAGGGCACTGGAAGAAGGATTGCAAGGCGTGGAACGCCAAGAACCAGGAACCGAAGCAAGCTGTGGCTTCGACTTCAGGTGTGTTTGTAATTGAGAATTGTCTGTCGATCAACTCTACTTCCTGGGTATTGGATACCGGGTCAGGATCTCATATTTGCAATTCATTGCAGGCACTGAGAAACCGTAGAGTGCTGAAGGAAGGTGATATGATCCTCAGGGTTGCTAACGGAGCTAGCGTGGGAGCTGCGTCCGTCGGGGATTATCACCTAGGATTGACGAGTGGACACATTTTGGTTTTACATAACTGTTATTTTGTACCCAGCTTAACGTGTAATATCATATCAGTTTCCTTGTTATCAAATAAAGGTTATGATTTCACGTTTGTAAGAGATGTTGTCAACATCCACCTTAATCATGGTTTGATTGGGTCAGGTACTCTAAATAACGGCATATATGTGTTAAACCAACTCCAAATTTTCAATGTCCAGAACACACTAAAAAGAAAGTCTCCAGATTTAAATAAAGCTTTCTTATGGCATTGTAGACTGGGTCACATCAATGAGAGAAGGTTGACTAAGTTGCATAGAGAAGGATATTTGGACACGTTCGAATATCAAACTTATGACACTTGTCAATCTTGTCTCAAAGGAAAGATGACAAAGACTCCATTTACTGGACAAGGAGTAAGAGCGAGCGAGCTCTTAGGACTCATACACAGTGATGTATGCGGTCCAATGTCTACACATGCGAGAGGTGGTTATTCCTATTTCATTACTTTCACGGATGATTACTCAAGATACGGATTCATTTATCTGATGAAACATAAATCCGAGGCTTTTGAGAAATTCCAAAAGTATAAGAATGAAGTAGAAAACCAAACCGGCAAAAGTATAAAGACACTTAGATCTGATCGAGGTGGTGAATACTTGAGTGCCGAGTTCCTAGGTTACCTAAAAGAGAAAGGAATTCTCTCTCAGCTTACTCCTCCATACACTCCACAGCATAACGGTGTATCGGAGAGACGGAATCGAACCCTATTAGATATGGTACGATCCATGATGAGTAATACTGAGTTACCGCGATCTTTCTGGGGTTATGCGCTAGAATCAGCGGCATATCTTTTGAACATGGTACCTACCAAGACTGTGCCTACCACTCCATATCAGATGTGGAGTGGGAAGAAACCCCATCTGCAGTACATAAAGATTTGGGGATGTCCAGCTTTTGTTAAAAAGCAGCATGTGGACAAGCTCGAGGCACGATCAATAAAATGTTTGTTTGTGGGATATCCAAAGCACTCCAGGGGATATCTATTCTATTACGCAGAGGAACAGAAGGTATTTTTTTCTCGTAATGCCCATTTTCTAGAACATCAGTTTTTAGAAAAGGAATCAAGTGGGAGCGAAATAGAACTGGAAGAAATTCCAGAACCACAAACTGCTACTGAAAGTTTGGTAGAACCAGAGGTTCAAGAAGAACAGAACATTCCCGCACCCCTCCGCAGGAGTAGTAGGCCGTCTCGTCCGCCTGAGAGATACTACGGTTTTCTCATAGATGGGGATAGAGAGGATTGCATCATAGATGATGATGAACCTACTGACTTCAGGCAGGCCATCCAGAGCGGCGACTCGGTACGATGGCTAGATGCAATGCGGACCGAAATGGAGTCCATGTACACCAACAAAGTATGGACTTTGGACTTTGCTCCAGATGGGGTAAAACCCATAGGATGCAAATGGATCTTCAAGAAAAAGATTGGTGTAGATGGACAGGTGGAAACCTATAAGGCTAGACTTGTTGCAAAGGGTTTTCGTCAAAGACCTGGTTTGGACTATGACGAAACTTTTTCTCCAGTGGCTATGCTCAAATCCATTCGGGTCCTTCTTGCTATTGCTGCCTTCCATGATTATGAAATCTGGCAGATGGACGTAAAGACGGCTTTTCTGAATGGAAATTTAGAAGAGAGCGTCTATATGGATCAGCCAGAGGGTTTCAATCAGAGTGGGAGCAGCGGTAAAGTATGCAAGCTGCTTAAGTCTATTTATGGACTAAAGCAGGCATCGCGGAGTTGGAACATCTGTTTTGATGAGACAGTCAAAGAATATGACTTTATCAAAAATCCAGATGAACCGTGCATATATAGTAAAGTTGTGGCCAGAAGTGTCGTATTCCTCGTCTTGTACGTGGATGACATTCTATTGATAGGAAATGACATTCCTATGCTACAATCTGTCAAAGGATTCTTGTCACACAGGTTCTCCATGAAAGACCTGGGTGATGCCTCTTACATTCTGGGGATCCGGATCTATCGTGATAGATCCAAGAGGATGTTGGGACTTTCGCAGTCCAGGTATATCGACACTGTACTGAAAAGATTCAGTATGGAAGATTCAAAGCGCGGTAATCTACCGGCTTGTCACGGAATCACCCTCTCCAAAGAGATGTCTCCCAAGACTGATTTGGAAAGGGAACGCATGTCAATTATACCCTACGCTTCTGCGGTAGGCTCTATAATGTATGCGATGTTGTGTACCAGACCAGATGTAGCTTACGCACTAAGCGTGGTAAGCCGGTATCAGTCAGACCCAGGGGAGAAGCACTGGATAGCAGTAAAGAACATTCTCAAGTACCTGAGGAGGACTAAGGAGATGTTCTTGGTTTACGGCGGAAAAGACCTCAGGTTGGAGGCCTTTGCTGATTCCGGCTTCCAGAGTGATAAGGACGATTCCAAGTCCATGTCGGGTTATGTCTTTACCCTCAATGGAGGGGCGGTGTGCTGGAAGAGCTCCAAGCAGGACACCGTTGCTGACTCGACGATGGAAGCGGAGTATATAGCTGCTTGCGATGCCGCAAAAGAAGCAGTCTGGATGAAGAAGTTCCTAACAGAACTTCAGGTGGTTCCTACCATAGTTGATCCAATACCTCTGTATTGCGACAACAACGGAGCTATAGCTTTAGCGAAGGAACCAAGGTCCCATCAGAAGTCCAGACACATCTTGAGGCGGTATCACCTGATCAGGGAGATCATTGATCGTCAGGAGATCGAGGTTCGGAGAGTTGCTTCAGAAGAGAACATAGCTGATCCATTCACGAAGGCCCTTCCTCAGATTCAGTTCGAGAGGCTACTCGAGATCATTGGTCTGCGATATGCCAGTACATGGCCCTAGTGCAAGTGGGAGATTGTTAGTGTTTATGCCCTAGAAGGCCATTACTGTATCATACTAGCTTGTATATTACTTAATGGAAGCTTGGGATATTCACATGTATATAACAGTCTTGCTAAACATGGTAGTATGCTACTTGGTTTTTCTATCTTAATATGTGAGTGTACGTATTGATAGAGCTCTTAGGATCTTGCTTGGCTACCAGCGTTGTGATGGCAGTCACACTAGTGGGGGCTGGGTAGTCTACAAGCACATCCTTATTCAGGTCCCTGGTCGTTGGATTATCGAGACAGAGCATCGATACTCCGGAGTAGACTAGTGTGTACGCTTCTCATCCCAGTTGGGGAGATGGTCTGTCCCACAGCCATCAGTACATCGTACTGGAGATAGTATACAGGTGCTCGTTAGGTTACGGGTACACCGGACAGGACTCACAGGGAACTGTTGGTTGGTTTGATACCAGTCGTCAGTGAACAGTTCCCAGGTGACATGAGTACAGCGTAGTCCGCAGACTTGACACTGCTACTTCGCCTCGAGTGTGTCCCACTGTTCTTAGATTGCTACCCTACCACGGCTCTATGGAGTCGTGCAAACAGGTAGCAGTTGGGTGCAGTCCCGAGCACTTGGAGGCAGTGGCGGTTAGACAGGATTCGTCCTTCCCGGTATTGGGAGTAGATATCGTGCTGTGTCAGAGAGCCATTACGCAAAGTCCCTGGCCAGGGCAAGCGAGATTTGCTGGTAGGTTCCAGCAGTTTCTCAGGGTGTAATGGGCTTCACTCCGACACGACTTATACCGCTATTAGGGGACTGACGCTTGCCGCCCCCCTAGGCCCGATATGCGATAGTCATGGACGAACGGACCGGACTGTATGGAGATTGTCACATCAGACTCAGTAGGAGTTCGGATGGGTTTACTCATCGGCCTTCTTATCGACAACTACCTGGGGACCGTTACGTACAGCTAGTGCCGCTTGCGGTCTGTGGTTAAACCCACTGCCAGCGTAGTAGTCGAGTCTCTAGAGTCCCACACAGAGAGTTTCCTACTCCAGGCGAAACGATATTGAGATTGCATGGTTTTGCGACAAAGGGTTCGGACGCATACGTGCGTTTACGCGCGTACGACTTTCGGACAGATTTTACCAGTCGGCTTTGGTTTAAGCCAGTTACTGGTATCCGGTTATTGGATTTTTACAGTCTAAAGTTTTTCCGTATTTTTACGGATCGGAGGGGCGTTCTCGTAATTACTCGAGAAGCTTCTAGAAGATGTGACTAAGGAGGTTTGTTTTGGAAAGAGAGTGAGTCATTGTGGTGATTCATACACTTCATTAATGCTCATTTATTGCTTAATGACTCATGTTAATGAATCATCACAAGATATTTTGTGAAGCATGCTTATTCATTTCCTTTATTGATTTATTGAAAATAAGAATGCTTCATAATAATATGATACACTCTCTCTCTTCTCTCATTATCATATTACACATTCTCTCTCCTCAAGCTCTCATCTTCTAATACTAATCCTTAATCCTCATGTGTTGAGATCAAAGGTTTAGTTAGACTAAACAATCCATAACCTTCACTCTTTATCATTCTATCATCTTTGATTAGCAATCAAAGTTGATTAGTTACCTCAAGTTAGAGGTTTAGCTTGGAGTTTCGCTCTCGGGTGGATCATCTACTACCTAGAGAAGGCCGAGGAGAACCAAGGAGGACGTAAAGAAGAAGGACCGGTTCATTAGGTATAATCCCTAATCTCTTATGTAAAGAAACTCATAAGAATACGGTTTTTAGGGTTTAGCTTCGATTCAAGCGGTTAGTCGATGTTCGTTGTTTAAACTTGTTAAGTTTTTTGTAAATTCCGCCTCCCCATAAGTACTGGGGTGTACTACATCGACTTACACGTAGAAAATCTTCGGCCTCGAAGACTTCAAGCAAAACCGTTGCCCTCTTCTTATGGAGCCGTCCGAGAGTCTGGGAGTTCGATGATCGCAACGCAGGGACTACAACAAGGAGCTTTAGAAGTGAAGGACCAATCTACAAAGGTTGTATTTCGTATTCACTTAGTGATAATTGTTATTTACTTGCATGTGTTACCCTAATTATCTAGCAAAGATCTTGTTTAGGGTTATTCGGCACGGCTAAATGAGAAGAGGGCAACGGTTTTGCATGAAGTCTTCGAGGCCGAAGATGATCTACGTCGAGGGAATACGAACTCAAGCTTCTACTTCACTAACTAGAGAATTAGTGAAGCAAACACCCTAAACTAAAGTGCTAGTCTAGTAGAGGATTGTGAGAAAAGAAATTCTTCCTCCTTCAAATGCTTGCTAGGGTTTGATAAAGAGAGAGAAAGATTGTGAGAAAAGAAATTCTAAAGTGTACCCATTTCCTATTTCATCATCTTCTACTAGACTAGATTGTGAGAAAAGAAATTCTAAAGCGTACCCATTTCCTATTTTATCATCCTCTACTAGACTAGCACTTTAGTTTAGGGTGTTTGCTTTACTAATTCTCTAGTTAGTGAAGTAGAAGCTTGAGTTCGTATTCCCTCGACGAAGATCATCTTCGGCCTCGAAGACTTCAAGCAAAACCGTTGCCCTCTTCTTATGGAGCCGTCCGAGAGTCCGAGAGTTCGATAATCGCAGCGAAGGGACTACAACAAGGAGCTTTTGAAGTGAAGGACCGATCTACAAAGGTTGTATTTCGTATTCACTTAGTGATAATTGTTATTTACTTGCATGTGTTACCCTAATTATCTAGCAAAGATCTTGTTTAAGATTATTCGGCACGGCTAAAATTTTAATCGGGCATGGTTGATGCCTTGTAGAACCTTGTTAGAGTGCATAGTAACCCTACAGTGGTATCAGAGCCCAGCTAGAACATTAGACGATGTGTATACGAAGTTAAAACTCCGAACGAACTCCGAATCGATGAAATATACCCTTCTCTGGACATTTTTTAAAAACGGTGATTTTTCTGTATTAAAAATACCTAAAAAATTCAGCAGGGAAATATAAACATTGCAGTGAAAAACAAGGGCATAATCCGTTCAAACCGCCGCGGAACCGCGGCCGTACCGCTCTTGGGCCACGGATCCGCGGCAGTAAAAAGGATTTTTACACTCGTTTTAGCACAGTAATGTCCTTAGGAAAAATTGCTAATTTCTGGGTATTTTTAATTTGACTCAAGTGTTGAGTGTTCTGGTGTTTATTTTGTATTCGTTGATTCGATCGGAAAATTTAATTTCGTTCTTTTCCGGATAATTTAGAAAGTATTAAAATGTTCGAACGGATATCAATAACTCACTTTTTCCCCTGCCGGAAAATTTCCAAGTGTTGGATTTTTCCGTAGTTTAAGAACGTCTAAATCGTGCAAGTTACGCAATGGACCCTCTAGAAGGCAACAAACCTTAACTCAATTATGTGACCGTCTTGAACTGCCATTTGAACCTTAGGGTTTGGGGCAGTACGGTGTTGCCACATGTGAGGCGTTGGCTTGACCCTTCTACGGCTGGACCATTCGTATTGTGGCATGTGATGGATGTTTTTAAACTCCCTTCATGTGTTGAGAACTATTTAGGAAAACTTAGGTGTTTGATCATTCGATCAGAAAGTTTAACTTTGTCTATTTATCTGGAATGTGATACAATATTTGGAATCCACAAGTAGCTATGAGATAGCTAATTTGAATGTTATAAACATAGCAGTTTAGTCTCAGATGATCGGTTGCCACGGAATTTTGATGTGATCAAAAGTCCGTTGCAATCACGTAGCGTACGCGGATACTCGTCGGGTAAACTTAATAGATAGCCACGCCCCAAAGCCCCGACCAAGTGACTGTAGGAGAACCCCGTCGCCAAAAGCATCCGTTTGGGTGCTCGCGACAGCGGTGTTCCGCCTTAGTGCACTTCGTCGATGGCATCCGGGGGTACGGCCGTCTACTAAAGTTTGCGACGAGCATTCGATCACATATCGGGAATCTTGTTGAATTGCCTGACTAGATATTGAAAAGTATTTTCGATATAGAGACTAAAATGTGGGGTTTATAATTGTTAGGCATGCGATGTCTAAGGAGGTTGCGGATTCCAACTGTTGTAGTTTTACACTTTCTTTTCTGCGACCGTAAGTGTAATATGTGTTATTGCCGGTTTCGTTGCTATATGTCAACGACAATTGGGATGCGCATATTTACTTACGTTGATGACATGTGATGTTATGTGTTGCTGGATATGTTATACTGGATCGTCGCGTTCTGAATAGCCAGGGGTTTTATGTGAGATGAGGGTTTTTATTTTCATTCATGTAAAATTCATTGTATGTAATATTCTTTTGTTGGGGCACTTCCGAGATGAGCTTGATGTCACCATTTGTATATTATTTACTTTTCCGCATTAGGTAGACCCAAGGAGGAGAGCACATGTAACCGGGTTCTAGAGTCCAGTGGGAGACCAACTCGAGGACTCGAGTCCGGGTCTCCTAACTCTAGAATTGGTAGGGTTGCTTTCCGCTCTCGTAGGGGTCTAGGGGTGTGGGTTTGGATATTCATCGCGACTGTGGAATCCGTGTTTTATAGAGGCTCAAAATAAAACACGGACGTCCTAATATATCCAATATTTCATATGTTTCTTCTGCTGCGATATCTGTGATGTAATCATTTGATATGTGTTGATAGATACTGTATATAGTATATATGATATATTATATAGACGTTACTTATGTTTTACACCCGCGCTAGCCCTGCCCCGCTTTGCCGTTAGTTACCTAACCTAACGGTGCACGGGGGGACATCGAGGCGAATGCGGATGGCATAAGTGTACGTCGTATTTATCTGTGATGTTTAGGTGCTTAAATGATGTGACTTCATTATTGTGATTAATGAAAGAAAAGAAACCTAAAAGATGTTGTGGAATCGAATTTTCAAAAAAAGGTAGCTACAGTTCTTGCTTTACATAGCGTTGTTCCTTGTAGAACATCCTGCACCTTATTCGATAAGGAAAGGGCCGAGATCCCTTTATCGGGAGTGACCCCTTTAGCAATGACTGGCAGATGCTACACCCCTCGGTTTTGTCTTTTGATTGATTTTCTAGTTCTTGCTTTGCACAGTGATATATATGATATATCCTGCACCTCATTCGACGAGGAAAGAGCCGAGATCCCTTCACCGGGAGTGACCTCTTTAGAGAAACTAGAAAAAGCCTAAAAAACACTCCATTTTAAAATCATTTGATTCTACAACGATATCAAGTTCATTACGCAATAGGTTTTCTGAAAAACCTGTCGTAGCCCTCCGTCATTTCAGATAAATTGTATATAGTATTCGTGCTACATTTGTTGGCTTTCATCAAGGTGTAGTGTGCGGTAGCTCTATGCTGCTTATCTGCAGCATATGATGCGATTGGATTAGGGTAGTCGTACGGCTTTGTTGGCTTTCGTCAAGGGTCGTGCGGGTGGGTTTAATTCAGTCAAGAAATGTACGGGTTGAACTTGACTAGCGGGCTATGTTTTGTTGGCTTTTGTCAAGGTCATAGCACGTTAGGGGCAAAATTATCGGGAATTTCAAGTGTTGAAATTTGCAATGAGATTGCATACCTTCTATGAGATAGTTGGATCCCGATACCCGCTGCGAGTAAGAGTTACTCCTGGGAGAGTTTTACACATTATAATTAGCCGATCAAGTAGATCTCTAGAAAGGTGTTAACGGGGTTACGCCCCTGGGAAAACGAGGTTTACTTTAATTAGGTCCGTGCGAAAGCACGGGGAACCCCCCTCAAAGTACCGATACTGGCCTGGCTGAAAGATTGGCGAAATTGTAGGGTGTAATTAATCCCGGCTAGTCTTTCCTTTTAGGGTTTGAAGGAAGATTTGATAAAAACAGTGGGAGCCATCCTGATTAGATAAAATAATAACCAATCTGATCTTGCAAGAGCGCACGCAGAGTGTTTTCTTCTCTCTCCCTCCAGGTAGCGACCATATCACGTCTTAATCAAGATAATAATACGTATGAATTGACCGAACCCGCTTGTTATACTGCGCTAGAGGAACGTTGGTCCCGCTCCAACTTATAATTGTTATAAGACAGAGCAGGAAATAGAGGGTTACCATAATTCCCATGCCGCCCAAACGAAGAAAGTGCATGATGATGCATCATCTTCGGGTGTGTTCATTACAGAGAATTGTTTCTCAGTATCTTTTACGTCCTGGGTACCGGATCAGGAACCCACATATGTAATTTGTTACATGGGCTACAGATAGGTAGAGAACTGAGAACGGGTGATAAGTTTCATGAGATAGAAATGGTGCAAGTGTTGCAGCTAAGTCAGTTGGTAGTTATCACCCTGTATTACTAGAATACATTGATTCTGAACGAATATCATTAGATACCGAACCTGATATACAACATCATATCAGTCTCTTTATTAGTAAAGAAGGATATAATTTTGTATTGTTCGATAATGTTTTGAACATTTCCTATATCAAGAGTTGATCGGTTCAGGCACGTTATCTAAAAGCATTGACGTTCTAAATCAAACTACAGTTCTTAGTATACAGAACACACACAAGAGGAAGAGTTCAGAAATGAACGAATTCTTCTTGAGGTATTGTAGACTAGGTCATATCAATGCGACCCGACTAGCTGAAGTTACATAAAGATGCATATTTAAATTAGTTTAAATTTACATCTTGTGAAACTTGCCGGTCATATCACTTAGATAAGATGACCACAGCTCCGTTTATTGGAAATTTTAGAAAGAGTTAGTGAACTCTTGGGATGATACATGTTGATATATGTGAAAGGTTAGCCTAGCACCTCATGAAGGGTTTGGAAGCATCACATGAACCAAAGGTGGAGTCTTTAGGGTGCTAAGTTAACAAACATCGGACCGATCCTAGAAAATTAGGGTTTCTAAAATTATCAAATTATCATATGAAAGAAAAGCTAGGGTTTAGAGAGTACAACCTTTGTAGCTCCCTACGCTAGACTCCTCGGCTACTTGGGGTTTGAAAAGGCTCCGCTTTAACTCCTCGAGGTCATCGATGATCCACCCGGAGTCCGCTTTGTCCAAGCTATCAACTTCGCAAGATCAAGAATGAAAATCGAAGCTAACACTCTAAACAAGTGGGCTAGACTTGTGTAGAATGGTGTTATGGTTCTCTTTCTCACTTCAAAATCCTATTTTGATGAATATTTTGCTCACTTGAAAATTCAAGAAAGCATAAGCTCAAGGTTGAAGAAGATGATGGATATTATGAAGAAGAGAATAATCATTAACCAACAGAAAAAGAAAAACATAAGTATATATATTTTCCTTTCTCATTTCAAACCATGGTTAATAGATATGGATATTTATTTCATCTTAGTTAAAAAATAAGAGGAAGATAAATCATGGTTAAAAGGTAGGTGAAAATGGTTAGGTCAAGAGAAGAGTGTAGAAGATAACCAATCATTCACCTTTTTCTCTTTTCTTTTGATTTTGCAAAAATAGAAATAAATATCCATAATATAAACCATGGTGTGAGTCTTATATATCCACCATTTTCTATGTATAATCAACCATGATAGTTGATGTATGTATGTATGTGTGCATGCACATCCATATGTGCATGAAACAATAAGGAGTGCATACATGCATCCATACATCTAATGAAACAAGAAAGGATTTCTAGTGAGAATCTAATGGTTAAATGATAAATCAACACTTGATTTATCAATCCGGCCATATCACATACGACCCTAACCAAAAGCAAGCCGCCCGATCAATATACAGTATCCTATACGTGCATTTTAATTGGGTCCATGCGCATATCGCATAAGTGCACCACAACGTTTCGCCTGGACTAGGAAACTCCTTTGTGGGACTCTAAGACTCGTCAATACGCCGGCAGTGGGTGATGATCATATCAAGCACCCCCAAGCCGCAAGCGGTCAGCTAAACGTAACGGCCACCCGGGTATTGAACGATCAGAAGAGAATAAGCGAACCTGCTACAACTCCCGTCGAGCCAACCGGCAACACTTCCCATACAGTCCGGTCTCCTCGTCTGATATGTCGCATATCAAGTCTAGGGGTGGTAAACGTCAGACCCTAATAACCGATAAGTCGTGCCGATGTGAGGCTCATAACGGGTCGAGGAACTACTGGTAACACTTACCAGCAAATCTCTGAAACAACCCTGGCCAGGGACTTCCCTGTTACGGCCAATCGAGCACAGTACAACATCAACCCCCAATACCGGGAGAGACGAAACCCCTCCTATCGCTCATTTCCTCCATGTGACTCGGGACTGTACCCAAAAACCACCGTTTTGCACGCCCTCATGGACGTGGTAAGGTGGAGATCAAAGCACAGTGGGAATCACACAAAACTCTATGACGATCTCGGGTCTACAGACTAACCTGTACAAGTGTCACCTGAGAACTGCCATCTGACGTGAGGTATAATACCATCTGGGTGTTCTCGGCGAGTCCGTCCAGTGTACCCAGTCTCCACTGAGCACCCGTATACCATCTCTGATGTCAAACACCAATGGATATAGGATCATGGATCGCCCATCTCATGGGTCGAGAAACGTATATGCTAGTCTACACTGGTATATCGATGCCCCGTCTCGATACACCTACGACTAGGGACCTTGAAGGATGTACTTATGGACTACCATGTCCCTAGTAGTATGATCTGCATCATAGTCCAGGCAGTCAAGTACACATCCTAAGGGCTTTACCAACATGTAACCATAACACAGTATAAAGAGACTAGTATACATGTTAAGATAAAGAGTAACCAGATAGCATACTATCATATCGAGCAAGAAAGTCATCTCTATATATGTCCAAGCATCCAATATAATATACATCATCTGTACAATACTGGCCTCTAGGGCATACATACAACTAACAGTATGAAGGTCCCCTGTCTACACATGCCAAGATCGGTTCTTTGTACTTCATTACATTCTCTGTTGATCTCTCAAGATTCATACATATGTTCCTGTTGAAACACAAGTCCGAAGCTTTTGAGATATTCACAGAATATAAGTTAGAAAGTGGTGAACCAAAACGGGTATAAGTATTATGTCCTTTGATGTGATCAAGGAGGAGAATACTTGAGCACGGAATTCCTGGATTATTCTAAAGGAGAATGAGATTCTCTCTCAGCATTACTCCTTCGTATACACCACAGCACGTCGGTGTATCGGGGCGGAGCAATCACACCCTATGTGATAAGGTGTGCTCTATGATGAGTACTACTGAGTTACCTATTTTCTTTAGGGAGTTATGCACTGGAGAAGTTGCATACCTATTGAATAGGGTTCTGATCAAATCAGTTGCCTACCACTTCATATGAGATATGAAAAGGGAAGAGCCCATATCTTAAGTTTGTTTAGATTTAGGGTTGTCCAGCCTATGTCTAAAAGCATCATCCGGACAAGCTCGAGGCAAAGTCTGTTCTGTAGAAGTTTGTTGGATATCCCAAGCATTCGCAAGGGAATATCTTCTACCAAACCGAGAAAAAAAAGATGTTTTGTTTCTCAGCATGCCACCTTTGTGAAAGGGAATTTCTTGTGAAGAAATTAATGGTCATAAGGTAGAACTGGAAAGAGTTCCAGCTATACAAACTGCAACTGATGATTTGGTAGAACCAAAAGATTCAATAGTAACCAACGAACCTCAGCCTCTCCGCCGATCTAGTAGGGTTTCTCACCCACCTGAGAGATACTTCGAGTTTCTCTATGACAGTGGGAGCAAGGAATGCATCATGAGATGATGACCCAACTAGTTTCGAGCTGGCCATCAGGAATGGGACTCTGTAAGAATGGCTGGATACTTAGCGATCTGAGATGGAATCCTTATACACCAACAAAGTATGGACTTTGGTTGCTTTATCTGAAGGGTTGAATCCCCATCAGGAGCAAGTATATCTTGAGAAGATTACTTGGTGTACATGGAAAAGTTGAGACTTTCAAAGCAATGCTTAAGTTCATCCAGATCCTACTTGCCACGGCTACATACCATGACTACGATATCTGGCGGTTGGGTGTCATGACTGCTTTTCTAAATGATGTTTTAGAAGAGAGAGTCTATAAGTACACAGTCAGAGGGCTTCGTAGATAGTGGGAGCAGCAGAAACGTGTGCAAGATTTTTTATGTGATAAAGCAGGCATCGCGGAGTTGGAACGTCTGTTTTGATGTGTCAGTCAAAGAGTTTGACATCATCAAAATGGTAGATGAACCTTGTATATACAAAAAGGTAGTAAGGAGTATGGTGATGATCCTTGTAGAGTACGTGGATGACATACTCTTGATGGGGAAGGAGTTTCCTATGCTACGCTCGGTCAATCTCCGCTTATCACAATGATTCTCCATATAGGATCAAAGTGATACCTACTAAATCCTGAGTTTTGGATCTATGAGATAGATCTAATTGGATGTTATGATACTCACTAGTTGTAGTGAGATGGTATCAATTGATCCAGGGGAGATTCACTGGAAAGGTTCCAGAGTGATAAGGACGACTGAAAGTCAGTCACAGGCATTGTCTTTACCCTCAGTAAAGGGACGGTATGTTGGAAGAGTTCCAATCTAGATACCGTAGCATACTAGACGATAAAGGCTGGATACATCGTTACCAAAGATGCTACCAAAGAGACAGTCTGGGTGTATATTAGTTCATGAGATGAACTTCGTTCCTACCATTGTGTGACAATGGAGTTGTGGCTTATGCCTAGGAACGCCCGTCCCATCAGTGATCCAGACATATTCTAAGGCAGTATCACCTGATCATGGAGATGGTTGATCTCCAGGGGATCGAGGTTAGGAGAGTAGACTCAGAAGGCAACACAGCGGATCCACTCACAAAGGCCTTTTCCCAGAGAGAGACTATTATGGGATGATTGAGTATGAGATACTACAACCACTGTTATCAGATGGCCCTAGTGCAAGTGGGAGATTGTTAGTTATATGTATGCCCTAGAGGCCATTACTATACATGAGATGTATATTGTAGTGGATACTTGGACATATATAGGGAGGACTTTCTTGCTCGACATGATAGTATGCTATCTGGTTACTCTTTACCTTAACGTGTACACTGATTGTCTCTCTGTTACATGTTGGTAAAGCCCTTAGGATGTGTACTTGACTACCTGGACTATGATGCGGATCATACTAGTAGGGACATGGTAGTCCATAAGTACATCCTTCAAGGTCCCTAGTCGTGGGTGTATCGAGATGGGGCATCGATATACCAGAGTAGACTAGCGTATACCTTCTCGACCCATGTAGATGGGCGATGGATGATCCCATATCCATTGGTGTTTGACATCAGAGATGATATACGGGTGCTCAGTGGAGACTGGGTACACTGGACGGACTCGCCGAAAACTCCCAGATGGTATTATACCTTACGTCAGATGGCAGTTCTCTGGTGACACTGGTACAGGTTAGTCTGTAGACCCGAGATCGTCATAGAGTCTTATGTGATTCCCACTGTGCTTTGATTTCCACCTTACCACGTCCAAGAGGGCGTGCAAAATGGTGGTTTTTGGGTACAGTCCCGAGTCACATGGAGGCAATGAGCGATAGGAGGGGTTTCGTCTCTCCCGGTATTGGGGGTTGATGTTGCGCTATGCTCAATTGGCCATAACAGGGAAGTCCCTGACCAAGGCTGGTTTAGAGATTTACTGGTAAGTGTTACCAGTAGTTTCTCGACCCGTTATGAACCTCGTATCGGCATGACTTATCGGTTATTGGGGTCTGACGTTTACCACCCCTAGACTTGATATGCGACATATCAGACGAGGAGACCGGACTGTACGGTAGTGTCACTGTCAGGCTTTTTGCAGGAGTTGGAGCGGGCTTTCTTGTTGATCTTCTGATCGCTCAATACCCGGATAGCCGTTACGTCCATCTAGTATCGCTGACGGCTTGTGGGTACTTGATATGATCATCACCTACTGCCGGCGTATTGACGAGTTTTTAGAGTCCTATATAGTGGTTTTTCTGGCTCAGGCAAAACGAAATAGGAGCGCATATGTGATATGTGCGGGACCGAGAATAATGCGAGAATGTGATATCGTATTATATTCTCGCGATGTTTGTATCGATTGGTTATATGCGATATGACCAGGTTATCGAATCAAGGGTTGATTCAATAAGTCGATACATTGGAAGTTAGTCGGTTATATGTGATATAACCGGATTATTAAGTCAAGTGTTGATTTAATAATTTAGTGTATAATTGTATATGTGATATACTAATTTACATTAACTAACATTGGTTCACTTAAGCATTTTTTTCCTCACTTGTGCACAACTTAATATATATGTGATATATATTTATTTGTGTTCATTTTGTATCATGGTTGTTGATACACTCTACATGGGTGTATGAGACATACACCATTATAATTATATTGGTGGGGTTTTAATATACAAAGTAAATACAAAATTAGTGGATAATTGTTCAAGTGCATGAAGCTTCATGAAGCTTGTGAGTGCATTGACCAAAGTCCACTAGTTTTGTTTTACTTAGGATATTCATAAACCTAACCACTATAATTAGCCATGGTTATGTCTATACATGAGTTAGTATATGATACCCACTCACCTATGGTTAGCTCTCTCTCTCTCTCTCTTGATTAGTTTTCATTCTCATTTTTGAGCTCATCTTCTTCCTCCTTCAAATGCTTGCTAGGGTTTGATAAAGAGAGAAAAAGATTGTGAGAAAAGAAATTCTAAAGTATACCCATTTCCTATTTCATCATCCTCCACTAGACTAGCACTTTAGTTTAGGGTGTTTGCTTCACTAATTCTTTAGTTAGTGAAGTAGAAGCTTGAGTTCGTATTCCCTCGACGTAGATCATTTTCGGCCTCGAAGAATTCAAGCAAAACCGTTGCCCTTTTCTCATGGAGCAGTCCGAGAGTCCGTGAGTTCGATGATCGCAGCGAAGGGACTACAACAAGGAGCTTTAGAAGTGAAGGACCGATCTACAAAGGTTGTATTTCATATTCACTTAGTGATAATTGTTATTTACTTGCATGTGTTACCCTAATTATCTAGCAAAGATCTTGTTTAGGGTTATTCGGCACGGCTAAATGAGAAGAGGGCAACAGTTTTGCTTGAAGTCTTCGAGGCCGAAGATGATGTACGTCGAGGGAATACGAACTCAAGCTTCTACTTCACTAACTAGAGAATTAGTGAAGCAAACACCCTAAACTAAAGTGCTAGTCTAGTAGAGGATTGTGAGAAAAGAAATTCTAAAGTGTACCCATTTCCTATTTCATCATCCTCTACTCGACTAGATTGTGAGAAAAGAAATTCTAAAGTGTACCCATTTCTTATTTCATCATCCTCTACTAGACTAGCACTTTAGTTTAGGGTGTTTGCTTCACTAATTCTCTAGTTAGTGAAGTAGAAGCTTGAGTTCGTATTCCCTTGACGTAGATCATCTTCGGCCTCGAAGACTTCAAGCAAAACCGTTGCCCTCTTCTCATGGAGCCGTCCGAGAGTCCGGGAGTTCGATGATCGCTGTGAAGGGACTACAACAAGGAGCTTTAGAAGTGAAGAACCGATCTACAAAGGTTGTATTTCGTATTCACTTAGTGATAATTGTTATTTACTTGCATGCGTTACCCTAATGATCTAGCAAAGATCTTGTTTAGGGTTATTCGGCACGGCTAAAATTTTAATCGGGCATGGTTGATACCTTGTAGAACCTTGTTAGAGTGCCTAGTAACCCTACAGTGGTATCAGAGCCTAGCTAGAGTATTAGGCGACATGTATACGAAGTTAAAACTCCGAACGAACTCCGTATCGACGAAATATACCCTTCTCTGGACATTTTTTAAAAACGGTGATTTTTCTGTATTAAAAATACCTAAAAAATTCAGCAGGGAAATATAAACATTGCAATGAAAAACGATGGCATAATCCGTTCAAACCGCCGCGAAACCGTGGCCGTACCTCGCTTGGGCCACGAATCCACGGCAGTAAAAAGGATTTATACCCTCGTTTTAGCACAGTAATTCCTTAGGCAAAATTGCTAATTTCTGGGTATTTTTAATTTGACTCAAGTGTTGAGTGTTCTGATGTTTATTTTGTATTCGTTTATTCGATCGAAAAATTTAATTTCGTTCTTTTCCGGATAATTTAGAAAGTATTAAAATGTTCGAACGGATATCAATAACTCACTTTTTCCCCTGCCGGAAAATTTCCAAGTGTTGGATTTTTCCGTAGTTTAAGAACGTCTAAATCGTGCAAGTTACGCAATGGACCCTCTAGAAGGCAACAAACCTTAACTCGATTATATGATCGTCTTGAACTGCCTTTTGAACCTTAGGGTTTGGGGCAGTACGGCGTTGCCACATGTGAAGCGTTGGCTTGACCCTTCTACGGCTGGACCATTGGTACTGTGGCATGTGATGGATGATTTTAAACTCCCCTTAAGTGTTGAGAACTATTTGGGAAAACTTAGGTGTTTGATCATTCGATCGGAAAGTTTAACATTGTCTATTTATCTGGAATGTGATATGATATTTAGAATCCACAAGTAGTTATGAGATAACTAATTTAAATGTTATAAACATAGCAGTTTAGTCTCAGATGATCGGTTGCCACGGAATTTTGATATGATCAAAAGTCCGTTGCAATCACGTAGCGTACGCGGATACTCGCCGGGTAAACTTAATAGCCAGTCACGCCCCAAAGCCCCGACCAAGTGACTGTAGGAGAACCCCGTCGCCAAAAGCATCCGTTTGGGTGCTCGCGACAGCGGTGTTCCGCCTTAGTGCACTTCATCGACGGCATCCGGGGGTACGACCGTCTACTAAAGTTTGTGACGAGCATTCGATGACATATCGGGAATCTTGTTGAATTGCCCGACTAGATATTGAAAAGTGTTTTCGATATAGAGACTAAAATGCGGGGTTTATAATTGTTAGGCATGCGATGTCTAAGGAGGTTGCAGATTCCAACTGTTGTAGTTTTACACTTTCTTTTCTGCGACCGTAAGTGTAATATGTGTTATCGCCGGTTTCGTTGCTATATGTCAACGACAATTGGGATGCGCATATTTACTTACGTTGGTGACATGTGATGTTATGTGTTGCTGGATATGTTATATTGGATCGTCGCGTTCTGAATAGCCGGGGTTCTGAATAGCCGGGGGTTTTATGTAAGATGAGGGTTTTTATTTTTATTCATGTAAAATTCATTGTATGTAATATTCTTTTATTGGGGCACTTCCGGGATGAGGTTGATGTCACCATTTGTATATTATTTACTTTTTCTCATTAGGTAGACCCAAAGAGGAGAGCACATGTAACCAGGTTCTAGAGTCCAGTGGGAGACCAACTTGTGGAGTCGAGTCGGGTCCTCCTGACAACATTCCAAAGAAAGAAGAAAAGGAATGTCGTCAGCGAACAAACGCTCGGTAAGTCCCAAAGAAGGAGAGAAGTAGAATAGACCGAAAAGAGAATATAACTTGTAATGTTTGATTATGATGTCAACGCAGTTGTTTGTAGTTTGGTACAGAATATTCCAATTTATACGAGAGGAGTCCAACTTATACCGTGGACTTTGGTAACCCATAGTACAAGGCTCCGTCGAAAATACTACGGAACAACGACATGGATGTAATTACGTCTTTAGTGACCATCTCATGTCACCTTTAACGTGTTCCGTACCAGTTTACCCCTTTAAAACCCCGTAATATCTTTTGTATTGATTTTATTGTTTTGTTATATAAATGGATGACTTACCGAAACCATGATATCAGCAAACAGAATGAATATAAATGGATAGTCATGTAATTAGAGTATATCCATGGTTCGGTTCAGTCAAAATAGATTGATATAGATTGAATAGATGGATTCATGGATTCATGTTGTATTGTAGTTTATACTTGAATCATATTCATGTTAGATTGATTAGATTGAGACTCAGTCTAAGCCAGTAAATTAAAAAGAAATTGAAGTCCTGAATTAGTTTTGATGTTATCGGTAACTGCTGCACATGGACGGCAGGATTTGTGTCTTTTTTCAAGACAATTACCGTATTGATAATAACGTTGTTAGATTGACTACCTTAGATAGGCAAGCACCCACTTTCTTCGGATCCCCGAGGCTAAAGAGAATTGATCACGCTTAAAGCTATTTTTACTAGGGTCCTTATTGTAAATTAATATAATTTGAGAGGGTTTTATGTAAAATTGTTTTGATATATTTTCAAAATACACTTCAAGTATTTAATTATCGTCTTTAGGGTTTTCATAAATGTATATTTTATAGAAGTGAAATTTCTAGTGAGTAGAACCTAGTTTTCATTGTATATGGTATTTTATTGAAATATTGATATTGTATTGTATTAAAATGGCACTTTCCTGTAATGGTGATTCCTTTGATTGAGAAAACATGGAATATTTGTATAATATATTCAAAATAGATCTTTTGATAATATTCATATATATATATATATATATATATATATATATATATATATTAAAAATAAACTTTTATTTATCTTGTAGAAATCTCGTTTTCTTAAAAATAGCATTAAAAATTCCATCGATATCGAATGCTCCTTGCGGAGGTCTGCATCTCGCTCTACTAGGCCCGAGGACGTGTGATAACCCACGCCATCCTGATCGAGGTTCCCCAAAATGGGTTGTAGAGGAATATTTGCAAGGAATTAGTTAATACTCTTTTTAAAGAAAACGGTTTTGTATGTTTAGGGTATTTATTCGTAAAAGTGTATTTTCCCATAATCTAGACTTTCGAAGTTCATCGTACTATGTCCAATATGTGTGTTGTGATGAGGTAAGTCCTTACCTCGTGAGTTTTCTGAAGGTAATAAAGTAAAAAGTGGATAACAATATTATGTGTAAACATGGTGGTATTTTACTGTAAAAATGAAATAAAGATTGCAACCTGATTTATTTTATGATGAAACTTGTTCTAATGTATTTATTTATGTTTTTTAAACTTTATGAGAAAATATGGTACTTTATAGTTTAAGAAAAATAGAATTTTTAAAGAAAAAACGAATCGGAAGTCGGAGTAACTCCACTTTCGTCGGGTTTAGAAAAAATAAAAGTTTTAGAATAGAAAAAGAGAGGGGGAGAGGGGACTTACAAGCTAGAGAACAAGAGAAGAGAGAGGGGAAGCTATTGGAACCGTTGGGGCGTCTTTTCGTCGCCAGAATTTTCTTGAAACGTCGTCGGATCTTCGCCCTCTGCTAACTCCACTTGCACAACTTGGGACTTGAAAATTTTATAGAGTTTTTGTGAGAAAATTCTGAATGAGGAGGGGTGAAATGTGGTGTTGTATTTATTGGGAAAATTAGGGTTTAGGTAATGAAGAATAGAATTAAAATGTGCATTAAAATGGATTAAAGAGGGGATTTATCATTCTCGGGATAAATACAGAGAAATCAAACAATATAGGGGTTGTGGGATAGGCCAAGGGGTGCTAGGGTTAGATTTTGGGAGCATTTGGTACGGTTTGGACCGATGGTGCCGGCCCAAATCACGATCTCACCGGTCATCTTGGAGGGGATGGGCTTGGATTGGGGCCACGTGTCCTAGGCTGTATAAATAGCATTTTCTACATGTTTGCTTTTATTGTGACTTTTCATTTTACGTGCGGTGCACGTGCAAACTTTTGAGCTTCTAAAATTTTTAAAAAAATCAATAAAAATAATATGTTGCTGATGGGATTTGAACTCAGGTGCTATGTCTTAGCAGTGCAAGGTCTTACCAATGAGCTACAAGAGCTTTCTTGCTGTTCAAAAGAAAATTTAATTTATAACTTGTGCTCAGGCTCATGTACTCCTTTCTGTATTTTGAAAAATTCATACATAAAGTTTAGGGTTCTTATAGGCCATGGGCCCTCCTCCTCAAATAAAGACCCTCGAAATGCTAAGAGTAAAGAGAAAGCGGCCTTTGTTGCTAATACGCAACAGCCGAGTAGCCCAAAACCATCTGCTCGCCAAAACAACGCGTTTCTGTGCCCGTCCTTGGAGGAAAGACTAAGACGTGCTTACTCGTTTCCCCACGACAAGATGAGAATACTGTTCGAATTGACAATGCATAATAAACTTATCACATTGTCAGACCCGCGGCGTCCACCGCAACCCAGCGACGTCAACAATCCTAATTACCGCTCCCATCACAGAATGGTGAGCCACCCAATTGAAGATTGCTACGTCTTCAAAAACTGGGTCGAGGACCAGTATCAACAGGGGAAATTCGTACTGTTTGATAACTGGAAGGTAAGCCCACCCTAGAGGCACACTCCCAAAATGGTGGATGCACAGGGGGTATCATGCTCACTCATAGAAGAAACTCCATGGGAAGTCGTTCTTTCAGCGAAAACCAAAAGAATGTTGAAGGATCTGCAAGCATATTCGGCATTTAGGTGGAAAAGCCCACTTGAACCTGAAATAATCGAAGGGATGATAAAACCTCATTCCGCACTGAAAATTGTTGACGAGGGAAAAAAACCCCAAGTCAAGCCTTCGAAGTCTTCAAAGAAAAAGAAGAAGACCAAGAAGCATGTGCAGCCTGCCGAGTATGACGACAAGCATACAGATTTACAAAAATATATAGATGTGCTAGAGGAGTATAATCAGAAGGCGCGGACACCGGTCACGCTCGAAGAATTCCTCAAGCATATTCTTGAGGGAAAAGATAGTAACAATGATGAGGGAAATGACTCATGAGAAGACATCGATGACCGTATAGAAAGTTGCCACATGGTCTCCCATTCGTCGTTATATAACGAAGAGGCTCCCTCAGCGTCAGAAAACAACACAGAGGGACTGGGGGAAGGATCGGTGCTAAAAGCCCCGAAACTACCAAAAGAAGACCCGATTGAGAGGCTGCTAAACGAAGCCTTTCAAAAAAGAAAAGTTGATTGAGAATGCGAGACGACTATATATGAAAAGGTTAAGCGTCAGCATCTGGATAAAGAAGCTGCGGCGAGAACGAGTCGGAAAGTACTCCAACCAAACCAAAGGACACCTGCAACAAATAAGAGCAGGATCAAAACAGAGAAGAGGTTCGCCAAAGCCCTGTCAATGGGGATGAAGCTTCCACCTCTCATAAAGAACACTCTTAGGGTCATATGCCTCGATAGAGAAGAATCACATCCAAACTACTGCATATATCATCGGAGGGTCACCCACCCTACTGAGAAATGCAGTACTTTCAAGAAGTGGTGGCATGGGTATGTTGCCCATCAAAAACACTTCAGGAGGATGAAGTGCGAAACTCACGTTCGTCGACGGCAAATTAGTGGGATGAACGCGCATGAAGAAACGACTGGTAACTGTCATATGGTTGGCACCAGTTTAGATGGAGGAAAATCTCCAGTTCTTACGTTCGGGAGCGATTCTGAGGATGAAACACCCCTCAACCCTCTCTTCAAAGACTTCGCCTCTGAAAAAAAAAGAAGAGAAGAACTGTGAAAATATTCAACTGCATTACCGCACGCTGCCTGAGAAGAACCTCAGACCTACAAACAAAGCTTCGAACAAAAAAGACAAAGGGAAAGGGAAAATCCAAGAGGAGATCGCCCTCGATGAAGAAGTAGTCAAAGAGCTCTCTACAAAAGACCCGCCTAAAAAAAACAAGGTGGATTACAACGTCTTGGCATATCTGAGAAAAATACCCTCACAACTGAGCATATTGGATGCTCTCCTCCTGTCCAAAGAGGCACAAGATTCCCTGATCAAGGCATTACAGGAGCCCGATCAATTCCAAGCTTTCCTCACGGAAGAGAAAATGAAAAATGAACCGGCAGAGGTCCATACAGCTGATATTACATTCAGCGATGAAGATCTCCTCCTCGGTACGTGCGAACATAATAGCCCGTTATATGTCACTGGGTACTGCCACGATATCAAGATAGGGAAAATCCTTGTCGACAAGGGATCCGCCGTTAACCTTCTCAACCTAAGAGTGCTAAACGAAATTTGCATGAATGTTCAGCACCTTACCCGAGATAAAATTAGCATCTCCGGGTTCGAATCACAGTCGTCACGGATGCTTGGATCCGTAATATTGACGCTACGGTTCGGGCTGCTCGTCACTGACACTAAATTTCATATCATTGACGCCAAGACTTATTATAACACTTTGCTCGGTAGGCCTTGGTTACACGAGTACAACGTCATCCCTTATATACAATATCAGTGTATGAAGTACTTCAAGGATGGTTCGAAGTTCACAGTTACGGGAGAACTAAACCCGTTCTTGGTAAACGAAGTCTGGAAATACGAAGACGAAAAGTACTTCCTACCAGATTTCGAGGATACTGAAAGGTGCCACAAGCCGGAGAATAAACAGAAATCCTTCGCCACCATCCCGATCTTTAGAAGAGATACCGAGGAAGATGAAGAAATAGTCTCCTCGAGGCAACCCCAAAAAGAAAACAATAAGCCCGGACCATCTACTCCTATATTAGTCTTTGGCAGCGACTCTAAGGACGAGGCCAACGCAGTGTTCTCCGTCCACCCGTCAATGCGAACTTTTGCCGGAGCAGACCAGAATCTACAAATTACAATGGCTCTGTCTCAGCATTACAAAGAACTTGATGCGCTTGATACATACAGCGTACAAGAGCTACAAACTTTCTATGTACCTCCTAAGCGAAGGGGTGAAAAGGCGATCCTCTTCTACCAATCTACGGAGACCAAAGTAGAAAAAGAAGTTTGGCATGGTGCCGATTTTGCACTCGACAGCCTCAACCCATCCGCCTGCTAAGATATTGCGCGGAGGGATTGAAAAAGCTGTTAAGATGCCAAGGTGTACCCCTCGAACAAAATGTTCGACAATCCCAATTCTAGAAAAAGATTTAGAATATTCCTAGGACTTAGTGAATGATGCCCAATGGGAAGATGGAGACAACCGGGCTTGAATATGATCTACAGTTGCCATGTAATAAACAGCTCAAGTGAAGCGGAAAACGCTCTTCCAAATAGCCGTGACATCAAATCGGAGCAAGCTCATGTTCTAAAAACGTTGAGTCCGTCGCTGGAAGCTTGTCAAATAAGCTGGGACAACCACAGCCACGAAATGGCCATTTATGAAAAGTTCAAGACGCGGTGTCTCAACCAGCAATCTGTGGAGAAAATGGACCGTAATGCTCTTCATCCTCGGCCTAATATATGTTCTCACGAAATAGGAAACCCCCGAAATGAAGGCAAAAACAGGCCCAAAATGCAAATAATGTTCGAAGACAACAAAGAGGATCCAAGACGCTGTGCAATCGAGAAAAACTCGATTGGAGCCCATCCTTTATAAAGAAGATGGGTCGGGAACACTCTTTCCCCCAAGACAAGACATGGAAAATATTCAACCTTATCATGAAGCACCAAATGATGACGCTTCCAGAGTCTCGGCTCCCCGAACAAATAAACGAGCTCCATCATCCGGATTATTGCTCCTATCACCGAGTAATAGGTCACCCCCTTGAAGACTGCTTCACCTTCAAAGACTGGATAGAAGACCAGTATCGACAAGATGGGTTCTCTTTATCCAACAGCTGGAGGGTAACCCCCCTCACAAAGGCATGAGCCAAAAAAGACCTACCCAGTTAGGATAGGACCAGCTCAACCAAAATAATGGACGCGAACTCGTACCTACCATATGATAACACTCTCAAAAGAGGGAGAGCATAAGACTATGAATGATCTCTACAGGTGCTTCGCCAACGAAAATGAAGACGAGGTGATCTTAGAGTTTCTACCAACACCAAAAGAGCTGGAAGATAGGATAGACATTACGACAGACAACCTAAGAAAAATTGACTTAGGGACGGAAAATGATCCGAGACCAACGTTAGTCAGTAAGCTACTATCTGAAAAACAGGTGGCTACGTTAAAAGACATGCTCATGCAGTATAAAGCTTTCTTCGCCTGAAACTACTCTGAAATTCCAGGTCTAGATTCAAAAGTGGCAGTACATAAACTGGCAATATCGCCAGGTATAAAGCCAATCAAACAGGTGGAAAGAAGGATGCGACTCAAACTTGAGATGGGTATCAACGTTGAAGTCAAGAAACTAATCGACTCCGGTTTTATCCAAGAAGTTCAATATCCCGACTAGATCGCTAACATCATTCCAGTGATGAAGAAAAATAG
The DNA here is from genome assembly GCA_030015575.1 of Agapanthus africanus. Lineage (NCBI taxonomy): Eukaryota > Viridiplantae > Streptophyta > Magnoliopsida > Asparagales > Amaryllidaceae > Agapanthus > Agapanthus africanus. Next base: position 548,287,432 of record JASDDO010000022.1, read on the forward strand.
GATGGTTGACATCTGCGTGGATTTTTGGGACCTTAACAAAGCTTGCCCGAAGGATGAATTCCCAGTGCCCGTTACCGAGCTTATGATCGATAACACGTCTACCTATGAGCTCTTCTCCTTCATGGACGAATTTCAGGATATAACAAAATAAACATGCATCCTGAAGACCAGAAGCATACCGCCTTCCGGACCCCGCTGAGCATATTCTGCTATAAGGTGATGCCCTTCGGTTTGAAGAACGTTGGCGCTACTTACCAGAGGTCCATGACAAAGATCTTCAATGACCTCATCCATGAGATTGTCGAATGCTATATCGACGACCATTTGGTAAAGAGCAAATCTCATAAGGACTATTGGGAACATCAAAAATTAGTGTTCCAACGTCTTCAGAAGTATAATCTGAAGATGAATTCACTAAACTGCGCGTTTAGAGTTTCCTCAGAAAAATTCCTAGGATTCATCATACGTCACCGAGGTATCGAAATCGATCCCTCAAAAATCAAAGCGATTATGGAAATGCCCACGCCAAGAACCCTCAAACAACTGTGGTCTCTCAAAGGAAAGCTCGCGTATATCCAGCGGTTCATAGCCAACCTTTACGGAAAATACCATCCCTACAGTCATTTGATGAAGAAGGGGACCCTATTCGTCTGCGATAAAAAGTGCGAAAATGCACTGGACGAAATCAAGCAATACTTGCAAAATCCGTCGGTATTGACTGCTCCGATTAAGGAAAAACCCCTTATCCTATATACAATAGCCCTTGAGGGTTCTCTAGACGAACTATGGGCATAAGAGAACGATCAAGGAAAGGAGAGAGCTCTGTACTATTTGATTCGATTTCTCCTAGGGGCAGAAAACAACTATTCCTCCATCGAAAAGCAATACCTGGCACTGATCTTCGCAATAACGAAGCTCAGACATTATGCCTTGGCACACGAGGTCCATCTCATATCGAAGGTAGATCCCATGAAATATCTAATGTCAAGAGCCATACTAACATGGAGGCTTACCAAATGGCCCTCCTCTTGTTGAAGTTCTCGATAACGTATCGTCCCCTCAAAGCAGTGAAAGGGCAGGCCATTGCCGACTTTCTCGCGGAGCATCAGATACCAGCTGACTCCCCATTAAATTGAAAATTTCCAGATGAACATGCGTTCGACGCAATCGAAGAAGAAAATGATCATCAATGGGAACTCTACTTCAATGGAGTATCTTCCATGAAGAGGCAAAAGCAAAACACCCCCAAAATCAATGCTGGGGTGGGCCTTATCTTCATGACTCCATGATTTGTATGTCAAAAATATTTCTAAACCGCAATCAAGAACGGCGTCGCTTGGTAGCTAGCCGGTGAGTACGGGTCGGTCCACAGGGATGTTGTGAATTTCCTAATCGCTCTAACGAGTTAATTCCGAACGGTGTTAACGGATTGATTTAAATCTAAAAACTAAATTAATCTAGATCTAAATCTTGCTAGGGTTAGGTTTAGGGTAAGTTTGGAAATGTAAATAAATCTCACCACTTTCTATACCCAAATTAAGATCTATGAGGTGTTATAGTAATTATTAATAAAGAGGATTAAAACCATTCGGGAAGATGTTTTTTCCTCTAGGTTTTTGTCCTTCCTTTATCGATCCTTACCCTAACCTCCATGGAAAACACGCTCAACCGGGCCTTTATACTACGGTATCACCGCTACCTCGAGGGATAGGGTGCCGTAGAGAGCGGTGTGTGCATGTATGCATGAAGTCCTATTAAAAAAGTGTGATGGGCAAGAAAGGGATGAGAGATCTCATCTCTCAAAAGCCTTTCCCAAAGCTAACCCTAACAAGCAAGGAGACTACTCGCTCATTAGGGAATTGAAGAACATTCTATCTATCTTACTAGGGCTAGGAATTAAAATCTATACTAGGGTAATTAAATAAAACTACTTACTTTACAGATGGCTCTCTGCAAACATTTACACAGGGTTGTCAGATCTGAATAGATAATATGAAAAGAGGCATCGATGCTTTCCAAAAGAAATCTGAATTTTATTAATGAAAGGAGGCATACATCAAAAGAGGTATTAGGGTCTCTATTTATAATACATAGAAACCCTAGGGTTACAATTGACTCGCACATCTGCTATTACAAAAATACCCCCTAAGAAAAAGACCTAGTCAACGCTCGCAGCCTCCAGTAGAATTTTGCACCGCCACGGGCCCCGCACTGCCGCGGATCCACGGCCAAAGCCTACGTTTGGCCGCGGTTCCGCGGTCATTTATGGGCTTTGTGGGCTCATTTTTCCTGGGCTGATTCTGGCTGCTGTTGTCTTCTGTTTTCCTCACTTTTTTCTCAGGTTGACTTCCAGGTTTCTTCCAGATCTCCACGGTGAATAATTGTAGTGGACTTTTACCGTTGCTTCGTGACGAAGTCTTGAACCTTGCACTGCCTTGTACTTTGTGAACTGATCTTCGTGTAGGCTTGATCAAGATTCCATCATTTATTGGTTGTAGTCTCACTTTTGTATCGTCTTTTGTCTTTTTCACTGTTTTTGTCCCGAGAATCTGTAACCTGCAACTATGTAGCAGACATGGGTCAAAAGCACCTGTTTATTTGTAAAATAACTAGGATTAGGGAATATAATAATGCAATATTATGATATGAACAAATACCCCCAAACTTATCTTTTGCTCGTCCTCGAGCAAACCTAGTTTTATTTTCGACAAAATCCTAACCTCACTTTCACAGGGAATCGCGATTGCACTGAGCCTGTGCAACAAGCTGTTAAACCTCTAGGTGTCCCTAGTAGGAGGAGTGTTGTCTCCTGAGGTTTTTCAGCGGATACTACCCACAAAATCCTATCAATTAGGCCCATTGACTTTTATTCTCCAATTAGGTTTTCCAACAAGGAATTCTATTATCTTTGACTCGTAAATTATCCACCCATATTGTTCACGTTTCCTAATCTTTTAACTTAAGATTATATATATTCTGTAGACTTACTTAGCTTTCGGCATCTCTTAAGTTTTCTTTCTAGGGTTCTATCTCAACTTAGGAATTTTTATCATCTCTATTAAAGATATAAATCATATTCTTTATTCCTATCTCTTATCTAAATCCCAATCACATACCCCCACGCGTGTGTAAATATCACCCCTACACTTGGAAATTCAAATCAAGCAATCATACTCTTGTCCGTTGTCCAACGCACTTCTTAATTGGTGAATTTTTAGATGAATTTCGCTCACACATCCTCCATGCGATTGTTAATACTTCTTGAGGTACCAACAACCGATTACAAAACATGTTTACACGTTAAAGCGTAATTCCCAGTCTTGCAACACCTAAGGCTTTAGCAGTGACTCCCAAACCAGTTGGTCTAAGGCACTAGGTGATGAAGCACCCTCGCTAAATATTTTTCTATTTTTGCAGCCTTAAGTAATCACAAAAACCAGTGTTCATTTTTTTTTATCTCTTTATTCACACTTGTATTTTTATTTTCTTCGTACTAAGGACTTTAGACAAGAGTATTTCAAGGTCTCTTCTACTATTCCACGTTTCAAGGTGCGTGTTTGTGCAATTTGTAGGGTATATATTTTCAGAATCTATACTTAAACTAGGAATTATTTTTCAAACTTATACTTTAATAAAAATATCAATACTCTTCCCTTGTTTTAACTTAGCCCAAGAAGTGAACTCAAAATTTGCCTATTTCTAGATAAACTAAAAAGACATATACTTTCTACTGTTAAACTTTAAGAGAGGTTATTTTTAGGTTTTTTAATTTACTAAGTCTAGATCTAGTTGTTCTTAGCTAGTTAACCTATTTGTCAGACTCAAGTTAATTATGGTCAAAATTGAATACTTTGATTTTTATAACTTTTCAAATTTTTCAATTTTTATGGGTTTTAAAATAAGTATGCAAATGCAAAAATATACACATGAATGCGAAGGAAGAAGGCTTACCGAGCATACCCCCAAACTTAAACTTGACAGTGTCCTCACTGTCATGCTATACCAAGAGGGTTAAGAATGTCGGCACTCCACTGTTTATTTATTTATAAAAAAAATTTATTTTTTGAATTTTTTTTATTAGAAAAGAAAACAAAAAATATATATACATATATACAACAAGGTTCTCCCCAAACTAAGCAAGGCCTTACATAAGCCAAAGGTTTGCACCTACCATTCAAAAATCTTATTATGGTAATGGTAGGGTTGGTGAAAGAATGGAGTGGAAAGAAAAGAAATGAGAAACACACGAGACCGTGTGGGGATAGAAGCGGTATACGGTCCCGATGGAGGAGAAGAATGGCGAAAAAGAGAAAGAAGTGTAGTGCGAACTTGAGGGTGTAAATCGAGTGAATAAATTAGCGCAATTTGTGATGACCGATGTGTTAAAAACGATTGTGCTAATCTATCAACCCGTCGAGAAATGGGGTCAAATTCCTCAAGATTCGCAAGAAAACATGGGTACGTCGAACTTGGTAAACCCTCCATTGAAAATGAAAACGTGACGGAGTCTTGCGTGGTCGAAACGATGGAGGGGACGAAAGGGAGTGATTTAGGGATAGTCTTAATCTCACCTAAGTAATCTGTCTCGAACTTGAAGGATTCCATCAATGGTTCGAAATGACTGTAAGCAAACGAGTCTGATGGTTCAACTAACTCATCAGAAAATGTAAATGACTCAAACTCGGGAGGTGAGTTTTCAACATCGTCCGAAAAAGTGAAACACTCGTAATCATTATCGTCTGTGAGAACTGTGTCAGATTCAAAAAGAAAATTTTCAAACTCACAGTCTTCAAGCGTGATCTTTTGCGAGGTCGGAACGATGGAAAGGAGGGGGTTTGAATTAGAAAGTATAACAGTTAAAGGTTCACGAGGATGAAGTGGAAAATCCGACACATCAAACAAAAATGGTTCAACCTCAATACTATCCTCATAATTCTCTTCAAAATTTAGCTTATCCATGCCATTATCATCAAAATCAAGACGCATATGAATTTCGGGAGAAACATTTAATGACTCGGGATGATGAATTGGAGATAAAATTTCAGTCAAATCAACGGGTTCATCATCTAAAATATTCCTGGCGTCTATATCCTCAATCAAGTGAAAATCAATTTTTTCGGACACCTCATCAAAAGCATGGATATCAATTAATTTAGGCTCTAGAGTGGAGGTGTAAGATTCAAAACGATTAGGTGTGGTTTCACTCGAAAGGGACTCTTCACAATCTGGCAAATCAAGCACTACAAAGTCGCACAACTCATTTTTATTATCAATTGATGAAGCATTTGGGACAATCGATGGAAAACCGGAGTTGTGGGATTCAATTAGGTATGGGTAGGTATGATTTGGAAAGGTGTAGAACTCTCCTCTCAAATTCTCACTCTGTCCAACCGCCTCCTCATACATTGGAATATTTGGAGCTAGTTGAAAACTAGTTACCGGTTCATTAGGTCGTATAAGGGCGGCTATGGACGCATCCACATTCCTCATCATTTTGTTTGTTGCTGCAATGTACGCCTCCAACGACTGTTCTAGACTAGACATGGGTTGTGAAGGGATTTCGGTAAAAGATTTAAAGTTGTTTGGATACGTGAAACTCCCAAGTGGCTGTGGAGAAGCAATGTCTAGTGAAGGTGGGAAAGTCGGGTAGGACTGGTAGGAATTGGATGGTTGGACAGAAGTAAGATCAACATTTGGATAAGAAGGTGAATGGACTTGTTGATCCCTAGAATTGGATGTGTGGAAAGGAGTGAAAGATCGGCTACGAGATTGTGCAATATGCTCAGCGATAGACATGGGTTTAGGAGTTACAACAGGACTCGAAAAAGTGGTATCAACGTACGAAGGTGGTGAAGGTTGAGATGGTTGATACAAAGTGGATTGCAAAGTCGAACTGTTTCTCCTAGACACTTCTATTTGATCTTTCAAAGAAATTTTAGGCATGGAGGGGTCGTCCTTAAATCGACTGAAACAATTCGCGTAAGAGGCAAAGTTAGGTTCAGGATACCAAAGTTCGGCAAGAGATTTGTAAGGTGGGGTACCCATGATGTAAGAAAGAGAAGAGAAAGAAGGTGGGTGGTAGTGGGGTGCAAGGATTTCTTAGCGACAAAAATTTTGCAAGTTTTTATAAAAAAATTTCCTTTTTTCTTTTTTTTTATTTGGAACGTTTTGCAAAAATTTTCGATAAAGGTCTTAGACACACTTTCAATTAACCACAAATGCACAATCAAGCTTAGATCTAGGGTCACCTAGGTCTGCTAGACAGCTCCTAACTGTTCCAAAGGGTTAGAAATAGGACCTCAAACCGCATCTTCACCGCCAATTGCGGCCAGGTAAGTGCCAGGTGAGTGGGAGGCTCTCCACTACAAGTAGTGACCCTAATTAAGTAACCAATCACCTTAGACACACTTTCCTAGGCACCGCAAAGTCAGGTTAGGATCAACGGCCGATGCCTACCACTAGTCCTCTGTCCTATTGAGCGCGACGTCCTTAGGGCTGAGTCTAGTATTTTTTAATTAATGATGGTCAATGCAAATGCCTTAAGTGATTTCTGGTGTCCTGGGAAGGGTGATGAAATCCCCACCCAATCTGGATTGGTCTCAAGCCCCTTAAAGTCCGATTAAAAATATGCAAAACAGTAACAACCACTTGCAATCAAATTTTTATTTAAGCGCGGCGCAAAGAATCCTGCATAAGATTTGTTATTGGAAGGGGGAATATTTTTTAACCGCAAAGAATCCTGCACAAGATTTGTTATTGGAAGGGGGAATATTTTTTAAGCGCAAAGAATCCTGCAGGAGATTTTTCAGAGGAGATATCAGAGATTTGCAGAGGAGGAGATCAGAAGACTTACAGAGTTTTTTTTTCAAGCCCTGAATCGACCAGGGCGCGGCGGTTCCGCGGCCAGAAGGTGGGTCGCGCGGCGGTTCCGCGGCCGGTTGGACGGTTCAACAGGTTTTTTTTGTCACCAGATCGCCGCGGTTGACTTGTTGACTCGGTCCTCCAAATTTCTTCTGTTGTCTGTTGTGATATTCCTCTGTTTGTTCAGATTTGATATTTGCGGTTTTGATCTCTGGAGATTTCCAGATCCGAACTTGATTGTAGATCCAGTAAAATTCAAACAAAGATACCCTTCACAAAATAACAAAATGATAAATTATATATTTTTTTGATTTTTCAGTTTTTATGATTTTTTAATTTTAGATTAACCCGAAATTGCAAAAATAAAATAACACGCCATCCCCGGCAATGGCGCCATTTGATTTGTATGTCAAAAATATTTCTAAACCGCAATCAAGAACGGCGTCGCTTGGTAGCTAGCCGGTTAGTACGGGTCGGTCCACAGGGATGTTGTAAAATTCCTAATCGCTCTAACGAGTTAATTCTGAACGGTGCGAACGGATTGATTTAAATCTAAAAACTAAATTAATCTAGATCTAAATCTTGCTAGGGTTAGGTTTAGGGTAGGTTTGGAAATGTAAATAAATCTCACCGCTTTCTATACCCAAATTAAGATCTATGAGGTGTTATGGTAATTATTAATAAAGGGGATTAGAACCATTCGGGAAGATATTTCTTCCTCTAGGTTGTTGTCCTTCCTTTATCGATCCTTACCCTAACCTCCATGGAAAACACGCTCAACCGGGACTTTATACTACGGTATCACTGCTACCTCGAGGGATAGGGTGCCGTAGGAAGCAGTGTGTGCATGTATGCATGGATTCCTATTAAAAAAGTGTGATGGGCAAGAAAGGGATAAGTGATCTCATCTCTCAAAAGCCTTCCCCAAAGCTAACCCTAACAAGCGAGGAGACTACTCGCTCATTAGGGAATTGAAGAACATTCTATCTTACTAGGGCAAGGAATTAAAATCTATACTAGGGCAATTAAATAAAACTACTTTCTTTACAGATGGCTCTCTCCAAACATTTACACAGGGTTGTCAGATCTGAATAGATGATATGAAAAGAGGCATCGATACTCTCTAAAAGAAATCTGAATTTTATTAATGAAAGGAGGCATACATCAAAAGAGGTATTAGGGTCTCTATTTATAAGACATAGAAACCCTAGGGTTACAATTGACTCGCACATCTGCTATTACAAAAATACCCCCAAAGAAAAAGACCTAGTTAACGCTCACAGCCTCCAGTAGAATTTTTTGCACCGCCACGGGCCCCGCATGGTCGCGGATCCGCAGCCAAAGCCCACGTTTGGCCGCGGTTCCGCGACCATTTATGGGCTTTGTGGGCTCATTTTTCCTGGGCTGATTCTGGCTGTTGTTGTCTTCTGTTTTCTTCACTTTTTTCTCAGGTTGGCTTCTAGGTTTCTTCCAGATCTCCACAGTGAATAATTGTAGTGGACTTTTACCGTTGCTTCGTGACGAAGTCTTGAACCTTGCACTGCCTTGTACTTTGTGAACTGATCTTCGTGTAGGCTTGATCAGGATTCCATCATTTATTGGTCGCAGTCTCACTTTTGTATCGTCTTTTGTCTTTTTCACTGTTTTTGTCCTGAGAATCTGTAACCTGCAACTATGTAGCAGACATGGGTCAAAAGCACCTGTTTATTTGTAAAATAACTAGGACTGGGGAATATAATAATGCAATATTATGATATGAACACTTCGCAAGGATGGATTTTGCGTTACGCTCTCTCCTTAACAGAGCCAAGGACTAATAGCGAAGCTGAATATGATGTTTTGATAGCAGGTCTCGAGATCGCTATCGACATGGGAATCAAAGACCTCCTCATATATGGAAACTCCCAACTGATCGTCAGCCAAGTAAATGGCGACTATCAGATATGCAAGACAGAGCTGATAAAGTATGGCGAAAGAGTGCAGCAACTGCTGACACAAATCCCTTCCTATACCCTAGAAAGTATACCGCATGCGGAAAATAGCAAGACGGATGCATTGGCCAAATTGGCTAAGGAATTGGTCGATGAAGATCTCAATGATGTGATGATCATTGTACAATGCCGCAGGGTTCTTGCGCCAACAGATATATCTTCGAAAAACCTGATAGAGCCATCCGAAGTAAAAGAAACGACCGAACAAGTAGCCCTTCGAATAGAGGACGAAGAAAAGGTCATTGACTGAAGGGAAGTCTTCATAGACTACTTCAAATCCCAACGAACGCCCGAAAATGGGTCGTCTAGACATCAGCTCATGAAACGAACTTTGTCTTTCGCCCTCATCAATGATACTCTATATAGGAGATCGTTCGACTGTCTGTGGATAAGATGCCTGGGGCAAGAGGAAGCAAAGAAAGTCGTCCAAGAAACCCACGACAGACTCTGCGGTTCTCACCAAGCTGGGCCAAAGATTAAAAAAATGGGTTACTCTTGGCCCACGATGACTCAGGAATTCCTCGAATATGTGAAGCAGTGTCACTCGTGCCAAATTCATGGGGACTTCATCCATCAACATCCAAATCCGCTGCACCCAACGGTGGCTAGCTGGCCATTCGAAATGTGGGGAACCGATATAATTGGCCCTATCGAACCGGTATCATCCAAAAGACATCAGGTCATATTAGCAGCAACTGGCTACTTCTCTAAATAGGCAGAAGCAATACCACTAAGGGAGGAGAAGAAAGAGAATATCCTCCACTTCTTCAGAACCCATGTCATCTATCGGTTCGGCACTCCGCGACTGATAATCTCAGATAATAGGCTAGTTTATAGGAGTCATAAAATAAGCCTCTTCGCACAGCAGCATAAAATAGATTGGAGATACTCTTCAGTCTATATTCCTTGGGCCAATGGTCTAGCTGAAACTTTTAACAAGATCTTGACAAAAATTATAAAAAAGACGGTGTTCAAAAACAAAAGGGAATGGCATGAAATATTGCATGAAGCTCTCGGGGCGTACCAAACAATGTTCAAGACGGCCACGAATACAACACCATACACATTAGTGTTCGACACAGAAGCAGTGCTTCCGTTGGAAATAGAACTCCGCTCTTTACGAGTAGCGGTTTGAGACGAGCTGACAGATGAAGAAAATGCTCATCTTAGGCTTAAGGAGCTTGATGCCCTCGACGAAACTCACCTTATAGCATAGCAAAATCTGGAGGCTTATAAGGCAAGGATGACACGGTCATACAAAAAACTGACCAGGCCAAGAACATTCTGCCAAGGTGAACTCATGCTAGTCGTCAAAAGACCAATAATCCTCAATCGTGCAAAACGGGGGAAGTTTGAGCCGAACTATGAAGGCCCGTACATCATAGACAAAGTGTACCAGGGTGGAGCTTACCTGCTTATGGATATGCATGGCGAAAGACCCTTTCGGCCGATAAACGGTCGATTTCTAAAAAAATACTATACTTGACGAGTCATGATTTAGGTCAATGATAGATGACGACGCTTGTGTCCGCTCGCTATCATCTTGAGTCAGAACCTTGGGAGTAGTTTCCAAAAAGCTCCGTCGCCCGAAATACGGGAATAATGGACCGAAATGTCCTTAAACTAATATTCCTCCCAAAATGGGAATGCTGGGCCGAAACGTCCTTAAACTAATGCTGGACCGAAACGTCCTTAAACTAATATGTTCCCAAAAAAACAGTAATAATGGACCGAAACGTTCTTAAATTAACAATGGACCAAAATATCCTTAAACTAAAATTCGTCCCAAATATGGGAATGCTGGACTGAAATGTCCTTAGACTAACAATAGACCAAAATATCCTTAAAATAACATTCATCCCGAAATAGGAATATTGGACCGAAACGTTCTTAAACTAGCATTTCGCCCCAAATACGGCGATAAAAGACCATCATGTCCTCACACGTTTAGCCCTACGGTGAATCCCCATATCGATTACCGTATAAAATTCATAGGCCTAAACGATTAATAACTCTTCCTGGTCCCACATGATGAAGACCTTAGAAAAAGATTGGAGCCTACAACTAACGATGCATTACTTTACGGGCTGCCTAAAAAATAGTATCTCCACAAGCGAAATGAGCACGGATGAAAACCCGAAAAGACAACGTGAGTAAAAACAGAAGGACTGCCAATGAGCCAGTGAAAACCCGAAAGGGCGCGAACTCATTTAATAAAACCTGCATGAGATCCTTACGACCTACAAAGGAGAAACACACTTAAGAGTCCATATGATTTCTAGGGAGAAATTACACTTGCGAGATCCTCACGACTCGTAAAGAGAATCCCTCCTATGAGACCATCACGACTCATAGGATTCAAAAGTCTTAAGTTACAGGGATCTAAACCTGTTTTTAAGCCATCAAAAACCCTACGAAACCCTTTTGCCCTTCAGGCAATCTAATATTGACCCTTGTATACAATCCAAGGGTATAAATAAGTATTCTCCCACAAAGTTTCACCAATGGTGAGAAATGTCCCTATATGGTGAGCAACACTTGTAAGTCCTCTCGACTTACAAGGAGAAAATACTCTTGTAAGATTCTTACGATTTATAAGAGAAAAACACACTTTGTAATCCTCATGACTCCTAAAGAGAAAATACACCTACAAGATCCTTTAGACTCGTAGGGAGAAATACCTTTATGAGACCCTTACGGCTCATAAAGTCAAAAAGCCTTAGTCGACATGACCATAACCCTGTTTGCTAAGCCATCTTTGTTTAAATCGACAAAGAAAAATGATGATTCGCTCCTGGCAATATCGTAGTGATGCTGATGTCAAGATTGGTATCATATTTTAAATCCCCAACTCAAAAAAAGCCGAAATGAGAAGGCAACTCGCAATAAAAAGCAGCGAGTAAAAACAAATAAAGCCGAAATGATAGGGTAACTCAAAATAAAAAGCGGCAAAACAAAAATAGCTGAAATGATTGCGCACCGCGATATTTGAGGGCTATATCATTTGATTGATCATGAAAAAGTGTTTTTGTAGTAAATAACTGCAATCAATAACGGTGTCGCGTGTAGCTAGCCGAGATGAGTACGGGTCGTCATCAGGGATGCGTGGAACCTTTAATCTTGCTTTAGACGTGTTGATTAGAAAGGGGAAGAATAGAGAATAGATTCTAGATCTATGTTAAACACGGATATAGAATATATAAGAAGAACGCTTGTAGGGTTCGTTAGGATTTAGTAGTCATGGATGACTAATAAAGATGACTCTTTTTATCTTTTGATAGATTTAAAACTAGATTGATAGTGATGAATGAGGATTAGGGTTCTTGGAAGAAACTAGGGTTTTCCCACTATTGACACTTGTTCCTTCATTGATCTGTATACATGTTTAGACCTTAATAAAATAATTATTAATCTAATCTCAAATCGCGGTCGAGGCTATCAATAAATTGGTAGCGCGCCCGATAAGGATGTTAACGATTCTTTTACTAAAGTTTATAAACTTTATAAGATGTAAAAGAAGTTAAAATATTTTCCCATCCATTGTTCTACCCTAATTCTACGAACCCTAGCAAGCTAGGAATTACTCACGCATGTTGTCAAAAGAAGAAGAAAGGATAGAGAATGGGATCATAATTAAAATGCAGAAAGTAAAAATACAGAAAATAAATAATTAAACAAAATGATCTACCTTTATTAATCAACTTCACAAGTACAAATCCTATAAATTTAGATTACAAGAGAAAGAAGTTGCTCTCATAGGAAGTAGATGCTCCGTCGATTTTCACGTCGCCCTATCAAGTCGAATCGTGGTCCTGTCATGAATCTCTTGTTCTTTGACAGTGATTTGCTTAGTGTAAAGGTGATGAGTTTTAGCTTTAGCCCTCGGTCCTTTATATACACCTCAAATCATAAACCCTAGATCTCATAGGCTTAGACTTGCCATAAAGATCCACTTTCCAAGTTTTCAGATCCTACGATTTTATTGGCAGATATTTTATCCCGACATCTTGAATATCTTGATCTCTTGACCTGAGCTAAATCTGCACAAAATCTCCATGAATAATGTTAGTAATATTTATTAAATTAGAGAGAGTATCTTAATTACTTTATATGATAATAAATCTTTAAGAAACTTGATTAAGAATATTTGATATGCTATGCATCTTTTAATTACTAAAATATTATATAAATATAATATGCATATATTTTTCTTCATAATGTTAATTATAATATATAAACATATGGTAAAGAGTATTTTGCAGATAAACCCAAATATGTTATATATTTATAATAAACACCTTTAAATATTTAATAAAATTAAGGAAATGTTATATCAAATGTGCAATATTTTCTACTGAACAATACCGCCAAACTTAACTTTGATCGTTCCGAGCAAACTAGTTATTTAAGAGAGGGATAAAAAGAAAAACCTAAGTAGCACACTTTCATAGGCAACACGATTGCACTGAGCACGTGCAACAAGCCGTTAAACCTCTAGGTGTCCCTAGTAGGAGGAGTGTTGTCTCTTGAGGGGTTTCAGCGGATTACACCCACAAAATCCTATAATAAAAGAAAGAATATAAAAGTTACATACAAAGATAAGAACTATAAAAAAACGAACTTGAAAATAAGAGTTTCCAACTACACCAGCTTTTCAGTTGCCATGAGCCCTATCTTAATGGTCGTGAAACGATGTTGGAAATCACATCATCCCTCAATAAAACATCATCTTTATTCTTCCTCTTTATCTTTTATCCAAATATCGATCGTATACCCCTACGTGTGAGTAAAAGAAATCCCTATACTTAGAGAATTCAATTCAAGCTATCATACTCTTGTCCATCTTCCTTAGTACTTTTTAGTCGGTGAATATTTTAGATGGAATTGCACACACATTCTTCATGCGACCATTAATAGTTCTTGAGGTACTAACCAACCGATTACAAAATATACTCGCGCATTTAAGCATAATTTCTCGTCTTGCAACACCTAAGGCTTAGCAGTGGATCCCAAATCAGTTGGCCTAAGGCACTAGGTGATAAAGCACCATCGCTATATATTTTTTTATACTGCCTTAAGTAATTACAAAATCATTGTTCTTGTTTTTCACCACTTATATCTTTTTTTATTTTTATTTTATTTTTCATACTAAGGCTTTTAGACAAGTGCATTTCAAGGAATTCTCTACTATCCCAAGTTTCGAGATGGGTGTAAGTGCGTATAGTAGGATATCAACGTTCAAATGTTTGGACTAAAAAATAGAGACTATTTTTCAGACTTATTTTTATCCTCAGAATAGCAATTTCCTTCATCTTACTAACCCTTGGGACAACGGCTCATAACTACTTATTACTAATTTCGTTTAAGAAAGTATCTAATTTTCTTGCTTTTCTCAAACTATTCCTATCTTTCATATGTAAATTTTCACATTCAAACTTTCATTATTAAATTTTTTTGTGCTTATATATAATATAATGCAAAATAATGCGTAAATAAGCACAAACCTTCCCCAAACCTGTTTGCAGCAGTGTCCTCACTCATGTCATCTGTTAAGCTCAAAAAACTTGTAGACTTGGGAGGAAAAGTTAGTAACAGGGACATGAATAAATGACAGTGAAAACCTCCCCAAACTTATTTTTGGCTCACAATTTTGTAAAAAAAATCTTTTCGTTCAAGAGCCAAAAGATTTTTCACCCCCCTAAACTTGAGTAAAATAGTATTAAGCATTTAAAATTAAAAGAGGGGGGGTTAAAGTTATTGATCAGAGTAAAGCCTTACAAAGACCAAAAGTCAACACCAATCATTCAAATATTTTATTGATGTAACGCACTGGTTGGTAGAAGATCGGAGATTTGAATAAGTGGGGAGATATAGGGCGGTATGGTTTACGTCTCGGTTGATAGAGACGAAACAAAAATGGTGTGAAAACGAGAATGTGAATGATTAGGAAGGGAAAGAATAGTCACATTCTCGTATGCGATAAGAAGAAATGGTGATGGTTCAATTTCTTCTGGTGGAGGTTGATTAATCACAAAATCCGTATCGTTTAGGAATGCGAGTTTGTCGGCGAAAATATCTTTGAAACTTTCATCGATGGTCCGTTTCAACATTTCAATGTCAGTAAGTGTCGCGCCAAAATTCAACACACTTAATTTGTCAAAAATTATTAAGGTAGGAGAGTCGAAAAGCTCATCTACCTCATTCTCAAAAGAGTCTAAATCAAGTTGTCTTTCTAGAATTATCGAACTCGAAATATCGGATTGTGATTCATCAACACTCGCTAAAATTAAAGGAAGAATAGAAGAAGAACCAGAGAAAGTGGGAAATGAAATGGATAAACAAATTGGTGTGTCGAGTATTGCTGAACCAGATATGGGAAATGAAGGCTAAATTTCGTTCTGCTTTTTGGTCATGCATTTATCATCAATTTCCAGACGCGTATGGGGTTTGAAAAAAATTGTTAATGGTTCGAGATGACGTTCACACGGAAGTGAAAGGACCTGATGAATTGGTGAGAAAATTCATCCAAAACTGTGGGTTCATCATCCAATATATTCCCATCGTCAATATCCTCAATCAAGTGGAGGGTACAATTCTCAGACACCTCATCAAAAATATGGTTTTTAATCAATTTCGGTTCTAGAGCGGAGGTGTAGAGATCACAAGGATTGGGTGTGGTTTCACTTGTAATGGACCCTTCACAATCGGATAAATCAAACACTACAAAGTCACACAACTCATCAAATCTTCTATCTTCAATTGGCGAATCATTTGGTGTACCCGATAGATCTGTAAAAATGGAGTTGTGGATTTCAATTTGGGATGGAGAGGTTTGATTTGGAATGGTGTACCACTCTCTCTTACTATCCAAATTCTTAATTTGTCCTATTGCGGTATCATACGTTGGAAAATTTTGAGCTAGCTGGAAACTAGTTTGTTCATTTTGTTGTATGAGGATGACTATGGACGCATTCAATTCCTCTATGGCGCGGCACGACGCTACCCGATATTCTTCCACGATCCGTTCAAGACTAGACATGGGCCGGTAAGGGGTTTCAGATTGAAATTCTGGTGATAGGTAAAACTCCCAAATGATTGATTAGAAGAAATGTCTAGAGAAGGTGTAAAAGTCGGGTAGGATTGATAGGAATCAAATGGTTGTGAAAATTAGGCAAGAGTAGGATCAACATTGTGATAAGAAGAATATTGATATTGGTTGGTTGGTTGGCGACTGGCAATAGAGGCCATATACGCCGCAAAACAAGTAGCAATACCTTCCTTAGAAAGTGGTGGTGTTTGTTGTCCTAACGGTTTGATCGGATTGAAACTTTTGCCGTTAGCCCTCGCTATATGCTCATTGATGGACATGAGTTTAGGAGTTCCCTCACTCACTTTAAATGGAGTATCAACATAAAAAGATGTAGAATTTTGATGCGGTTGATAGGACCTGGAGTGAGGCGGCCAATTGTTTCTTTCCGCTTGCTCTATCCGATCTCTTAAAAACATGGTAGAGTCGGATGGTATACCGAAGAGATTACGAAAACAAGAAATATCTGGTTCTGGATAGCAAAGCTCGGCAAGAGTTCTTTTATTTGAGTTACCTATTATAAGAAGGAAAGATGAAGGGAAAAGATTTAATCTCTAGTTGGATTATTTTTCTTTGAAAAAAAGGACTTTGAGGGTTGACTCAACAAATCATAAAATGCATAAGCAACCCTAGAACTAAGGTTACCTAGGTCAAGCACTAGACCGCTCCTATACTTCCAAAGGACAAGTCGCAGGATCAATCCTCTACCATCTCTTTATTGCTCCTATGGCCAGGTAAGTACCAAGCAAGTGGGAGGTATTCGCTATACGAATCACCAAAAATAGCGGGCCTAATTAAGTAACTACTTGCCTTAGTCACGCTTGTATAGACACCACAAAAAAATGCGGATAAACGATAGATTAACCACGACCTTCTTCTATCCTATTTTAGCGCGACGATCCTTAGAGTCTTGGTCTAGATATTTTTTAATTAATATAGGGTTACGCGGATGCTCATTTTGTGATTTGTGGGGCTTAGGAAGGGTGATGAAATCCCCACCCAATCTGAATTTTGGTCTTGCTCCTTAAAGTCCGTATTAAAAATAAGAAAAAACAAACCGCGAAACAAAACACGCAAAAAGATTTTTTTTTGAGCGGCGATATTTGCAAAGAATCCTGCAGAAAATATATTATTGGATTTTCTAGAGGAGTGAGAAAGTATAGAGGAAGTTACCAGAGAAATTTGGATGCACAAATCCCCAACTCCGCCGCCCAACCGCCGCAAAATGCAACCTTATGCCGTGATTCCGCCGCAAGAGGGATGGTTCTTTGTAAAAAAAAATTCTACAGTGCCTGCCTAGCTCCTCTGGACCTCTCTAAAAGTTTCTGAATCTTGAGTTCCATGCTCTAGTGTCTCCAGATTCTCTCGCAAAAATCACACACTAATCGTTAAATATGCAAGTTGCGGTTTTGTTTTATTTTTATGATATGGATCGAATAAGAATTCAGTACGAATAGCAAGAAAAAAATTACGCACGTATCCCCGGCAACGGCTCCATTTGATTGATCGTGAAAAAGTGTTTTTGTTGTAAATAACTGCAATCAATAACGGTGTTGCGTGTAGCTAGCCGAGATGAGTACGGGCCGTCCTCAGGGATGCGTAGAACCTTTAAACTTGCTTTAGACGTGTTGATTAGAAAGAGGAAGAATAGAGAATAGATTCTAGATCTATGTTAAACACGGATATAGAATATATAAGATGAAGGCTTGTAGTGTTCGTTAGGATTTAGTAGTCATGGATGAGTAGTAAAGATGACTCCTTTTATCTTTTGATAGATTTAAAACTAGATTGATAGTGATGAATGAGAATTAGGGTTCTTGGAAGAAACTAGGGTTTCCCCACTATTGACCCTTGTCCCTTCATTGATCTTTATTCATGTTTAGCCCTTAACAAAACAATTGTTAATCTAATCTCAAATCACGGTCGAGACTATCAATAAATTGGTAGCGCGCCCGATAAGGATGTTAACGATTCTTTTGCTAAAGTTTATAAACTTCATAAGATGTAAAAGAAGTTAAAATATTTTCTCATCTATTGTTCTACCCTAATCCTACGAACCCTAGCAATCTAGGAATTACTCATGCATGTTGTTAGAAGAAGAAGAAATGATGGAAAATGAGATCATAATTAAAATGCAGAAAGTAAAAATACAGAAAATAAAGAATTAAACAAAATGATTTACCTTTATTAATCAACTTCACAAGTACAAATCCTACGAATTTAGATTACAAGAGGAAGAAGTTGCTCTTGATCTTTGCCTCGTAGGAAGTAGATGCTCCGTCGATTTTTACGTCTCCCTATCACGTCGAATTGTATACCTATCGTGGATCTCTTGTTCTTTGACGGTGATTTTCTTAGTGTAAAGGTGATGAGTTTTAACTTTAGCCCTCGGTCCTTTATATACCTCTCAAATCAGAAACCTTAGATCTCATAGGTTTAGACTTGCCATAAAGATCCACTTTCCAAATTTTTAGATCCTATGATTTTATTAGCAGATTTTTGATCCCGACAACCTGAATATCTTGATCTCTTGACCTGAGCTAAATTTGCACAAAATATCTATGAATAATGTTAGTAATATTTATTAAATTAAATAGAGTATCTTAATTACTTTATATGGTAATAAATCTTTAAGAAACTTGATTAAGAATATTTGATATGCTATACATCTTTTAATTACTAAAATATTATATAAATATAATATGCATATATTTTCTTCATAATGTTGATTATAATATATAAATATATGGTAAAAGAGTATTTTGCAGATAAACCCAAATATGTTTTATATTCATAATAAACACCTTTAAATATTTAATAAAATTAAGGAAAATGTTATATCAAATGTGCAATATTTTTGACTGAACAATTGGTATCAGATTTTAAATCCCCGGCTAAAAAAAAAGTCGAAATGATAGGGCAATTCGCAATAAAAAGCAGCGAGTAAAAACAAATAAAGCCGAAATGATAGAGCAACTTGAAATAAAATGCAACAAAACAAAAATAGATGAAATGATTAAGCACCAAGATAAATAGCCAAAATGATATGGCAATCGTGACTTTCGCGAGATAAAAGCTGAAAAGATAAAACATCGCGGAAAAAAATGAAAATGAAACTTTTCTGCCCTACAAGTATGTCCATATTAACTCTTGTATACAATCCATGGGCACAAATCAAAGAAAAGGAACCATATTTTCCCACTACGCTTCGTAAAAAAGAGAACCAAGTCTTGACGGTACATATACAACCTAGAGTCTACCTCAACGTTTTTCTCATTCTAGCAGGAAGCAGACGCAACGTCATCAAAAAGATCCAAGGGTTAAATAAAAGTGGTGTAATGGTGAAATCCCGGCTCCAGCTCGGCGTTTCTTCTCATTTTAACAGGATGTAGATGCAACGTCATCATTAAAAAATAAAGACCTACGGGTCAAATAAAAGTGGAGTAATGTCAAAATCCTTGCTCCGGCTCGACGTTCCTTCTCAGTGCAGACGTGACGTCAACAAAGACCCAATGGTCAAAGCAAAAATAGAGTAATGGAAAAATCCTAGCTCCAAGTCTTGACGGTTCATATACAACCTAGAGACTATCCCGACGTTCTTTCTCATTCCGGCAGGATGCATACGCAACGTCATCAGAAAAAAGGACCCAAAGGTCAAAGCAAAAATGGAGTAATGGAATAATCCTAGCTCCAAGTCTTGACGGTACATATAAAACCTAGAGACTATCCCGGTGTTTCCCCTCACTTCAGTAGGGTGCAGACGCAACTATTAAATGAAAATTGGAGCAATGACAGATTCCTAGCTCCGGACTTCAATTTCAATACACATAGCATAGAGGTCCTACAGATGTCTACCCTACTTCAACAAAGAATCGGCACGACATCATCAAATAAATAACGAAGTGATGGCATATTCTTAACTTCGAGCATTGACGGTAGTACAAACAAAGTCTAAAGACTGTTGAAGATCATCCCACCCCAGAAGGGTGCGGTTATAACTCATCGGGGCTCCAAATTGAGCTTAACCTTAAGTAAAATGCGTCATGGAAAATACCTAACACTTGTTCTTCCAATGGTAATATGAACTAAAATGATTATTTGAAGACGTCTTGTCCAGCCTCAGAAGGGATCAGAGACATGACAGTCATGGGGTTGCTCGAACAGCGGCTTAAAGACTGCATATCGAGAAATATATCAGCCAACGTGATGGTACCACGGACTAAAACCCTAGTACCATAAAACTGACGGACCTCTATCATAAAAAGAGGAGGGTTATCTACATACAACGTTAGAACAAGTTTGCCTGTAAACCCAAGGGAGGTACACTAAAAAGACTCCGAAATGAGTGAATAAACTACAAACTCCGAAATGAGTATGTAAAGTAGAGACTTCAAAATAAGTGAATAAACTACAAACTCTGAAATGAGTACGTAAACTAAAGACTCCGAAATGAGTGAATAAACTTCAAACTCTGAAATGAGTACATAAACTAATTCACATCAAGTCAAGACATCAAGAAACAGAAGAGTGCATGCGGATAAAAAGCGTGTATTCATTATGTCACACCCCGCTTCCCAGTAGATGGAAACGGTGACGTGGCAATCCTGCAATGTATTTTTTATGAGAATGCTGTTTCTCGAAATAAATACGCTAAGCGTCTATAAGCAATATAAAGTAACAAGAACAAAAAAAAAATGAAAACCAACTCTGATTTATTACATTATGATTCATACTTGACAAAATATCTGAATACAAGATATTTAATATGATAAGCCTTAATAAGGAGGCATACATAAATATGGTGAAATAAAATGAAAAGCTGAATGAAACTATATGTCCGTTTGTGATGCGAACTGGTTGTACTCCTTTTCGACCACTTCTATCTTCTCTGTCTCAATGTCACCTGACAAACATTCACAAAACCTATCATGCCCTGCTTCCCAGTAGATGGAAATGGTGACGTAGAAAGCCGCAATTTATTTACTAAGAAATAAATACGTTAAGCGTAATTAAGCAATATATAAAATGTACAAGAATGACAAGGGTATTAAAATTAAACAGTAGCTTTATTTACATTCATCTTTACATACAACTATTTGAAAATAAAAAATACAATGAGTAAAGCAGTGCCTAAACAATGGCATACAGGAAAGTAAGTGCAAAGGAACTAGTAGTCAGGCTGGGCCGCAAGCTGGTCTAAGTCCTCCTGGCTCGGTTCAATCTCTTCAGTGTCCGGTCCTCCTGACGAACATTCTAAAGAAGAAATAAAAAGGAATATGGTCAGTGAACTAATTGTCGGTAAGTCCCAAGAGAAGAAAGAGATGATAGTATATAAAGAGAAATGAACAGGTACAGTATATGACTGATTACTGGTATATGATAGTTATTATAACATAGTTGTTTGTAGTTTGGTAAAGAAGGTATTCATGTATATGAGAGGAGTCCATCTTACCCCGTGGACTATGGTAACATGTAGTACAAGGCGTCGTCATAACGCACGGGACAACGGCACGTGAATTCATGTAGGTGTCTTTTAAGTGGCCTATCGTGCCACGATATACGTTCCGTACCAATCTACCCCATTATCCCCGCATAATGTATTTTATATATTATATTTACAAGTCTTTCCGAAACCATGGATACAAAATGTTCAGGTATTCATGTTCAGGATGTAATCATATATTCAAGTAGTCATGTCAAGTTATAACCATGGTTCGGTCAAGTCAAGTCAAGTATAAATATTTAATATTGATGTTTGGATTCGAGTATTCATGTTCATGATCAAGTATTCATGTTTGACTTTGGATTCGGATTTGAATTGGACTCTGACTGAGTCAAATTCTTGTAAACTGATTTAAATTATGGAATTCTTAGATTGAGGAGTTATCGGCAACTGCTGCACATGGACGGCAGGATTTGTGTATTTTTCTAAGACAATTGCCATTAATAACATCGTTAGGTTGTCTACCTTAAATAGGCAAGCACTCACTTTCTCTGGCTCCCTGGGACTCAAGAGAATTGGTCCCGCTTAAACCTATATTTACTAAAGCCCTTAAATATTGATTTTATATAACTCGAAGGGGTTTTATGAAAAATATTTTAATATAATTAAAAAGTAAACCTCGAGGGTGATTAGTATTACTTAGGGTTTACATGAGCATGGATTTTAAGTATTGTGGTACTTTAATGATAAACACTTAGCATTTGATAGTCCATGGTAATTTATTGAAAAACTTATTCCTTTTGGTATCTTGATGGCATTTTATTGTCATTTGTTAATCTTTCATTTTTTAGAAAAATATTGATTTATTATATTTTGAAAATATGAATTTATAATTTTATATAATTTTAATTTTAAAAATAATTTTAGTTTATTTAGAAAATTCGTATTTCTTAAAAACGTATTTAAATCTTTTCGGGATCGAATGCTTCGTAAGGAACTCTGCATCTCGCTCTACGAGCCCAAGGATGTGCGATAATCCACACCATCCATTACCGGGTCTCCTAAAGAGGCTTGTAGATGCATAATCGCAAAAGAAATAAAAACTGCTTTTAAAGAAATCCGGTTTTAGAATTAGGTGGTTTTTTATTCTAAATACTATCTTCGAACCAAAAACACATACAACTAGGTATCGTGCTATGAAGCCAAGTGTGCGTGTAGGGTAGGTCATTACCCCGTGAAGTCTTCCTAAAGATATTGTTAAGACGATTAATCGAAAATGCGTGATAACAAAATTTAAGCTAGTAAAAGTTCAAAATTGTTGTTTTACATGACATTCTTGGTTAAAATTGATTCTTGACATTAGTATTAAGATTACAAATGAAATGGTAAAATTGGTTTGACCAAATGATAAAAGAAAATAGAGTTATAGGTTTTAAAAAAAATGATATCGGTAATAACTCCACTTTTACCGATATTTGTTTTAAAAGGAGAATCAAAGAAAAGGAGGAGAATTGGGAGGGACTTACATACACAGGTCGGTGTTGTCGTCAGGCTTGTCTATCCGCCGATAGTCTCGCGTTTCTAGCGAGACTTTCTTGAAAACTTCTTCATATTCTTCTTCAAGGAATCTAGATGAAGAGAGAGATGTGAAATGATAGAAATGTGTGATGAAGAAAGGAAAGAGGTGTGACATATAAAAATGGGTTTATGGTCACCATAATTCTAATAAATTATTGCTCATAACCATTCTAATTATTTTGGGAGTTAAAAAGAAGATGAAATGAAAGGTCTCATTTATAGGTTATGAAGGATAAAAATTGATAAAAAATAATTGTAAGAATAAGGATGTGAACATGTGACCTATGAAATAACAATGTAAAGACTTAACCAATGAGCTACAAGATTATTCATGCATATATTTAATAAGAATTAAATATATACTGTTGCTTGAAAAGGAAGTGGGTTTTTAGGCTCACAGTTTTATAAAAGAAAATGAAAATGGGATTGGATGTGGGTTATGGGCTAGGTTAGGTCTTGTGTTTAATTTGAAATATGTTAAGATTTAGTTTAAAGAAATAGGTTTGGGAAAAATAGATGGAATAATAAAATAATATATTTAATAGAAACAAAATATACGGAAAATACTAAGAATAAATAAATACAATATTTTAATAAAGAAAGGAAATACGAAGGTGTGGTAATATTGGGTTCATTACATTCGTCCCCCCTTAAAAATAATTTCATTCTCGAAATTACTCAAGAAGGATTTTGCAACAGACTAAAGAAACAGGATTAATTAGGATGATATCGTCGCGTTTTGTCGTTACGCTCCATCAGTCGATACTCTAAGTAATTCACGATAAGACAACCAGGAAGACGAGAAAATGCTGTTAGGATAATTCAAGTGTAGTTTACAAGAAGCCGCAAGCCAGCACTCGAATAGAAGAAAAGTAATTAGGAATTGAATTTAAGAATGGTACAAAGATAAGGATGAAAATCGAATTAAATTAGGGAAGGATATAAGTTAACAAAGAAAATAGGATTTGATAATCAAGAATAAGGATACACAGTAGAACATGGCTAAATCAAGAGAAAATAGATTCAAAAGTTGTCGACCCGAAATGGCACGTGACAAGCACTTAAATCATATGAAGTCTATAGGACCCCATCTAATTCAAGTAAGCCAAAATCCTAGAAATCTAAACCATTTAAAAGAAGAAGTGAAGGAAAACTTAGTTTTTAAGCATGTGGTTTAAATAAAATAAATGGCATTAAACATTTAAAAACAACATCATATTTTCCCGAAAATTTCGGCAGACCCTCCTTTGTAAATAATGGCCCCAAACAGGTACAAACATGCATAATATGCATAATATAAAGGCATCCCCAAGCGGGAGCTAGCTCATCGCCAATTAGCGGACACAACCATGCAAGCAATATAATATACAACGCCGAAGGGAAACGATCAAAACTCAGAAGAAAACCAATATCCACCAGAAAACCATAATAATACAAGCATGACTCTAAGGTCGAAAGAATATACACTGGACTTCTAAGTCTATAAAATATACAAGGCCGGTTGATGGAGATACAACTGAAATAAATAAAAGTACAATGGTGGTCACGATGCGAGTGAACCCACCTACCAAAGCAATCACCCGGAAGGAAGCAGAGTGCCAGCAAGCCGCAATGAAACCTGTATAACAAAACCTGCAAGAAACTGTGGCACAACGAGGGTGAGTTTCCAACTCGTGAGTAGAAAACATCACTGAGAAAAAAATCGCATATATGACTATATCCTAGCTCATACCATAATATCCATATAATATAAAACCTGAAGCATCTAAATAATGGCAAGGGTAAACATCTATACCTAAGTGTAATACCAAGTGCTCATGTCAGTTCCTCAGGTAGCAATATAATACATATATGATGTATGAATGCATGAAAGCAGAATGCAACTGAATAGGAAAACTGTTTTCATATTTCAGTGAGATTTCTGTATAAAAATCAAAGTATCATCAATGAAATCAACAGAGAATCGGTGTCAAGCATCGACACAAAATATATATCCCAATATCTCAACATCTCGGGCTCCGGCAATTCGAACTGGCCTGCATCATCAAATCTCAATATCTAGGGCTCCAGCAATCCGGACTGGCTCATATCATCAAATCCCAAGACCACGCCAGTATCCTACGGATATCCGGCACGTCATAATAACCGGTCGGTAGAGCTCCCCTGCCGGGTTCAACGCCATCATCTGCGACCATCTTGTCCCGGGGTACCGCACCGGGTCCACCATACACCCGTAGACGGTTCCGCCTCCTTCTCGAATCGGGAGTATGATACCGCTCAAGAGCTGAGAAAACTCATGGTGGACACCTCTCAAATCATATCATGAGAAAACCACAATTTTCTATCTTTAAAATGATAATAAGTTTATAAAATCTTTGTGGTTTCTCCAAATCCAGAAATCTCATGGAAATCCGAAATCTCAATCTCAAGAGTAAATAACAGTGAATTACCGTCATAAAGTTCCATAAATTTTGCATGACAATGAATATATGAATGCATTGGATATCAAGGAATGCAATAATTAAACTAGCATATAAGAGCAATAACATATTGGAACTATCGGCTATCAAGTTATGTCAATGAAGTAATATTATCTAATGTGTACGTGTCATGGCAATTACCGATGATGATGTGTATGAGCCGGGGAGCTGGTGTACGTGGAGCATACGCATCATCGGTAATGGTGCTGGTGTCCTGACAGCATGGGTTCATAGTAACTAAAGAAAACACATTTATAAGCATGCGATGCGATGAGAACTTGAATATAACGGAAAATGAATAGTAAATGCGACATTGGAGAATATACATTTCTAAGTACGAGTCATACAATTTTGGCATTTGAAATAGCATGAATCGTGGTTTTTAGAAAATAGGGCATGTCTTTAAAATACCCACGATTCATCAGTTTTGAAAATAAGTATGACTCGTGCCCAGTCTAATATCTACCTAATAAACTACAAGACTAAACTAAGAGACAAATCGAAAGGGTAAGAAAATCCACCTAAGTCTGAGTCGATATGTATATCAAGTAGTCGGTGATCCCACCTCAATAGCGTCACGTACGATAAAATATATAATACGACATGCTCGAGTCGAGAGTGCGGATCAATCATCATATTTATACATCGTATGGTAAAATCCATCGTACGGCATCCCAAATCAGGGTACGGGTCTATATCACATATAACCCATAATTTATCTAGTATCATTATCTTCATATCTTGAATTAGGGGTACTGAATTAAAGTCTAGTACATTCCGATACCATCAACATATATATATCCGCTATAATATCATGTCGTGTCTCATTACACGACCCAAATCACATCACCGATCTCATGGCATCATGCTCAAACACATCAACTCATCTCCAAGTATCATATACTATCCTCAACAAATGTGTATACATATACATATACATACATACATGCATACATACATACATACATATATATATATATATATATATATATATATATATTCCCATATACACACATGAAAATCAAATGTATGCGTGTGTGCGTGCGTGTGTGCAAATCGTTACTCCAGGGTTTCGCGATTAAGAAACTAAACTAAAAGTATTTTCCTACAATTACGCTAAAACTAACCCAAAATCACCTAAGCATTTCTTGCTAAGTATATACATCTCATAAAACACATAAGTATATATATATATATATATATATATATATATATATATATATATATATATCATAAAGCATTCGCGTGCTACACTACGAAACTGCGGCGGGTACTATACGCCATCCACCCGAGTTCCCCCGTAGATATATATCTACTCACTTTGATCCTTGCTTGCCGAATTCAATGTCGCCATTCTCATCCTCGTTGTTCAAAGTCCACAAGGGTACCTACACATATTACACATAGTATTGTAAACCGAAATCGCGCACGAAAACCAAAACGGCACACGTATCACACATAGGTTAAAACCTATGGTCTGCACATGCAAGAAGAACCAATAACCCTCGACATCGACGTGCAAATTCCAATCAATCGAGACAACACAAAAATACCCAAGATCAAGTTACAGAATTCGCAAAACCGAAATCAGAAATGATGTAAAACACTTCCAGATTTTACCCCAGGTGAAATTAGCTAATTTTGCATATAAGGTAAGTCTAATTTACAGAAAATGGAGCTATAGACCAAGCATGAACCTAATTGGATGTACCCACGCCACAATTTGCGGCCAAGTAGGATTTATTTGCGGCCAAGTAAGGGAGATGGGGTCTCGGGTCTCTAGGGTACACTCCAAATCACCTGCACACCTTACTGTAAACGCTAAAAAAATTTTAGGGTTCCCAGGTTATAGAAGATGTCCAATAACACCTCACAAATACTACATCTTCCGATATCGGCAAAATTCAAGTTCACAATTCGGGGTTTGTTCTCAGGTTTTGTCCTGAATTCAAACACTAGAGCGGTTGTATAGCCTCTACTAATATCTATTTATACTTCACAACTCATAAAATCCCCTAACCATCCTCTAGGAATTTCCAAGTATCACTAACTATACAATAATACTTTTAAACTAACATGGATGCTAAAGGAAATAGATTACTACTCTAATGGTGAAAGAATTACCTCATTTGGCAACTCAAGAATTTTCTTGAGTTGCTCAAAATCTTCAAAATCCTAGCTTGATCCCACCATGGTCTATGTGAGGAGCTTGTGCGCCTTTTTTGTGAAGGGGATATGACATTTTGGTGTGAAAATGGTGTTGTGGTGAGGAGGTAGAGGAGGGGAAAGAAGAGGGCAGCCATGGAGATGAGGGAGAAGAAAAAGATGAAGATGATGAAGTGAACACAATGAGCCATGGTCAAGTTGACCCCTCACCCTCTCTCTCTCTCTCTCTCGCCCATGCTTCCTTGTCTCCCCATGCCACATTGTTTATCCTTTTCTTTTTCTTTATCTTTTCATTTATCTTTTCTTTTCTTTTCATCTCATTTTAAAATAAAGCCATGCTTGAAAAAAAGAAAGAAACCATGGTAGAAAAATATAACAATGTGTAAAATGACATGGTGCTTGTCACATGAAAAATCATACTAAATGCATAATTAGTGAACATTAATCAAGTTTATAAATAAAATTGTATATAATAAATTATATAATAATTCATAAAATATCTAAATCTCACAATTTCTTTAAAAATCAACATTCAAGGAAATTTTTCCAATATTTTTCCAGTCTATTGGTATATAATCAAACCATAACATTAAAACTAATCTTCATTCATTAAAATATTCATAATATTTATTATTTTAATTATTTAAATTCCCAAAAATAATTTTTTTTTTAAATGTTACAGTCTTCCCCCCTTAAATAAATTTTGTCCCCGATTTTAAATTTAAACCCCTCAAATACTAAAATATTTCACTAAAATGATCAAGTCGTCGGGGCTCCGAAATCATACATACATAAAACATATCGTAGCACAATGCATGCGTATGAAAAATGAGTGTATATCTCAAAATCAAAACTCCGTCAAGCATCACACCATCATCGGAGTCATTGTGAAAATACCAATATCAAAGCCCAATATATCATGAAAAATCATGATATACCTCAAAACTATAACATGTACATAATATGTATCGTTATAAAATTGTTAAAACATCTGAAAAGGAATGCATGCCAAACCCTTTTTCAAGTTACTGTGCGAAGCGCGTATCGCAGTATAAGTAGCAGACGTTTAGTGTAAGAAAATAACTATATATATATATATATATATATATATATATATATATATATCCTTTGTTTAACATTCACGTCCCGCTGTTTTGAAAATAATTTAGAAGGGTTTCTCTGTAAAAGTGTTTTGTGTCATCTCGGACACGTAGGTAAAATATTGAGAATGTAGCTCCTTTTTGGAAATACCTTCGGTAACTTTCGATGCATGCAAAAATATATCCAGGTACTGTCCTCGGACTAGTCCTGCTCAGCTACTATACCAAATAGTAAATATCATAAAACATGCTGCTCCAAAATAAATCAATCCCAAAATGTATATAAGATGTCACGTGCATCTGGTGCATACAGAAATCGAAATCAATGAATGTGCCATACATATGCACAGAAATAAAATCTAAGTGCAACGGGTGTGTACGAAAACACCTGTTAAGGGCAACGGGTGTGCCTGACAGCAATATCCGGTGCATCTGATATGCACGAAAAATCTCGATTTAGTGCATCTGGTGTGCACCAAAATCGCAACATGCGCGTCAAGTATGCGCAAGATTCCAACTCAAGTGCACAAGGTGCACAAAACAATATCAAATATCATAATCAAAATCGACGGTTGACAACAAACCTCAATTCAAATCAGGTATAT
This sequence comes from Agapanthus africanus, assembly GCA_030015575.1. Lineage (NCBI taxonomy): Eukaryota > Viridiplantae > Streptophyta > Magnoliopsida > Asparagales > Amaryllidaceae > Agapanthus > Agapanthus africanus. Next base: position 548,316,743 of record JASDDO010000022.1, read on the forward strand.
CGTGGTATATAATCTCACAACCATCTACATCAGCGTGCACAAATCGAATCAAAATACTAAAAGTGCATAGAAACTATACCAAAGGCACAAGTCAAATCACATACATACCATAGGAATGAAATCAAAATCAAACATCTCGAATGACATAAAATCGAAGTCGGGTGCAACTGTGGTGCACAAAATCTCAATCATGCAAATAAATCGCCCAAAATACAGTAATCCAAAATGACGGATACGTGATATTAGAATGACCAAATCACAAATCATCAATACTGCCGTCGATACGTCCTTCCTTCAAAGTCGTGAAAGTGTCGGTGCATCCAAAGTTGGCAGGGCAAGGTATCTACTTGCCTCCTGTTCATGGCCTGGCGCCTGGTTCCCTTAGGCTCTTGTCTCTCACTGCAGATTGCCAGTTACATAGCTCCTCGGCTCAACGACCCAATATGGAAATGATGACGGGAACAGTTCCACTCTGGCACATCCTCTAAAGATCTCTGGCCAACTATCATGGTCACTCATAACATATCTCGTCAATGATGCCGAACCCTGGCCTACTGGGTGTGCGTACTATGACCAATCCTGGGTCCAAGTCCTCTCGTGAAGTATCCCATAATAAGATATCCGGACGACGTCGAAATTTTCGATCGATTAATCAAAGTCCCATAATTTCCTAAGAGCTCAACACTTGAGTACAGTTTAATAATATCCAATACATGTCATAGTACCTATGGACCAGCCGTAAAAGGGCAAACCCAAGCCTCATAAATGGCTCCGCGGAACTGCCGCAAACCCTAAGGTTCAAAAGCGTTCCCGTGGTCATTATGTCGAGTTAGGGTTTCATTCTTCTAGATGGTCAACAGAATTACTTGCATGTTTTTCCGAATACCTTAAACTTGGAAAAAAAAACGGGTTTCTGACAATCGTTCGTTTCTATCAACTCTTCAACATGCCTGTGTGAAGTCATCTCTAGCTGAAATCCATCAATCTGATGGCCTCGTATCGGGGTATGCAAACGAACCACATGTCCTAGTCATTAATCCTTGGGTGACTAGCGATCTTCTATCATATCCCTAAGTATAAACTCAGGCTGCAATAGCTTCAAACATCTGAGGCGATATCTTGTCAGTCACAGCAACAGCTGGCTCATTCGTCCCTATGCTAAACAATGCCTCAATCATCAAGAATAAAAGTGCATTGACGGTCATCACATTCTGGATGGCCTCTAGCAGTGGCCCAATCCTCTGGTGCTGATCTGCACGTTCGAGAAATTTTAGTAAAAGCAATCCATCAAACACTCGTGGCGCAAAAAACACAATAAAAAGACACATCTATGCAATCGTGTGTCGTCGGAATTATTCCCTGGATAGTCCTCGTCCAAGACGAGCTCATGCTGACTACAACTCTAGCCGCAGCTCTCTCTGCCTGTGCAATCGTGATAGCAAAACCCACCAACTGATATCGATGAGGATAGATCAAATGAACGAATAGAATATTATGCAAAGAAATGTACATCCTAAGGCTTCTTAAGAGGAGTAGTGTATCGTAAGTATGCCGCGGAACATACACACAGTATGTCAAGTCACCTACTCCATCAACCAAGGTCAACCTACGCGACGAAAGTTCGGGTCTAATACCCTCTCGACCAAGTCTATGTTCCGTAAGGTTAAGCCTAGGTTCCGAATATAAATATACGCCCTAGACTCCAAATAGTCAAACCTAGACTTGAACCAAGGTTAAACCTAGCGCTCTAATACCAACTTTGTCACGACCCGAAATGGCACATGACTGGCACTTGAATCATATGAAGTCTATAGGACCCCATCTAATTCAAGTAAGCCTCCTACCACTGTCTACGGAGCCCTCTGGCTGTGTACTTATAGACACTCTTTTCTAAAACATTATTTAGAAAAGCAGTCATGACACCCAACCGCCAGATATCGTAGTCATGGTATGTAGCCGTGGCAAGTAGAAAGTCTCAACTTTTCCATGTACACCAAGTAATCTTCTCAAGGTATACTTGCTCCTGATGGGGATTTAACCCTTCAGATAAAGCAACCAAAGTCCATACTTTGTTGGTGTATAAGTGACCGTGGAATCCGTGTGTTTGGCTATTCATCGCGACTTTGGTTGCTTTATCTGAAGGGTTCCCAGAAATCTAAACCATTTAAAAGAAGAAGTGAAGGAAAACTTATTTTTTAAGCAAGTGGTTTAAATAAAATAAATAGCATTAAACATGTAAAAACAACATCATATTTTCCCGAAAATTTCGGCAGAGTCTTCTTTGTAAATAATGGCCCTAAACGGGTACAAACATGAATAATATGCATAATATAAGGGCATCCCCAAGCGAGAGCTAGCTCTTCGCCAATTGGCGGACACAACCACGTAAGCAATATAATATATAACGCCGAATGGCGAGGATCAAAACTCAGAAGAAAAACAATATCCTCCAGAAAACCATAATAATATAAGCGCGACTCTAAGGTCGAAAAAATATACACTGGTCTTCTAAGTCAATAAAATATACAAAGCTGGTTGATGGAATTTACTAGACACAACTGAAATAAATAAAAGTACAATGGTGCTCACGATGCGAGTGAACCCACCTACTAAAGCAATCACCCGGAAGGAAGCAGCGTGCCAGCAAACCGCAATGAAACCTGCAAGAAACTTTGGCACAACAGGGATGAGTTGCCAACTCGTGAGTAGAAAACATCACCGAGAAGAAATTGCATGTATGACTCTATCCTAGGTCATACCATAATATCCATATAACATAAAACCTGAAGCATCTAAATAATGGCAAGGGTAAACATCTATACCTAAGTGTAATACCAAGTGCTCGTGTCAGTGCCTCAGGTAGCAACATAATACATATATGATGTATGACCTCAGTGACATTTTTGTATAAAAATCGAAGTATCATCAATGAAATCTACAGAGAATCGGTGTCAAGCATCGACACAAAATATATATCCCAATATCTCAATATCTTAGGCTCCGGCAATCCGGACTGGCCCGTATCATTAAATCTCAATATCTAGGGCTCCGGCAATCCAAACTGGCCCATATCATCAAATCCCAAGACCACGTAGGTATCCTCCGGATATCCGGCATATCACAATAACCGGTCGGTAGTGCTCCCCTGCCGGGCTCAACGCCATCATCTGCGACCATCTTGCCCCGGTGTACCGCACCGGGTCCACCATGCACCCGCAGACGGTTCCTCCTCCTCCTCAAATCGAGTGTATGATACCGCTCAAGAGCCGAGAAAACCTATGGTGGACACCTCTCAAATCATATCATGAGAAAACCGCAATTTTCTATCTTTAAAATGATAATAAGTTTATAAAATCTTTGCGGTTTCTCCAAATCCAGAAATCTCATGAAAATCCAAAATCCAAATCTCAAGAGTAAATAACAGTGAATTGCCGGCATAAAGTTCCATAAATTTTGCATGACAATGAATATATGAATGGATTGGATATCAAGCAAGGAGTGCAATAATTAAACTAGCATATAAAAGCAATAACATATTGGAACTATCAGCTAGCAAGTTATGTCAACGAAGTAATATTATCTAATGTGTACATGTCATGGCAATTACCAATGATGATGTGTGTGAGCCGGCGAGCTGGTGTATGTGGAGCATACACATCATCGGTAATGGTGCTGGTGTCCTGACAGTATGGGTTCAAAGTAACTAAAGAAAACATATTTATAAGCATGCGATATGATGAGAACATGAATATAATGGAAAATGAATAGTAAACGCGACATTGGAGAATATACATTTCTAAGTACGAGTCATACAATTTTGGCATTTGAAATAGCACGAATCGTGGTTTTTAGAAAAAAGGGCCTGTCTTTAAAATTCCTACGATTCGTCAGTTTTGAAAATAAGTATGACTCGTGCCCAGTCCCCTAATAGCGGTACAGGTAGTTTTTGGGTGCAGTCCCGAAGCACTTGGAGGCAGTGACGGTTAGACAGGATTCGTCTCTCCCGGTATTAGGGGTTGACATCGCGCTGTGTCTAGGAGAGCCATTACATAAGTAGTCCCTAGCCAGGGCAAGCGAGATATACTGGTAGGTTTCCAGTTTTATCTCAGGGTGTTCTGGGCTACACTCCGACACGACTTGTACCGCTATTAGGGGACTGACGTTTACCGCCCCCTAGGCCCGCCATGCGATGTATCAGACGAACAAACCGGACTGTACGGAGATTGTCACATACAGGATCAGTAGGAGTTCGGATGGGTTCACCTCATCGGCCCTCTTATCGACATCTACCTTGGGACCGTTACGTACAGCTAGTGCCACTTGCGGTCTGTGGTTAACCCTACTGCCAGCATAGTGTCGAGTCTTTAGAGTCCCACACAGAGAGTTTCCCTGCACTAAGCGAAACGTGTAGAGGCCGTATGGTTTTACGGCAGGGCTGCGATCACTTACGTACACTTGTGTGCGTATGGTGTTCGGGCAGGCAGTACTAGTGGGCTTTGGTTTAAGCCGGATCCTAGTATTGCACGGATGGATTTGTTTTATCTTCTGTGCATCCGCATTCTATGGAATACGGATGCAGGTGTGTATGCACAGTTTTCCGGAGCAGTGAAGGAGGAGGTGCCTCATTAGGGTTTTGGCAGTTGGTTCGGCCAAAACCGTTATGTGGCAGGCTCATTAGGGTTTTGACAGTTGATTCGGTCAAAACCATTTTGAGGCGGACTCATTAGGGTTTTTGACAGTTCGTTTGGTCAAAACCATTATGAGCCGCGGATATCATTTACTAATCCTTTTAGTGATAATTTTATGATGGCTAATTGCATTGACCATTTGACCCCGTTGACCTCTCTTGACTTTGTTGACCGGTTGACCGTGTTGACCATTGACTTTCAAGAGGGATTTACACTCTTCTTTTCTTTTTCTTTTGGATTATGATAATGGTCATTTCAATGTAGCCATCAAACATTATCTTGATGGGATTAGTAATGATGTTGTTTTTACATTATTGCAACCATGGTTACTTTTCTTTGTATCATAATTTCTTTCTCATTCTCTCTCTTATTTTTTCAAGTGAGAAGAAAAGAAATGAACCATGGTTGTTGCTCCTCCTTCTTCTTCCTCCTCTTGATTCATCTTTTGATCTCATTTGTTGAGAGATAAAGATCCCACAAAGACAAAACCATCCATTGATCACTTCTACACAATCTAGGGCTTCTAGATTAGCAATCTCTTTGCCCTAGTTACCTCGGCTCGAGGTGGAGCTCGGTGTACATCTCTCGGGTGGATCGTCTTCGACTCAAGGAGGCCGCGGAGGTGAGCAAAGTCCGGATCAAGCCTCAAAGCAAAGAAGGAGAAGAACAACAAGAAGAGAAGGAGTTCAAGTTGAGGTATAACCCCTAACCGAGTAGAAAAATCTCTAGTTAGGATGCTAGTGTATTGTTTAGCAAAGATCCGGCTTTTACGGTCCTTGTTACCAAGTCTAGAAAAATTTTTGTTTTACCGTTTCCGCAACCCCGAAAGTACCGTGGGAGGTAACATGGACCTAACAGTGGTATCAGAGCCTAACTAAACACACCCTAGCATGTTAGCAAAGTATTTAGAATTTCGACCGGACGAAGAACCGCAAAACACCCCGGAAATTTGAAGTTTCTGCTGAATTTTAGAACTGTTCCAAAATTAAAAATTCATGCACTAAAAATCGGCTCAGGCTTTTGTTAGAAAACTGCAAAATTTTGACCCCCTAACTCGACTAAACCACCGCGGTTTCGCGGCATAAGCTTGCTTATGCCGCGGAACCGCGGCCAGTTTGGCTCGGTTGGGGATCTGCTTCTTGCAGTTTTCTTAGATGGTTATTTTGGGATTTTTACAATATGACTTTTTTGCCCAGATTTTCCAGAAAGCAAAATTTGTTTTTGGGGCTTAAAAATCCGTATTTTTGGTCGATGTTTTGTAGATTTTGGCTAATGGTTATATCTGTAATGTTATATGTGTATTGAACGTCTACTAATCGCTATACGTCGATTAGTGGGGGTTATACATATCAATGATCTGTGTTGTTGATAGTTTGTGTATATGAACTCGTTGGATTGTCGCGGATGAATAGCCGGGGTGGATGCGAGATGAGAGTTTCTTTTTCTTTCATTCATGTAATAAATTGTAAATTGATGTAATATTATTTGTTTGGCCGCACAACCGGGTCGGGGTTGTAGCCGTCATTGTATAATTCCTTTTTACTGTTTTTTCTTCTAGGATAGACCCATGGAGGGGGTGCACAAACTACCGGGTATCTCGAAGTGCCGAGTGGCCTACTCACGGCGTTGAGGGAGGTTGCTTCGCTTCGGGTACTTGGCGGGTAGTTTGCCGCACCCGTAGGGGTCTTGGGTGGGGTATTGGCTATTCATCGTGACCGTGTAATCCGCTTTTCGTTGCAGGCTCGAACGAATCGCGGGTTCCTAGTATATCCAAAGTGTTCATCTGTGATCTGGATTGGCTATCATTGCAATATATCTATATATAATAACTATTTAGGCGTTGCTTATGTTTTACAGCCGCGCTAGCCCAGCCCCCGCTCTGTCGTTAGTTAAGTAACCTAACGGGTGATGACGGGGCCCCGTGGCGAATGCGAATGGCATAAGCGTACGTCATATTTTGGTTGTTTTCTGCAATGGTAGGATTTAAATGATGGGGCGCATTAAAAGAACTAATGCAAGAAAATAAACCTAAAAGACGTTATTGGAACAAGTTTTTCAAAAAGCTGTTATTACAAGGACGTTCACTTTTGTTTTGCATCGAGCTATTCGGTTGTGAATGCCCAGCACCTCAGTCGACGAGGCAAGGGCCGAGATCCCTTCATCGGGAGTGACCCCTTGGACAAAAGTTTGCGTCAGGGTAATAACTTCACTATAGTCGATTATTCTTGCTTTGCATCGAGGTATTCAATTTGGAATATCCTGCACCTCATTCGACGAGGAAAGAGCCGAGATCCCTTCACAGGGAGTGACCTCTTTAGCAAAAAGTTTTCGCAACTATATTTTCAAAAACCTGTATCACGTTCCTTCAACGATATCAAGTTCATTACGTTAACGGATTTTTCGCCAAAACCCAGTCGTAGCCCTTCGTCGTTTCGGATTGATATTGCTTAGTATTCGTGCTACGTATTTCGTGCTCAGCCGAGGCGTAGTGTACGGTAGCTATGTAATATTTTTCCGTAGGATACAAAGTGATTGGTTAGGACAGTCGTGCGGTTATTTGGCTCAGTCAAGGACTAGTACGGGTGGGTCTAATGCAGTCAAGATTATGACGGGTTGAACTTGACTAGGATCCTTTTGATATGTTTGCTCAGTCAAGGTCACTTGGGTCCTAGGGGCAAAAACCACATCGGGATTTTTAAAAGTACTGAAACTTTCTAGTGTTGCATACCACTTGGAGTGTGATGATTTTGGTAGGATTCCTTCAGTTTCGTTACGCGATGATATTTGGATCCCGATCCCACTGATGAGTTGGATTACTCTCGGGAGATTATTTCACTTAACAATCAATACTATAAACCTAGTAGGTGTCTAGAAAGGTGTTAGCGGGGTTACACCCCCAGGGAAAAGAGGTTCTTAAATTAAGGAACTTCGCGAAAGCGTTGGAAAACCTCCCTCGATGTACCGACACTAGCCTGGCTGAAAGGTTAAGCAAGTATTGTGACGTGAATTAAATCCCGGCTAGTTCTTCTTTTAAAAAAGGTTTTAAGAAGAATTTGAGGAAACGGTGGGAGACATCCTGATTAGATAAATTAATAAACCAATCTAATCTTGCAAGAGCGTACGCTGAGTGTTTCTTTTTTCTCTCTCCAGGTAGCAACCTTTTCACGCCCTAATCAAGATAATAAAATGTATTGCTTGACTGATCCAAATTCTTATTCGGGGCTGGGGAACGTTGGTTCAGCTCTAACTTGTGACAACAGTCATAGGTATGAGCAAGGGAAAGGGGATTGTATGGATTCCCAGGATACCCAGTTGAAGAAGAAGCATGGTTTTGCATCTACTTCAGGTGTTCTTGTAATTGAGAACTGTTTTACGGTCAGCCCTACCTCCTGGGTACTTGATACCGGATCAGGATCTCATATCTGTAATTTATTGCAGGGACTGAGAAAAAGTAGGAAAGTTGCACCGGGTGATATGTCGCTCAGAGTAGAAAACGGAGCACAAGTTAATGCGGCAGCCGTCGGTGAATATCACCTAGTATTGCCAAATTGCAAGACTATGATTTTGAATGATTGCTACTATGTACCCTCCATGGTTTGCAACATCATATTAGTTTCTTTACTCGATAAAGGTGGATATAACTTTGTTCTTGATAGAAATATCATGAACATATACCTTCATAAGGTACTGGTTGCAGAGGGTACACTGTGTAATGGTATCTACGTTCTAAATCAGAATACAGTTCTCAACATACAAAACACACGCAAGAGGAAGAATTCAGATACGAATGAATCCTACTTGTGGCATTGTAGACTTGGTCATATCGGAGAGAAAAGACTGAGTAAGTTGCATAAAGATGGACTCTTGGATGCGTTCGAGTTTTCATCTTATGAAACTTGTCAGTCTTGTCTCAAAGGAAAGATGACCAAATCTCCGTTCACCGGACATGGAGAAAGAGCAGCAGAGCTCTTAGGACTCGTACATAGTGATGTATGTGGTCCGATGTCTATACTTGCAAGGGGTGGGTTCTCGTACTTCATCACATTCCTAGGTTCGGATATGTGTATCTGATGAAACACAAATCTGAAGCTTTTGAGAAATTCAAGGAATTCAGAAACGAAGTAGAGAACCAGACTGGCAGAAGTATCAAGATCCTCCGGTCTGATAGAGGAGGGGAGTACTTAAGCACGGAATTCCTAGATTACTTAAAAGAGAATGGTATTCTCTCTCAGCTTACTCCTCCTTATACACCACAGCACAACGGTGTATCGGAGCAGAGGAATCGTACCCTACTGGATATGGTTCGCTCCATGATGAGTAATGCCGAGTTACCTCTTTCATTTTGGGGACATGCGCTGTTGACAGCATCATATCTATTGAACGATGTTCCGTCTAAATCTGTGCCTAAAACACCGTTCGAGATATAGAATGGTAAAAAGCCGTATCTTAAACGTATTAAGATATGGGGTTGTTCGGCCTATGTAAAAGTACAAAATCCGGACAAACTTCAGGCACGTTTAGTTCTATGTAAATTTGTGGGATATCCTAAGAACTCCACAGGATATCTGTTCTACCACACCGAGGAACAGAAGGTATTTGTATCTCGCCACGCCACCTTTTTAGAGTGGCAATTTCTTGCAAAAGAAACAAGTGGGAGTTCGGTAGAAATGGAAGAAATTCAGCGACCACAAAATGAAACTGAAGATTTGACAGAACCTCAGAATTCAATAACCCCAGAAGAACCTCAGCCACTCCGCAGATCTGGTAGGATTTCTCATCCGCCCGAGAGATACTACGGTTTTCTCATAGACGGGTATCGAGAGGATTGCATCTTGGAAGAAGATGACCCTACCAGTTTCAGGCAGACCATTATCAGTAGGGACTCTGATAAGTGGCAGGAAGCAATGCAATCCGAAATGGAGTTCATGTACGCCAATAAAGTGTGGACCTTGGATATTTCTCCACCTGGGGTAAAACCCGTTGGATGCAAATGGATCTACAAAAGGAAACTTGGTGTAGATGGGCAGGTGGAAACCTATAAGGATAGACTCGTTGCAAAAGGTTTTCGTCAAAGACCTGGTTTGGACTATGACGAAACCTTTCCTCCGGTGGCTATGCTTAAATCCATTCGGATCCTACTTGCCATTGCTGCTTTCCATGACTATGAAATCTGGCAGATGGATGTTAAAACGGCTTTCCTAAACGGTTGTTTGGAAGAGTGCGTTTACATGGATCAACCAGAAGGTTTCGTAGACAGTGGGAGCAGCGGGAAGGTGTGCAAGTTGCTTAAATCCATTTATGGATTAAAGCAGGCATCGCGGAGCTGGAACATCTATTTTGATGAGGCAATCAAAGAATTTGATTTCATCAAGAACGAAGATGAACCCTGTGTTTATAAGAAGATTGTAGGACGGGCTGTCGTATTCCTAGTCTTGTATGTGGACGACATTCTTTTAATAGGAAATGACATTCCTATGCTACAATCGGTCAAGCTATTTTTGTCATAAAGGTTCTCCATGAAGGACCTGGGTGATGCCTCATACATTCTGGGGATCAAGATCTATAGAGATAGATCCAAGAGACTACTGGGACTTTCGCAGTCTAGGTACATAGAGACCGTACTAAAGAGATTTAGTATGGAGGGTTCCAAGCACGGTAACATACCCGCATTGCACGGAATTACCCTCTCTAAGAAGATGTCTCCTAAGACTGACGAGGAGAGGGCTCGCATGAGCACTATACCCTACGCTTCGGCGGTAGGATCTATAATGTATTCGATGTTATGTACAAGACCAGATGTAGCTTACGCGCTAAGCGCGGTAAGCCGGTATCAATCAGATCCAGGGGAGGACCACTGGACAGCAGTGAAGAACATTCTCAAGTACCTAAGAAGTACTAAGGAGATGTTCCTGGTTTACGGTAATGGAGACCTCAGGGTCGAGTCCTTTACCGATTCAAGCTTCCAGAGTGACAAAGATGACAGCAAGTCTGTCTCGGGTTTTGTGTTTACCCTCAACGGAGGGGCGGTATGTTGGAGGAGTTCCAAACAGGATACCGTCGCAGACTCGACGATGGAGGCTGAATACATTGCTGCAAGCGATGCCGCAAAGGAAGCGGTCTGGATAAAGAAGTTCATTAGTGAACTTCAGGTGGTTCCGTCCATTGTTGACCCAATACCTTTGTATTGCGATAACAATGGGGCTATAGCTTTAGCGAAGGAACCAAGGTCCCATCATAAATCCAGGCACATCTTAAGGCGGTATCACCTGATCAGGGAGATCATTGATCGCCTGGAGATCAAGGTGTGGAGAGTGGACACAAAGTACAACACAGCGGACCCATTCACGAAGGCCTTACCCCAGACTCAGTTCGAGCGGCTGATCGAGATGATAGGTCTTCGATACGCCAGTACATGGCCTTAGTGCAAGTGGGAGATTGTTAGTGTATATGCCCTAGAGGCCATTACTGTATCATACTAGTATGTATATTACTTGATGGAAGCTTGGGATATTCACAGTTGTATAGACAATCTTGCTCGATATAGTAGTATGCTACTTGGTTTGTCTCTGCTTTAATGTGTACATGTGTGTTTATTTATTATATCACCTATACGCATTAGTAGAGCCCTTAGGAACTTTTGCTTGATTACCGGTGTTGTGATGGCGATCACACTCGTGGAGGCTGGGTAATCCACAAGCACATCCTTATACACGTCCCTAGTCATGGGAGTATCGAGATAGGACATCGATACTCCGGAGTAGACTAGCGTATACGCTTCTCATCCCAGCACGGGAGACGGTCTGTCCCACAGCCGTCAGTACGTCGTACTTGAGATAGTATGCGGGTGCTCGTTAGGTTACGAGTACACTGGACATGACTCGTCGGGAACTGATGGTTGGTATTATACCTATCGTCAGTTATCAGTTCCCAGGTGACATGAGTACAGCTTAGTCCGCTGACTTGACACTGTCACTTCGCCTCGAGTGTGTTCCCACTGTTCTTTGATTACTACCCAACCACGGCTCTACTAAGTCGTGCAAACAGGTAGTAGTTGGAAGCAGTCCTGAAGCACTTGGAGGCAGTGACGGTTAGACAGGATTCGTCTCTCTCGGTATTGGGGGTTGACATCGCGCTGTGTCTAGGAGAGCCATTACACGAGTAGTCCCTGGCCAGGGCAAACGAGATATACTGGTAGGTTTCCAGTGTTATCTCAGAGTGTTCTGGGCTTCACTCCGACACGACTTGTACCGCTATTAGGGTATTGACGTTTACCGCCCCCTAGGCCCGCCATGCGATGTATCAGACGAACAGACCGGACTGTATGGAGATTGTCACATACAGGCTCAGTAGGAGTTCGGATGGGTTCACCTCATCGGCCTTCTTATCGACATCTACCTGGGGACCGTTACGTACAGCTAGTGCCGCTTGCGGTCTGTGGTTAAACCCACTGCCAGCGTAGTGTTAAGTCTTTAGAGTCCCACACAGAGAGTTTCCCTGCACTAAGCGAAACGTGTAGAGGCTGTATGGTTTTACGGCAGGGCTGCGATCACTTACGTACACTTGTGTGCGTATGGTGTTCGGGCAGGCAGTACTAGTGTGCTTTGGTTTAAGCCGGATCCTAGTATTGCACGGATGGATTTGTTTTATCTTCTGTGCATCCGCATTCTACGGAATACGGATGCAGGTGTGTATGCACAGTTTTCCGGAGCAGTGAAGGAGGAGGTGCCTCATTAGGGTTTTGGCAGTTGGTTCGGCCAAAACCGTTATGTGGCAGGCTCATTAGGGTTTTGACAGTTGATTCGGTCAAAACCATTTTGAGGCGGACTCATTAGGGTTTTTGACAGTTCGTTTGGTCAAAACCATTATGAGCCGCGGATATCATTTACTAATCCTTTTAGTGATAATTTTATGATGGCTAATTGCATTGACCATTTGACCCCGTTGACCTCTCTTGACTTTGTTGACCGGTTGACCGTGTTGACCATTGACTTTCAAGAGGGATCTACACTCTTCTTTTCTTTTTCTTTTTCTTTTGGATTATGATAATGGTCATTTCAATGTAGCCATCAAACTTTATCTTGATGGGATTAGTAATGATGTTGTTTTTACATTATTGCAACCATGGTTACTTTTCTTTGTATCATAATTTCTTTCTCATTCTCTCTCTTTTTTTTTCAAGTGAGAAGAAAAGAAATGAACCATGGTTGTTGCTCCTCCTTCTTCTTCCTCCTCTTGATTCATCTTTTGATCTCATGTGTTGAGAGATAAAGATCCCACAAAGACAAAACCATCCATTGATCACTTCTACACAATCAAGGGCTTCTAGATTAGCAATCTCTTTGCCCTAGTTACCTCGGCTCGAGGTGGAGCTCGGTGTACATCTCTCGGGTGGATCGTCTTCGACTCAAGGAGGCCGCGGAGGTGAGAAAAGTCCGGATCAAGCCTCAAAGCAAGGAAGGAGAAGAACAACAAGAAGAGAAGGAGTTCAAGTTGAGGTATAACCCCTAACCGAGTAGACAAATTTCTAGTTAGGATGCTAGTGTATTGTTTAGCAAAGATCCGGCTTTTACGGTCCTTGTTACCAAGTCTAGAAAATTTTTTGTTTTACCGTTTCCGCAACCCTGAAAGTACCGGGGGAGGTAACATGGACCTAACATATATATCATAACATATTCGCGTGCTACACTACGAAACTGTGGAGGGTGCTATACACCATCCACCCGACTTCCCCCGTAGATATGTATCTACTCACCTTGATCTTTACTTCCCGAAGTCGATGTCGCCATTCTCGTCTTTGTTGTTCAAAGTCCACATGGGTACTTACACATATCATACATAGTTTCGTAAACCGAAATCGTGCACGAAAACCAAAACGGTATACGTAACACACAAAGGTTAAAAGTAACACACAAAGGTTAAAACCTATGGTCTGCGCATGCAAGAAGAACCAATAACCTTCGACATCGACGTACAAACGGCAATCGATCGAGACAACACAAAAATAACCAAGATCAAGTTATAGAGTTCGCAAAACCGAAATAAGAAACGATGTAAAACACTTCCAGATTTTACCCCAGGTGAAATTAGCCAATTTTGTATATGGGGTAGGTCTAATTTACAGAAAATGGAGCTATGGACCAAGCACGAACCTAATTGGATGTACCCATGCCGCAATTTGCGGCCAAGTAGGATTTATTTGCGGCTAAGTAGGGGAGATGGGGTCTTGGGTCTCTAGGGTACAGTCTAAATCACCTGCACACCTTACTGTAAACGCTAAAATTTTTTTAGGGTTCCCGGGTTATAATAGATCTCCAATAACACCTCACAAATACCACATCTTCCGATATCGGCAAAGTTCATGTTCACAATTTTGGGTTTGTTCTCAGGTTTTGTCTTGAATTCAAACACTAGAGGGGTTGTATGACCTTTACTAACCTCAATTTACACTTTACAACTCATAAAATTCCCTAACCATCCTCTAGGAATTTCCAAGTATCACTAATTACACAATAACACTTTTAAACTAACATGGATGCTAAAGGAAATAAATTACTACTCTAATGGTGAAAAAATTATCTCATTTGGCAACTCAAGAATTTTCTTGAGTTGCTCAAAATCTTCAAAATCCTAGCCTGATCCCAACATGGTCTATGTGAGGAGCTTATGCACCTTTTTTGTGAAGGAGATATGATGTTTTGGTGTGAAAATGATGTTGTGGTGAGGAGGTAGAAGAGGGGAAAGAAGAGGGCAGCCATGGAGATGAGGGAGAAGAAAAAGATGAAGATGATGAAGTGAACACAATGAGCCATGGTCAAGTTGACCCCTCACCCCCTCTCTCCCCCCCTATGTTTCCTTGTCTCCCTATGCAACATTGTTTATCCTTTTCTTTTTCTTTATCTTTTCATTTATCTTTTCTTTTCTTTTCATCTCATTTTAAAATAAAGCCATGCTTGAAAAAATGAAAGAAATCATGGTAGAAAAATGTAACAATGTGTAATATGACATGGTGCATGTCACATGAAAAAACATACTAAATTCATAATTAGTGAACATTAATCAAGTTTAGAAATAAACTTGTATATAATAAATTATATAATAATTCATAAAATGTCTAAATCTCACAATTTCTTTAAAAATCAACATTCAAGGAAATTTTTCCAATATTTTTCCAATCTATTGGTATATAATCAAACCATAACATTAAAACTAATCTTCATTCATTAAAATATTCATAATATTTATTATTTAAATTATTTAAATTCCCAAAAATAATATTTTATTTTTCTGAAATGTTACAAAAGTAGAACTTCAAGTCACTCAAGCAGAGTACCGCATTGTAACTATGATGCGGTTCATGGTTACAATCACGTAACTCCATTTAAATCACTCAAATCCTATTATCAAAGTCAATGAAAGAAAACACTAAGGAATTAAGAAGATTAAAAAAATAAGATCAACCGGAGATGAATGGTTCACAGTTTCGTTTCCTTTATGTCGAGACACGATTATTGAGGAAAACAAGAAAAGAATTCTAAAGGATGAAATCATGGTGCAGTCGTTACACATTATTCAGGAATCAAAATGTTTGAAAGATACAATTTATAAAAAAAAAAGAGATGCAATTCTAGCCTCTAAGAAAGTAGGGCTTTTAATAAAGCGGTGACCCGTTCATTCTCTTGCCGCAGCTCCTTCCCTTGCTCCACTATTGCGGCTAGCATTGCTTCAACTTGAACTCATTGTTGCAAGAACGAAGATGGTTTCTTAGAAATTTTCTGCTTAGAAGCTTCGGAGTCCTGCATTCCTCGCTCAATAGAGTCAAGGTCTCGCCTCAGCTCTACTCCTTCAGAAATGCATTGTTGAAGATTTTCAAAGATAACTCGGAGCCATGCATCATTTGTTTTTACCTAGGCACGTAATTGGCTTGATTCGCTAAAATCTGTCTTATGCTCCTTCTGCTTCACGGCCAGCTTCTGCTCGAAATATTGAATGGAAGAGGCACTTTGTTCGATCCATGCGGCCAATTGAGCCTTCGAGGATAATGCCTCAGGCATAAGACGTTTGTGCTCGATCTCATGGAGGAAAGCTTCGATTCGCTTATAGTAATCAACCCAGATGCTGACGGAATATTTGTTATGGAAAGTCACAAGAGTCACCAGCATGGGGTTGACTTTGTCCGCAAAGTCCGCAGCAGAAGTGAGTGCCTCGACATCAAGGTCTTCAATAGACTCACTTAGCATACGCCTGCTATTTGCTACACCTCTGGAAGATTGACGTTTAGCGAAGGGCCCTACGGGCATAGAAATAAGAGACTCGAAAGGAACCAAATCTGGTGTAACCACTGCGGAATAAGACACGTACAAAGAAGGGCCAGATTTCAACCTAAAATACAAAAAAATGATGAATGATATCTAACCTACTAATAGTTGAAAGTGGCAAATCGAGAAGCATAGAGGGCTCAGCAATTCTTTCGTCCTCTCCTTCGAGCCGTAAGACTGTGATCAATATGGGAAAAACCGATTAAAAAGGGTTACTCGTAGAAAGATGAAATAAGAAATGAAAGATATACTGACCAACACCAGAAGGAGGAACGGATCCTGATTGGATGGCGAAGTGCGAGGTTAACATTTGGCACAAACGGTTAAAAAGCACTCCTACAAGATCGCAACAATATACGGTAAGAAATTAATAAAAGGAGTAATATCAATACTGAAATGAGGAAATAAAAGATCTCTACCTTCTTTCGATGAGCCCGAGAGAACTTGGGGGGCGAAAGAAATAGGTGGAACAACAACAGCCATGGTGATAGCTGACGGGGGTTCTTCAATCAGCAGATCGCCAGGGTTTACCGTGCCTATATCACGAAATAAAAGAGATGTTAGTGAATGTGTCTAGCAGGATTGAGGGTCCGAAAGTGATAACACGAGAAATACCTGACGGTGCGAAAACCATAGTGGTATCTGGAGCGTCACAAGTTATGACAGCTTCCTCGATTTCCATCATCACCGGGAAGACGGATTCAATGTCTGCATCTTCGTCTCCCGAATCAATAAGGGTCATCATTACGCTAGCGTCACCCACGGATTTGGGGATCCATAAGGAGAGGAAGTGGCAGCTGGAATAGTGTCAGACTCAAAATGCAGGCCCGACACCCCAGAATCCCCAGACGCTAGCACCTCACCCGCAAAACTAACACCTAAACTTGGCCCTGTATCATTCAAGGAAAAATGTGTTATAATTCAAGAAAAACTGCTATGAAAAGAAACTTGGAAAAATAAATAAGTCCTACCAGGTTTCATTAAAATATCGTGCGATGCCTCACCTTGAAGTAACCGCTCAGCCTCTTCACGTGCTGCACGCGCGATCTGCCTATGAGAGGTTGACAAGGCAGAAGGAATGTCTTCCATGGGAACATCAGGGGGTCGTATCTCACTCGAATCTACACTTATGGCGAAGTTAGCCCGACTCTCCCTCGCTGCATGCTTCAGACGCTTCTTCTCAGCTTTAGCTGTGCGGAGAGATCTCTCCAGAACCACAGACAGAGGAACGTCTTCATCTGAATCAGACTTAGCCTCCGGATCTACTACAATGTCCGTCATTGGATGCTTTAGCGACGCCTCCCGTAGCGGCTCTGGGGTGGCCTCAACGGTAGCCGGTAGCTTTGAAGGTTCTGTAGGTGCCATCGTAGGGGGAATATCCTCTGCACCACTACCTAAAGATGGCACCGCATTCGGAACAACACAAGCTGCGGTGGTTCCTATAATAAAAAAGGGGGAGTCAGGGTGTGGACAAAATAAGCTAAATATTTTAAAGGCATCGCAAAACGAATCATATCGAGGCCTATAGAAGTACGGAGCCTCTCCTCTTCCTCGAATATTTTGAGGGATGCCAAAAGAGCCTCTTCAGTAGAGATGCCTGTTAAGAAAGGAGTGTTAATAAAGCACAATAAACTCTAAAATATACAAAATAATATAAATGAAATATACCTGATGCCGAAAGAGAAGCAAACGCTGCTTGCTCGCGGGCTAATCGCTCAGAAGCCTCAATAGCAGCTCGAAGATTGGTTGTTGTGTTCTCATCAGTATAACCTTCAAAAAGATTGTCGTTGGTACCATATTCGGACAAGCCTTCACTATAGGGTGCATGAGGTTCTTGAAAAAACACAACGTCAGCCGAAACTGGGATTTCTTCTTCTGTGAGCAGGCAACAACACCTGACGATAAGAGCTTTCGCTTTACAGGCCTTTTAGGACGGTGAGTCTCGATTTATGAGCTAATATCCGACTTAAGAGACGCTGCAGCCATTACGTCACCAGAAGTACTTACGTCCAGTCGTGGCTTAGCCGTCGACACCATTAGAAAGGCTCGTGGAACTACAACCTCGTCGCTCTCTCCAAAGGAAGGACGGACAACTGCTCGTCGTTTCAGTGGAACCGCGGGATTACTGGCCGGGACAGAATCCTTGTGATCAAGAAGCATCCGCCTTTCTTCTTTGATAACGGCGCCCATCGTATGCTGATACCAAGCTATGTAGGCATTTGAGGCCTTCGAGATATGACTCGGCTCAGCAATCAGAAAATAAGACCTTATTTTCAGCCGCATAAAATGGTGCACCACTTTGCGAACGCTCTCCTCCGAAGCAACAGGATCGACGAGAAATGCTTTGAGGGGAACGTCTTGGTTATAGCCGGATTGCTGAGCAAAGCGATGTGGGTTATACCCTATGAATAACAACGATGCATTTTACATGAATACTAGGAAACCCGTCCTGATGGAATAAAGATGCACGATCTCCCGGGACCTCAAAGTAGAAACCCTATCCTTAAAGACATCATGAAGCGGTTGGACCACTTTGGAGGGTTCTTTACCAATGGTCAGGACCATATCAACAAAGGTCATGCTGTCCCTAACCATGCACAGACGCAGAAGCAATCGCCGAGCCTCTCGTTATGTTGGGTCCAGAGAAGAAGCGTCGACCAATTGCATGACCTGGGGGAAATTGTACCCTTCATAAAATCTAGGTCTTTTATGCACACCAAAAGCACCAAACACATGCATCTTGATCCATGAGGTGAAATAATATAAACGGAGATTTACATGTGATCAGTCGAAAATATTGCATTTCTAACGCATCAATTTCCCTACCATTTGCACTCATCTAAAGGTGTTCGGTATAAATATAGCACATATTAGCGAAACATCCGTAAAATACAAAATAACTTGTGTTATATATTAAAACCGACATTTTTGAGGGAAATTGAGTGTTTATCATTGCATCGCATAATCTTTGTGTAGCGCAACACTTGTCTCGAGAATCTGTGCAGGAAATTCCAGGAAAAGAGCCAAAACTGTCCAAAGTGCTGATAAAAATATGCCAAGTCCAAGACTTGTGATCTGGTAGTGAACAAGAGGGTGTAAAAAAATTCCATACATAAAATAAAGGCCCATGGATCAGCACCAACATCAGACAGAAGTTCCATGCACTAAGGCACTTAAAGGGCCGCGGATCCGCGGCCAGAAGGCCTTTCGCGCGGCGGATCCGCTGCCACAAGAAGGCATCATCAGCAGTTTTTCATGCCAGGTTTCACATTTCAGGGTCCACACTCATTTCAGCCGATGAAAATCCCAGAGAGCTCCAGAAGCTTCTGTCCGAACAGAAAAGCTCCTTGTTCAAGTTAAACACTTTCAAACTTCTCAAGCAAGCCTCTCAAATAACTACCTAAGCCTAGAAGCTTCTACCTAACTACCAAGCTTACAAGAGAAACTAAACTAAACCTAGCTTCTAAAGGAAACTAATCCTAATCCAGCTTCTAAGGGAAGCTAAAGAAGGCTATAAAAGGGACCCTAAAGCTTCTATCTAAGGGGTTGAATATTTAGTTGTTGAAGGGTTGTTGAAAATTGAGTCAAAATCCCACAAGTTGAGTGACACAACTTGTGCATTCAAACCCTAACCCTAATCCAATCACCAAAGCCAAAATTCAAGATCTTTGAGTACAAATCAAGCAAGAAGCTTTCGACCTTTTAGAAGCGACGCCGATCTTCAACCGAGCAAGTGATCCAAGACGATCCGTGACTCACGGAGACGATGCGGAGCTAAATCGACGATCGAGTTCTTTCCTCTTGTAGATCTTGAAAGAATTGTAACAAAATTGTTGATAAATAAAAGGTGAAATTTCTTTATCTTGCTTACTTTCATATTTGAGCATTATGATTAGATCTCGATTCTTGATTGTGTTCTTTGATATGATACTTGAGTAAAAACTCCGCTCATGGAGGAGTCAAGAGAATCAATAGATGATTATGTTACACATCTTGAAAGGATTCTTAATTCCTATAAGTTTTGTAAACTCTTGTAAATTGAATCGTCGACAACCTAGTTTCGAGCGAGATGCTTTTTGAATGTTTTCGCTCGTAACTATAGATCGACGATTGGTGATTCAATTTACTAGAGGCTGGTTTTTGAATGAGATTTATCGAAAGGACAAAGGATGAGATGAAGAAACCCTAGTTCCTTCAAGAGATCCTTAAACCTCGATTGATCGTCAACGATCTAGTATCAAATCATTAATGGATAAGAAAACGTAATCAATATTTTTCATCACTTCTATAGATTCAATCGATTCCTACGAGCCTCATTTCAATTCTTGAAACCTAATTCGATTGGATATCATCAATTCTTGATTCTTGATTTTGAGTTTTCTTGATTTAGATCTAGATAATTCTTGAAATTCACTTTTAAAATCTTGAAATGAATTCTCTTTTCTTTTCTCTTTAATTTTCGACTCAACTACAGAAAATACGAGCAAATCTCACTTTCCCTGTGGACGATCCGCACTCGCTAACGAATCTACAATTGACACCGTTATTGATTGCGGTTTACAAATTTCTTTGGTTGTGAATTCTATACATTTTCTACACACACACCGAGAATTCATTTCAATCAAATGGCGTCGTTGCCGGGAATAGTGTGCTAATTTGTTCGTTTTTGAAATTTGAGTTGAAAAATTTATTCCATCAGAATTTTTAGATCAAAATTCACGCAAACACTATACAATTTGTTGTGATTTGTTGAGAGGAAATCCGGGATCTGTGGAGCGAAAGGAAAAATTTTCAGAGCATTCCTGAGAGTTGAGTAAGTGAACAGGAGAATCTGCAGTTAATTTTGTTCAGAGACCTGAACAATAGACCGCGTTTCCGCAGCAATAGAAGCTTCCCGCGGAGGAACCGCGGTGGGACTAGCTGTTCACTATTCGAAACTTTTCTGGTATAATTCTGACTTTCTTATCTCCTTCTCAATCTGCTCCATTAACCAATTTCTGCAGGTTTCTTTGCAAAAATTCGCAGCGCCGCAAAAGGCAAAAATTGTGCGTGTTTGATCTTGGTTGTTTGCATTTTTTTAATACGGAAATTAAGGGGCAAAGAACAAATTCAGATTAGGTGGGGAGTTCATTACCCTTCCTAAGTCCCGGAAATCACAAACTGCGTCCGCATTACCCTTATTAACTAAAAGATATCTAGACGTGACTCTAAGGATCATCGCGCTCACTTAGGACAGGAGAAGGTCGTGGGTAATCTATTGTTTATCCGCGTTTCTTTTGTGGTATCTAAGGCAAGTGTGTCTAAGGCAAGTGGTTACTTAATTAGGGCCACTACTTACATAGTGGAGAACCTCCCACTTACCTGGCACTTACCTGGCCACAAGAGGGACAAAGAGGTAGTAGAGGATTGATCTTGCGATTTGTCTTCTGGATGTTAGGAGCGGTCTAGAGACTTGACCTAGGTGACCATTAGATTTAGGGTTGTTTGTGCATTTTTTCAAAAATCCATATCTTTTTCAAAAACAAACACCACTTCATCTTTTCCCCTAATTATCTTAACGCTGCCGCTTGTACTAAACCTTTTAGTGCAAGCTCGGCTGGACACGGGATTCTAGTGCCCGTCTTGTCCGCGTTTTCCCTCATCGACTCCAAAGTCGGTATTTCTACATTTTCTTTTTCCCACCACCACCGCGATGGACGGATTTCCATTAAACTTTTACACCACTCTGCCACCGCCCGCAGGTGCGCAGAATCCTCCACGCATTTCTCTCCAAGAGAGATGCTATCCTTCATGTGTTCCCCTTCCCACCTGTCTTTCTACCCCACCAGCCAATGGGGACAATTTTGAAATCAACCCCCAATTCATCAAACTGTTACCCAAATTTCACGGTCTTGATTCTGAAGACGCATACATTTTTATCTCCAAATTTGAAAACGTATGCGCAATGATTGGAACGTCACAACTGTCTGTGGATGCTCTGCGTTTACGTTTTCTCCCATTCACTTTGTGCGACTTAGCCGAGAAGTGGCTTTATAATACAACCGCACATTCTATTTCAAAATGGGATGAATTTGTTGCAGCATTCCTTAGGAAATTTTATCCCGATCACAAGACCAGCCGTGTTCGGAGCGGAATCTTCAAATTCTCCTAACTTCCCAATGAACCATTCTAGAAATACTTTGAACGGTTCAAGGATCTTCTTTTACAATGCCATCATCACGGAATCTCCAGATGGGATTTGTGTCGAATTATCTATGACGGTATTGATCTCACGACTAGACAGATGCTTGAAACCATGTGTCGTTGCCAATTCCTATCTAAAGATGATGGTGAAGCTTAGAAATATCTAGAAGATTTAGCTCAAAACACATTACAATGGGAAAGTGTTAGACCACCACCGCCTAGGGAAGATGTCAATCAGCTCGATGTTTCCGTCATAATGAGAGCCGAAATGGCTGCAATACAAAGGAAACTCGACGCTATAGAAAACAAAATCTCTTCAGCCTCCCTAAACCAATACACACTTCCCAAAACCGTGTGTGGCTGCTGTTCAAACCCATCAGATTTGACGGAAGAATGTCCTTTGAATGTACCGTTTCAAGGTCACACTAATGCTGCATTTCAGCAAAGACCTGGAAACGATCCTTCTTCTTCCTCATATAATCAAGATTGGAGGAATCACCCTGATCTTTCTTGGATCCAACACCAAACTCAACACACGGATCTAAACCAGAATAACTTTCAATGGGCCCCTCCACCACAACAGCAACCACCACAATTGAGTCAGCACCCCTTTCAATTGCAACCTTTTCAAAACTCGGCCAACAATTTTGATCCTTTTTCTGCCGGTACCAATAACACCTCTGCACTTGAACAAACCATGAGTTTGCTTTTGACAAATTCTATTCAAATGTCGGCTGATTTGAAGTCTTCTATCGATGATATAAAGAAAACCACCGCCTCCCAAGGTGAGATTATTAAATCGATGAAAGCACAAATTGCACAGTTAACAGCCGAATTGAGTGCTAGAGAGAAAGGGAATCTTCCATGTCAACCCCGACCTGATCCTGGACCTTCACATTACACTAATGTGGATGCATTTACCACGTTGAGATCTGAAAAAGTGCTAGATAATCATGCGGGTAAACAGATTAATGTTGAGGAATCAAGTGAACCCCAGGGTTCCACTTCCACTTCCATTCCCACTTCTACTTCTTGTCCTCTTTCGTCTAATTTACCGTCTTCTTCCGGGCCTATTCTCCGTTTTCCCAAAGGCTCGAACCCTCTACCCACCTCATCCTTCTCACCCCCACAAACTTCTCCACAAATGTTGGACCCAATACTTATTGATAGAGCTCAATTTCCAAATAGGTTGAGGCCCAACAAACCCAATGCCCAAATGGAGAAGCTTGTGGACATGTTTAAGCAAGTTAACATCAACATCCCTCTCCTAGATGCTATCCAACAAGTTCCGTCCTATGCGAAAACTCTTAAGAACTTGTGCACAAGGAAGAGGAAGACTCAAGTGTCCAAGAAGATATTCATGGCAAAGTCTGTAGACACGGCTTTTCCCCAACAATTACCAAGAAAACGTAAGGACCCTCGCTGTCCTACTATTTCTATTTCTATTGGGGAAAAACACATCAACCGTGCTTTACTTGACCTTGGCGCTAGTGTTAACTTGCTTCCATATTCAGTTTATGAGCAACTAGGTATCAGATTGTTAAAGCCCTCGAACATAACTCTCCAGATGGCCTACCGATCAATCACCAAACCTAGGGGTGAACTGGAGGATGTGTTGATAAAAATCAGGGAATTTGTATTCCCTGTGGACTTTATTGTTCTTGATACACAGCCTGTAGCGAACCCACGGAATCAAATTCCGGTGATTCTTGGCCGCCCCTTTTTGGCCACTTCCAATGCTATCATCAACTGTCGTAATGGTTCAATGACCCTATCTTTCGGGAATAGTTCAATTGAGCTGAACATTTACAAGTTGGGAAGTGTACCCTCCGAACCTACTGCTCAGGTCTGTTTTATCGAATTAATGGATGTCGACAGCAGCGAATTTGACGATCCTCATGATACTGATCTTGACTTTTTTCATATGTTGTTGTTTGACCCAACTATGTATCATACACATAGGGACTCTTCCACCGAGTTGTCCGGGTCAACAACTAACACTGATTATGAACTGTTTTTGGAGTCTGAAGATCACCCCGCGCTTTGTGATGACATTATTCTTCAGGGTATCGATGAGACTTTTGAGGAAATCTTCGCTGATGAACTCGCATTTCTGAATGACACGGGTGTTGAGATGAATCCACATCAAAACAATGAAATTGAACATCCACCCCTTCTTCTTGATTATAAAGAGAATGCGAGTAATCCATCACAATCACTGAGTCGTCTCTCCAAAATGAGACGCAAA
Source organism: Agapanthus africanus (assembly GCA_030015575.1). Classification (NCBI taxonomy): domain Eukaryota; kingdom Viridiplantae; phylum Streptophyta; class Magnoliopsida; order Asparagales; family Amaryllidaceae; genus Agapanthus; species Agapanthus africanus. Next base: position 548,341,177 of record JASDDO010000022.1, read on the forward strand.
CACATTCTATTCCACCACTTACCTTTTCCCCACTTCTTCTTCCACCAACCGATGCACTACATTGATAAAATTTTCGAATGGTTGGTGTTAACTTTCGGTCTTTGCAAAGCTTGGTATCGACCAATAATTTTTACCCCCTCTTGTGATTTTCAAAGCTTAACATGTTTTAACTCAAGCTTGGGGGGTGTAATCTGGCTTATGAAAAGAAAATTTTTACACAAAATGATGAGCCAAAAATAAGTTTGGGGGAGGATTTTCACGATCATATTTATTGCCCCCGTTAATAAATTTCCTCCCAAGCCTACAGGTTTTCGAGATTTAGCGGATGGCAACAGCGAGGACACTGTTGAAAACAAGTTTGGGGGAGGTTTGTGCTTATTTTTCGCATCATTTGCATCACTTTGCATAAGCACAAAACATTTAAAACCTATAAAAATTTAAAGAATTTCAAAAAAATAAAGAAAATTGTACATAAATAAGATAATAAAAGATTAGATAGCGAAAAATTACATCCAAAAGATTAGAAAAATTTAAGAAAACCAAGAAAATTAGAAGTTTTCTTAAACGAAACTAGTAATAAGTAGTTGAGCCATTATCCCAAGGGTTAGTAAGATGAAGAAAGTCACTAATCTGAGGATAAAAATAATTCTGAAAAATAGTTCATATTCTGGAAGCCAAACATTTGAACGTTGATACCCTACTATTCGCACTTACACACGTCTTGAAACTCGGGATAGTAGAGGATACCTTGAAATGTTCTTGTCTAAAAGCCAAAGTATGAAGGAAATAAAAAAATGAAGAAAATATAAAATGATGAGAAAAATGAACACTGGTTTTGTTATCGCCAAGGCAGCAATAAAAAAATATAGCGAGGGTGCTTCATCACCTGGTGCCTTAGACCAACTGGTCTGGGAGTCACTGCTAAGCCTTAGGTGGTGCAAGACGAGGAAAATACACCTAATAAGCAAGCACATGAATAATCGATCGGTTAGTACCTCAAGAAGTATTAACGGTCGCATGAACACTGTGTGAGCAAATCCATCTAAATATTCATCAAATTAAAAAGTACCGAGGTAGATGGACAAGAGTATGATAGCTTGAATTGAATTCTCCGGGTGTAGGGATGTCTTTTACACACACGTAGGGGTATATGATCGATGTTTGGAAGAAAGATAGGAATGAAGAATAAAGACGATATTTTATTGAGGGATGATGTGATCTCTAACATCTTTTCATAACTATTAAGATAGGGCTTATGACAACCGAAAAGCTAGCATAGTTGGAAACTCTAATTTTCAAAGTCTTTCTTTTATAATTCTTATCTTTACATGTAATTTTCACGGTCTTCCTTTTATTATGGGATTTTATGGGTGCAATCCGCTGAAAACCCTCAGGAGACAACATTCCTCCTACTAGGAACACCTAGAGGTTTAAAGGCTTGTTGCACGTGCTTAGTGAAATCGTGTTGCCTACGAAAGTGTGCTAATTAGTTTTTCTCTTTCTTTATTTTCTCCTTCTCTTTCTAACAAAACAGTTTGCTCGAGACGACTAAAAATAAGTTTGGGGGAATTTGATCAGTCGAAAATATTGCATTTCTAATGCATCAAATTCCCTACCATTTGCACTCATCTAAAGGTGTTCGGTATGAATATAGCACATATTAGAAAAACATCCGTAAAATACCAAATAACTTGTGCTATATATTAAAACCGACATTTTTGAAGGAAATTGAGTGTTTATCATTGCATCGCATAATCTTTGTGTAGCGCAACACTTGTCTCGAGAATCTGTGCAGGAAATTCCAGGAAAAGAGCCAAAGCTGTCCAAAGTGCTGATAAAAATACGCCAAGTCCAAGACTTGTGATCTGGCAGTGAACAAGAGGGTGTAAAAATATTCCATACATAAAATAAAGGCCCATGGATCAGCACCAACATCAGACAGAAGTTTCATGCACTAAGGCACTTAAAGGGCCGCGGATCCACGGCCAGAAGACCCTTCGCGCGGCGGATCCGCGGCCACAAGAAGGCTTCGTCAGCAGATTTTCATGCCAGGTTTCACATTTCAGGGTCCACACTCATTTCAGCTGATGAAAATCCCAGAGAGCTCCAGAAGCTTCTGTCCGAACAGCAAAACTCCTTGTTCAAGCTAAACACTCTCAAACTTCTCAAGCAAGCCTCTCAAATAACTACCTAAGCCTAGAAGCTTCTACCTAACTACCAAGCTTACAAGAGAAGCTAAACTAAACCTAGCTTCTAAAGGAAACTAATCCTAATCAAGCTTCTAAGGGAAGCTAAAGAAGGCTATAAAAGGGACCTTAAAGCTTCTATCTAAGGGGTTGAGTATTTGGTTGTTGAAGGGTTGTTGAAAATTGAGCCAAAATCCCACAAGTTGAGTGACACAACTTGTGCATTCAAACCTTAACCCTAATCCAATCACCAAAGCCAAAATTCAAGATCTTTGAGTACAAATCAAGCAAGAAGCCTTCAACCTTTTAGAAGCGACGCTGATCTTCAACCGAGCAAGTGATCCAAGATGATCCGCGACTCACAGAGACGATGCGGAGCTAAATCGACGATCGAGTTCTTTCCTCTTGTAGATCTTGAGAGAATTGTAACAAAATTGTTGATAAATAAAAGGTGAAATTTCTTTATCTTGCTTACTTTCATATTTGAGCATTATGATTAGATCTCGATTCTTGATTGTGTTCTTTGATATGATGCTTGAGTAAAAACTCCACTCGTGGAGGAGTCGAGAGAATCAATAGATGATGATGTTACAAATTTTGAAACGATTCTTAATTCCTATAAGTTTTGTAAACTCTTGTAAATTGAATCATTGAAAACATAGTTTCGAGCGAGATGCTTTCTTGAATGTTTTCGCTCGTAACTAGAGATCGACGATTGGTGATTCAATTTACTAGAGGCTAGTTTTTGAATGAGATTCATCGAAAGGACAAAGGATGAGATGAAGAAACCCTAGTTCCTTCAAGAGGTCCTTAAACCTCGATTGATCGTCATCGATCTAGTATCAAATCATTAATGGATAAGAAAACGTAATCAATATTTTTCATCACTTCTATCGATTCAATCGATTCCTATGAGCCTCATTTCAAGTATTGAAACCTAATTCGATTGGATATCATCAATTCTTGATTCTTGATTTTGAGTTTTCTTAATTTAGATCTAGATAATTCTTGAAATTCACTTTTAAAATCTTGAATTGAATTCTCTTTTCTTTTCTCTTTAATTTTCGACTCAACTACAAAAATACGAGCAAATCTCACTTTCCCTGTAGACGATCCGCACTCGCTAACGAACCTACAATTGACACCGTTATTGATTGCAGTTTACAAATTTCTTTGGTTGTGAATTCTATACATTTTCTACCTACACACCGAGAATCAATTCAATCAACATGCTTCAAACTAGGATGAGTGGTATCGGCCGCTATATTTAAGCCATGATACAAATGGGCCAATCCTGCAAACCCAACAGCCAATGCGTTCACGCCGCAACACGATGAGCCGGATAGAAAACAGACGATCTCATGTAGTGAGGATGCATTGGGAGTGCAAACCAGCTCAGCCACAAACCAATGAAGCCCACAAAAATGTTTCCTCGTCAATGTCCGGAGTGGCAATCTCTGCAAAAGGGATGATGGGGGTGTCCGAAATAAAGAACTGCTTTAAATCCGCATCTGCAGTCAGCAATTTGTCCAAGCCAAACCCGAACGGATCATCAAGCTTGGCAAACTTTGCAGCCTTCTTCGATAAAATCCTCCGGACGAAGGAAACGGGCGACAAAATCCGTAAAGCTAACCCCATGCCCCCCGAACTCCAAAAATAAGCTTTCATAGATATTTAAAACATTGATCAGACTTGGGAACTTGTACTGGATAGCATTTTCTGAAGTAAGGCCCATGACTACTGATTCGGTAGCGAAGATATACTCGTCAGGAGGAAGTATCTCCTTATAATGCTCCCCTCTGACAGGTAACTCGAAAATATCTACGGACTCTTCCAGCGGAATCGATACCTCCCAGTCCGATAATAGAAATGTGTGGGTCGGAATATTCCACTGTTCCAATAAAGATTTAACCCGCCACACATAAGGAGAGTAGTAATAGAAGAGAGATGCGTAGACCACTAGGTATGACCCGGTTTTCAGCAGCAGCGATTTCTTGGATGATAGGATGTAGCGGGTCTACTGGAGGTAACCAGTCGGATGTCGAGGGGTCACTCCTATTGTATAAACCTGACCCTAAGGACGCGCCTCTCCTCGACACATGTGACGCCCCAAAATATCTAGGGCCATCGGCGGCTGGACTGATATCGATACCATGGAAGGCTGGAGATGACCCTCTGCTGTTCAATTGACCTCTTCCACGACATAAGCAAACCCGCGGAAGATCAGCATAATGAATCGAAGGGATCAGTTCTGATGGCGCCGCACAAGTAAAGCTGCACCAACCTCGAATAATATAGCTATACCACGCCTCCCATAAATGAAGAGATTTCCATTCCGGATCATAGTCCCAGATTAAAGCAAGGACTTCATGATCAGTAGGGACGTCGGCGAAAGCACTCTCCGAAGGAACATAGGGAAAAGGAACCGGAATGCATGGTACCTGAAAAGAAAAACTAGTAGAGGGTTAGCAATCAAAATGCTAAAATCACTAAGTAAAAAAATAGTGGACCCCACAAAATCAAGGTGGTTGCTCATCAATGATGAGACATATGCCTATTGTGAGAATCCAAAAGAATTCTCATTAAATGAATAGTGCTCATTAAACAATAGAGTTAAAAACTCCCAACATTTCCCGAAAGGCGGGTTCTTTAAAATAAGCAATAGATTCAAATTTGTGAAGGAAAAAAAGAGAAGGGATTAAAACCCTAAAAATTCCAAAAAAGAAAAATAACAGTAAAGGGAATAAAAATTCTCAAAGTTCTTAAGATAATCAGAGCTAAACTTTGCAAAAAAAAATGGAATTAAATTCCCTCAAATAGTGGGATTAAATCCCAAAGAGCCTCATGTTAGAAAAAATTAATGGGTTAATCCATGGAATCAAATTCCAGAAAAAAAATGTCAAGATTGACAGCAGGATAAAACCCTAAGAAGGAGAATCAAAGATTCTCAAGTCTTGGATGAGGACATTAAGATCCACGATCTATAAAAAGAAAGTTTTTTTTTAGATCTCTAAGAGTTCGAGAGAGAGCTAAGCTCTGTCGAATCTGATAATGGACTTAAAATCCGAAACTAAGAAAATATATATGCTCAAGAGGTTTTAAGAGATAACTCTGTTCATAGTTCTTACTAAGAAATTTGGCAGAGTATACTCTGTTCAAAAGAGTTCTGGGAGAAAAAGATCTAAGCTCTGAGAAACGAGAATTAAATTCTCAAAAGAAAGGAAAGTTCAAAAAAGAAGATGAACAGATAGCAGTCATCTCAAAAGCCTAAGACCCTATTTATAAGATGTAGGGGGAACGGTTCAACTTTCTAGGTGATCCAACGGTAGTAAAAGTGATACCGTTGCACTCACGTGTAAGCCACGTGAAAACAACGGTGGGGGGCATTTGTTCCCGTAATAATTAAACATAATAAAAAGAGTTGAGCTCTGTTAAATTCTAATGAGGCAGTGCCTCACGTGCTCCCTACAAGAGCGCCATCGCCAACCTCTTATAGGATTAAATCCTATGGTGGCGCCACACGTGAAGTTCATGTGGGCGCCAATGTGCAAAGTACAGGAGCGCCTATCATATATATAAGAATTAAATTCTTGAGTAGTGCCCACGTGCACAACACGTGAGCGTCGGTACCTAAATTAAAAGCAGGTAGAATTAAATTCTACATGGGGGATATTTCCCTAAAATCTAATATATTCTCTGTTAAACGGAGTCATTGGATCAAAGATCCAATGGTGATGATAAATCATCAAATAATAGAATTAAATTCTACTAGGAGAAAATATCACCCTAATATTCCCAAGTGAGAAAGATATTCTCGGTAGGATCAAAGATCCAATGATAGAATTAAATTCTATTTTGGGAATATATTTTCCCAATCTTTACAAGCAAAGAAAAATTGTTCTCTGTAAAACAGAGAGCCTTAAGATAAAAAAATCCAATGGTGATTAAAAATCACCGTTTAATTAAAAAAATTCTATATATGGGAAAATATTTTCCCAATCTTGTTAAAAACAAGAAAACATATTCTGTAAAATAGAAATCCTAGGATCAAACATCCAATGGTGAATAAAATTCCTCAAATATTTTTTGAGACTAATAAAATCAATTGGAATCTCTCAATGAGAGATTTTCTCAAACTAATTAACAAACTTGCATTTCCTATATAAAGGACCCGAGACTTCAAGTCTCATGGAGATGATTGACCCTATAAGTTTCTCCACAAAAAGAAAAACAGAGAATATAATTCTCAAAAAAGAAGAAGATCTCCCTCCTTTAAAAACTCTAGATAAAAAAAGAAGAGATCAAAATATCTCATTTGCTTAGTATAATGGAACTAGGGTTTAACCATTCATATAAGAACTTAGTTTTTTCTCTAATTTGAGATTTTCAAAGTAAATCTTCCCATAAGTTGAGAATTCAATTCTCATCGAGGAGACTCTGTTCTTCAAACTCAAAGTCTAGGAGAAAAGAACTAGGTTAAAAAAGAGAGGGAAAAAGAACCCATGTGCTAGAAATTTAATTCCTCTGAAAATAGGGTTTAACCCTAAAAAAAACTTAGTGCTTATAAAAGAAAAAACATAAGAACTTAGTTCTTAAAGAAGTATTGATCCCAGATCTTCAAAACAAAGATCTTGGTGATCATTAATGGTCAAAATGACATTAACAGAGATTCAATCTCTAGAAAAGAAAAGGAATTAGCACCTCACGTGCTTCCCATGTGGGCGCCCCCAACAAAGAACTCAGTGCCTCACGTGAAAAACACGTGGGCACCCAAAACAGAAGGCCAGCGCCTCGCGAGAAATACCTATGAGAGCTGAGTAAAAGTGCTTAGCACTTCATATACAGCCGGAACGGCTGAGTGCTTAGTACTGATTGGGCAGCGCCTAGCGCCTCACATGAAAAATACGTAGGCGCCCAACAAAATAAAATGAGACGGCGCTTTACGTGCTCCTCACATGGACGCCATACAAAAGTGATTGGCACTTCATATTCAGTCAAAATGACTAAAGTGCTTAGCACTTATTGGGCAGTGCCCATGACTGAGTGCTTCACATGATACACATGTGAGCGCCAAAGCCCAAATAAGTGCTTAGAAATTTTGCATGAAAGGAAAAAGGGCTGAGCAAACAGAACCCAAATATGTGCTTAGCACTTTTGAATAAAAGAAAAAGAAAGAAGAAAAGACTGAGCAGACCAAGCCCAAATTGGCTAAAAGTATCTCTCTGAAATTTCTAGCATCTGAGCCCAAATGCTCTGTTGTTGGATCTTAATAAAAAAATGATGATTATTGAAATGTTGCTAAGTTGATCTTAGTCTTAAACAGGACTAACGTATTTTAGTTAAAAATAAATTGGGCCCAAATTCTCATATGTTTAAGTTGATCTTAATCTCAAACTAGATTAACGGTCCTTAAACCAAACAAAACATTTTTGAACTAAAGGAACATATAACCTAAGTTCAAAACCCAAAACCCCAAATCTAAATTATACGAATTTGGACTAATCCGTGCCCTATGGGCTATAACATAAACTAGTCTCCGTATACAATCCACGGAAAACCAAAACAAACAAAATAACACACGACATGAAGTGAACTACTGGAGAAGGAGAGAGTGGTTATTGCAACGCGATAATGTAATTAACTGTAGGGGTTTGCGCCTGCAGGGAAGACCATTCCCACAATCAAAAAACCCTCACAAATGAGGGGGAATCTGATAAAGTCTGCTACAACGGTCGCATCTATCCAAACCTCTGATATACGGTGCCATAAATCAACTTGGTATCTTCGGAGAGGTGGATGGAGAAGTCCAAATAGCATCTGCTCCCAAATTTAGGCAAGACGTTCAATTCCAGTTCATCTCTGTTTTTGGCGGTGAACAATGGTGTTGATGCCAAGTCACCTCCTTTTCTTGGATTGGCAGATAACTTGCCGCACTCGTAAGGGTCTGCTTTTGGCTACACACTGGCTATTCACGTGACCAAGGAATGCCGTGCTTCGTTTGTGTCTTAAACGTAACACGGGATTCCTAAGTGATTCAACCATTCCAACTCTGTGATGTTGTTTTTCCGCATGCTGTAATGTGATTAGCCCTGCCCCGCTCTGTCGTTAGTTAAGTAACCTAACGGTACATGATGGGGCCCCGTGGCGAATGCGAATGACGTATATGTGCATTCTATTTTTTCGTTTCATACGGTTTTCTGTAATGGTTGTGTGAGAAGGAAAGTGCTAGATAATATGATTATCTAAATGATGGGATTGGATTAATTGGATTAAATACATAGTAAAATGAACATATACGTTGAAGGAACCACTTTTATCTAAAAAGTGAAATTTGAGTAGATTCTTTTGCTTTGCATCGAGGCATTCAGTTAGGAATGCCATGCACCTCATTCGATGAGGAAAGAGCCTTGATCCCATCACAGGGAGTTCGCTCTTGGGTAAAAGTTTGTGTCACTAAAATTTTTTTATACCCGTATTCTTTTGCTTTGCGTCGTGATATACGATTTGGAATATCATCCCCCTCATTCGTTGAGGAAAGAGTCTACATCCTTTCATGGGGAGTTCACTCTTGAGCAAAAGTTTACGTGACTATAAACTTTCAAAACCACTCAGTTCCTACGATGAAATCATGTTCAATACGTTGATGGTTTTATTCAAAACCAGCAGTAGCCCTCTTTCATTTCAGGAAATAAAGTTCTTAGTATTCGTGCTACATTTGTCGGCATCCGTTAAGGCATGGTGTATGGTAGCTAAGTGATGTCATCCTGTTAGCATTTGACGCGGTTAGTCAGAATAGCCGCACAGCCTTGTTGGCTTCTATCATGGGCTAGTGCGGGTGGATTCAAGGTAATCATGAAATGACGGGTAGAACTTAAATAGCGTGCTATGATTTGTTGGCTTCTATCAAGGTCATAAGTTGTTAGGGGTAAAAACCAATATTAGGAGTTTCAAGTATTGAAACTTGCAATGAGATTGCTTGCCTTCTATGGAGTGGGGTGACTTGTTGGCATCTGTCAAGGTCACAACGCTATGATAGTTTGGGTCCCGATTCCTGCTGTGAGTAATAGTTACCGCCAGAAGATTTTCTATACGAAATCCCGGCTAGTTCTTCTTTTTGGGTTTGAAGGAGAATTCGACAGAACAGTGAGAGCCATCTTGATTAGATAAATATACCAATCTAATTTAGATTAGAGTGCACACTGAGTGTTTCTTGTCTCTCTCTGGCAGCGACTCTTGACTCACCTTAAACTAAGACGTGTTAACCATGTTGACCAAACTTTTTATAATCGATAGCTTCGGAATGTCTGGATTGCCCTGATCCATGACATAGTCACATATGTCCTTACCTATCCTACTTTCCCTTCTGCTAACTTCAGGACCCTCTATATTTGGTACAGAGATCCATATTATTTGAAAAGCCATCGTATAGTTAGATACGAACTCAATGAAATTGTTTCAGTCTGAGGATGGCCACTGGTTCTGCATTAGATGAATTGTTCGTTTGTCTCTCCCTCCTATCTTATCTCAAGTTCGAGAGCTCCTTATAATAAGGAATGTATACTAGTTATGCCTATTGGATAGTCTTCTTCCAATATCAAAGCTGGTGCTAAAAGAATGAAATGAAGAAAACCAACAAGCATAAGTTCGGTATACATGAAGGTAAGATGGAGAGACATCAAAAGGGGAAGTATGAGAAAAGGAAAATGCGACTACCGTCATAAGCCTGGGCAATGAAAAAGACAATACTATGAATACCCAACTAACCCCACTGAAATAATTTTGTGTTTCAGATTTTCTGTGTGTATGCATTTTGGAAAACTGGTTCTCAATATACTCTTAACTCCTGGGTATATAGATACCGGATTAGAATCCTACATCTATAAGACATTACAGATGCTGAGAATGAGCAAAGAATTGAGATTGTTTGATTTTATCCTCAATGTCGGTTTTCGGAGCAATTGTTGCTATTGAGGAAAATCATCAGGTTTTTCCTAAACGGCAAACTTTTGGTTTCTTTTAACCAAAAGAAAGTTTTTCCAATTAACAGTACACGGGAATTGAGTTAGTGAACTCCGGGAATTGAGTTAGTGAACTCAAGTGAGTAATACATATTGATGTATATTATTGGATGTCCATCCGGACATGGGGTTAGTACTAGGTATTGAGAATGTGATTTTCTTTTAGATTGCTCATCTGTGAATGCGCTCCATGATGAGTAATGTTGAGTTTCCTTCTTCAATTTTGAGGATGTACTAGAGATAGATGCATATCAATGGATATTGGGTCTATCTAAACAAGTGCCTCTGTTTCTGTATGTGATATAGAACGGTGTTCATCTTAAAGTTGTTAATATGTTGAGTTATCCGGTTTGTGCTTAAAAACATAATCCGGATAAAATCGAGACACGTTTTAGTAATAGTTGTTTGTGGGTTATCCCAAATTTACGCAAGGGATAGCTTCTACCATTATTCAAGATCAAAAGTGTTTTGTTCTTGACTCTCCACCTCCTTGGTAAAGGAATTTCTTGTGAAACAAATTAGTGGAAGTATGGTAGAACTGGAAAAAGTTCCAGAACCATAAGCGGTTACTAAAAATTTAGTGGAACCTGATAATCTAATTGACCCTGACAGACCATAACTACTCCGCAGATTTAATAGGTGATCTCAGCCACCCGAGAGATACTTCGGTTTTATTGTAAACGGTGATTAGGAGGCTTGCATCATGTGATGATGATCCTACTAGTTATCAGCAGACCATAGAAAGTGGTGACTTCTGACTGATGGCTGGATGCTAAGATTATCTAAGTTGGACTCCATGCACTACAACAAATTATAGACTTTGTTGTATGCTCCTAAAAGAGGTAAAACCCATAAGGAGCAAGCAAATGGAAAAGTATTAACCTAATAAGGCCAGACTTGTAGTTAACATGTATTCATTAAATACCGGATGTGGATTGTGATGACATTGTTACTTCATTGTCTGTGCTGAAGTCCATACGGATATAACTTGCCACTGTTGTTTTCATGACTTTGATATCTGGTATGAAGATGACTATAACATTTTTCTAAATTGGATTTAAAAGTGTACGGATATATGACTCTACCAGAGGATTGTCTTAGTCAGTAGGGGCAGCGGATGGTGTGCAAGTTGCTTAAGTCTATTTGTAGACTGAAGCAGGCATAGCAGTGATGGATCATCTATTTTGATACCGCGGTCAAAGTGTTTGCCTTCATCAAAATTATAGATGAACCAGATATTTGTAAGATGGTTGTAGGCAGTAGTGTCAGGTTCCTCATACTGATGTGGATGACATTCTTCTGATAGGAAGTGATATTCTTATACTATAATTCGGTCAAATATTGGTTGTCACTGTTTCTCCCTTATGGATTATATATATATATATATATATATATATATATATCATAGATTCTAGTGACTAGGTCTATAGATTTAGATCTAGTATGGGTTTTGGGATTGTCCCAATTCAGATATTTTAATACCATTCTAAAGTGGTTTAGAATGGTGGAATCCTTGTGAGGTAATATATCCGCAGGTAATGGGGTCACCCTCTCTATAGAGATGTCTTTCGAGACTGATGAAGAGAGGGACTCGCATGAATGACATTCGATATGCTTCGGCGGTAAGGTCAATCATGCGATATTATATACCAGACCAGATACTGCTTTTGCACTTGGTGTAGCAAGCAAATATTAGTCCAATCCCGGAGAAACATAGAAAGGAGTGAAGAACATATGAGATGTTCTTGATGTATGGTAATGACAGACACTTTCAGGATGCGATTTTCGATTCCAGCTTCCGTTGTGATAAGAGTGATAGAGTATCTATAGCGAGTCTTTAATTTACCTTCTTATGAGAAGCAGTATATTGGAAGAGTTCCAAGAGGGATACTGAGGTAATCAAGGCGCTGGATGTTGATTTTGACTCAGCAAAGGATACATCCTAAGAAATTGTATGGATAAATACGATCATTTATGAACATGGTCCCATCAGCTATCCAAATAAACTTCTAAGGTAGGTATTGCTTATTTCGGGAGATAGTTGATCTGCGCGAAATTGAGATTCAAAGAGATACATGATAGAAATGTTGCAGTGGATCCACTCAATGGCTGTTTCTCGAACACAGTTTGTGAAAATGTTGGTATGGAAGTTGGGTATGCAGTAACACATGAGATGTGTGTATACGATACCATAATAATTGGCTTTGAGTGAAAGTGGTAGATTGTTGGATATAGGTGCCCTGAAAGCAATTATCGTAGTTGCAGTAATGCAATTACTGAATTCATGAGGACCTATATCAAGAATAGTATTTCTCAAGATGATAGTAATCTATGGTTTGTATTTGTCATTCATAAGTATACGTTTTACTTGTTATAATGCATCACTACTGCATGATAATAAAGTACATATGATCTTTGCTTGACTACCAGGATTATGATAAGGATCATACTAGTGGAGTCTAAATAGTCTATAAGCACATCCTTAAAAGCCCCTAGCTGTAGGAGTATAGAGTCTGGGCATCGTTACTGTAGTTTAGACTAGTGTATACGTTTCATGACCCTTTACGGGGTAATGGATGATCCCATAGCCATTGATGTTTGACACTGATGATTGTAAACAGGTGCTCATTAGATGAGTTGCACTGGATGGACTCGTCGAGAGCTCCTAGATGGTATTATACCAATCGTCGGATAGCAGTTCTCTTGTGACATGAGTATAGGGTAATCCCTAAACCCAAGATCACCATAGTGTCTTGTGTGTGTTCCCACTGTACTTAGATTACTACCATACCACGGCATTAAAGAGTCGTGCAAACATGTTTTAGTTGGATACAGTCCCGAAGCACATAGAGGCAGTGAGCGGTAGAGGGAATTCTTCTCTCTCGGTATAGAGAGTTGATGTTGTACAGTACACAGCTGGCTATGACCATAAGTCCTTAGCCAAGGAAGACGAGATTTACTGATAAGAGTTATTAGCAGTTTCTCAGATGGACATGAGCTTGACGTCGGCATGACTTATCAGGTTATTGGGAGTCTGATGGTTTCCACCTCCCAGACCCGGTATGCGACAGTCTTAGATGAAGAGTCCAGACTGTACGGTGAATGTCACTGATAGGCTCTTGCAGGGTACAGATGAGATTGTTTGTCGACCGACTTTTTACTCAATACCTGGGTAGCCATTATCTACAGCTAGTATTTCTAACGTGCTTGTATGTTAACCCGGTAAGGGATTGATCTGAAAGTGTTTCGGATCAATCATATATGATCCTAACCTACTGCCAGCGTATTGTCGAGTCATTAGAATCCCACACAGAGGGTTTTTCCTGTTCTAGCAAAATGATGTAGTGCACATAAGGCGATGCGTGCGGGGTCTAATTAAATATGTGTATGTGATACTGCATGTATTAATCGGACGGTTAATACTACCCGGTTTATGATTGAATCGGGTTATTGAATCAAGTGTTGATTTAATAATATTATTTATATAAGATGATGCATATATAAACTAGTATTAATGTGTTATTCTCACACTCTTTTTTTCTACATGTTATGTTACATATCATGTACATAGTACATATGATGGTCATGATTAAACATATGTATAATTTTATTATATATTTACTTATTTGTTTTCTTTTTTACTATTTCTCTATGCACATGGTTAAGGGTGAAGTGTATTCTATGTGGCATATACTATCATCCTTTGTGCCATGTGTTATGATGAGAAGGAATATTGTAGTGAAATGGCTAAGTAATGTAGGAGCTTTAGCCATAACATTACTCCATATTCTCTCTCATCCAAAAATGGAGAAATGAAGGAGAATGAAAGATAAAATGGGAGAGAGCTTGAGAGTTCACAAAAACAAACTGCATCTCTTTCATTTTGATGCTTAGCACACACAAAATGAGAGTTACTTCACTCTTGTTGAAGTTAGAGCTAGAGCCGGTGGCCTTCGTGTAGATCTTCTTTGACCAAGACGATCGGGAACCAAGTGTGATCCGGAGCACCTCGAAGCTTAGTCGGAATCCGGGATTCAACTGTTGGAGCAAATGAAGGCGCTTCAAAGATTGTGCATTCCTAACTTCTTCTCTTTAATTTTTGTAAGCTAGTTGTGTCTATAGTAGTATTCTAGGGTTAGGGTGGATAATGATTACTCAGAATTTCCGTTTTACGTATCCGTAAATTTTCCAAAAACCGTCCAGCGAGCACAACCCACCTTACACATGATACCCTATATTTCCGCAGTTGGGTCTATCATGTACGTGATATTATATACAAGACCGGATGTAGCTTACGCATTTAGTGTGGTAAGTAGGTATCAATCAAACCCAGGGAAGAAGCACTGGATAGCTGTGAAGAACATTCTTAAGTACTTATGAAGGACTAAAGAAATATTCTTTGTGTATGGTAATGGAGAGCTCCAAGTGGAATCCTTTACTGATTCCAGCTTCCAGACTGATAAGGATGACAGCAAGTCTATCTCGGGTTTTGTCTTCACCCTCAATGGAGGGGCAGTATGTTAGAAGAGATCCAAGCAAGATATTGTTGCAGACTCGACGATGCAGACTGAATACATCGCTGCTAATGATGCTGCTAAAGAGGCTGTATGGATGAAGAAGTTCATTACTGAACTTGGTGTGGTTCCATCTATTGTTGGTCCAGTACCTTTGTATTATGATAACATTTGAGCCGTGGTTTTGGCCAAGGAACCCCGGTCCTATCAGCGATCTAGACATATTCTGAGGTGGTATCACATGATCCAGAAGATAGTTGATCTCTATGAGATCGAAGTCAGGAGAGTTGACACGAAGAACAACACAGCGAATCCACTCTCGAAGGCCTTTCCCCAGACACAGTTAGAGAGAATTTTTAGGATATTGGGTATGCGATACTAAAACAACTGGCCTTAGTGCAAGTAGGAGATTGTTAGTGGTATGTATGCCCTAGAGGCCATTATTGTAAATTATAGTGGATGCTTGGACACACACACACACACACACACACACATACAGAGGACATTCTTGCTCAATATAATAATATGCTATCTAATTACACTTTATCTTAACATATGCATTTATTTTAGTTTAGTATTTCATTGATACATATTGATAAAGCCTTTAGGATGTTTTGCTTGACTACCAGGGATATGATGTAGATCATACTAGTGGGGCCTGAGTAGTCCACAAGCACATTCTTGAAGTGTTCCTAATCGAGAGAGTATCGAGACAGGGCATCGATATTCCAAAGTAGACTAGTGTGTACATTTCTTGACCCTGTATGGGGCAATGGTTGATCCCACAATCATTAATGTTTGACACCAAAGATTGTACACAGGTGCTTATTAGAGAATGAGTACACCGAATGGACTTGCCGAGAACTCCTAGTGGTACCTACCTATTGTCAGATAGCAGTTATTTGGTGACACTTGTACAGATTAGTCTGTAGACCCAAGATTGTCATAGTGTCTTGTGTGGTTCCCACTATAATTTGATTACCTCCCTACTATGGATTTACTTACTCGTGCAAACAAGTGGTAGTTGGGTACAGTCCCGAGTCACATGGAGGCAGTGAGCGATAGGAGGGATTTCGTCTCTCTCGGTATTGGGAGTTGATGTTGTGCTATGCATGATTGGCTATAACTGTAAGTTCATGGTCAGGGCTGATGAGATTTACTGATAAGTGTTATCGGTAGTTTCTCGATTGGTTATAGGCCACACATCAGTATGACTTATTAAGTTATTGGGGTCTGACGATTCCACCCCCAGACTCGATATGCAACATATCAGACGAAGAGACCGGACTGTATGGTAAGTATTATTTATAGTCTCTGCGGGAGTTTGGACAAGTTTACTGGTTGATCTTCTATTCATTTAATACTTGGGTAGCTGTTACGTGCAGCTAGTACCGCTGATGTGCTTATAGGTGTTTGATATGATCTGATATGATCATTATCAACTGCCAGCATATTAGCGAGTCTTTAGAGTCCCACATAGAGGTTTCCTAGCTCAAACGAAATGAAGTAGGGCATGTATGGAGATATGTGTGGGAATTATTAAATACAGATATATGAAACCATATTCTAATATAGCGTTATTTGATATTAACCGGAGTTTTTTGATATAACCGGATTATTAAATCGAGTGTTGATATATATATATATATATATATATATATATATATATATATATTTGCGTTGGTTGATTATACACAAGAGTTGTGTATATGAGAATTATATTGTGCTAAGGATAAAAGGATAATGACATCTTATTTGAATTTAGAAAAGAAAGAATGGGTCATTAGTTGAGAACTTGCTAGCAACCATGACTCATTTTCTCTTTTCTTGATAATTCATATAAGTTTATCAATTCTAGCTTTTATTCTCACAACACAAGCTCATTATCATCATCTTCTTCATCTTTTCTGTAATCATTACTCATCCATTACTCATCCAAGAATGAAGAAAAGAAAGTTTAGTGAGCAAAAACCCAACTTAATCAATCTAAACCATTCTAGCAAATAATTTTAGATTGTTCACTTCACTAATAGTTTGATTAGTGAAGTGTGAGCTTGAGTTAGAGTAGCCTCAAGGTGGATCATTTTCGACAAAGAAGATTTTGAGAAAGCGAGTTCATTTCTTCAAGTGGAGCTCTAAAAGGAGTTTAATGGACTACTATAAAGAGCTTAAGAAGTAGAGGACTTGGCTACAAAGCTTGTAGCTTCTTCATCACTTAGTTTCACTCCTTTTGCTTTCTTATAAACTCTAAACCTTTAGTTCGATCCTAGCTTGTAGACTTAGCCCTCTAGAATTTTTTAAATTGCATACTTGATGTTGTTAAAACCACGGTAGAGGTGCTAGGATCTACTTTCACCATTCCCATGATTTTTTGTAACAACCCTAAACTTTATGTACAGATTTTTTTTCCAAAATACAGAAAGGAATACCTTAGCCTGTAAGTCCACGTTGCGACCCCCGGTTCTTGCGGGGAGGCGGAAACGGTATAAAAATCAAATTTTTAGCGCATGGGGCAACATGGACTAACAAAGTCGGGATCTTTTCTAAACTAAAACTAGCTATCATGCTAAAGAGAGTTAGCTACTCGGAAAGGAGGTTATACCTAACATGAACTCTTTCTTCTTGAAACCTTTGTAGGGGTTGATGGTGCTTTCCTCGTTGCCTTCTTCCGTCAAAGATGGATCCACCTGAGGGTTCAACTTTCGGGCTCTTTCTCGAACTTTGAGTGAACTAGGATCTTCGGCTTGCTAAACCTCTAACCCTAGAGTGAGTAGAGAGTGTCTTTGGGGTGTTTTTGTCTCAAGGAGAGGGATTCTCAAAACATGAGAAGGATTCTCCTTGACTAGAGGAGGAAGAAGAAGAAGTGAGGAGAGAGAAGTGTTATGATAGAATGAGCTCTCTTTTCCTTTTACAACCATAACAAAAAGAAAAGAAATTATAAAATTAACAATAATAATAAAAATGAAATAGTTGATGGATGGTTTGGAATGACCATTATCATTACATTCTTTAAATGGTTTTGCTAGAATCAAAAAGCATCTTTGATATGTAATGATGATGGTCAAACCTTCAACCATGGTCAACAAGTCAACCATGGTCAACAAGTCAACAAAACCCAACCATGACACAATTTCATTTAATTAATATTATTAATTGATATATCATAATTCCATTAGGGTTTGGAAAAAGATGACTGTCAACTGTGCATACGCACCCGTTCCGAAACCCTAATGAAAATCCTCTTCCTCCGCCTCAATCAACTGTGCATACACACCCGCATTCTTGTTCCGAGGAACATGAATACCTTGAGATAAAATCAACCCCAAAACATATACCAGTATATGGCTCAAACCAGAGCCTACTAGTAATATCTGTCCGGACTCCAAACGTGCAAAAGTGCGCGGATGAGAACGAACCCTGTCGCAAAACCATGCGACCTCTACTCTGTTTTGCCTAGAGGCTAATAGCCCTCTGTGTGGGACTCTAAAGACTCGACACTACGCTGGCAGTGTGTTTAACCACAGACCGCAAGCGGCACTAGCTGTGCGTAACGATCCCCAGGTAGATGTCGATAAGAAGACTGATGAGGTGAACCCCATCTGAACTCCCACTGAGTCTGAATGTGACAGTCTCCGTACAGTCCGGTCTGTTCGTCTGATACATCGCATGTCGGGCCTAGGGGGCGGCAAACGTTAGTCCCCTAATACCGGTACAAGTCGTGTCAGAGTGAAGCCCAAAACACCCTGAGATAACACTGGAAGCCTACCAGTATATCTCGCTTGCCCTGGCCAGGGACTACTCGTGTAATGGCTCTCCTAGACACAGCACGATGTCAACCCCCAATACCGGGAGAGACGAATCCTGCCTAACCGTCACTGCCTCCAAGTGCTTCGGGACTGCACCCAACCATTACCTGTTTGCACGACTCCTTTGAGCCGTGGTAGGGTAGTGATCAAAGTGCAGTGGGAACACACTCGAGGCGAAGTGCCAGTGTCAAGTCTGCGGACTAAGCTGTACTCATGTCACCTGGGAACTGATAACTGACGATAGGTATAATACCAACTTGTCAGTTCCCGACGAGTCCTGTCCAGTGTACTCGTAACCCAACGAGCACCCGTATACTATCTCCAGTAAGACGTACTGATGGCTGTGGGACAGACCATCTCCCACACTGGGATGAGAGGCGCATACGCTAGTCTACTCCGGAGTATCGATGCCCTGTCTCGATAGTCCTGCGACTAGGGACCTGTATAAGGATGTGCTTATAGATTACCCAGCCCCCACTAGTGTGACTGCCATCACAACGCTGGTAATCAAGCAAAGATCCTAAAGGCTCCACTAATGCGTATAGGTGATATACTAAAATAAACACATGTACACATTGAAGTAGAAACAAACCAAGTAGCATACTACTATATTGAGCAAGATTGTTTATACAAGGTGAATATCCCAAGCTTCCATTAAGTAATATACAAACTAGTATGATACAGTAATGGCCTCTAGGGCATATACACTAACAATCTCCCACTTGCACTAAGGCCATGTACTGGCGTATCGAAGACCTATCATCTCGATCAGCCGCTCGAACTGAGTCTGGGGAAGGGCCTTGGTGAATGGATCTGCAGTGTTTTCTTCTGAAGCAACCCTCCGAACCTCGATCTCGTTGCGATCCACGATCTCCCTGATCAGGTGATACCGCCTCAAGATGTGTCTGGATCTCTGATGGGACCTGGGTTCCTTCGCTAAAGCTATAGCCCCGTTGTTGTCGCAATACAGAGGTATTGGGTCAACAATGGATGGAACCACCTGAAGTTCTTTCAAGAACTTCCTCATCCAGACAGCTTCTTTTGCGGCATCAGATGCAGCGATGTATTCCGCTTCCATAGTCGAGTCTGCAACGGTTTCCTGTTTGGAACTCTTCCAACACACCGCCCCTCCATTGAGGGTAAAGACAAAACCCGACATGGACTTGGAATCATCCTTGTCACTCTGGAAGCTGGAGTCAGCAAAGGCCTCGATCTGGAGGTCTTTTCCGCCATACACCAAGAACATCTCCTTAGTCCTTCTCAGGTACTTGAGAATGTTCTTTACCGCTATCCAGTGTTTCTCCCCAGGGTTTGACTGATACCGGCTTACCACACTCAGTGCATAAGCTACATCCGGTCTGGTACACAACATCGCATACATTATAGAGCTTACCGCAGAAGCGTAGGGTATAATAGACATGCGATCCCTCTCCAAATCAGTCTTGGGGGACATCTCCTTAGAGAGGGTGATCCCGTGACAAGCCGGTAGGTTACCGCGCTTGGAATCTTCCATACTGAATCTTTTCAGTATGGTGTCGATGTACCTGGACTGTGAAAGTCCTAATATCCTCTTGGATCTATCACGATGGATCCGGATCCCCAGGATGTATGAGGCATCACCCAGGTCTTTCATGGAGAACCTGTGTGACAAGAACCCCTTGACAGATTGTAGCATAGGAATGTCATTTCCTATTAAGAGAATGTCATCCACGTATAAAACGAGGAATACTACAGTTCTCGCTACAAATCTACTATAGATGCATGGTTCATCTGGGTTTTTGATAAAGCCAAATTCTTTGACCGTCTCATCAAAGCAGATGTTCCAACTCCGCGATGCCTGCTTTAGTCCATAGATGGACTTAAGCAACTTGCACACCTTTCCGCTGCTCCCACTCTGAATGAAACCCTTTGGCTGGTCCATATAGACACACTCCTCTAAATTTCCATTTAGAAAAGCGGTTTTTACGTCCATTTGCCAAATCTCATAATCGTGGAAGGCAGCAATGGCAAGAAGGATCCGAATGGATTTCAGCATAGCCACTGGAGAAAAGGTTTCGTCATAGTCCAAACCAGGTCTTTGACGGAAACCCTTTGCTATAAGTCTAGCTTTATAGGTCTCAACCTGTCCATCTACACCAATCTTCCTTTTGAAGATCCACTTGCATCCTACGGGTTTTACCCCGTCTGGAGCAATGTCCAACGTCCATACTTTGTTGGTGTATATGGACTCCATTTCGGTCCGCATTGCATCCAGCCATTTTACCGAGTCAACGCTCTGAACGGCCTGCTGGAAGCTAGTAGGCTCATCATAATCTATGATGCAATCCTCTCTATCCCCGTCTATGAGAAAACCGTAGTATCTCTCGGGCGGATGAGACTGCCTACT
The DNA here is from genome assembly GCA_030015575.1 of Agapanthus africanus. Classification (NCBI taxonomy): domain Eukaryota; kingdom Viridiplantae; phylum Streptophyta; class Magnoliopsida; order Asparagales; family Amaryllidaceae; genus Agapanthus; species Agapanthus africanus. The sequence goes on from JASDDO010000022.1 coordinate 548,362,087, forward strand.
ACTCCTGCGGAGCGGCGTAGGAATGTCCTGTTCTTTTGAACCCTCTGGTTCCACTAAGCTTTCAGTAATGGTTCGTGGTTCTGGAATTTCTTCCAGTTCTACTGTGCTCCCACTTATCTGGGTTTCCAAAAACTCAGTTTCCAAGAAGTAGGCATGACGAGAAACAAGAACTTTTTGTTCCTCTTCGCAGTAGAAGAAATATCCCTTGGAGTTCTTTGGATATTCCACGAACTTGCACTGTACTGAGCGTGCCTCGAGATTGTCCGCATGCTGCTTTTTAACAAAAGCTGGACATCCCCATGTCTTAATGTGCTTAAGATAGGGTCTCTTCCCACTCCACATCTCATATGGTGTAGTAGGCACAGTCTTAGTAGGAACTCGGTTCAAAAGGTACGCAGCTGATTCTAGCGCATACCCCCAGAATGATCGCGGTAACTCAGCGTTACTCATCATGGACCGTACCATATCCAATAGGGTTCGGTTCCGTCTCTCCGATACACCATTATGTTGCGGAGTGTATGGAGGAGTAAGCTGAGAGAGAATTCCGTTCTCTTTTAAATAATTCAGGAACTCGGCACTTAAGTATTCTCCACCTCGATCCGATCTTAGAATCTTGATACTTTTGCCGATTTGTTTTTCTACTTCATTCTTATATTCCTGGAACTTTTCAAAGGCTTCGAACTTATGTTTCATTAAGAAGACATAACCGTACCTTGAAAAATTATCCGTAAAAGTAATGAAATAAGAGTAACCGCTTCGCGCATGTGTAGGCATTGGGCCGCACACGTCGCTGTGTACGAGCCCCAAGAGCTCGCTCGCTCTTATCCCGTGTCCAGTGAATGGAGTCTTTGTCATCTTTCTCATGAGACAAGATTCACAAGTGGCATAAGACTGATACTCGAACGGATCCAAGTATCCTTCTTTATGTAACTTAGTCAACCGTGTCTCATTGATGTGACCCAGTCTACAATGCCATAAGAAAGCCTGATTGATATCTGGAGACTTTCTTTTGTGTGTATTCTGGACATTGAAAATCTGTGGTTGGTTTAACACGTATATACCATTGCTCAGTGTACCTGACCCAATCAGAACTTGATTAAGGTGAATGTTTACAACATTACTTACAAACGCAAATTCATAACCTTCTTTAGAAACCAAAGATACAGAAATGATATTACAAGTTGCGTTGGGTACAAAAAAGCAATTACGCAAAACCAAAACATGCCCATCTGACATTCCCAGGTGATAGTCCCCCACGGCCTTAGCATCCATGCTAGCTCCGTTCGCAACTCTGAGGGTCATGTCACCTGCCTTCAAAAACCTACGGTTTCTCAACGCCTGCAAAGAATTACAGATATGAGATCCTGATCCGGTATCCAATACCCAGGAAGTAGAGTTTATAGAAAGACAGTTTTCAATAACATACACACCTGAAGCTGAAGCCGCAACCTGCTTCAGTTCCTGTGTCCTGGCCTTCCAAGCCCTGCAATCTTTCTTCCAGTGTCCACTCTTATGACAATAGAAGCATTCTTCCTTTCCCACAAGCTTCCCCTCTATCTTTGTTGCCTTTTCCTTTCCCTTCGTACCCACTTTACTAACACCGCCCCTTGGTTTGGCGGGGGCTTTCTTCCTCTTTCCCTTGGCTTTCGCCTTGGACCTAGAAGAAGAAGATCCTCCTACAAACAAAGCGGGTGTTTCCCTACCTTTCTGTAGGGTGCCCTCTGCGCTCCTCAGCATGTTGAGGAGTTCTGAAAGTTCAACTTCTTTTTCTTGTAAGTTGAAGTTCAGTATAAACTGGGCGTAAGTGGATGGAAGGGACAGGAGAATTAAGTCTGTATAGAGTTCACTTTCCAACGTGGTTCCAAGTTCCGCGAGCTCCTCAATGTAGCCAATCATCTTAAGCACGTGGTCCGCTACCGATGATCCGACGGCCAATTTTTCCGAAAATAACTTCTTCGACACTTCGTATCTTGCGATACGAGACTGCTTTCCATACAGTTCTTTTGTATGAAGAAATATGGATTCCAGGTCCATATTCTCGTGCCTCCTCTGGTGTTCGTTGTCCATAGAGGCAAGCACGAGGCACTTGGCCTTCGCGCAATCAATCTCCCAAGTCTTACGGATTTCCTTATCCGCGACGCTGGAGGTGGGACCTGGGACGGGGGGAGCTTTGGTGGTAAGAAGATACCCCAGCTTGTCGTAAGTGATTGCCATTTTGACATTCCTGAGCCAATCTTTGTAGTTTGGCCCTGTCAGTATGTTTTTATCTAGAAGTAACTTAAGTCCAGTCATGTCGATTGGTCGCTGCAATTAGGAGAGAGAGAAGAAACACTTTAGCACGATACTCTTGCAAGTTTAGAGTGGTTTTTAATTTGTCTAAACAGGATGGCTCCCACTGTCTCTCGAATCCCTCCTCAAACCATAAAGGAAGAATTAGTCGGGATCAATCCCACCGCACAATACTTGCTTAACCGTTCAGCCAGGCCAGTGTCGGTACTTCGAGGGAGGTTTTCCAACGCTTTCGCGAAGTTCCTTAATTAAATAATCTCTTTTCCCTGGGGGCGTAGCCCCGCTAACACCTTTCTAGACACCTACTTGGTTTATAGCATTGATCGTTTAGTGAGAAATTTCCCGAGGAGTAGCATATACTCACAGTAGGATCGGGATCCAAATATCATCGCGTGACGAAACTGAAGGAATCCTACCAGAATCACCACACTCCAAATGGTATGCAAATCTAGCAAGTTTCAGTACTTATGAAACTCCCGATGTGGATTTTTGCCCCATGCTCTTATGACCTTGACTTTGGCCAACAAATCATAAGTCACATGTCAAGTTCTACCCGTCGTTCTCCTGGTTAATTTGAATCCACCCGTACCTACCCTTGACTTTGGCTAACAAGGCAGTACGACTGTTCCAAACCAACGCATCTATCTATGCTGCACATGAATACCCAATAGCTACCAATCAATATGCCTTGACTTTGGCCAACAAATACAGCTTCAATACTTTTGACTATTCATGTGAAACGACGGAGGGCTACGAATGGTTTTAGCGAAACCGTGAACGTAGAGAACTTGATATAATCGATGGAACGAGATAGCTTTTAGAAGGAGTGGCTCAATCTCCGCATTTAAAAGTTAGTTTTGAAAAGAACCGAGTGGTTTTTCGAAAGTGTTCCAACGACTTTAACTTGGTTTATTATCTTGCATTAGTTCTTTTAATGCGTGATATTCTTGCATTAGTTCTTTTAATGCGTCCCATCATTTAATCCTACCATTGCAGAAAACAACCAAAATATGACGTACGCTTATGCCATTCGCATTCGCCACGGGGCCCCATCATTACCCGTTAGGTTACTTAACTAACGACAGAGCGGGGGCTGGGCTAGCGCGGCTGTAAAACATAAGCAACGCCTAAATAGTTATAAATATATAGCAATGATAGACATTACAGATCACAGATGAATACACTGGATATACTAGGAATCCGCAATCCGTTCGAGCCTGCAACGAAAAGTGGATTACACGGTCGCGGTGAATAGCCAATACCCCACCCAAGACCCCTACGGGTGCGGCAAACTACCCGCCAAGTACCCGGTAGTTTGTGCACCCCTCCATAGGTCTATCCTAGGAGCAAAAAATAGTAAAAAGAATTATACAATGACGGCTACAACCCCGACCCGATTGTGCGGCCATACAAATAATAATATTACATCAATTTACATATTACAAATGAATGAAAGAAAAAGAAAAGCTCATCTCACATCCACCCCGGCTATTCACCCGCGACAGTCCAACGCATTCATATACACATACCAGCAACAAACACAGATCACAGATATGTATAACCCCGACTAATCGACATATAGCGATTAGCCGACGTTCAATACATACAAACATCACAGATATAACCAACATAGTCAAAGAGTAGTGAAGTTCGATAAAAATACGGATTTATAGGCCCCCCAAAACAAATTTCTTTTCTGGAAAATCTGGGCACAAATAACCCATCTGAAAAATCCCAAAACCCTACCAGAAGAACACTGCACAAAACCCGATCACGAGAGGAGCCTAAACGGCGGCGGTTCCGCGGCAAATGCATACCTATTGCCACGGAACCGCGGCGGTTTGAGGGAATCAGGGGATCGTTTTTCTTGGGTTTTCTCACAAAACCCTGAGCCGATTTTGGGAGTAAAACTTTTTCACTTTCGAGCACAAAAAATTTCAACAGAAAGTTAGGGTTTTGTTTCTCCGGTTTTTTTGCGATTTTTCCGTTCGAACTTCCATACACTTTACTACTAAGCTAGTTTAAGTTTAGTTAGGCTCTGATACCACTGTAAGTCTACGTTGCGACCCCCGGTTCTTGCGGGGAGGCGGAAACGGTATAAAAATCAAATTTTTAGCGCATAGGGCAACATGGACTAACAAAGTCGGGATCTTTTCTAAACTAAAACTAGCTATCATGCTAAAGAGAGTTAGCTACTCGGAAAGGAGGTTATACCTAACTTGAACTCCTTCTTCTTGAAACCTTTGTAGGGGTTGATGGTGCTTTCCTCGTTGCCTTCTTCCGTCAAAGATGGATCCACCTGAGGGTTCAACCTTCGGGCTCTTTCTCGAACTTTGAGTGAACTAGGATCTTCGGCTTGCTAAACCTCTAACCCTAGAGTGAGTAGAGAGTGTCTTTGGGGTGTTTTTGTCTCAAGGAGAGGGATTCTCAACACATGAGAAAGATTCTCCTTGAACTAGAGGAGGAAGAAGAAGAAGTGAGGAGAGAGAAGTGTTATGATAGAATGAGCTCTCTTTTCCTTTTACAACCATAACAAAAAGAAAAGAAATTATCAAATTAACAATAATAATAAAAATGAAATAGTTGATGGATGGTTTGGAATGACCATTATCATTACATTCTTTAAATGGTTTTGCTAGAATCAAAAAGCATCTTTGATATGTAATGATGATGGTCAAACCTTCAACCATGGTCAACAAGTCAACCATGGTCAACAAGTCAACAAAACCCAACCATGACACAATTTCATTTAATTAATATTATTAATTGATATATCATAATTCCATTAGGGTTTGGAAAAAGACGACTATCAACTGTGCATACGCACCCGTTCCGAAACCCTAATGAAAATCCTCTTCCTCCGCCTCAATCAACTGTGCATACACACCCGCATTCTTGTTCCGAGGAACATGAATACCATGAGATAAAATCAACCCGAAAACATATACCAGTATCTGGCTCATACCAGAGCCTACTAGTAATATCTGTCCGGACTCCAAACGTGCACAAGTGCGCGGATGAGAACGAACCCTGTCGCAAAACCATGTGACCTCTACTCTGTTTTGCCCAGAGGCGAATAGCCCTCTGTGTGGGACTCTAAAGACTCGACACTACGCTGGCAGTGGGTTTAACCACAGACCGCAAGCGGCACTAGCTGTGCGTAACGATCCCCAGGTAGATGTCGATAAGAAGACTGATGAGGTGAACCCCATCTGAACTCCCACTGAGTCTGAATGTGACAGTCTCCGTACAGTCCGGTCTGTTCGTCTGATACATCGCATGTCGGGCCTAGGGGGCGGCAAACGTCAGTCCCCTAATAGCGGTACAAGTCGTGTCGGAGTGAAGCCCAAAACACCCTGAGATAACACTGGAAGTCTACCAGTATATCTCGCTTGCCCTGGCCAGGGACTACTCGTGTAATGGCTCTCCTAGACACAGCGCGATGTCAACCCCCAATACCGGGAGAGACGAATCCTGTCTAACCGTCACTGCCTCCAAGTGCTTCGGGACTGCACCCAACCATTACCTGTTTGCACGACTCCTTTGAGCCGTGGTAGGGTAGTGATCAAAGTGCAGTGGGAACACACTCGAGGCGAAGTGCCAGTGTCAAGTCAGCGGACTAAGCTGTACTCATGTCACCTGGGAACTGATAACTGACGATAGGTATAATACCAACTTGTCAGTTCCCGACGAGTCCTGTCCAGTGTACTCGTAACCCAACGAGCACCCGTATACTATCTCCAGTACGACGTACTTATGGCTGTGGGACAGACCATCTCCCACACTGGGATGAGAAGCGCATACGCTAGTCTACTCCGGAGTATCGATGCCCTGTCTCGATAGTCCTGCGACTAGGGACCTGTATAAGGATGTGCTTATAGATTACCCAGTCCCCACTAGTGTGACTGCAATCACAACGCTGGTAATCAAGCAAATATCCTAATGGCTCCACTAATGCGTATAGGTGATATACTAAAATAAACACATGTACACATTGAAGTAGAAACAAACCAAGTAGCATACTACTATATTGAGCAAGATTGTTTATACAAGGTGAATATCCCAAGCTTCCATTAAGTAATATACAAACTAGTATGATACAATAATGGCCTCTAGGGCATATACACTAACAAGCCTGACCATAAGTTATAAATTAAATTTTCTTTTAAACAGCAAGAAAGCACTTGTATCTCATTGGTAAAGCCTTGCACTGGTGTGAAATAGCCCCTATGATCGAATCCCCCCAGCAACATTATCTTTTTATTAATTTTTCTTTCAATCTTTTAGAAGCCTAAGGGTTTATACATGCACTACACGTAAAATGATGAGTTATAAATTAAACAAACACATGCAATGGGGTATACCAAACTATAGGAACACGTGGCGGAGATCCAAGCCCTAGCCAACGGATTTCGACCAGCGAGATCTTCCCTTGGCCCGGCAATGCCGGTCCCTCCGTAAGGGTTGGTCCCCAAACTTCAACTCCATACCCCTTGGACTCCCCCCTTAACCCCTGTACCGTTTGTTTGTACTAAAAATAAACAGAAAATTTAAAAGTGGCATTAAACCAAATTTTTAATGCATTTTTAATTCATTCTTCATTACCCCAAAACCCTATTTTCCCTATAAATACCACACTCCATTTCACCCCTCCTCACTCCGAATTTTATTACAAAAACTCTTAAAAATTTTCAAGTCCCAAGTTGTGCAAGTGGAGTTAGCAAAAGGCAAGATTCCGACGACGTTTCGAGGAGTTTCCGGCGACGAAACGATGCCCCGATAGTTCCATAGTCTTACTCTATCTCCCCTCTATCCTTGTAGCTAGTAAGTCCCCTCTCCCCTCCTCTTCTACCATTCTAAAATATCTTCTTTTCAAAACTTGTCAGAAGCGGAGTTATTCCGACTTCCGAGTCTGTTTTCTTTAAAAATTCTATTTTTCTTAAACTATAAATCATCATACTCTCATATAATGTTTAACAAATATAAATAAACATATTAGAACAAGTTTCATATCAAAATAATTCATGTTGCAATTTTTATATCACTTTTACAGTAAAATACTATCATGTTTACAAACGATATTGTTATCCACTGTTAACCGTATTACCTTTAGAAAACTCACGAGGTAAGGACCTACCTCATCACAACACACATATTGGACATAGCACGATGAACTTTGAAATTCTAGATTATGGGAAATACGCTTTTATGAATAAATACCCTAAACTTACAAAACCGTTTTCTTTAAAAAAAAGTGTTATCTAATTCCTTGCAATTACGCCTCTACAACCCATTTTGGGTAACCCCGATCGAGATGATGTGGGTTATCACACGTTCTCGGGCCTAGTAGAGCGAGATGCAGATCTCTGCAACGAGCATTCGATCTCGATGGAATTTTTAATGCTATTTTTTAAGAAAACGAGATTTCTACAAAATAAATAAAATTTATTTTTATTAAATATATATATATATATTAATATTATCAAAAGATCTATTTTAAATATATTATACAAATATTCCATGTTTTCTAAATCAAAGGAATCACAATTACATGAATGTACCATTTCAATACAATACAATTCTAATATTCCATTAAAATACCATATACAATGAAAACCGGTTCTACTCACTAGAAGATTTCACTTTTATAAAATATACATCTATGAAAACCCCAAAGACAATAATTAAATACTTGAGGTGTATTTTGAAAATATATCAAAACTATTTTTACATAAAACCCCCTCAAGCTATACTAAATTACAATAAGGACCCTAGTAAATATAGGTTTAAGCGGGACCAGTTCTCTTGAGCCTCGGTGAGCCGGAGAAAGTGGGTGCTTGCCTATTTAAGGTAGACAATCTAAAAATGGTGTTATCAATACGGTAATTGTCTTGGAAAAATACACAAATCCTACCATACATGTGCAGCAGTTATTGATAACTCCAAAACAATCAGGACAACAATTCTATTTAAAAGTCTGAGTCGGTTCGAGTCACGGGTAAATATACAATCAATCTGACTTAAATATGATTCAAGTATAACTCCATTTACAGCATGAATCTGTCTATACTAGAATACAATCCATAATAACATGAACATGACTGAACCGAACCATGGATATATTCTGTTTACATGACTATCTATTTACATCCATTCCATTTATTGATATTATGGTTTCGACTATTGGCTATAGTGCCCTCAAGAAAATCATCATAGTCGTAGGCAGGTGATTATGATGATTGAGGGAGGACCTATACCGATAGAACAATCTTACTTGAGATGATAGTATGCTATCTGGTTTGACTTTATCATCATGTAGATGCTTCAGGTGGTATTACAGATCACTATTACATGTTGATAGAGCTTAAGGATTCTTGCTTGACTATCAGCATTATGATAGAGATCATATATATGGGAGCTGGGTGGTCTATAAGCACATCCTTAAATATCCCTAGTCATGGAAGTTTCGAGGCTAGGCATCGATACTCCAGATTAGACTAGTGTATACTGATCGAGATCTCGACGAAGGGCGGTAGCCAGGTCTCACAAGCCATTGGTGTTAGTTTGTTCACCTAAGATAGTATACATGTGCTCATTGGGTTATGAGTACACTGGACGGACTCGCCGGGAACATGCTAGTTAGTATTATACCTATTGCCAGATGGCAGTTTCCTGGTAAAATGTGTACAGGTTAGTTTACCGACCTGAAATCGTCATTTGTATCGTGTGAGTTCCCACTTTACTTTGATTACTACCCTATCACGGCTCAAAGGAGTCGTGCAAATATGTTTTAATTGGGTACAGTCTCGAGCCATATGGAAGCAATGAATGGATCGTCAGGGATTCGTCTCTCTCGGTATTTGGGGTTGATGTCGCGCAGTGCACGGGTGGCCATCACCAGAAATCCTTGGCTAAGGTAGTCGAGAATTTCTGATCTAGGATCAGTAGTTTGCCAGGTGGTGATGGGTTTTTATACCGACACGAATTATCGCGTTATTAGGAGTCTGACCTTATCCACCTCCCTAGACTCGATATGCGATACTCTTAGATGAACAGACCAAACTGTACGGAGATTGTCACTGTCAGGCTCGGTACGGGTACAGATGATTTTGCTCGTCGGCCTTCTTTTCGCTCAATACCTCGATAATCGTTACGTACAGCTAGTGCCGCTGACGTGCTTGTGGTTAAACCCACTACTGGCGTATTGACGAATCTTTAGAGTCTCATACAGAGGGTTTTCACGGTTCAGGCAATATGGTGTAGATAGCGTATGTTGGTACATACAGGTGTCCGATTAAATATGTATACAGGCTGCACAGACTTTAATCGGATGGTTGATAATACTAGCGGATTAGGATTAAGCCGGATTATTAAATCAGGTTTTAATTTAATAATTTATATATGTAATTATATATATGTATTCTGGTATTATTGTTTACTATTCATTTTCTCTCTTGGCTATTCATATTTTTGTACGAATACGCGTATATGTATTTCGATACGTATACCGGGTTGCATTCCGTATTTATACGGAATAGTTTCTAGAAGATGTCCACCTCATTATTTGATTTTCATTTTAGAAAATCAATTTGGGAAATGAGGTGGAGGGTGAGTTGGAATGAGCATGGGCTTGGCATGTTGAGAGGTATGGCACACATTTTTTTATTGTAAAAATGAGTTGAGATATTTTGTTACATGATTGCAAAAGGAGGGCTGCCATTTTTCTCATGAGGCCTTGCTCATTTCTTTTCTTGACTTGCTTTATTACTTGCTCATACTCACTTGTGAGACTTAGCCATTTCTTTAGTTGCTCATGCCACATGTTTCCTCACTTCCTCTTCATCTTCTTGAGTTACTCTTGGAGTATTTTTGATGAGAGAAAAATTATAGTGAGATAATCCTACACTTCCACACTCCATTGCAAGCAATCTTGGAGTGCCGATTGCCTTGCTAGGCAAGGATGAAGCTTGCGTCATTTTCCTCGGGTGGATCATCGTAGATGGAGGATGACCGGTAACCAAATTCGATCTGCGACCACTAGGAGTTTGGGATGATGGTTGAAGACCCGAAGGACTTGGTTCATTCGGTATAACCATCTAACTCCTCTTTATATGTTTGCTAGTATAGGGTTAGGGTAGATCCAGGCATCGAGTTGTGGTAGAACTAGTTTTGAAAATTTTTGTTCCGCATTTGGCCACGGTTTGATGGCCGGGGTGCTTCCATAACCCAGCAGTGGTATCAGAGCCACCTAAACACCTTAAACTAGCTAGTTGTGACATTAGAATTCATGTTTTTTCAGGCATCAAAAACTGTCGAAAAAACAGTCCCGAATTTTTGAGTTTTGAGATGTTTGCACACCCCGCGGGCTCTCGGTTTGAACCTAGAAGCCGCGCGGAGGTATGTAGGCACCCCAGGGAGACCCCGGCAGGGATCGAACGGCTGGGCCCGCTCCCCAAGACCACCATAAGGTGGTCTTGGGGGTGGGGACCCGAAACTGCCCTTCCATAGGCAGTTTCGGGTCTGCCTCACCCTCTGGCCACCTTGTGGTGGCCTCGGGGGTGGGTACCCTCTCTAGGCCCCCCAACTCGAAGTTAATGTGCTCTAACTTCCCGCGAAGGTTCGGGCGCGTTTCGTTTTGATTCGGACCTCCGAATTGGCTCAAAACTCGACCTTTTTGGATGTTTAGTGCACTTGTTTTTTTATCCTTAGTATATTTGGGATGTGCTCTAATTGTGTTTTGGAATTCTGATACCGTGACTTCGTTTGCATACGTGGATGTGTTGGTAACGTTGTCTAATTGTTATATTCTCAATTAGAAGGGGTTACACACTTGTTTCGGTTACTTGTTTTTGTGGATATATATCTTGTTATGGTTTGTGCGGATTGTCGTGATGGATTGCCTTGGGTGCAATGGTAGTGCAGTTTAGTTTCATTTTTACATTTGATATTGCGGGGTGAGCGTTTGACATGTGGACTGTCGTCACTGCCAGTTTGTATATTATTTTTTTGGGGCACGACCGGGTTGAGGTCGATATCACCCTTGTAAATATTTTTTTTCTTTTCTGTACTAGTATTACCCCGTGGTGGAGTGCACGAATAGCCGGGTTCTAGAGGGCAACGGGTATGCATCTCATGGCGCTGAAATGGAAGGGACCTTAATATAGAATTGGCAGGTTATTCGCCGCACTCGTAGGGGGTATAGGTTGACCCGCTGAGGGGTGCTCAAGTTATCGGATTCCGTGAAGTGCTGGGTGACCCACTCACTTTGATGATTGGGGTTGACTCACTTTTGGGATTGGCGGGTAACTTGCTGCGCTCGTAGGGGTCTAGGTTTTCATTGCACATGCTATCCACATGACCAAGGCAACATCGATTTTCACTTGCGACTCAAAGGAAACCCGAGGCTTCCAGATTATCCGTTTGTTCTGTGATGCTTATCGCTATTCTGTGATGTTGCTTATATCATGCCTGGGACGAATGTTATATATATATATATATATATATATATATATATATATATATACACTAGTAGATGTTGTATATGTTTTGCACCCGCGGTAATACAGTCCCCGCTCTGTCGTTAATTAAGTAACCTAATGGGTGATGACGGGGCCCACTGGTGAATGCGGATGGCATATACGTACATTTTATTTTTCTTCTTTTCTGGTGTGATTAATTAATGGGACTGTGTTGATTCTAATCAATGCAAGGAAAATAAACCTATTTGATATTGTTGGAACCAATTTTAAAAATGATATTACAGACGTTTTCTTTTACTTTGCACAGTGGTATTCAGTTTGGAATAACCTGCACCTCATTTGACGGGGCAAGGGCCGAGATCCCTTCATCGGGAGTGACCCCTTGGGCATAAGTTTGCATCATCGTAATAACTTCACTATAGTCGATTCTTTTGCTTTGCATCGTGGTTTTCGATTGGGAATATCTTGCACCTCATTCGATGAGGAAAGAGCCGAGATCCCTTCACAGGGAGTGACCTTTTTAGCGAAAGTTTGCGCATTATATATTTGTGAACCACTCGAGTTCTTTCAACAATATCAAGTTCATTATGTTAAAGGTTTTTTCCTAAAATCCAGCCGTAGCCCTCCGTCATTTCTTTCGAGTAGTACCTTGTATTCGTGCTGCATTTGTTGGCCTTTGTCACGGTGCAGTGTACGGTAGCTGGATATTACTTGTTTGTTGCATAGTGTTGCGATTATCTAGAACAGTCGTATAATCTTGTTGGCCTTTGTCAAGGGTTTGTATGGGTGGGTCTAGATTAATCTTGGATAATGACGGGTTGAACTTGACTTATGGTTTATGATTTGTTGGCCATTGTCAAGGTCATGAACCACTTGGGGTAAAAATCACATCGGGAGTGTTAAACATATAGGAAACTTGCCAGGCATGCGCATACCTTCTAGAGTGTGGTGACTTGAGTAGATTCCATCAAGTTATCATGCGATGATAGTTGGATCCTGATTCCCACTGATGAGTAGGATTACTCCTCGGGTTATTTTTAGATGATCCTGACTAATTATCCTTTTGGTTTTGGAGGAGAATTCGAGGAAACAGTGGAAGACATCCTGATTAGATAAAGTGATTAACCATTCTGATCTAGGTTAGAGTGCACGCTGAGTGTTTCTTTTCTCTCTCTCTCTCTCTTTGGCAGCGACCATGGCCCCACCCTAAACTAAAACTCATGAACCAAGTTAACCGAACCTTCTTAAAACACTTTGGCTTTTGGATTGTCATTTAGTCGCATAAATTATTGTCGCTCCTTCTTTCCCTTTGCATTTCTCCAGAACACTCCGTATCACTACGAAGATCCATATTTCTTGGATATTCCATTATATAGTTACATACGAACTCGAAGGAACTTGTTCCAGATTCGAGGATGGATTCTTGTTCAGGAGAAATGGAATAGGATTATTCGATTGTCTTTTTCCTTTACCTTCTCTCAGATTGCGAGAGCTCTCGGTATTAGGAGAGTACACCTATTGCGCTTATTGGATAGTCTTCTTCCAAACCATAGGCAGGTGCCGAAAGGTAGGGAAGGAAGAAAACCAATTAAGCCTAAGTGTGGTGTACAGAAGGTAATAAGTAAAGACATATAAAGGGATTAGATTGAGGGCAAAGGATATTCCGACTACTATCATTCACGACGAAACCGCGTATACCCCTGCCACTCCTAGTTTACCCTTGCTTTTCTCCAGAACATTCCATATCACTACAAAGATCCACATTTATTGGATATTCCATCGTATAATTACATACGAACTCGAAGGAACTTGTTCCAGTTCAAGGATGGATTCTAGTTCTGGAGGAATAGAATAAGGATTATTCAGTTTTCTTTTCCCTTTATCTTCTCTCAGGTTACGAGGGCTCCTAGTATTAGGAGAGTACACCTATTACGCTTATTGGATAGTCTTCTTCCAAACCTTAGGCTGGTGCCGAAGGGTAAGAAAGGAAGAAAACTAATTAGCCTAAAGGTGGTGTACATAAGGTAATAAGCAAAGACATATAAAGGGATTGGAGTGAGAGGCAAGGAACTATACGGTTACTGTCATGAATCTGGATAGTGGAAGAGGCATTACTTGGGATACCCTGCTACCCTTTCGAAACATTTTCATGTTTCAGTTTTACTGTGCGGTGTTAATTGAAAACTGTTTTCCCAATTAGATTCTGACTCCAGAGTATGTATTTACCAGATTTGATTCTCACATCCGTATGGCGTTACGGATGCTGAGTGGGAGTAAAATATTGGGAATTGGGTGATTATATCCTTATTATATCGGAATACTTTGTAATTGGTAATATTTGAGGAAATCACCTGGGTTTTGCCTGACGGCAAATATTTGGTTTTGAATATCCGTCGTTATGCACCAATTTCAAACTGATATATATATATATATCTGTACGTTTATTTAATAAAGTGAGATATAACTTTTTGAAATTATGTCTATGGCATTTACCTATATCAGTTGATGGTTACGTAAGGAGTATTAAACAGCGGCGTAATTCTTCTTAACCATAGTGCAGTTTTCAACCTACGAAGCATAGGGTTTGAGTTATTAAACTCAGAGGACTTATACAAAGTATTGTATGTTGTCTGATATTCATTAGGATAGAGGGGTTGGTACTCGTACTATATTCTGTTTACTCATGACTTCTCTAGTTTTAGACAAATATTTCGTTGAAATACAGGGTCCGGATTTTGAGAAGTTATAGGTATAAAAATAAAGTAGAGAACCATGTGTTGCAAGTATCAGGATTCTTCAAGGTGATCGAAGATGTAGATACTTGTGTAAGGTATTCCGTTGTAAGTAATAGTTTTGAAAACTTGATTCTCTTTCAGGTTACTCATACGTAGATGCATTCCTTGATGAGTAATGATGCTTGGCCTCCATCCATTTGGTTGATATGCACTGGAGACAGCTGCATGATTTTGAATCCGGTTCCAATTAAATAAGTGCTTTTGTTTCTATATGGATATATAGAATGGATTCATATCTTAACGATGTTAAGATATATGGAGTTGTCCGGCTGATGCTTAAAACAAGAATCTAGAAAAACTCTAGGCACATTTCAGTAATGGCAGTTTGTGGGTTATCCTGGGCATTGACAAGGGTTAACATTCTACCATCTGGAAAATCAATAGTTATATTGTTCTTGACTTGCCACCAGTTTTAGTAAAAAATGGATTCTTTTCAGAAAACATTAGTGGAAGTATGGTAGAACTGGAAGTTATTCTAGAACCACAAACAATTACTGAAAATTTAGTAGAACCTAAGCATTCAATTGGACTCGACATTCAATTAGCCATCCGCAGATTTGGTAGGTAACCTCAGGCACCCGAGAGGTACTTCAGTCTCCTCAAAGACGGTGACGGGGAGGTTCTTGATTACCCAAACTTGAAACTGTTGTTGTTCTAGATTATGAGATCTGGGAGGAGGATGAGTATAACTTCGTTCTAAACTAACTTTAGAAGTGCACGTGTATATGACTCTGCCAGAAGGTTGTTATAGTCAGTGGGAGCAGCGGAAGAGTAGTGGGCAAGTAGCTTATATCTATTTATAGACTAAAGCAGGTATAGCGGAAATTGATCATCTATTTTTGATGTGACAGTCATAGGTCTTGACTTCATCAGAATAGGAGATGGATCTGGTAAGAAGGTAGTAAAGAGTGATGTCCAGGTATTTGGATGGCATGCACTTTATAGGAAGTGAAATTCCTATATTACGATCGGTTATACTGTGGTTGTCACAAAGTTGTTTCTTCACACAGGATATGGATATAATATTAGGCTTTCTGGTTACTAGATCTATGGTTTTAGATCTATATTTGGGAAATGTCCCAATCTGGGTACTTTGACATTATTCTAAAGGTGTTTTAGAATGGTTGACTTCTGGCATGGTGGTGTACCTGCAGGCGATGGAGTCACCCTTTCTAAAGGATGTCTTTCAGACTAAAGGGGAGAGAGATGTGCATGATTGGCATATCACTTGCTTAGGCAGTTGAGTCAATCATGTGATGTCAAGTACCACACCATATGTTGTTTTTGCACTAGCTGCAATAAACATATATATATATATATATATATATATATATATTTATATATATATATCGAATCCTGAAGAGACGTTGGGAAGTAGTTATGAGCATAAGTGGATGTTTTAGGGATATGGTAATGGCAGACTCCTTCGGGAGACGGTTATCATTTCAGGCTTCCAAGATGACCTGGATGACAGAGTGGCTGTTAAAATTATAGTCTTCCCTCTTTTGAGGGGTAGTATGTTGGACAGGTGGTCCAAGAGAATACTGAGGCAGGCATGGCGCAAGATACTGATCAAATTCAGTAGAGGATACAGTCTAAGAAGTTTGTTAGATTTGGAGTTCATTTGTGAACTGGGTTCCATCAGATATCCAAACAAATTCTAAGACAGATATTGCTCATTTCGATAGAAACACTGGAGCGGATCTACTCACTGAGGCTATTTCTCGAACGCAATAGTTTCGCAAACGGGCTTTGCGAGACTAATTAGTAGAGAAGTTGGGTGTTCGGTATCACGCGGGCTGTAAGTATGCAACACTGCAATAATTAGCCTTAAGTGCAAGTGGGGAATTTCTGGCTATAGTGCCCTCAAGGAGATTATCATAGTCGCAGACATGTGATTATGATGATTGAGGAAGGACCTATACCAGTAGAACAGTATTACTCGGAATGATAGTATGCTATCTGGTTTGACTTTATCATCATGTACATGCTTCAGGTGGTATTACATATCACTATTACATGTTGATAGAGCCTATAAGATTCTTGCTTGACTACCAGCATTATGATGGCGATCATATATGTGGGAGATGGGTGGTCTATAAGCACATCCTTAAATGTCCCTAGTCGTGGGAGTTTCGAGACTGGGCATCGATACTCTAGAGTAGACTAGTGTATACTAATTGAGACCTCAACGAGGGGTGGTGGCCAGGTCTCACAAGCTATTGGTGTTAGTTTGTTCACCTAAAAGAGTATACATGTGCTCATTGGGTTATGAGTATACTGGACGGACTCACCGGGAACATGCTAGGTAGTATTATACCTATTGTCATATGGCAGTTCCCTGGTGACATGTGTACAGGTTAGGCTGTCGACCTGAGATCGTCATTTGTCTCGTGTGAGTTCCCACTATGCTTTGATTACTACCCTACTACGGCTCAAAGAAATCGTGCAAACAGGTTTTAGTTGGGTACAGTCCCGAGCCACATGGAAGCAGTGAGTGGATCGTCGGGGATTCATCTCTCCCGGTATTGGGGGTTGATGTCGCGCAGTGCACGGGTGGCCATCACCAGAAATTCTTGGCCAAGGTAATCGAGAATTACTGATCTAGGATCAGTAGTTTCTCAGGTGGTGATGGGTTTCATACCGACACGAATTATCGCGTTATTAAGGATCCGACTTTATCCACCCCCTAGACTCGATATGCGATACTTTTAGATGAACAGACCAGACTGTACGGAGATTGTCACTGTCAGGCTCAGTAGGGGTATGGATGAGTTTGCTCGTCGGCCTTCCTTTCGCTCAATACTTGGGTAGCCGTTACGTACAGATAGTGCCACTGACATGCTTGTGGTTAAACCCACTGCCAGCGTATTGACGAGTCTTTAGAGTCCTGTTCAGTCGAAATTATTGCAATTTTTAACATAAAAATCTCCTCACTTTTTTAATCATCTAAAGATGTTTGTTATAAATATAACACATATTACAAGTTCGTCTGGAAAATATCAATTACCATGTGTTATACATTATAATCAACATTTTTGAAGGAAATTGTATGTTTATTATTTCATGCATAATATTGTATATCACTTACATTCTTTATTGAGATCTTGTGCAGAAATTAGCTCAGATCAGATATCGGAATAAAAAATTCACCGATAAAATACAGGAAATCAAAGAGTTAAATTCTGGCAGAGATTCAATAGAGAGAAGAAGATTCCAGATATCACATATAAACCCTGAGAATAACATTAGAAGACTCAAGAGATTTGAACCTAAGAGCTCACAAATCGGCCGCAGAACCGCGGCCGAGTCAGCCCGAGTCGCCGCGGATCCGCGGCCGAGTTAGGGGATCGAAGATTGAGATTTCTCCAGAAGTTTCCCTGTAACGTCTTAGCTTGCTGAGGACGCTTCGTTGTAACAACCTCGTTCTGGAAACTTCTCTATAACAACCTAGCTTGTTGAGGAAAATTGATAACTACCTAGCTTATTCTAGAAGCCTCCTTATAACAACCTAGCTTATGGGGGAAGCTTTATTATGGGCTATAAAAATGGACCTAAGCCTACATTAAAAAGGTTGTTGATTTTTAGTACACAATTACACAAACAATTTAGATCCAATTCCAAATCAAAGTTCAAGATCAAGAATCATGGAGAAATTTATCGAGCGAGATCATTAAAGATCCTTTACGCAAAGCCGATCATCATCAAGAGCACGTGATCTTCGATAAATCCAAGACTCACGGTGATCGAGTAAAGCGAAGATCGACGGAGAAATTACCTCTTTAAGGGAGTGATCGAGAGCAATTCTTGTTGTAATCTCGGATTGAAGAAGTTGTAATTTGAAGTTGAATAATAAAGGTGATCATTACTTTTAATCTCGTTTTCTTTAAATTTTCGCATTATGAAATCTCTATTTGTTGATTCTTCTATTTTCATAATGTGTGAGTAAATCTCCGTTTGCTAAGGATTCGAAGGAATTTGGTAGATCACATGGTGAGAGAATTCTTTATTCATCTTAAGTCTTATGGAGATTATAAACTTTAGCAAAAAGAATCATTAATGTCCAACTTGTGAGTGAGATCAATTTATTAAGAATTTCGTCATAATTTGGGGATTAGATTGATGATCCTTCTTATTAAAGGTTAGATAAGAATGGCAATCAATGAAAGGACAAGAGGCAATGAAAGAGAAACCTTAGTTTCTTCAAGGGATCCCTAATTCTCATTGGTAGCCATCGATCTAGTGTTCATTCTACCAATAGATAAGATGAATCATTTTGAATAGTCATCCATGGCTACCAATTCCGTTGAATCCTACAAGCCTTCTACAATTTTCTTGATAAATAAATCTTGAATATTTTCTTGAATTTCCTTTCTTGAAAACAATTTCTTGAATTTCTTGAAACTATTACTTCAATCAAATCTTAAAACAATTTCTTGATTTTCTTTACTAGTTCTTTCGACTCAACTAAAGCAAAAATTTACGAGTTCCACGAATCCCAGAGGACGACCCGTACTCACTAACGCTCGCTACACGCGACACCGTTATTGATTGCAGTTATTATACGACTAAAACATTACATCACTTCTTTAGTACTACATCTTTTCTTTAAAATCAAAGAAGTGGAATCAAAAGGATCAATCAAATGGCACCGTTGCCGGGGATACGTGCGAAATTTGTTCTTTCTTGTTATTTGGGTTGAAATACTATTATTCTATTAAAATTTAAATCAAAAACGCTTCATGTGCTTAACAATTAGTGTTTGAATTTTTTTGAGGGAATCTGGAATCACTGTAGCGAGGAAATGAAGATTCAGAGACATTCTAAAGATTCCAGAAGAGCAAAGGAAGCTACAGTGAAAAGAACATTACCTAACTCCCCCGATCAACTACGGAACCATGGCGGATTCATGGTTTTTGCGGCGGAACCGCCATTGAGTTGGTGAATTAGAGCTTCAATTTTCTCTGGTATATTTAATATCTTCTTCTCTCTCCTCTGATCTTGTCCAATAACAACTTTTCTGCAGGATTCTTTGCAAAAATCCGCCACTTAAAAAATTCTTGTTGCGTGTTTTGATATGGGTTGTTTTTGCATATTTTAATACGGAAAATTAAGGGGTAAAGATCAAATTCAGATTAGGTGGGGATTTCATTACCCTTCCTATGCCCCAAAAATCACAAAACTAGCATCCACATCACCCTTCATTAACTAAAGAAATATCTAGACCAAGACTCTAAGGACCGTCGCGCTCAATTAGGACAGAGGAAGGTCGTGGGTAATCTACTGCTTATCCGCATTTCTTTTGTGGTGTCTTGGCAAGTGTGTCTAAGGTAAGCGATTACTTAATTAGGCCCACTATTTATATAGCGGATACTTCCCACTTACCTGGCACTTACCTGGCCACAGGAGAGATAAAGAGGTAGTAGAGAATTTATCCTGCGATTTGTCTTCTAGAAGTCTAGGAGTGGTCTAGTGACTTGACCTAGGTGACCTTAGATCTAGGGTTGATTGTGCATTTTTGTGATTTGTCTAAATCCGTCTTTTTCAAAAGCAAACCAAACCTTTCTTTTAATTTACGCATATACTTCCACTTGTGCTAAACCGGCTTAGTGCATGCTCGGCTGGACACGGGATTCTAGTGCTCGTCTTGTCCGCGTTTCTTCTATCGACTCCGAAGTCGGTACTTCTTCATCTTCTTTTTTCTCACCACCCACAACATCCACCGAGATGGACGGTTCTCCATCTAATTTCAATAACACCACTCTGCCACCACCCACAGGTGCACAAAATCTACCGCGTATATCTCTCCAAGAGAGATGCTACCCTATACGTGGTCCCATTCCTACTTTTCTTTCAATTCCACTAGCCAATGGGGATAATTTTGAAATCAAACCACAATTTATCAAACTGATGCCCAAATTTCATGGGCTTGAGTCCGAAGACGCATACGTTTTTATAAACAAATTCGAAAACGTGTGTGCAATGATTGGAACATCACAACTTTCTGTGGATGGTGTGCGTTTACGTCTTCTCCCGTTTACTTTGTGCCATCTAGCCGAAAAATGGATTTATAACACAACCGCACACTCTATTTCCAAATAGGATGAATTTGTTGTAGCATTCCTTAAGAAATTTTATCCCAATCATAAGACCGCCCGCGTTCGAAGCGAGATCAACCAGTTTATCCAACTTCCCAATGAACCATTTTGGAAATGCTTTGAACATTTTAAAGATCTTATTTTACAATGCCCTCATCACGGAATCAATAGATGGGATCTGTATCGAATTATATATGAGGGTATTGATCCAGCAACAAAACAAATGCTTGAAACCATGTGTCAATGTCAATTCCTGTCTAAAGACGATGGTGAAGCTTGGAAATACTTGGAAGATTTGCCGAAAACACTTTACAATGGGAAAGTATTAGTCACCCATCATATAGGGGAGGTATCCATTAGCTCGATGTTTCCATCGCAATGAAAGCCGAAATAGCCGCGATACAAAGGAAACTCGATGCTATAGAAAACAAAGTCTCTTCAGCCTCCCTAAACCAGGTGACGCTCCTTAAAACCGTGTGTGGATGTTGCTCCGATCCATCACATCTGACAGAAGAAAGTCCTTTGAATTCTCCGTTTCAAGGTCAAGAACACACTAATGTTGCTTTTCAGCAACGACCTGAAAACGATCCTTATTCTTCCACATATAATCAGGGTTGGAAGAATCACCCTAATTTTGCTTGGAACCAACACCAAACTCAAAATACGGTTCCAAAACAAAATAACTATCAATGGGCTCCTCCACAGCAATAGCAACCAACACAGAGTCAGCACCCCTTTCAACCATAAAATTTTCAAAATCCGGCCAACAATTCTGCATCCTATAATAATTCTTTCCAAACGGCCGGTACAGAAAACTCATCTGCACTCGATCTGTTTATTAAATTTTCCATGCAAACATCGGCTGATTTAAAGGCTTCTATCCAAACATTAATGCAGAACTCCGCCTCCCACGGTGAGAGTATAGAATCGATGGAAGCACAAATTGCATAATTAAATGACGTGTTGAGTGCTAGAGAGAAAGGGAAACTTCCAGCTCAACCCCTACCGAATCCTGGCTACTCGCAACATCATAATGTGAGTGTCGTTACCACGTTGAGATCAGAAAGAGTGCTGAATAATCAAGTCGATGAACAAGATGATAATGAGGAATCAATCAATGATACCCCAGCTTCCACTTCTAACCCTATTTCGTCTAGCCCACCACCTTCTTCTGAGCCTATTCTCTGTTTTCCTCAAGGCTCGAACCCTCCACCCACCTCCTTGAGTCCACCTATAACGATCCCCACTCCAATTCTGGGATCCTTTCCACCCCCACGATCTTCTCCAATATTGGACCCGGCTCTTATTGATAAAGCTCCTTATCCAAATAGGCTAAATGGAAACATACCAAGTCCACAAATGGAGAAGAATGTGGAAATTTTTAAGCAGGTTAACATAAATATCCCTCTCTTAGATGCTATCCAACAAGTTCCGGCTTATGCGAAAATACTTAAGGACTTGTGCACTAGGAAGAGAAAGACTCAAGCGCCGAAAAAGGTATTCATGTCGAGTAATATTAGCACAGCTTTTACCCATTGGTTACCAAAGAAACATAAGAACCCTGGCTGTCCTACAATTTCTATATCAATTAGGGGTAAAAATATCGATCATGCTCTACTCGATCTCAGCGCTAGTGTTAACTTACTTCCTTATTCTGTCTACGAGCAATTAGGTATCGGAGAGTTAAAGCCTGCACATTGCATTCTCCATACGGCCGATAGATCTATCACCAAACCGAGGGGAGAGCTTGAGGATCTATTGATAAAATTCAGGGAATTTATATTCACTGTAGACTTCATTGTTCTAGGTACACAGCCGGTAGCGAACCCACGGAACCAAATTCCGGTGATTTTAGGTCGACCCTTTTTGGCCACTTCCAACGCTGTAATCAATTGTCGAAACGGCTCTATGAACCTATCCTTCGGGAAGATATCGATTGAGCTTAACATTTACAAGTTGGAAAGTGAACCCTCCGAACCTTCTGCTCAATTATGTTTTGTCGAATTAATGGATGTCGACGGCAGTGACATTGAACAGCTTAACGATACTAATCCAGACTCCTTCAATATGTTGTTGTTTGACCCTGCTATCCGTTATACACATACGGACTCATCTATCGAGTTGTCCGGGTCAACATCTAACGCTGATTATGAACCTTTTATGGAGTCTGAGTATCATCCCGTTCTTTCCAATGAGATTATTCTTCGGGGTATCGATAAACTCTTTGAAGAAATTTTCGCTGATGAACTCGCATTTTTAGAAAACACGGGAGTTGTGATGAATCAACCGCAAACCAAAGAAGTTGAACATCACCCTACTTCTTAACAATAACGAGAATTCAAGTAATCCATTATTATCATTTTGTCATCTCTCCAAATTGAGACTCATATCCGTTCTTTTACACTACTTATCTCTTTGCCACTTCTTCTTGGCTCTATATAACATGTTCTTCCACCAACCGGTGCGTTAGATCGATAAAATTTTTGATGGTTAGTATTAACTTTTGGTCTTTGTAAAGTATTATATTGACCAATAACTTTACTCCCCTCTTATGATTTTAAAAGCTTAATATTGTTTAACTCAAGTTTGGGGGGGTATATTTTTGGCTCTTGAAAATAAAATTTGTACACAAAATTGTGAGCCAAAAATAAGTTTGGGGGAGATTTTCACGTTCAGTCATTCTTGTACCCCGTTGATAACCTTACCTCCTAAGTCTATAGGTTTTTGAGATTTTAAAAGATGACAACAGTGAGGACACTGCTGTAAACAGGTTTGAGGGAGGTTTGTGCATATTTACGCATTACCTTGCATTACACATTGCATAAGCACAAAAATTTTCAAAAACTTTCTTTTATAATAAAAGATTAGAAAGTGAAAAATTGCATTTAAAAGATTGGAAGATTTTAAGAAATCCAAGAAAGTTAGATGTTTTCTTAAACGAAACTAGTAATAAGTAGTTATGAGTCGTTGTCCCAAGAGTTAGTAAGATGAAAGAAGTCACTAATCTGAGAATAAAAATAAGTCTGAAAAATAGTTTTTATTCTTGAAGCCAAACATTTGAACATTGATACCCTACTATACACACTTACACACGTCATGAAACTCAAGATAGTAGAGGATACCTTGAAATGCTCTTGTCTAAAAGCCAAAGTACGAAAAAAAATAATAAATGAAGCATAAAAGTATAAAATGGGGAAAAAATTGAACACTGGTTTTGTAATCACCAAGGCAGCATAAAAAAATATTGCGAGGGTGCTTCATCACCTAGTACCTTAGACCAACTGGTTTGAGAGTCACTGCTAAGCTTTAGGTGTTGCTGTTAGTTATATGTATGCCCTAGAGAGCATTATTGTACATATGATGTATATTGTAGTGGATGCTTGGACATATATAGTGAGGACTTTCTTGCTCGACATGATAGTATGCTATCTGGTTGCTCTTTATCTTAACATGTACATTTATTGTCTCTCTATTATATATTGATAAAGCTCTTAGGATGAATACTTGACTACCAGGATTATGATACAAATCATACTAGTGGGGACAGAGTAGTCGGTAATTACATTCTTCAAATGTTCCTAGTTGTGGATATATCGAGACAGGGTATCGATATACCAAAGTAGACTAGCGTGTAGCTTCTCGACCCATGTAGATGGGCGATGAATGATCCTATATCCATTGGTGTTTGACATCAGAGATAGTATACAGGTGCTCAGTGGAGACTGGGTACACTGGACGGACCCGCCGAGAACTCCCAGATTGTCACGACCCAAAGTTTGGCCCGTAACCGGCAACTTAACCACGTAACGTCTACAGGCGTGACGCAGCTAAGTGAACCGAAAAACCCAGAAAATCAAACCAGTGAAAGTATAGAGTGATAGAAGTTTTAAATGGAAACACTTACGAACATGATAAGAAATCTAAGTAAACAAGCACCAGATAGTAATATACGACGCCGTAGCGAAGATCAAGATCCACAAGTGGGAACATCACAGGTAGAATAAACTGAAAGTACAGCCGGCTCACAACGAGCTCGACACCAGAATACAAAATAATACAACATCGTCCTCACACTGTTTCTAAGTCAAATATATACATGGTAGATGGAGAATACTAGATACAACAATGTACATACTGAAAGATAAACAGATACCGCACAAAACCCACCTATCAGCAAAAGAGCTAGCACACCAACTGTGGGGGTATCTGTGTCAAAAGATGCAAGGCAGCCTGCCGCGACTACTCCGAAGGGCAACCTGCAAACACTGTGGCACAACGGGGTGAGTTGCCAACTCGTGAATAGAAACATCTACAAGCAGAAATTGAATGCAAGACATAATCCTAAGTCAACGATCAGTAATATAATCCACAAGAGTATGTCTGAGTGTGATAAGGTGGCAAGGTAACATCTAAATATGTATGTAGTGCCAGGTACCCAGGTAATAACATGTCATCAGTGTAAGGTATGTCTGCATGAAGTAAATATGATGAAGTATCAACGATATCAATACACATATATTAGCGTCCCATACCACTAATATTGGTGTAAGGGTATATATAACAGCGCCCTCATACCCTGTTATATATACAATGAAGTATGATCAGTGTAAATGCATGTCTGTAATTATATGTGGAACCCGTCCACCCGTCACCCACTGACAATAAGCATCATGTATGCAATGCACAGTGAAGAATCTACTATGCAAACTACATCTAAGTATCAGGTCAAATCAGGGAAGGTAGGTGTGGAAACTACCTAAACCTGAGTCAATGTATATGTATAGGTATATAGTCGGTGATCTCGCCTCAATGTCATATCGTAAAATATCCTCAAGTATGAGTGCGGATCTATCATCAATATCGGCTCGTACGGTAAATCATCGTACGACATCCCCAAAGCTGGGTACAGGTCAATACCTCACTATCTCGTCACATAACAGGTATCACTATCATCAGATCATACAGTCTGGGGGTACTACTCTATGTCTAGTACAAGTCGATACCATCAAAGAAATATACAAGTAATTGTGATGTGATATGTGTATCAAGTATGAATATCAAGTCATGTCACATATAGATGAGCTACAATGCAATGATCCAATGTGATATAGGTATCAAATATGAGTATCAAGTCATGTCACATATAAATGAGCTACAATGCAATGATCCAATGTGATATAGGTATCAAATATGAGTATCAAGTCATGTCACATATAAATGAGCTACAATGCAATGATCCAATGTGATATAGGTATCAAATATGAGTATCAAGTCATGTCACATATAAATGAGCTACAATGCAATGATCCAATGTGATATAGGTATCAAATATGAGTATCAAGTCATGTCACATATAAATGAGCTACAATGCAATGATCCAATGTGATATAGGTATCAAATATGAGTATCAAGTCATGTCACATATATAAATGAGCTACAATGCAATGATCCAATGTGATATATGTAGTCGGTATGCAATGCACTAGCTAGTAACTATGAACATGCAATATATATATATATATAGAACACTATAAGGTCCTATCAGCCCTGACGTAGAACGCCATGCGGGCGATACCCCCGTAGATGTGAAATCTACTCACCGTAGCCTTCCACTAGGTATAGCCAACAACCTGTGTCCCCTCCTGCGCGGCGTCCGTTGTACCCGCCTGCGAACCTAGAATTACACAATATATCACACGTAAGCTTGAAATCACGAAAACGCGACATTTAAGCCGAACCAATAACTCGTGTCGCGAACCAAGCGCGCGTGTGCACGATACGCTAAAACGCGTGGTTACGCACCTAAACGCATCTGACGCGTCGCGATACGCAGAAACCCAAAACCCCCACACACGTATCACGCGTGTCGCGAAAGGTTGAAAATACGGGAAAATAGGTATTCTATCCCAGATTTTGATACAGGAAAGATATTGCAAAACTATATATACCAAAACAACCCAAATAGCAGCAGACACCCACACCTCAAACCCCAACCCATGACTCCCCCATCTGGCCGCAATTTGCGGCCAGAATGCAATATTTGGCGGCCTCACTTGGGAATTGGGCTCCCAGGTTTGGTTGGTGCACTCAAGTTTCCCCATACATGCTGCAGTAACATCTAGATTTCTACTGAAAAGTCTCGGGTGACAGCAGATCCTACAGTGCCCAAATTCTAGTTAAAATCCACACTTTGCACTAAAAATGGAACTTTAGGGTATTTTTGTGCAACCTGAGGTATAACCTAGTTAAAATAGCTCTAATAACACTTAAAGGAGCTAACCAAACTATGAGAACACCAATCTAACATATACATCACAAATATCCTATAATTTCACTAAAAATGCACGAAAAGGGGATTTTTGCGAAACAATACAACAAGTTATGGAAAAAGAGGTTAAGACTAGAGTTTATACCTTCTAGAGACCTTGCTAAACACCAAAGTCTCAGCTTTTCCACTCGTGTATGCAGATTTGCCTCAAACACCCTAAAAAGCTCACTTTTCTTAAATTTTTGTGATGAAAAGGTGTGGTTTTTGTGTAGGATTTGCTTGGGAATTGAAGGGAATGAAAAGAGGAAGAAGAGGTGAAGAGAATGGAAGGGTTTCCTCTGCTGGAGCTCCAGAATTTCTGAAGTGGGAAAAGGAGAGAGAGAGAAGGGAAGAAAAGGGTCTCAAGTCAACCTTTTACCTACTCCCCCATGCCTCATTGTTTAATAGTATTTTGAATTATGATAAAGGTTTAGAAAAGATCAAAATGGTGGGGAAAAGATAAGTTAACAACCATGCACAAGGAATGGTTAACAAGTCACAAGAAAAAGTCTAAGTGTGCAAGTGTGCTCAACAAGGGAAAATTTCTAATATGCTAACACCACCAATAATAACTATAAATCCTATGAACACACAAATATAAAAACATGCACGACTACTAATTATCACCAAAACAATCAACGAAAATTTCAAAGTGTTACACAGATGGTATTATACCTCACGTTAGATGGCAATTCTTTGGTGACACTTGTACAAGTTAGTCTGTAGACCCAAGATCGTCATAGAGTCTTATGTGATTCCCACTGTGCTTTGATTTCCACCTTACCATGTTCAAGAGAACGTGCAAAACGGTGGCTTTTGGGTACAGTCCCGAATCACATGGAGGCAATGAGCGATAGGAGGATTTTCGTCTCTCCCGGTATTGGGGGTTGATGTTGCGCTGTGCTCGATTGGCTATAACAGGAAGTCCCTGGCCAGGGATGATTCTGAGATATACTGGTAAGTGTTATCAGTAGTTTCTCGACCTGTTATGAGCCTCACATCAGCGTGACTTATCGAGTTACTGGGGTCTGACGTTTACCACCCCTAGACGAGATATGTGATATATTAGACGAAGAGACCGGACTGTATGGTAGTGTTACAGATTGGATTCGCAGGAGTATAAGAAGGAATTCTTATTGATCTTCAGATCGCTCAATACCCGGGTGGCCGTTACGTTTAGCAGACCGCTTGCGGCTTGTGGGTGTTTGATATGATCATCTCCTACTGCCGGTGTATTGACGAGTCTTTAGAGTCCTACACAGAGGTTTCCTGGCCCAAGCGAAATGGAATAGGAGCACATATGTGATATGTGAGGGACCGAGATTTATACGATATGTGATACCGTATTCTATTCTTGCGATATGTGATTGGTCGGTTATATATTATATAGCCGGGTTATCGGATCATGTGTTGATTCGATAAGTTGATTCATTCGATATTAGTCAGTTATATGTGAAATAACCGGATTATTAAATCAAGAGTTGATTTAATAATTTAATATATAATTATATATTTGATATATTACATTACATTAACTAATATTAGCTCACTTAAGATTTCTTTTTCTCACATTTGATACACTTTATATATATATGATATATGTATTGTTTTCTTTTAACACATAAATATATATATGATATATATTCATGTGTCATGCTAGGTTACATATGCAACATGGGTGTATGAGACTTATACCATGCTAGGGTTAATGTTAGGGTTTAATATTTATCACTTAAGTTATCACAAATTAGTGGAGACTTAGTCAATGTTTCATGCTTGGATGAAGCTTGTAGAACATTGACCAAGTCCACTCTTTTGTCATTGCTCAAGATATTTGTTAACCCAACCTTAACCCGTGACCTTGGTTTATTCTCTACATGAGTTAGGCATGGCATATTAACTCACCATGGTTGCATTTCTAACCTCATAATTCATTCATCACTTGATCACTAGATCATCTTCTTCTTCCTCATGATTTATGCTCTCTAGATTTTGTTCATGTGATAAAAAATAGTGAGAAAATTAAACCTAAAATGAGTAAAATTCCTACTTCATCATCCTCTACTACTTTCCATTTAGTATCGGGTGTTTACTTCACTAATTCCACAATTAGTGAAAGGGTAGCTTGGGTTAGTGTCTCCTCGACGTAGATCATCTTCGGCCTCGAAGATTCGTGCAAGCTTTCTCATTTCTTCAGGAGAACCCTTTCGAGAGTTCGGACGTTAATGATTCGCAGCGAAGGGACAACTACACTGAGCTATTGAAGTGAAGGACCGGTCTACAGAGGTTGTATTCGTTGTTCACTTGTTTGCAAAGTTGTTTGCATTATGTTTCGTCGGATTTTCTAGTAACGATTCTAGGGTTAGGGTTAGCTAGAACGACAAATTTTTGAAATTGGCATGGACGATGCCTCCCGAATCCTTGCTGTCGTACTAGACAACCGTGCAGTGGTATCAAAGCCATGCTAGAAAATTAGACGATGTTTGTTAGATTACGAAACCGAAATGACTCCGAAACTTGAAACACGAAAACTTAGTTTCTGTCGATTTTAAAAGGTCCTCTAAAAAATTTTTAAACTACTGCAGAATGTTGTATAAGATGCAACATGAACACACAAGAAATTTGAACCTTTGTAGCCGGAATTTGGCCGAGCACATTTTGCTTTTCCCGAGGAGGCCTGCCCTGGTACCTAGTTTTGTGTTGAAATTTTTTGCGTGTTCCAGTATCTAGGTTTTGGTGTTTCAGGTGTTGTTTGTTTTTGCTAATTTTGCATGTGATGTGATCTTACACTATAAGCAATTCGGAGTGTTTCATATTCTTTGTTTTAATAATGTTTCGGGTATTCTCATGTTGTCTAGGCGAAGTTAAAAAGTTCGAACGAATGTCAAAAACCTATTTTTCCAAGTTTAACGTATTCGGAAAAACATGCAAGTAATTCTGTGAACCCTCTAGAAGAATGAAACCCTAACTCAACATAATGACCATGGAACCGCTTTTGAACCTTAGGGTTTGCGGCAGTTCCGCGGTGCCATTAATGAGGCTTGGGTCTACCCTTCTATGGCTGGTTCATAGGTACTGTAGCATGTTCTGAGTATTATTAAACTGTGCTTAAGTGTTGAGCTCTCGAGAAATTGTGGGACTTTGATGAATCGATCAAAAAGTTTAACATCGTCTGGATAACATGTGATGGGATACGATACTTGGAATCCAAACTAATTTGAATTTTATAAATCTAGCAATTTAGTCTCGTTTGATCGGTTGCCACAGGATTTTGATGTGATCAAAAGTCTGTCGCAATCACGTAACGTACGCGGATAATCGCCGGGTAACCTTACTAGATAGCCATGCCTTATATCCCTGACCAAGTGACTATAGGAGAACCCCGTCGCCAAAAGCATCTGTTTGGGTGCTCGCGGCCGTGGTGTTCCGCCTTAGTGCATTTTGTCGACGGCATCGGGAGGTGCGGCCGTCTGCTAAAGTTTCCGACGAGAATTCGATCAGGATGTCGGGAATCTTATTGAATTGCCCAACTTGTTATTAAAAAATGTTTTTAATATCGAGAATAAAATGCAGGGTTTATAATAATTTGGCATGTGATGTCTAAGGAATTCATTTGATTAGGCATGAAATCCAATATATGTGATACATTGGGTTTATGATGTCTAATGTGGTTGCGGATTCCAGCTGTTGTAGTTTTTCACTTTCTTTTCTACAATCGTAAGTGTAATATGTGGTGTATCACCGGTTTCGGTGCTATATGTCAACGACAACTTGGTTACGCATATTTACTTACGTTGATGACTTGTGATGTTATGTGTTGCTGTGATATGTTATATTGGATCGTCGTGTTCTGAATAGCCGGTTTTTTTTATGTGAGATGAGAGTTTTTCATTTTCATTCATGTAAAAACTTGTATGTAATATTCTTTTATTGGGGCACTTCCGGGTAGAGTATGATGTCACCATTGATGTATATTATTTACTTTTCTACATTAGGATAGACCCAAGGCGGAGAGCATAAGTAACCGGGTTCTAAGGTCTAGTGGGAGACTATCTCGAGGAGTCGAGTTCGGGTCTCCTAGCTCTAGAATTGGTAGGGTTGCTTGCCGCTCTCATAGGGGTCTAGGGATGTGGGTTTGGCTATTCATCGCGACCGTGGAATCCATGTTTTATACTGGCTTAATATAAAACACGGAATCCTAGTATATCCAATATTTCATATATGTTCTTTTGCTGCTCTGTGATGTGATCACTGTATATATTCTGAGACGAATGTTTATATTCTATATATATATATATATATATATATATATATATATTGTTGCTTTCGTTTCATATGTGATGCTTAGGAAGCATATTATGATAGGACTTCATTAATGTAGCGTTTTGAAAATCGTTTCGGTGAAATTTCGGAAAATCGGTAAAATAAGGGGGTTTTCTGTAAAAAGTCAAAATGAAAATATCTTTATTATAAAATTAAATATACATATTCTAGCTATGTAATTGCTAGTATTTGGTGTTTATTAAGCCACTGGTGAAATTTGAAATTTTCTGAAAAAAATTTCCGAAAAAAAATATTTTATTATTATTTTAAGCCGTCACTAATACATTTAATTAGGAAAAATTATAAACTGGAATGGGTTGAAACAAATTTTGTGCATCATAACACATTAAACAAAATTTTAACATGTTGTTTTTGAAATAAAATGAAACTGTCAAACGGTGTTAGAAAATATTAAAGAAAAATTGCTTATTTTGTGAAATAAATTAGGTATTTGAGGTATGGGGGTATTTTCTTCACTTGGAACTTGCTACACACACACCCACACTCACACCCCCCATTTTTCCTCCCCTCTAGTGCTGAAATTCAACAGCCCCTCCCCACTCTCCCCTCCAATTAAACAAATCAAATGAAAGAGAAATGATGAAATGGAAAATGAAAACATTAAAGAAATAAAGTATGGAACTAGATAATTAGAGTATGGTTTTGTGTTGACTTTGAGACCCACATCTCTCTCTCTCTCCCTCACCAAATCTGGCCGAGCCCCCCATTTGTGCAGCCCCCCAATTTTCCCCCTCTCATTTCATCACAAAATTCCATTAAAAATCCACAATTTTACTCACAAATTCAAAGCAAACTCCAAATCCAAGCTTTACCCATTATTCTTTAGTCAATTTAGTATGGATCTTGGGGGATGGAAGCAAGTTTGGGAGGCTAAGCTTCATGTTTGATCTCTTGATCATGAGGTATAAAGTTTCATCCAATTTGTTAATTGTTAATTGTATGTTTGAATCTAGTTTTAATTAGATGTTTAATTATGGAATTAATTAAAATTTCACTTTCAAGAGAAGGGTTTGAAATTCAAGTTAGGTTTTTGTTTTGGAGTTGGGTTGTGATCAATTGTGCATGGTTGTGTGATATGGGCTAGCATATTAAAACTTGTTAAAACTAATCTAATTGCTAATTTGCAAATTCTTAGTTTAAAATTTTAATAATTGTACAAATATTGCAAACTAGGTTTTTTAGAATTGATGGAAATAAATGATTTTAAAATCTAATTAACATTGGTATGATATAATTAAGATGTTTAATGAACATTATAGCAACTAGAATTGTTAAAATATTTAGATTGGTTAAAACACCAAGTTTTGAACTAAAAAGGTAACTTTTGCTAACTAGATTTTGGTTTAATGTAATTTAGCAAGATTAAAAATCTAGTAAATGTTTATGTGGCCTAATTAAGATAATTAGTGAGTTTTGTGACCACTAGTTTGCTAAAACATCAAGACTTGTAGTAAAACGGTTAACGACCCCTATACTAGGCTTTTTGGAAATAAACCGATTTGATCAATTTATTGGTTTTGATGATTTGCATCCTATTTCATATATTTTTAGTGACTTATAAAACAACGATTGGTACGTTTGGTGTTTTTCTCGATCAATCGGCGTGTGTACACCGATGTCGAGGGTTTTTGGGTTGATTTGAGAAAGCAACCATAGGTTTTTGACCTATGTGGGATTCGTGGGTAGTTTTGGGTCATGAGTCGGATTTTAATACGACACGGTGCGTTATGATATGTAGGTACCCCATGTGGACTTCGAGACGACAAGCAAGAGCGTGGCGGCGTCGGCACCGGCGAGCGAGGACCAGGTGAGTAGATTTATATCTATGGGGAGAAGTCGGGTGGATGGCGTATAGCACCCCTGCACTTCGTGGTGATGTGTATACGGATACGTATGCACATATATTGATTGTATATTGTTTGAGATTATTGATGTTAAGAGATTGATTCTAGATGTGATTGGATTGGTTAGTGATGCAAAACCCTAGAGTAGTGGTCGCACTCACACACGCACGCACACACATACTTGCGTACATTCTTTCTTTCATATATGCGTATATGGGAATATATATTTATGTGTTCACATAGGTATGGGACTATGTGTTCATATACTAGATTTGAGGATAACATTTGGGATTTGAGATGAGTCGATGGGATTGGGCTTGAGGCCAGGAGGTCGGTGATGTGATTTGGTTCGTATTGAAATACGACATGATGTTTTCGCGGGTCTTTTGACGTAGTGATTCTTACACCTGCATCCATACTTAGGCGGTATCAGTATTGTACTAGACATAGATCCGTACCCGGATTATGATCTTTGATAAAGGGGATACCAGATGAATAGTGTGATGAATGTGATATTGACCCGTACCCAGATGTGGGGATGCCGTACGACGGATTTACGTACGAGCTATATATTGATGATAGATCCGCACTCTTGACTTGGGAATATCTGATTATAGATATAGTATCGGATGTGATATTATCGAGGCGGGATCACCGACTAATATATACATATATGTTTATATATATATCGACTTAGATGTTAGGCGGTTTCCTTACCTGTAGTTCAGCTTGTTAGTTCAGCCATATAGTTTAGTGTAGTTGTTAGATTAGATTAGACTCCTACCTATTTCAAAACTAGCGGGTCGTGGGTATCTTAAAAGTCAGGTCAAGGGATCTACGGACATTTCAAAAGACGTATCTTTTCTTAAAAACACCGTAGCCCTTATTTTCAAAACCCCACGATTCATGTTATTTCAAATGCCGCCACGGTGGAACTCATATTTTTTTAAATGCAGATTAGTTATCATTGTGTTTAGTATTCAGCTCCCGCTCATTATTGCTGTTCGCTTCGCTCCGCATACTTATATTGTAATTCATATTTCATTTTGATATCATGCTGTTAGGACACCATCACCATTACCGATGATGCGTATGTACCACGTACACTTACTTGACGGCTCACACACATCTTCATCGGTAATTGCCATGTCACGTACACATAGAAAATACTATTACATTGACATAGCCTGTTAGCTAATAATTTAGACATGATATTAGTGTACTTGCCTTATATGCTAGTTTAGACATGGTAGTTATTACCTGCTACTTCATGCATACTGTTATTCATTATATGCTGCATTCATGGATGCTCATGCTTATATTCATGGTTTTACATGCTATTGATGATTCGGATTTCCATAATATTTTCTGGATTTGGAGAAAAACCGCAAAACATATATAAACTTCTTTCTCTCTTTTTAAATAAAAATGCGGTTTTCCCATGATGTATGAGTCGTCCACCATGAGTTTGCTGATGGATTTCGAGACCCGATTCGAGGAGATGGATGAACCGTTTCGGGTACATGGTGGACCCGGTAAGGTACCCCAGGGCAAGAAGCGCGTGATGATGACGATGTGAGCCTGGCAGGGGAGCACTACCTACCGGTGATTTTACCCGACGCGTCGGATATCCGGAGGATACCGTCATGGTCTTGAGATGGATGGTAGGGGCCGGTCGGGACTGACGGCGCCCTAGATATTATGATTGAGACATTGAGATTTCGAGATATTGAGGTACAGAGACTGTGATACAGAGATATCGAGATTTTGGGATTACGTTTTGTGCCGATGCTAGGCACTGTTTTATGCTGATTTCATTATGATACCTCATTTTAAAAATACAAGGGAATCTCACTAAATTATGAAAACAGTTTCTTCATTTACATGTATTCTGTTTTCATGCATTCATATCTCATTCTTATGATATATTGCTACCTGAGGCACTGACACAGGCACATGAGATTACACTCAGGTTAGATATTTACCCTAGCCATTGTTATAGGCTGCATGTTATATGCATATTTGAGGATATATTATGATCATTGACCTAGGATTGCGTTATTTATACGATTTCTGTGCGTAGATGTTTTTCTACTCACGAGTTGGCAACTCACCCCCGTTGTGCCACAGTTCTTGCAGGTTTCGCCGTACAGGTTTCATTACGGCTTACTGGCACTCTTTCCATTTCCGGGTGACTTGCTAGTAGGTCGCACCCATCATTATATCTTGTATATCATTATTCTGTTGTATCTAGAAGTTCCATCAACCAAACATGTATTTATTTTTGAGATAGAGACCAGTGATGTTATTCCTTCGACCTTAGAGTCGCGCGTTATATTTCTGTGGATTTCTTGTGGTTTTGGGTTTCCTTTTGAGTTTTGATCCTCGCCGTTGGCGTTGTATATTATATTGCTTGTGTGGTTGTGACCGTCGGTTGACGAAGAGCTAGCTCCCGCTTGGGGATGCCTTTTTTTTTGATTTCGTATACTATTCATGTTGTATCCCGTTTGGGGGCCAGTTTTACAAGGAGACTCTGCCGAAATTTTCAGGAAATTTTTGATGTCTTTAGAAACCCGCATAATTCGGCTTATGCTATTGAAACTACTTATTTTAAATTGGTTTTTCTTCACTCTACTACTTTTCTTGGTTTGGGTTTCTGGGTTTTCGACTTACTTAGGTTACATACACCTCGAGACGTTCGTAGTTTAAGTGCCGGTCATATTCCGTACTTTCGGGACGTGACAATTAATGAGATTAATGAATTAAAAGAAACCTAAAAGATGTTGTAGAAACTTGTTTTAAAACCTGATAGCTCTAGTTCTTGCTTTGCATAGCGGTATTCCTTGTAGAATATCCAACACTTTATTCGATAAGGAAAGAGCCGAGATCCCTTCACCGGAAGTGACCTCTGTAGCAAAACTAGCAGATGCTACAACCCACTCGGTTTGTCTTTTAATTGCTTCTATAGTTTTTGCTTTGCATAGTGGTATTTGTGAAATATCCTGCACCTTATTCGATAAGGAAAGAGCCGAGATCCCTTCACCGAGAGTGACCTCTTTAGCAAAACTAGTAAAAGCCTCAAAAACACTCCTTTTAAAATAATCACTCGATTCTACAACGAGATCAAGTTCATTACGCAAAGGGTTTTCTTAAAAAACTGTCGTAGCCCTCCGTCATTTCAGATAAGTGCTACTTAGTATTCGTGCTACGTTTGTTGACCTCCGTTAAGGCGTAGTGTGCGGTAGCTAAATAGTGCTTATCTGCTAAAGCATGAGATGCGATTGGATTAGGGTAGTCGTGTGGCCTTGTTGACCTCCGTCGGGATGGCTTTAATTCAATCATGAAATGTACGGGTAGAACTTAACTACCATCCTATGGTTTGTTGACCCCCGTCAAGATCATAGGATGCTAGGGCAAAATATTATCGGGAATTTCAAGTGTTGAAATTTGCAATGAGATTGCATACCTTCTATGAGATAGTTGGATCCCGATACCCACTGTGAGTAAGAGTTACTCCTGAGAGAGTTTTACACATTACAATTAGCCGATCAAGTAGGTGTCTAGAAAGGTGTTAACGGGGTTACGCCCCTGGAAAAACGAGATTTATTTTAATTAGGTCCGTGCGAAAGCACGGGGAACCTCCCTCAAAGTACCGGCACTGGACTGACTGAAAGATTGGCGAACTTATAGGATGTAATTAATCCTGGATGGTCTTTTCCTTTTAGGGTTTGAAGGAAGATTTGATTAAAAACAGTGGGAGCCATCCTAATTAGATAAAATAATAACCGATATAATCTTGCAAGAGCATACGCAAAGTGCTTTCTTCTCTCTCTCTCTCTCTCTTCAGGTAGCGACCATGTCACACCTTAATCAAGATAATAATATGGATGTATTGACCGAACCCGCTTGTTATACTGAGCTGGGGAATGTTGGTCCCGCTCAAACTTATAATTGTTATAAGACCGAGCAGGAAATAAGGGAATACCAGGATTCCCGTGCCGTCCAAACAAAGAAAGTGCATACTGATGCATCTTCTTTGGGTATGTTCATTATCGAGAACTGTTTTTCAGTATCCTCTACATCTTGGGTATGAGATACCGGATCAGGATCCCATATATGTAATTTGTTACATGGGCTACAGATAGATAGAGAACTGGGAATGGGTGATAAGTTTCAAGAGTTGGAAACGGTACAAGTGTTACAGCCGAGCTTGTTGGCAGTTATCACCCTGTATTACCAAATACATTGATTCTGAACGAATGTTATTAGATACCGAACCTGATATACAACATCATATCAGTCTCTTTATTATGTAAAGAAGGATATAACTTTGTATTGTTGGATAATGTTTTGAACATTTTCTATATCAAGAGTTGATCGGATCAGGCACGTTATCTAATGGCATATACGTTCTAAATCAAACTACGGTTCTTAACGTACAGAACACACGCTAGAGGAAGAGTTCAGAAATGAACGAATCCTTCTTAAGGCATTATAGACTAGGTCATATCAATGCGACACAACTAGCTAAGTTACATTTAGATGCATATTTAAATCAGTTTGAATTTACATCTTGTGAAACTTGCCAGTCATGTCACAAAGATAAGATGACCATAGCTCCGTTTATTGGAAACAAAGAAAGAGTTAGTGAACTCTTGGGATTGATACAAGATGATGTATGTAAGTCCCCTGTCTACACATGCCAGGACCGGTTCTTTGTACTTCATTATATTCACTGATGATCTCTGAAGATTCGGACATATGTTCCTGTCGAAACACAGGTCTGAAGCTTTTGAGAAATTCAAAGAATATAAGTTAGAAGTAAAGAACCAAAACATGTATAAGTATTATGTCCTTTGATGTGATCAGGAAGGAGAATACTTAAGCACAGAATTCCTGGACTATTCTAAAGGAGAATGAGATTCTCTCTCAGCATTACTCCTCCGTATACACCATAGCACAACGGTGTATCGGGGCGGAGCAATCACACCCTATTAGATATGGTGCGCTCTATGATGAGTATTACTGAATTGCCTATTTCCTTTGGGGGTTATACACTTGAGAAGCTGCATACCTATTGAATAGGGTTCCAACCAAATTAGGAGCCTACCACTCCATATGAGATAAGGAATGGGAAGAGCCCATGTCTTAAGCAAGTTAAGATTTGGGGTTGTCCGGCCTATTTCTAAAATCAAAATCCAGACAAGCTCGAGGCAAGGTCAGATCTGTGGAAGTTTGTTGGATATCCCAACCATTCGCAAGGGAATATCTTCTACCGCACCGAGGAACAAAAGATGTTTTATTTCATGGCATAACCACCTTTTTAGAAAAGGAATTTATTTTGGAAACAAATTTGTGGTCATGAGATAAAACTGGAAAGAGTTCCAGCTATACAAACTACAGCTGACGATTTGGTGGAACCATAGGATTCAATAGTTCCCGATGAACCTCAGCCTCTCCACCGATCTGGTAAGGTTCCTCATCCATCTAAGAGATACTTCTGTTTTTTCAATGACAGTAAGAGCGAGGTTTGCATCATGAGATAATGACCCAACTAGTTTCGATCAGGCCATCAAGAGTGGGGACTCTGTAAGAATGGCTGGATGCTATGCGATCTGAGATGGAATCCATATACACCAACAAAGTATCGACTTTAGTTGCTATATCTGAAGGGTTAAATCCCCATCAGGAGTAAGTATATCTTGAGAAGATTACTTGGTGTAGATGGAAAAGTTGAGACTTTCAAAGCTAGACTTGTTGAAAAGGGTTCTTATCATCAATCAGGTGTGGTTTATGATGAAACCTTTTCTCCAGTAGCTATGCTTAAGTCCATCCGGATCCTACTTGCCATTTCTACATACCATGACTACGATATCTGGCGGTTGGGTATCATGACTGCTTTTCTAGATAGTGATTTAGAAGAGAGCGTCTATAAATACACGGCCAGAGGGCTTCGTAGACAGTGGGAGCAGCGGAAATGTGTGCAAGTTGCTTTATGGGATAAAGCAGGCATCGCAGAGTTGGAACATCTGTTTTGATATGGTAGTCAAAGAGTTTGACTTCACTAAAATGGTAGATGAACCTTGTATGTACAAAAGGGTAGTAGAGAGCATTGTGGTCTTCCTTGTATTGTACGTGAATGACATACTCTTGATAGGAAAGGTGTTTCCTATGCTGCACTCGGTCAATCTCCTCTTATCACAAGGATTCTCTATATAGAATCAAGATGATACCTCCTAAATACTTTGGATCTATGAGATAGATCTAAATGAATGTTAGTATTCTCACTAGCTGTAGTGAGATGATATCAATCGATCCTGGGGAGAATCACTGGAAAGCTTCCTGGGTGATAAGGTTGACTGAATGTCAGTCACATGCATTGTCTTTACCCTCAGTGGAGGGACAGTATGTTGGAAGAGTTCCAAGCTAGATACCATGGCAAACTAGATGATAAAGGTTGGATGCATCGCTACCAACGATACTACCAAAGAGGGAGTCTGGGTGTATATAAGTTCATGAGATGAACTTCGTTCCTACCATTGTTTGAGAATGGAGTTGTGGCTTATGCCTAGGAACCCCCATCCTATCAGTGATCCAGATATATTCTAAGGCAGTATCACCTGAT
Source organism: Agapanthus africanus (assembly GCA_030015575.1). Lineage (NCBI taxonomy): Eukaryota > Viridiplantae > Streptophyta > Magnoliopsida > Asparagales > Amaryllidaceae > Agapanthus > Agapanthus africanus. The sequence goes on from JASDDO010000022.1 coordinate 548,401,868, forward strand.
CATGGAGATGGTTGATCTCCAGGGAGATTGAGGATAGGAGAGTAGACTCAGAGGACAACACGGCGGATCCACTCACAAAGGCCTTTTCCCAAAAGAGACTTTTATGTGATGGTTGTGTATGGGATACTACAACCACTGCTGATTGTAGGGTATTGGATACTACAATAGATGGCCCTAGTGCAAGTGGGAGATTGTTAGTTATATGTATGCCCTAGAATCTATTACTGTATATATGATGTATATTGTAGTGGATGCTTGGACATATATAGTGAGGAATTTCTTCTTGACATGATAGTATACTATCTGGTTGCTCTTTATCTTAACATGTATACTTATTGTCTCTCTATTACATGTTGATAAAGCCCTTAGGATGAGTACTTGACTACCAGGATTATGATGCAGATCATACTGGTGGGGACAGAGTAGTCGGTAAGTATATCCTTCAAATGTTCCTAGTCATGGGTGTATCGAGACAGGGCATCGATATACCATAGTAGACTAACGTATAGCTTCTCGACCCATGTAGATGGGCGATGGATGATCCCATATACATTGGTGTTTGACATCAGAGATAGTATACGGGTGCTCAGTGGAGACTGGGTACACTGGACGGACTCACCGAGAACTCCCAGATGGTATTATACATCGAGTCAGATAGCAGTTCTCTGGTGACACTGGTACAGGTTAGTCTGTAGACCCGAGATCGTTATAAAGTCTTGTGTGATTCCTACTGTGCTTTGATTTCTACCTTACCACATTCAAGAGAACGTGCAAAACGGTGGCTTTTGGGTACAGTCCCGAATCACATTGAGGTAATGAGCGACATGAGGGGTTTCGTCTCTCCCGGTATTGGGGGTTGATGTTACGCCGTGCTCGATTGGCTATAACAGGAAGTCCCTGGCCAGGGCTAATTCTGAGATATACTGGTAAGTGTTATCAGTCGTTTCTCAACCCGTTATGAGCCTCACATCGGCGTAACTTATCGAGTTACCGGGGTTTGACGTTTACCACCCCTAGACGAGATATGCGGCATATCAGACGAAGAGACCGGACTGTACGGTAGTGTTACAGATTGGATTCGCAGGAGTATGAGCAGGCATGCTTGTTGATCTTCTGATCGCTCAATACCCGGGTGGCCGTTATGTTTAGCAGACCGCTTGCGGCTTGTGGGTGTTTGATATGATCATCATCTACTGCCGGTGTATTGACGAGTCATTAGAGTCCTACACAGAGGTTTCCTGGCTCAAACGAAACAGAGTAGGAGCACATATGTGATATGTGCGGGACCTAGATTAATATGATATGTGATACCGTATTCTATTCTCGCGATATGTTATATCGGTCGGTTATATATGATATAGCCGGGTTATCGGATCAAGTGTTGATTCGATAAGTTGATTCATTTGATATTAGTCAGTTATATGTGATATAGCCGGATTATTAAATCAAGAGTTGATTTAATAATTTATTGTATAATTATATATTTGATATATTACATTACATTAACTAATATTAGCTCACTTACGATTTCTTTTTCTCACATTTGATACACTTTACATATATATGATATATGTATTGTTTTCTTTTAACACATAAATATATATGTGATATGTATTCATGTGTCATGCTAGGTTACATATGCAACATGGGTGTATGAGACTTATACCATGCCAGGGTTTGATATTTATCACTTAAGTTATCACAAATTAGTGGAGACTTAGTCAATGTTTCAAGCTTGGATGAAGCTTGTAGAACATTGACCGAGTCCACTCTTTTGTCATTGCTTAAGATATTTGTTAACCCAACCTTAGCCCCTGACCTTGGTTTATTCTCTACATGAGTTAGGCATGGCATATTAACTCACCATGGTTGCATTTCTAACCTTATGATTCATTCATCACTTGATCACTGATCATCTTCTTCTTCATCATGATTTATGCTTTCTAGCTTTTGTTCATGTGATGAAAAATAGTGAGAAAATTAAATCTAAAATGAGTAAAATTCCTACTTCATCATCCTCTACTATTTTCCATTTAGTATAGGGTGTTTACTTCACTAATTCCACAATTAGTGAAGGGGTAGCTTGGGTTAGTGTCTTCTCGACGTAGATCATCTTCGGCCTCGAAGACTTCATGCAAGCTTGCTCATTTCTTCAGGATAACCCTTTCGAGAGTTCGGGTGTTCATGATTCGCAGCGAAGGGACGACTACACGGAGATATTGAAGTGAAGGACCGGTATACAAAGGTTGTATTCCTTGTTCACTTGTTTGCAAAGTTGTTTGCATTATATTTCGTCGGATTTTCTAGTAACGATTCTAGGGTTAGGGTTAGCTAAAACGGCAAATGTTTGAAATTGGCATGGACAATACCTCCCGAAATCTTGCTGCCATGCTAGACAACCCTGCAGTTGCAAGACGAGAAAATTGCTAATTACGCCTAATAATTGAGCACATTTAGTAATCGATCGGTTAGTACCTCAAGAAGTATTAACGGTCGTATGAAGAATGTGTGAGCAATTCCATCTAAAATATTCACCGACTAAAAAGTACTGAGGTAGATGGACAAGAGTATGATAGCTTGAATTGAATTCTCCGAGTGTAGGGATGTCTTTTACACACACGTAGGGGTATATGATCGGTATTTGAAGGAAAGGTAGGGATGAAGAATAAAGACGATGTTTTATTGAGGGATCATGTGATCTCTCACATCTTTGCATGACTATTAAGATAGGGCTCATGACAACTGAAAAGCTAGTGTAGTTGAAAACTCTGATTTTCAAGTTCTTTCTTTTATAATTCTTATCTTTATATGTAACTTTCACAGTCTTTCTTTTATTATAGGATTTTGTGGGTGCAATCCGCTGAAAATCCTCAAGAGACAACACTCCTCCTACTAGGGACACCTAGAGGTTTAAAGGCTTGTTGCACGTGTTCAGTGCAATAGTGTTGCCTACGAAAGTGTGCTGGTTAGTTTTTCTTTTTCTTTTCTCCTTCTTCTGAATAAAAGAAGTTTGCTCGGGACGATCAAACTCAAGTTTGGGGGAATTTGTTCAGTCGAAATTATTGCAATTTTTAACATAACAATTTCCTTACTTTTTTAATCATCTAAGGATATTTGTTATAAATATAACACATATTACATGTTCATCTGGAAAATATCAATTACCATGTGTTATACATTATAATCAACATTTTTGTAGGAAATTGTATGTTTATTATTTCACGCATAATATTGTATATCGCTAACATTCTTCATTGAGATCTTGTGCAGAAATTAGCTCAGATCAGATATCGGAATCAGAAATTCGCCGATAAAATATAGGAATCAAAGAGTTAAATTCTGGAAGAGATTAAATAGAGAGAAGAAGATTCCAGATATCATATATAAACCCTGAGAACAACATTAGAATACTCAAAAGATTTGAAGCTAAGAGCTCACAAATTGGGCGCGGAACCGCGGCCGAATCAGCCCGAGTCGACGCGGATCCACGGCCGAGTTAAGGGATCGAAGATTGAGATTTCTCCAGAAGCTTCCCTGTAACGTCTTAGCTTGCTGAGGACGCTTCGTTGTAACAACCTTGTTCTGGAAACTTCTCTATAACAACCTAACTTGTTGAGGAAGCTTGATAACTACCTAACTTATTCTAGAAGCCTCCTTATAACAACCTAGCTTATGGGGGAAGCTTGATTAGGGGCTATAAAAAGGGACCTAAGCCTACATTAAAAAGGTTGTTGATTTTTTGTACACAATTACACAAACAATTTAGATCCAATTCTAAATCAAGATCCAAGATCAAGAATCATGGAGAAATTCATCGAGCGGGATCATTCGAGCTCCTTTACGCAAAGGCGATCGTCATCAAGAGCACGTGATCCTCGATAGATCCAATACTCATGGTGGTTGAGCAAAGCGAAGATCGACGGAGAAATTACCTCTTCAAGGGAGTGATCGAGAGCAATTCTTCTTGTAATCTCAGATTGAAGAAGTTGTAATTTGAAGTTGAATAATAAAGGTAATTATTACTTTTAATCTCGTTTTCTTTAAATTTTTGCATTATGAAATCTCTATTTGTTAATTCTTCTATTTTCATAATGTGTGATTAAATCTCCGCTTGCTAAGGATTCGAAGGAATTTGGTAGATCACATGGTGAGAGAATTCTTTATTCATCTTAAGTCTTATGGAGATTATAAACTTTAGCAAAAAGAATCATTAATATCCAAATTGTGAGTGAGATCAATTTATTGAGAATTTCGTCACAATTTGGGGATTAGATTGATGATCCTTCTTGTTAAAAGTTAGATAAGAATGGTAATCAATGAAAGGATAAGGGGCAATGAAGGAGAAACCTTAGGTTCTTCAAGAAATCCCTAATTCTCATTGGTAGCCATCGATCTAGTATTAATTCTACCAATAGATAAGATGAATCATTTTGAATAGTCATCCATGGCTACCAATTCCGTTCAAATCCTACAAGCCTTCGACAATTTTCTTGATAAATAAATCTTGAATATTTTCTTGAATTTCCTTTCTTGAGAACAATTTCTTGAATTTCTTGAAACTATTACTTCAATCAAATCTTAAAACAATTTCTTGATTTTCTTTACTAGTTCTTTCGACGCAACTAAAGCAATAATTTACGAGTTCCACGAATCCTAGAGGATGACCCGTACTCACTAACGCTCGCTACACGTGACACCGTTATTGATTGCGGTTATTATACGACTAAAACATTACATCACTTCTTTAGTACTACATCTTTTCTTTAAAATCAAAGAAGTGGAATCAAAAGGATCAATCAAATCCCACACAGAGGGTTTTCACGGTTCAGGCGATATGGTGTAGATGACGTATGTTGGTACATACAGGTGTCCGATTAAATGTGAACAGACTGCACAGACTATAATCGAACGATTGATAATACTAGCGGATTAGGATTAAACCGGATTATTAAATCAGGTTTTGATTTAATAATTTATATATGCATTTATATATATGTATTCTAGTATTATTGTTCACTTTTCATTTTCTCTCTTGGCTATTCGTATTTTTGTACGAATACGCGTATATGTATTTCGATACGTGTACCGGATTGCATTCCATATTTATACGGAATAGCTTCTAGAAGATGGTCACCTCATTATTTGATTTTCATTTTAGAAAATCAATTTGGGAAATAAGGTGGAGGGTGAGTTGGCATGAGCATGGGCTTGGCATGTTGAGAGGCATGGCACCCATTTGTTTATTGTAAAAATGAGTTGAGATATTTTGTTGCATGATTGCAAGGGGGGCTGCCATTTTTCTTATGAAGCCTTGCTCATTTCTTTTCTTGACTTGCTTTATTACTTGCTCATACTCACTTGTGAGACTTGTCCATTTCTTTAGTTGCTCATGCCACATGTTTCTTCACCTCCTCTTCATCTTCTTGAGTTGCTCTTGGAGTATTTTGATGAGAGAAAAATTATAGTGTGATAATCCTACACCTACACTCTCCATTGCTAGCAATCTTGGAGCGCCGGTTGCCTTGCTAGGCAAGGCTGAAGCTTGCGCCGTTTTTCTTGGGTAGATCATCGTAGATGGAGGAAGACCTGCAACCAAATTCGATTTGCGACCACTAGGAGCTTGGGATGATGGTTGAAGACCCGAAGGACTTGGTTCATTCGGTATAACCATCCAACTCCTGTTTATATGTTTGCTAGTATAGTGTTAGGGTAGATCCGGGCATTGAGTTGTGGTAGCGCCAGTTTTGAAAAATTTTGTTCCGCATTTGGCCACGGTTTGATGGCCGGGGCGCTGCCGTAACCCAGCATTGGCAAGTCTTCCATTTACTACAAGATAATACAATACAATCAGTACAATCAATACAAACATTACAAAAAACATTACGGGTTTATAAGGGGGTAGACTAGTACGGAACATGTTAAAGGTGGCACAAGGTGATCACTAAAAATGTAATTACATCTATGCCGTTGTTCCGTGGTATTTTCGACAGAGCCTTGTACTACGGGTTACCAAAGTCTACGGTGTAAGTTGGACTCCTATCGTATACACTGGCATATTCCGTACCAAGCTACAAACACTACGTTAATATTACAATCAAACATTATACAGTTATATTCTCTTTTCTGTCTATTCTACCTCTCTCTTTGTTTGTGACATACCGAGCGATTGTTCGCAGACGACATTCCTATTTCTCTTCTTCTTTGGAATGTTGTCAGGTGGATCGGACGCACCAGAGATCAAGACCGGCTGATTGAAAGAGATTTTGCTTACGTGCATTTTGAAATCAAAGAATTAACCACAATCAAGAACGGTGTCGCTTGGTAGCTAGCTGGTTGAGTACGGGTCGGTCCACGGGGAAAACGTGTATTTTCTAGTTGTTCTAACGAGTCAATTCCTATTTGTGGAAGGTTTTGATTTTCTATAGAAACTGAAGTTGAATGTGATTAGGATTAAAACCTTGCTAGGGTTAGGATTAGATTAGTTTGGAAAGTCAATTATTCTCACCGCTTTCTTTGCCCTAATTAAGAACTTTAGGTGTTAAGGTAATAGTTAACAAAGGGGATTAGCACGACCGGGAAGAAACTAGGTTTCTTCCCTTTGATCCTTGTCCGTCCTTTCTTAACTCTTATCCCTAACCTCTATGGAAATCAAACACAACCGGTCTTTAACTATGGAATCACCGCTACCTCGTGGGATAGGGTGCCATAGTGAGCGGTGTGTGTATGGTTTGCATAGAGTCCTACTTTAAAATATTGAACGGGCAAAGAAAGGGGTGAGAGATTTTCATCTCTCAAACCTCCCCAAACCTAACCCTAACAAGTGAGGAACTACTCACTCATTAGGGAATTAACAAAGGAATTCATTTTTATGATTTTTAATAATCTAATTAAAGTGCGGAAAATAACTACGACAGATAAAAAATTGTAGAGAAATAAAATTGCAGATAATAAGAAATTCAAGATAAAAAAAACTTACTTTTTATTGATGCACTCTTTGACAATTACAAGGAATGGAAATTTTAAACTAGAGAAATAAAATGAAGCATGCTCCAAAAAGAGCTGTAGGCTTCCTATTTATAGATAATAGAAACCCTAGGGTTTACATCTGATCCATATCTAAAATTACAAAACTACCCTAAGAAAACCGGGTCAATGCACCGACGCACTGACACGCACCGACACGTGCGATGCACGGCCGTAGATCCGCAGCCATAAGCCTGGTATGGCCGCGGTTCCGCGGCCGTTTGATGGGCTTTCCGGCTCATTTCTTCAGGGCTGCTTTCTGTTGTTTTTCCTTCTATTTTCTTCACTTGGTTTCTTCAGAATCTTTTCTAGTTTCTTCCAGATTTCCATAGTGCAGAATGTTGTGGACTTTTACCATTTGCTTTGTGTTGAAATCTTGAATCTTGTGCTGCCTTCGTGCTTTGTGAAATCGAACTGTTTGCTGATCTTCGTTTGTTCCTCAAACTATAGACGACATCATAAAGATTCTTCTATTTGTTGGTCGTAGTCTAACTTTTGTAGCGTTTTTTCATCATTTTCACTGTATTGTTCCGAGAACCTGTAACCTGCAACTATTTAACAGACATGGATCAAAAGCACCTATTTATTTGCAATATGATTAAGAATGGGGAATATGATAATGCAAAATTCTGATATGAACACCAGCCAGGAGAACTTGGAGCAGTATACTGAAGACCCCGAGCTATAGTCACTTGTACATATTTTCTTTTCAGTTCATGCCATTGTTTAGGCATTGCATTCCAGACATGTATTTATATTATAGTTGTACCTGTAAAAGAGTGTTTAATAAATAAAGTTGATGTTCATTATATTCATGTCTCCTGTGTACTTTTACTTTATATTGCTTAGATATACTTAGCGTGTTTACTTCGGAGTAAATATATAGCGGGCCTCGCCGCGTCCCCTTTCCCGTATACCGGGAACCGAGGCGTGACATTTTTCCTCGTCAAAATGCACATCTCGACTAATGACAAGCTTCTTGCTACAAGGATCATATAATTTGTATCTTTTAGTTCTCGAATCATAACTAATGAATACAAATGGAACGTTTCTATCATCCAGTTTATTTCTCTTCTGATCAGGAACATGGGTATAAGTAATACTCCCAAACACTTTGAAGTGTCTCACATCGGGCTTGTAACCGGTCTAAACTTCTTATGGAGTGATGTTATGGAGGACGTGGGTAGGGCACAGGTTCAGGATGTAGATGGCATAAGCAACTATTTTAGCCCAAAATATTTTAGGCATTTTCTTGCTATTTAGCATGCTTCTTACCATATCTAGAATTGTTCCGTTCTTTCTCTCGGCAACTCCATTTTTTTGAGACGGGTAAGGAGCTGTGAGGAAGTGTCGAATGCCATTTTGTTCACAACATGATTCGAAATCCTTCTAGGTGAACTCACTGCCTCGATCTGACCAGATAACCTTAACATAATAATCACTTTCTTTTTCTACATTAGATTTTTTTGACAACCGAGCACTCCTGACTAGCCCAGGGGGTCCCATGACACCTACACCCATACGCGCCGAGGATTGAACCTGGGCATGCGCACTTAATTAAAGAAAGAAAGGGAGAAGGGGGAAATACTCTGTGCGTGTGGAGGCTCGAACACGAAACCTCCCACTCCGCACACCCATGACACAACCAACTACCCCATAATTATGGGTTTTTCTACATTGGCTTTAAATTTCTTAAACATATTAAATATATCAGACTTAATTTTCAGAAAACACACCTAAGTTTTTCTACTAAAGTCATCGATAAAATTAAGAAAATATTTGTTCTCAACGAATGAGGTTGATGTGATTGGCCCACACATATCCGTATGCACAAGTTGAAGTGGTTTTGATGCATGAAATGAAGTTTCTTTAGTGAAGCTAGCTCGGTGATGCTTTCCAATAAGACATTCTTCACAAAGTTGCTTTGAATGATCGCGGTCCTCTCACCATTTGTTGATTTACCAATGTTTGAAGACTATCAAAATTAAGATGTCTGAATCTTAAGTGTCACAGCTATTATAGATCATTAATGTTCGTCTTCAAGCATTTCACATCTTCACTTTGAAAGTTAAGGATGGCCATTTTATTTTTTGACATTTATACATTTGTAATTAATCTATTCTTTTGATCTCTAAGAAAAAGACTACGATCTTTCATATGAACATTGTTGTCATTTTCTGAGAGTTGCCCCAAATTTAAGATATTGCTTTTTCATATTTGGCACATAATAAACATTTGAAATAAATTGATTTTCTCCATTCTTGAGATGAATAAGAATTTTACCTCTACCTTTAACTGGAACTTTCGACAAATCTCCGAAAGTTACTTGGCCATTCACCGATTCATCCATATCGACAAATATGTTTCATTCTCCACACATGTGATTGCTAACGCCGGTGTCGAGGTACCACACGTCTTCTTTATCTTCATCTCCTTTAAGTGCTAAAAGAAGAACATTATCTTCCTCATCTTCTTTCTCGGCATAACTTGCTTTTTCCTTGACTTGGCTAAGACTTCAATAATTGAAAGCATAATGACCATACTTGTTGCAATTAAAATATTGAATTTGAGATTTACCTTGGCCACCATTGAATCTTCCTCGACCCCAGCCTCCATTGAATCTTTGATTTCAATCTTTTTCTTCCAAATTCTTGTGATCTTCTTGACCATAGCCTCCTCAGCAACGGCCTCGACCTCAACCTCGAGCTTCTCAACGATCTCGACCACCATGGCTTTTTTTCTTTCGAGTTTTCTTGAGAATTCTTCAAATTAAGTTTTGCTTGAAGAGCTTTTGCCACCGGCTCTTACCTCTTGCCAAATCTTTTCTCGTGGGCATTTAAGAAACCCATGAGCTTGTCGATTGTTATTGTGTCCAAATCTTTGGACTCTTCAATAGCACACACAATATAATCAAATTTCGAAGAAAGTGACCGAAGTATTGTTCGGCACGATTTATTACATTACAACTCCACCCATTTTTATCATTTTTTCAATAAACAGTGCTATTTAATCTATATCTGCTCATTTATATAGATTACAGGCGCGCAAGAGAAAACACCAAATGTTGTACATGCACAAAATGACAGTTTTTTAACCAGAACTGCAAACGGCAAAGAATACAGATCAAGATTTTGCAACAAATAAAGTGTGTGTACAAAAAGAATTTGTGATTTGGTCTAACATGAGAAAAAGTGTGAATATAGACTTGACCAAGTACACAAGTAGGCAAACACCATCATGGTGCCTTTTTACAAATGGGTGCAAGTGGCATGGAAATGAGTAGTAAAAAGTATTGATATGACATGAACTTTTGCTACTTGATCTTATTTCTTCTCTGTTCATCATCGTGAGAAATCACCCATATGTAAATTACAACAAATTGCAATTACCTTGAGATGACCAAGTGACTATTAGACTGCTGACCAAAGGTGGACCCAATCCTCAAAAAGATGGCCGCAATTTTATCCATTATAGCCGCAATTTGCGGTCATATCAGTGGCAAAATAGTTCTAACAAGTTCTGTGGGCCCCTGGTGGTTTTATGAGTTCATTGGTACATGCAACTTCTGGTTTTTATTTCTCTATAAATAGCAGATCAGTTTATGAGTAAACAGAAGTTTTGGCACCACTTGTAATAATTTTGATAAAATTCTTGTAGTTCTTTGGATTAGACTGAGTTCTTTGCCTTCCTCTAGTCTTGCAACCTCCATCTTTGAGCTTGCAAGATTAGATTTTGGTAGTTGAATTCATTTGCTTGTATTTGGATGTCATTGCAATAAAATCTTCATTAAGTTCATGTTTGATTCTTATGTCTCTTATCTACTTCATTTTTATTTCTTTTAATTATTCAGTGGTGTTTTTATATAATGTGTGAGTAGTCTTGTACTTAGGCTATGGTGAGGTAGGTTGTAGAATAGCTTGCCTTCCAACCTCTCATTCTTGATTCTTAATTTATAACTTCTTTTCTTAATATTTGTAATATTATTGTGTTTTGCTTTATAGGATATATTGTTTTGAATGGTTGCAAATCAACCTTTAACATAAATCCTATTATTTCTTAGCATTTTAATATTGTTATGTTAAGAATCGAAGTTGAAAGGAAAATGAAATTTTGCTAAGTGTAGTAAACTATCTAGATAGAACATGTAGCCATAAAAGCACATGTTCTATGCTTGCTAAATTCACTTAGCTCATTTCATGATCATTTCATTTTAAGACCATATATTCTGGTTTCTTTTTAACCTAATTATGATATCGTATCCTAACTCGTCACGTGTTATCGGGATAGATGTGGCATACTTCGTTAAGTCAATTAGAAATGAGAAATGAGCTTTGAATCAAGATTGAGAGTTGAGGGTAATGCCATATTTCAACTTACTAAACCTAAGCTTAAGTTTTTCCCCAAATATCACTTTATCACTTCGTTATTCCATTTGTATAAAACGTGACAAAAATCAACTCAAAACGCTTGTTTTCTAACTCAAAAGAATATCGTGATATCCACTCCCTGTGGACCGACCCGTACTTGCCGGCTTGCATCAACGCACCGTGCACTTGCGGTATTTTTATAACTGGAGAATCACGTCGTGCATTACTTTTTAACGAAAAACCGACATATCCGATATTGACCATATCCTTTCAAAAGCACGACATCATGAATTCCCAACAAGTTTTTGGCGCCGTTGTCGGGGAATGGCAACACCACAAAGTTATTTTGAGTTATCTCTGTATATACTTTTACAAAAATAAACACACAAAAGTCTAAAAAACAAAGCATAAAAAACAACACAAATAATATGACATTTTGCTCTCTGTGTTTTTGTTCTTCTGTTGATATGAATGTTATTAAAATATTTTGCATATAGAAAGAGAACACTAATAGAACTAGAAGAAGACACCACGAAATTGGAGCAAAAATACCACAACTTGGCCGCAAATTTAACCATTTGCGGCCTCACTATGGTATTTTGCCCCAATTCTTCTGTTACTTCTCTATATTTCTGTTATTAATCCTTTTTTATATGCAAAATTTTATAATTATGTATTTACAGAACTTTGGCCATAGATATCGTATTGTGCACTAAATATCATATTTTTCCAACAATTCCAGATTTCGACGGAAATACGAACTATGGTCGTATGGAGCTAAGGGCAGAATTCAGGAACAAGGCGTTAAGAAGTTGCAGTGCCAAAGATCCGGGTAGATCGATCCGCGCAAACGAACACTCAAGCAATCACGGATCAAGTCAACGGGAGTTCCTAAAACTCAAGAATTTAAGGTACGCACATTTCCTAACACCTTCTTCTCAAATCCGACGCTCCAATACTTCAAATTTCTAAAGGATTTCTTTTTCAAACTCCACTGTGCAAGTGCCAAAAAAAAACTAACCATATTTTTTGCAGCGCGCCGCTTATAATATAAAAAACGATTGATTGATGATTTGAACAACTTTTATTGTTTGCGCATTGCATAAATTTAATACGGACTTAAGGGCAAAGAACCCCAACAAGATACTGTAAGGGATTTCATCACCCTTCTCCGTGGCCCACAAACCACAAAGAACGAGCATTTTTCACACCCCCATTAACATTAAAAGAAATTAGACTTTCAGCCTCTGAGGACTTCGCGCTCAATAGGGAAAGTTAAGTGTATTTCGAACACCGTCCATTGGTACATTGTTCAAGAAGTGTCTAGGAAAGTGTGAAATGCGCAACCGCTGAAAGAGAGAAAGTTATTCTAGTTAAAGAACCTCACGAATGCGAGGGACAACCTCCTTTCTTCTCTACACTTACCTGGCTTCTCGATCAGTCTATCTTGGGCCCGTTTCGCAGTACATTTTTACTTCACAAAGCAAGTTTTTTTTTGAGCAGGTCTAGTTGACCTAGATAACACTAGACTGTTTAGGAGTGTGCAGTGTGTCATGTTTGTGTTCTTGTTGTACTTTTTGTGTGATATTTGTTGTTGTGAATTTTATTTATTTATTTATTTTTTTTGCAACACCCTTCTTCCATTTTCTCGGTCTTTCCCTACCACTTCTGGATAGTGCATGTCAGTTTGGACTAGAGATTCACAATCTCGATTAGTCTAGTTTGTGACTGTATCGTCCGACTTTTCTACACTTTCTGATTCCTCGGAACCATCCGAGGCCTTCTTACCTTCTGCTTCATCAGAGCCGTCCGATCCTACACGTATTTCACCCTCACCTTCTTCTCCCACACCACCGACAAAGACGGAACAAACGATTATGGAACAACAGGAGGCGGCGTTACAAGACAAATGCTACCCACGCTGTTTATCCCTACCTTCATGTATAGTGTTGCGCACCATAGCGGCAAACAACTATGAAATCAAACCGCAATTCATACCGCTACTCCCGAAATTCCACGGACTCGAGTCCGAGGATGCTTACCTTCTAATCGGTGAATTTGAAAGAGTGTGTGCTATGATGAAAATTCACGGAGTGGGTGAGGATGTCGTTAAGCTCAAATTCATTCCTTTTGCGCTTAAAGACGATGCGAAAAGTTGGTTGAACAGTTTGCCAGCTCGATCAATCACGACATGGGACAACTTTGTGAAAGTTTTTCTAAAGAAATTTTACCCTATTCATAAAACTGTGCGAATTCGGAATGAAATCCACAATTTCAAACAAAAAGAGGGTGAAATTTTTTGGAAATGCTTAGAATGATTCAAATACATCTTAATCAAATGTTCTCATCACGGGTTAGAACAATGGAGGTTGTGTCAGATTGTCAGTGAAGGTTTAGACTCCAGTTCGTGCATGATGTTAAAGTCCATGTATCAGTGGAAATTTCTGAGCTATGGTGCTAAGTGTAGGGATTCTCTAGCACCATCCTAGGTTTAAGGTTGCATCACACATGCTATAACAAAAATTTAGAGGGTGCTAAACAATTCCAAACATGAATCGAACTAGAAAAATAGAGTAACAAACTATAGTATCACATACTATAAAGTGTATAACACTAAGTGGGGAGAGAATACAACCTTTTTAGACCTCCTCCTGACTCCTTAGATCGATTGAGGTTTGAACCGGTTGGCTTGTGTCCTTCCAAGTCCACGATGATCCACCACGAAGTACTTTTGCACCAAGCTCCAAGCTTCACTTAGTCAAGGATGAAGATGAAGCAAACACTCCACACTAGTGGGCTAGGCTAAAGTGGAATGGTAATATGGGTTTGGATCTCACTACAAAACCTTTTCTTTTTAATCCTTTCTCTTTCTTTAAAAACCCTAGTGAGCTTTGAGGAGAGAGAGGAAGAGGAGATGGCACAAAATTAAACTCAAGAGAATAATGATAACCCTCCACTAAACTCAAGAGAGTAAGTGAAGTCATCCATGCTAAACCATGGTTACAAAATATCTAGATATTTTAACATGGGCTACAAAACCATGGGCTAAGAAACCATTGACTATTGTCAACCCAAGAGAGTTGAATAGTCAACCATGATTATGTTGCCATTTTTCTTTTCTCAAATAAACAAAATATCTAAAAAATGTTGCCATGTGATTCTTGCATTGCCACCACCAATGTATCATTAACCATGACACATGTATGCTTGCATGTGTGCATCCATATCAACATATACATACACTCATGCATGCATCATAAAGAAATAGGTTTTAATAAGTGAGCTAATAGACTTAATATTAAATCAACACTTGATTTAATTACCCGGTCATATCTCGTACAACCCGTCCAATAGTAAACACCCGATTAAAATACGGTATCCAATACACGCATTTAATCGAGCTCCCGCGCATATCTCATATGCACCCCCATATCTTTTCGCCTGAGCTAGGAGACCCCTTTGTGAGACTCTAAGAGTCGTCAATACGCTAGCAGTAGGTAGTGATCACATCACATGCCCACAAACCGTCAGTGGCACAAACTGTACGTAACGGCTCCCAGGTATTGAGCGATCAGAAGAAACACAAGCAAACCTGCTAGAACTCCCGTCGAGCCAACTGGTAACACTTACCTGTAGGGTTACTAGGCACACTCATGACGTTTTACAATGCATCAACCATGCCAAAATCAAATTTTTGTGTGCCGAACAACTCTATGGAAGATCGTTAACTAGAGGTAAGGTGAAACTACAAGCAAGCAAACTACTTTGCTACTAAGTGAATGGGAATACAACCTTTGTAGATCCGGTCCTTCACTTTTAAAGCTCCGAGTTGACGTACCTTCGCTGCGATCATCGGGATCCCGAACCCTAGGGTTGGTTTCATCGGAGAAAAGAGCGGGCTAGGTCGTTGACTTCGAGGCCGAAGATGATTTACGTCAGGGAGACTCAAACTCAAGCTAATCCTTCATTTGGTCAAGAACTTTGTGAAGAGAACACCCTATACAACATGGCAAGTGGTAGAGGATAAAGAAATAGGAAGTGGGTTCACTTTGGATTTGGATTTCTCACTCTTTTTCTTCACTTGAAAATTTTCAAGAAAACTTTCTTCACTTCAAGAAGAAGATGAAGAAGAAAAGAATATGAATAATGAATAATCTAAATAGAATAATCAAGTGAAGTCTATCATATTGCAACCAGGGGTGAGTAAACCATTGTAGAGACTAAACTAGAGTTTAGGTTGATGGTTAGGTCAAAGAACAAAACAAAATGGTTAGACTTTTCAAAGATGCTAAAAAGCTTCATGAAGCTTCAAGCATAAAACAAAGAAAGCCACCATTTTATTTTTTCCAAAAATAAATAAAACAAATAAAACCCTAACCATTAACCTAAACATGGTGTAAGTCATACACACACCCAAGTTTGCCTGTATCATCAATCATGATACAAACTAGTGCACAAACATATATCATATATACAACTTGTGCACATCAAGTGAGAAAATCAATCTTAACTGAACAAATACTAATTAATGTAAAATAATATATCAAATATATAATTATATATTAAATCATTAAATCAATACATGATTTAATGATCCGGTCATATCGCATATAACCGACTAATATGTAGTGTATCAATATATCGAATCAACACTTGATTCGGTAACCCGACTATATCACATATAACCGTCTGATGATACAAATCACGAGAATAGAATACAGTATCACATACTGGTATTATTCTCGGTCCCGCACATATCTCATATGCGCTCCTATTTCATTTCGCTTGAGCCAGGAAACCCCTGTATAGGACTCTAAAGACTCGTCAATACGCCGGTAGTAGGTGATGATCATATCAAACACCCACAAGCCGCAAGCGGTCTGCTAAACGTAATGGCCACCCGGGTATTGAGCGATCAAAAGATCAACGAGCAAGCCTGCTCACACTCCTGTGAATCCAACCAGTAACACTTACAGCACAGTCCGGTCTGTTCGTCTGATATGTCACATATCTCGCCTAGGGGTGGTAAACGTCAGACCCCAGCAGCTTGATAAGTAATGCCGATGTAAGGTCCATAACAAGCATGAAACTACTGATAACACTTACCAGTAAATTAGTGCAACCCTGGCTAGGGATTTCCAGTTATGGCCAGTCGAGCATAGCGCAACATCAACCCCCAATACCGGGAGAGACGAATCCCCTCCTATCTCTTATTGCCTCCATGTGAATCGAGATTGTACTTAAAAACCACCTGTTTGCACGAATCAGTAGAGCCGTGGTAGGGTGGAAATGAAAGCACGGTGGGAGACACACAAGACTCTATGACGATCTCGGGTCAACAGACTAAGCTGTACCAGTGTCACCAGAGAACTGCCATCTGACGTGAGGTATAATACCATCTGGGAGTTCTCGGCGAGTCCGTTCAGTGTACTCAATCTCCACTGAGCACCCGCATACCGTCTCTGATGTCAAACACCAATGTATATGGGATCATCCATCGCCCATCACATGGGTCGAGAGGATATACGCTAGTCTACTCTGGAATATCGATGCCCTGTCTCGATATTCTCATGACTAGGAACATTGAAGGATGTACTCATGGAGTACCCAGGCCCCACTAGTATGATCTACATCATAGTCCTGGAAGTCAAGTACACATCCTAAGGGCTTTATCAACATGTAACAGAGAGACAATAAGTATACATGTTAAGATAAAGAGCAACCAGATAGCTTACTATCATGTCGAGCAAGAAAGTCCTACCTATATATGTCCCAGCATCCACTACAATATACATCTCATGTACAGTAATGGCCTCTAGGGCATACATATAACTAACAATCTCCCACTTGCACTAGGGCCATCTGTAGAAGTGGTTGTAGTATCTCATACTCAACCATCCCAAAAAAAAGTCTCTCTGGGAAAGAGCCTTTGTGAGTGGATCCGCCGTGTTGTCCTCTGAGTCTACTCTCCTAACATCGATCACCCTGGAGATCAACTATCTCCATGATCAGGTGATACTGCCTTGGAATATGTTTGGGTCACTGATGGGACCGTGGTTCCTGGGCCAAAGCCACACTTCCATTGTCATACAATGGTAGTAACCTAGTTCATCTCATGAACTTATATACACCCAAACTTCCTCTTTGGTAGTATCTTTGATAGCGATGTCACCAGCCTTTATCGTCTAGTGTGCCATGGTATCTAGCTTGGAACTCTTCCAACATACCGTCCCTCCACTGAGGATAAATACAATGCCTGCGACTGACATTCAGTCGTCCTTATCACCCTGGAACCTTTCCAGTGATTCTCCTCAGGATCAACTGATACCATCTCACTACAACTAGTGAGAATCCTAACATTCATTTAGATCTATCTCATAGATCCAAAACCCAGGATTTATGAGGTATCATTTTGATCCTATATGGAGAATCCATGTGATAAGAGGAGATTGACCGAGCGTAGCATAGGAAACTCTTTTCCTATCAAGAGTATATTGTCCACGTACTCTACGAGGATCACCACCTTACTCTCTACTACCCTTTTGTATATACAAGGTTCATCTACCATTTTGATGAAGTCAAACACTTTGACTACCACATCAAAACAAACGTTCCAACTCCGCGATGCCTGCTTTAATCTGTAAAGCAACTTGCACACGTTTCCGCTGCTCCCACTGTTTACGAAGCCCTCTGGCTGTGTACTTATAGACAGTCTCCTCTAAATCAATATTTAGAAAAATAGTCATGACACCCAACCGCGAGATATCGTAGTCATGGTATGTAACCATGGCAAGTAGGATCCGGATGGACTTAAGCATAGCCACTGGAAAAGGTTTCATCATTTTCCACGCCTGGTCGATGACGAAAACCACTAACAAGTCTAGCTTTGAAAGTCTCAACTTTTCCATCTACACCAAGTAATCTTCTCAAGATATACTTGCTCCTGATGGGGATTTAACCCTTCAGATACAGCATCCAAAGTCCATACTTTATTGGTGTACATGGATTCCATCTCAGATTGGTAAGCATCCAGCCATTCTTACAGAGTCCCTACTCTCGATGGCCTGCTCGAAACTAGTTGGGTCATCATCTCATGATGCAATCCTCGCTCCCACTGTCATCGAGAAACCGAAGTATCTCTCAGGCGGATGAGGAACCCTGCTAGATCGGCGAAGAGGCTGAGGTTCGTCGGAGACTATTGAATCCTTTGGTTCTATCAAATCATCAGCTGTAATTTGTATAACTGGAACTCCTTCCAGTTCTACAGAACTGACCTTGCCTCGATCCTTTCCGAATTTTGCTTTTGACATAGGCCGGACAATCCCAAATCTTAATTTACTTAAGAGATAGGCTCTTCCCATACCATATCTCATATGGAGTGGTAGGCAGTGATCTGATTTGAACCTAATTCAATAGGTATGCAGCTTCTTAAGTGCATAACCCCTAAAAGGAAACAAGTAACTCAGCAGTACTCATCATAGAGCGCACCATATGATATAAGGTGTGATTGCTCTGCTCCGATACACCGACATGCTGTGGTGTATACGGAGGAGTAATGCTGAGAGAGAATCTCATTTTCCTTTAAAATAGTCCAGGAATCCTGTGCTCAAGTATTTTCCTCCCTGATCACATCAAAGGACATAATACTTATACCCGTTTTTGGTTCTCTACTTCTAACTTATATTCTTTGAATTTCTCAAAAGCTTCAGACATGTGTTTCAACAGGAACATGTGTCCGAATCTTGAAAGATCATCAATGAATGTAAGGAAGTACAAAGAACCAGTCCTGGCATATGTAGACTGGGGACCTTTATACATCACTATGTATCAGTCCCAAGAGTTCACTAACTCTTTCTCTGTTTCGAGTAAACAGAGCTATGGTCATCTTATCTTTGTGACATGACTGGCAAGTTTCACAAGATGTAAATTCAAACTGATTTAAATATGCATCTAAATGTAACTTTAGCTAGTCGGGTCACATTGATATGACCTAGTCTTTAATACCTCAAGAAGGAATCGTTCAATTCTGAACTCTTCCTCTTGTGTGTGTTCTATACGTTAAGAACTGTGGTCTAATTTAGAATGTATATGCTTTTAGAAAACGTGCCTGAACCGATCAACTCTTGATATAGGATATGTGCAAAACATTATCCAACAATACAAAATTATATCCTTCTTTAGTAAATAAAGAGACTGATATAAAGTTGTATATCAGGTTCGGTATCTAATAACATTCGTTCAGAATCAGTGTATTTTGGTAATACAGGGTGATAGTGACCAACAAAGTTGGTTGCAACACTTGCACCGTTTTCTGTCTCATGAAACTTATCACCCGTTCTCAGTTCTGTATCTTTCTGTAGCCCTATGTAACAGTTTACATATGCGGGATCCTGATCCGGTATCTAATACCCAGGACATAGAGGATACAGAGAAACAGTTCTTTGTAATGAACGCACCCGAAGGAGATGCATCTTATGCACTTTCTTCATTTGGGCGGCATGGGAATCCTGGTATTCCCCTATTTCATGCTCGGTCTTATAACAATTATAAGTTGGAGCGGGACCAACGTTCCCCAGCTCAGTATAACAAGCGGGTTCGGTCAATACATCCATATTATTATCTTGATTAAGGCGTGACATGGTCGCTACATGGAGAGAGAGAGAAGAAAACACTCAGCTTGCGCTCTTACAAGATTAGATTGGTTATATATTTTATCTAATCAGGATGGCTCCCACTGTTTTTATCAAGTCCTCCTTCAAATCCTAAAAGGAAAGACTAGCCGGGATTAATTACACTCTACAAGTTCGCCAATCTTTCAGCCAGGCCAGTGCCGGTACTTTGAGGGAGGTTCCCCGTGCTTTCGCACGGACCTAATTAAAATAAACCTCATTTTCCCAGGGGTATAACCCCGTTAACACCTTTCTAGACACCTACTTGATCGGCTAATTGTAAAGTGCAAAACTCTCCCAGGAGTAACAATTACTCGCAGTGGGTATCAGGATCCAACTATCATATAGAAGGTATGCAATCTCATTGCAAATTTCAACACTTGAAACTCCCGATAAATGTTTTTACCCCTAGCACTTATGACCTTAACTATGGTCAACAAATCATAAGCACTAGTCAAGTTCTACCCGTCATTTCGTGATTAATTAGACCCACCCACATGACCCTTAACTAAGGTCAACAAAGTCACGCGACTATCCTAACTAATCGTATCATATGCGGTGTAGGAAGACATCACTTAGCTACCGTACATTGTGCCTTGACTATGGTCAACAAACACGGCACGAATACTAAGTACTCTACTTTCTAAAATGACGGAGGGTTGCGGATGGTTTTTAATAAAACCTTTAACGCTTTGAACTTGATCTCGTTGCGGAATCAAATGGTTTTAAATGGAGTGTTTTTGAGGCTTTTGCTGGTTTCGCTAAAAAGGTCACTCCCGGTGAAGGGATCTCGGCTCTTTCCTCGTCGAATGAGGTGCAGGATATTCACAATACCACTATGCAAAGTAAGAACTAGAAAAGCAGTCAAAAGAAAAATCGAAGGTTGTAGCATCTGCTAGTTATTGCTAAAGAGGCCACTCCCGGTGAAGGGATCGTCGGCTCTTTTCTTATCGAATAAGGTGCTGGATGTTCTACAAGGAACACCGCTATGCAAAGCAATAACTAGAGCTACCTGATTTTATTTTGAAATTCGATTCCACAACATTTTTTAGGTTTATTTTCTTTCATTAATCACATTAATGAATGTCCCATCATTTAAGTCCACCTAAACATCACAGATAAATACAACGTACACTTATGCCATCCGCATTCGCCACGATGTCCCGTATGCACCGTTAGGTTAGGTAACTAACGGCAGAGCGGGGCAGGGCTAGAGTGGGTGTAAAACATAAGCAACGTCTATATAATATATCATATATACAATATACAATATCTATCTAAACAAATCACATGATCACATCACAGATAACGCAGCAGAAAATATCATATGAAATATTGGATATACTAGGACGTCCGTGTTTTATCTTGAGCCTGTATAAAACACGGATTCCACGGTCGTGATGAATAGCCAATCCCACACCCCTATACCCCTACGAGAGTGGCAAGTAACCCTACCAATTCTAGAGTTAGGAGACCCAGACTCGACTCCTCGAGATGGTCTCCCACTGGACCCTAGAACCCGGTTACTTGTGCTCCCCGCCTTGGGTCTATCCTAATGCGGAAAAGTAAATAATATATAATGGTGACATCATCCTCAACCCAGAAGTGCCCCAATAAAAGAATATTACATACAATGAATTTTACATGAATGAAAATGAAAAACACTCATCTCACATAAAAAACCCCGGCTATTCAAACACGACGATCCAATATAACATATCCAGCAACACATAACATCACATATCATCAACGTAAGTAAATATGCCTATCCCAATTGTCATTGACATATAGCAACGAAACCGGCGATATCACATATTACACTTACGGTCGCAGTAAAGAAAGTGTAAAACTACAACAGTTGGAATCCGCAACCTTCTTAGACATCGCATGCCTAACAATTATAAACCCCGCATTTTAATCTCATTATCGAAAACTCTTTTCAATATCAAGTCGAGCAATTCAACAATATTCCCGACATCCTGAATGAATGCTCGTCGCAAACTTTAGTAGATGGCCGCACCCCCGATACCGTCGACGAAGTGCACTAAAGCGGAACACCGCTGCCGCGAGCACCCGAACGGATGCTTTTGGCGATGGGGTTTTCCTACAGTCACTTGGTCGGGGTTATGGGGTGTAGCTGTCTATTATGTTTACCCGGTGAGTATCCGCGTACGCAACGTGATTGCGATGGACTTTTGATCACATCAAAATCCCGTGGCAACCGATCAAGTGAGACTAAACTGCTAGATTTATAACATTCAAATTAGTTATCTCATAACTACTTGTGGATTCCAAATATTGTATCACATTCCAGATAAATAGACAATGTTAAACTTTCCGATCGAATAATCAAACACCCAAGTTTTCCCGAAAAGCTCAACACTTGAGGGGAGTTTAAAAACATCTATTTCATGCCACAGTACCAACGGTCCAGCCGTAGAAGGGTCAAGCCAACACCTCACATGTGGCACGCCGTACTGGCCCAAACCCTAAGGTTCAAAAGGCAGTTCAAGACGGTCACATAATCGAGTTAAGGTTTGTTGTCTTCTAGAGGGTCCATCGCGTTACTTGCACTACTTAGAACGTTCTTAAACTACGGAGAAATCCAACACTTGGAAATTTTCTGGCAGGGGAAAAGGTGAGATATTGATATCCGGTCGAACATTTTAACACGTTCTAAAATTACCCGGAAAGAATAAACAAGGTTAAATAATCCGATCGAATAATCGAGTCCCTAATACAACCCTAGAAAACTCAACATTTGAGTGGAATTAAAAAATTCCCAGAAAACATTAACAAGAAAGGACCTAAGAATAATTATATGAAATTCCAGGGACTAAGTCACAATTTTGGCCGTGGAACCGCCGCCAAACCCTTGGTTTGGCCGCGGTTCCGCGGTCAAATAATTGACTTAGTGGACCGTACTTCACAGTAATTCTTAGTTTTTTCTGATTGTGTTTCTGGGCATTTTTAATTCATAAAAAATCACATTTTTAGAAAATGTACAGAGAGCGGTGTAGTTTAGGGTTTCGGGGTTCGATCGGGTTTCTAACTTCGTCTACACTTCGCCTAAAGCTCTAGCTAGGCTCTGATACCACTGTAGGGTTACTAGGCACACTCATGAGGTTCCACAATGCATCAACCATGCCAAAATCAAATTTTTGTGTGCCTAACAACTCTATGCAAGATCGTTAACTAGAGGTAAGACGAAACTACAAGCAAGCAAACTACTTTGCTACTAAGTGAATGGGAATACAACCTTTGTAGATCCGGTCCTTCACTTCTAAAGCTCCGTGTTGACGTCCCTTCGCTGCGATCATCGGGATCCCGAACCCTAGCATTGGTTTCATCGGAGAAAAGAGCGGGCTAGGTCGTTGACTTCGAGGCCGAAGATGATCTACGTCGGGGAGACTTAAACCCAAGCTAATCCTTCACTTGGTCAAGAACTTTGTGAAGAGAACACCCTATACAACATGGCAAGTGGTAGAGGATGAAGAAATAGGAAGTGGGTTCACTTTAGATTTGGATTTCTCACTCTTTTTCTTCACTTGAAAATTTTCAAGAAAACTTTCTTCACTTCAAGAAGAAGATGAAGAAGAAAAGAATATGAATAATGAATAATCTAAAAAGATTAATCAAGTGAAGTCTATCATGTTGCAACCATGGGTGAGTAAACCATTGTAGAGACTAAACTAGAGTTTAGGTTGATGGTTAGGTCAAAGAACAAAACAAAATGGTTAGACTTTTCAAAGATGCTAAAAAGCTTCATGAAGCTTCATGAAGCTTCAAGAATAAAACAAAGAAAGCCACCATTTTATTTTTTCCAAAAATAAATAAAACAAATAAAACCCTAACCATTAACCTAAACATGGTGTAAGTCATACACACACCCAAGTTTGCATGTATCATCAATCATGATACAAACTAGTGCACAAACATATATCATATATACAACTTGTGCACATCAAGTGAGAAAATCAATCTTAAGTGAACAAATACTAGTTAATGTAAAGTAATATATCAAATATATAATTATACATTAAATCATTAAATCAATACTTGATTTAATGATCCGGTCATATCGCATATAACCGACTAATATGTAGTGTATCAATATATCGAATCAACACTTGATTCGGTAACCCGACTATATCACATATAACCGTCTGATGATACAAATCGCGAGAATAGAATACAGTATCACATATTGGTATTATTCTCGGTCCCGCACATATCTCATATGCGCTCCT
The DNA here is from genome assembly GCA_030015575.1 of Agapanthus africanus. Classification (NCBI taxonomy): domain Eukaryota; kingdom Viridiplantae; phylum Streptophyta; class Magnoliopsida; order Asparagales; family Amaryllidaceae; genus Agapanthus; species Agapanthus africanus. Next base: position 548,426,177 of record JASDDO010000022.1, read on the forward strand.
ATTTCGTTTCGCTTGAGCCAGGAAACCCCTGTGTAGGACTCTAAAGATTCGTCAATACGCCGGTAGTAGGTGATGATCATATCAAACACCCACAAGCCGCAAGCGGTCTGCCAAACGTAATGGCCACCCAGGTATTGAGCGATCAGAAGATCAACGAGCAAGCCTGCTCACAATCCTGTGAATCCAACCAGTAACACTTACCGCACAGTCCGGTCTGTTCGTCTGATATGTCGCATATCTCGCCTAGGGGTGGTAAACGTCAGACTCCAGCAGCTTGATAAGTCATGCCGATGTAAGGTCCATAACAAGCATGAAACTACTGATAACACTTACCAGTAAATCAGTGCAACCCTAGCCAGGGATTTCCAGTTATGGCCAGTCGAGCATAGCGCAACATCAACCCCCAATACCGGGAGAGACGAATCCCTTCCTATCTCTCATTGCCTCCGTGTGAATCGGGGCTGTACCCAAAAACCACCTGTTTGCACGAATCAGTAGAGTCGTGGTAGGGTGGAAATGAAAGCACAGTGGGAGACACACAAGACTCTATGACGATCTCGGGTCAACAGACTAAGCTGTACCAGTGTCACCAGAGAACTGCCATCTGACGTGAGGTATAATACCATCTGGGAGTTCTCGGCGAGTCCGTTTAGTGTACTCAGTCTCCACTGAGCACCCGCATACCGTCTCTGATGTCAAACACCAATGGATATAGGATCATCCATCGCCCATCACATGGGTCGAGAGGATATACGCTAGTCTACTCTGGAATATCGATGCCCCGTCTCGATATTCCCATGACTAGGAACATTGAAGGATGTACTCATGGACTACCCAGGCCCCACTAGTATGATCTACATCATAGTCCTGGAAGTCGAGTACACATCCTAAGGGCTTTATCAACATGTAACAGAGATACAATAAGTATACATGTTAAGATAAAGAGCAACCAGATAGCGTACTATCATGTCGAGCAAGAAAGTCCTACCTATATATGTCCCAGCATCCACTACAATATACATCTCATATACAGTTATAGCCTCTAGGGCATACATATAACTAGCATTACCATACAGTCCGGTCTCTTCGTCAAATATGCTGCATATGTGAGTCTAGGGATAGCATCGTCGACCCCAATAAACCAAAAAGTCAGCCGGTATATGGCTTATAACAGATCGAGAAACTACTAATAACACTTATCAGTAAATCTCAGCAGCCCTGGCCAGGGAATTTCTGTTATAACCAATCGTACATGGTGCAACATCAACCCCCAATAACGGGAGAGACGAAACCCCTCCTATCGCTCATTGCCTCCATATGCCTCGGGATTATACCCAAAATCCTCCTGTTTGCATGACTTAATAGAGTCGTGGTAGGGTGGAGATCAAAGTACAGTGGGAGACACACAAGACTCTATGACGATCTCGGGTCTACACACTAACCTGTACCAGTGTCACCTGAGAACTGCTATTCGATAATAGATATAATACCACATAGAAGTTCTCGGCGAGTCTGTTCAGTGTACCCAATCTCACTGAGCACCCGTATACGGTCTTTGGTGTCACCACACCAATGGATATGGGATCATCCATCGCCCATCATATAGGTAAAGCAACGTATACGCTAGTCTACTCTGGTAATATCGATACCCTGTCTCGATACATCCACGACTAGGAACATTTCAAGGATAAGCTCATAGACTACACATGTCCCACTAGTATGATTTGCGTCATAATTTCAGTAGTCCTGCATCATCCTAAGGGCTATATCAACATGTACAAAATGAATGAAAGCACGATCAAATGAACATGTCAAGATAAAAGGTGCAACTAGATAGCATACTATCATATCGAGAAAGAATGTCCTCTGAATATATGTATGTATATATATACACACGCATACCGGTACATACACTATCATATAATGGCCTCTAGGGCATACATATATCCAACAATCTCCCATTTGCACTAAGGCCAATTATTGGCGTATCTCATACCCAACCTCTCAAAAAGTCGCTCATGCTGCGGAAAAGGGAGGGCTTTGGTGAGTCGATCCGCGGTGTTATCTTTTGTATCTACTCTCCGAATCTCGATCTCGCGGCGATCAACTATCTCCCGGATAAGATGATATCGCCTTAGGATGTGTCTGGATCGCTGATGGGACCTGGGCTCTTTGGCTAATGCCATAACCCCATTATTATCACAATACAAAGGTATTGGATCAATAATGATCAGAACTACTCCTAGCTCCGAGACGAACTTCCTCATCCAGAAGGCTTCCTTGGCAGCATCCTTTGCAACAATATACTCAGCTTCCATAGTGGAGTCTGCAATGGTATCCTGTTTGGAACTCTTCCAACACACCTCCCCTCCATTGAGGGTAAAGACAAACCCTGAGATAGATTTATTGTCATCCTTATCACTCTGGAAGCTCGAATCGGTAAAGGCTTCCATTTGGAGATCCCCGTTACCATACACCAAGTACATTTCTTTAGTCCTTCGCAAGTACTAAGAATGTTCTTCACAGCAGTCCAGTGATTCTCTCCTGGGTTGGAATGATACCTGCTTACTACACTCAGTGAGTAAGCTACATCAGGGCGTGTACATAACATCGCATACATTATAGATCCTACAGCAGAAGCGTAGGGTATAATGCTCATGCGAGCTCTCTCTTCATCAGTCTTTGGGCAAAAGTCCTTAGAGAGAGTGTAACACCTGAGTTTAGGGTTAGTAGTAATTAAGTGTTAATGTGGGTTTTTTGGTAAAAGTTTACCAAAATGGGGTTCTAATAATTTATTTGGGTTTATGGTTATTTTTGTGGAATTTTATCTCGACCATACACACTTGTGCATGTTAAATGGATTAAGATTAGGGTTTGCCATATATTTGAGCTTGTGGGTTAACCATGTTTAAATTAACCATGGTGGGTTAGGTCCTTGGTTAAGTTAATTGGGTTGTTTAGAGCTTATTAGTTTAAAATGGTGGATAGTTGGCTTTGACCATGGGTAATTAGTGAGTTTAAGGTTGACATAGGGAGAGAGTGAGGGATGTGATGTGTCATGATGGCTTTTGGTTGGGAAAGGGAGTTTAAGGTTAAGTCCCCTCACCTCACTTGAAACTCCTATCACCTCTCTCTCACTCACACTACCATTTTCAGCCCAAAGGTTGTATCAATTCAGCCCCAAAACAGCCATGTTGCTGCTACAGCAGCTGTTCATCCATCATCAACCATTCTCAGCTCCCTTTCAGCATAAATTCTTCACAAAACAACACTTTAACTGCTGCACAAAACAGCCCTTCAGCACCAACCATCATTACAAGCAGCCCCAACCTCAAATCTCTCTCTCACTCACTCACATCAGCCTAGCCACCAAATACAACAGCACATCAGCCCTATTTATCATCATTTCAGCCACAATTCAGCACCAAAACACCACAAAACAGCCCAGCTTCAGCTCTATTTCCAGCACCAGCAACATCAGCTGAGGCAGCAACATTATCAGCCCCAACACCACACAACATCAGCCCCATTTATCATCATTTCAGCCACAATTCAACACCAAAACACCACAAAACAACCCAGCTTCAGCTCTATTTCCAGCACCAGCAACATCATCTGAGGCAGCAACATTATCAGCCCCAACACCACACAACATCAGCCCCATTTATCATCATTTCAGCCACAATTCAGCACCAAAACACCACAAAACAGCCCAGCTTCAGCTCTATTTCCAGCACCAGCAACATCAGCTGAGGCATCAACATTATCAGCCCCAACACCACACAACATCAGCCCCAACACCACACAACATCAGCCCAACACAACTACATCAACACAACACCACAATCCTGCATCTGCATCAACACATTTCAGCAACAACTCCAGCACATTTCAGCAACAGCTGCAGCGACTCTCCTTCCTCTTCTTCTCCTTGGCTGCAAGGTTCTTAGGGGGTATAACTCCTAAACTTTTTCCATATTGTGTAGATTACGTGTTTGTTTGGCTAGTTTAGTGTTTTAATGGAGTTTTCATGCTAGAATTGTGTAGTGATGTTAGATTTAGTTACTTTAGAGTGCTTGTAGTTTAATGAACCCTTTTTGGTGTTAATTAGTCTGTTTTAGCCTAGTAGTGTCGTTAAATTTAGATGGATAGCCTTAAATCGCTAAAATTATGGTAATCTAGCCTATTAGTGCTTATTTCATGCTTAGTTGTGATTTTGGGTGAATTAAGGGGAATTTTGGCAAAGTGAAGGTAGTGTTAGTTAGAATAGCCCTTTTAGGTACTATTGAGGCCAGTTAACCAGAGGATTGCCCTAGATTTCGCAAAGACACCCGTTTTACCCGACTTGGCGTAATTTAGCAGTTTTAGTGACTTTTTAGCCTCTGTTGGATCTGCTGTTGACCCGAGATCTTCAGAATAAAATTGTGAAGACGGTAGCATGGTGAGACTAGTAGAAACACACACACAGAGCACGGGAACCCAACTCCCCCTCACGGCCGCCGGTTTAATCGTTCTGGCCGCAATTTGCGGCCAGAGTAGGGGGTGGGGTGTGGGGATTTTGGGTGTAGGGTCCTTCTGGGTAGGTTAGTGTGTTGGTATCTGTAACTTTTTGATTTGGGTCCAGAGGCAAAAAATCTGGAGCTAGTTGCGTATTTCCGATGTTTTAAGTCTCGTGCGACACGCGTGCGATACGCGTGGTTCTGTGGCGCGCTGCGCGACACAGCGTGTCAGTTTAGGTTCTGGTAGGTTTGTGCGCGTCGTGTCGTGTCGTGTGCACGCGCATTTAGTTTCACGCACGCGTATCCTTTTTATCGTTATATCGCGTTTTGCAGGATTTTTCCTTATGTGGTGACTTTTGTAAATTCTAGGTTCGCCGGCGGGGACTTCAAGTTCAGCGGAGAAAGGAAAGCAAGTGGTCGGACACACTTAGCACGGGATCACGGGTGAGTAGATTTAACATCTACGGTGGACGATCGTTTGGATGGCGCGAGTCGCCCGATAGATTTAGTAACCTGAAAATTAGTAACATGGTATTTATTTGTGACATCAGAATAAGAACACTTGCATGATAATTGCTGCAGTTAGGATCTATATGATGTTCCATATACGCAAACTCATTTATAGGACACATGTACCATTACCAGGGCTTAAATGCAGCACGAGCACTATTCATGTGGACACACACACCCTGGTAATTGCCATGTCACGACACTAGATAACTATAAATCTGAAACATCTTAATTGCCTAGAAATGTGATATTGCAATAAGTATTTAAAGTGAAACCATAAGAATTACCATACTCATGCATATGTATTATCATATCATCTGCTCATGCCTATTATAAATCATACATTGCAAATTGATACCATAAGCATTCATAATCATCGACATATGCATTTATGATGATTTCATGAGATTTATGATATTTCTGGACTTCGGGGGAAAACCGCAAGATTTCAAACTTATAACCTTTTAAAATATAAAAGTTGCGGTTTTCTAGTGATGTAAAGTGTCATCCACCATGAGTTTTGCTATGGTTTTCGAGACCCGTTTCGAGGAGGTGGATGAACCGTCTCGGGTACATGGTGGGCCCGGTACGGTACCCCGGGGCAAGAAGATCGCAGGAGATGGCGTTGAGCCTGGCAGGGGACGGATTACCTACCGGTGACTTCATTTGGCACGGCGGATATCCAGAGGATACCGACCGGGGCCGCTGGATTGAGATATGGATATTTGACATGGATCAGCCGGATGGCTGAGGCCAGAGATACTTAATATGGATACATGAGATTTAGACAGTTTTGAGCTGTCGTTGGTGGACACGGATTTATTGATTTCATGGACATTATACTGATATTTTAAATAGAGTTTCAAAAACAGAATAAAGAACAATTCTTATACCTACATGATGAGATCTCGAGTTGGCTCATATAGCATTCACTTATGACAGTATATTCATGTGGCATACATACCTGTTATCACATCCATGTGACATACATACTTGATAGTACACTGATGATGCATACATACCTGCTAGTACATATAGCCATACCTGTTCTAGGGATGTTAGGATACTTGTGTACATGCATACGATAGCCTTAGTAGATGTTATTTATTACTCACGAGTTGGCAACTCACCCCCGTTGTGCCACAGCCTTTCTGCGGGTCCATTCCGTCAGCACTGTAGCGGCGGATACATTTGCTTCTTTTGCACTTTTTGCCTGGACTCGAGGCTTTTGCTCATAGGTGGGTTATTATCATTTTGAGCCACCTTATATATTTGTTATATCTAGAACATTCCATCTACTGCTACTATTATTTCAGTTGTACCTGTCTTATTTGGATTACTGTATATTGACCTAGAGGTGAGATTGTGAGACTTGGGGATTTATTTTATGATATATCTGGAGTCGAGCTCACTTGAGCCGACATGTTATTTCTTATGCTTCATGCTTATTTATGCTCATTGTCATTTTACATTGTGTGGGATTTGTGACCGCCTTGAGGCGAAGAGCTGGCTCCCGCTCGGGGATGCCATATTCATGTATTCATTTATATTCTGCTTGCACCCGTTTGGGGATGATTTTACAAATATAAAAATTTTGCAGGAATTTTGGAAAAAGGAAAGTTATTTTTTTTTAAAAAAAGGGGAATTTAACATAATGGAGTAAAATGCTTAAATAAATTGGTTTTTCCTTCACTCTAAAACTTTAATTGGGTTTGTATTCTGGGCTTCGGCTTACTTAGTTCATGGACGCCTTGAGACGTTTCGTAACCTAAGTGCCTGTCGTGTTCCGTACCTTGCGGGTCGTGACAGAGAGTGACTCCATGACTAGCGGGTAAGGAACCCCGCTTGGAGTCTTCCATACTAAACGTCTTTAGGATGGTGTTAATGTACCTGGTTTGGGACAATCCCAATAACCGTTTAGATCTATCCCTATAGATCTTTATGTCCAATATGTACGAGGCATCACCCAGGTCCTTCATGGAGAACCTTTGTGATAAGAACAGTTTGACCAATTGTAGCATAGGAACATCGTTTCCTATCAGAAGAATGTCATCCACATACAATACGAGGAATGTAACAGTACTTCCTACAATCTTCTTATAAACACAAGGTCCATCCGGATTTTTAACGAAATTAAACTCTTTGATAACATCATCAAAACAGATGTTCCAACTCTGTGATGCCTGCTTTAATCCATAAATGGATTTGAGCAACCTACATGCTTTACCGTTGCTCCCACTATTGATGAAGCCCTCTGGCTGATCCATATAAACGCACTCTTCTAAATCACCATTTAGAAAAGCTGTTTTAACGTCCATCTGCCAGATTTCATAGTCGTAGTGAGCAGCAATAGCAAGTAGGATCCGAATGGATTTAAGCATGGCCACAGGAGAAAAGGTTTCGTCATAGTCCAGTCCAGGTCTTTGTCGAAATCCTTTCTCCACAAGCCTTTCCTTATAGGTCTCCACCTGCCCATCTACACCGATCTTTCTCTTAAAGATCCATTTGCACCCTGCGGGTTTTACCCAATAGGGTACAACATCCAAAGTCCATACTTTGTTGGTGTACATAGACTCCATTTCGGATCTCATGGCATCCAGCCACTTCACAGAGTCACCGCTCGTGATAGCTTGCTGAAAACTGGTAGGGTCATCATCATCCATAATGCAATCTTCTCCATTACCATCAACAAGAAAACCGTAGTATCTCTCCAGTGGGCGAGAAGTCCTACCAGATCTACGGAGTGGTTGAGGTTCATTAGGTTCTGTTGCAAGTTCAGGTTCAACCAAGTCGTCACTTATAACTTGTGATTCTAGAACCTCTTCTAGATCTACCACATTGCCATCAGCATTATTTGAAAAAATCTCATTTTCCAAAAATGTGGCATACTGAGAAACAAACACCTTTTGTTCCTCCTTGTGGTAGAAAAGATACCCAAACGAATGTTTCGGATATCCCACAAATATACACTTGACCGATCAGGTCTCGAGTTTGTCTGGATTCTGCTTTTTAACAAAAGCCGGACAACCCGAAATCTTAACTCGTTTAAGAGATGGTCTCTTCCCATACCATATCTCATATGGAGTGGTAGACACGGTCTTGGTTGGAACATTGTTCAACAGAAAAGCTACAGTCTCCAATCCATGCCCCCAAAAGGAGAAGGGCAACCCAGCATCACTCATCATGGATCATACCATATCTAATAGGGTTTGATTCCATCGCTCTGACACACCGTTGTGCTGTGGTGTGTAAAGGGGAGTGAGCTGAGAGAGAATCCCATTCTCTTTTAGGAAGTTCGAAAACTCAGTATTAAGATACTCTCCACCTCAATTTGATCGAAGTATCTTGATGCTCATTCCAGTTTGTTTTCCTATTTCAATTGTGTACTCCTTGAATTTCTCGAAAGCTTCAGACTTATGCTTTAACAAAAACACATGACCGAATCTTGAGAAATCATCAGTAAAAGTTTGAAGTAAGAAAACCACCTCTTGCATGTGTAGACATTGGCCCACATACATCACTATGTATGAGGCCCAAGAGCACAGCAGCTCTTTCTCCGTGTCCAGCAAACGGAGTTTTGGTCATTTTGCCTTTGATACAAGACTGGCAAGTCGCATAAGATTTATACTCAAAAGAATTTAAATATCCATCTTTATGAAGCTTGTTTAGTCTTGTTTCATTAATATGACCAAGTCTACAATGTCAAAGAAAAGCTCCATTTATATCTGAAAAATTTCTTTTATTTGTGTGTTGTATGTTGAAAACTGTGTATTGATTCAGGAATTATATCCCATTATTAAGTGTACCATAACCAATCAACTCTTGATTCAGTTTAATATCCATAATATTGTGCTGCAATATAAAATGATATCCTTCATTGTCTTACAAAGAAACAGATATTATATTACAAAGCATGCTTGGTACAAAATAACATGGGTTCAAAACCAATATACAATCCGATGGCAACCCCAGATGATAATCTCCCACTGAAACTGCATGTATATTGGAACCATTTCCAACCCAGAGAGTATGATCACTTGTCTTCAAAACTCTGCTATTTCTCAGCCCCTGAAGCTGAAGCATCACCATGCTTCCCATTCTTGAGAACAAGGTACTCAGTACAGTTTCGCTTCCAGTGTCCCGTCTTCTTATAGTAGAAACATTCTCCTTTTCCTTACTCCGCGGCTTTGGAGTTGTCTTTCCCCTTTGCCTTTTTTATTCCACCTCTCGGCTTGGTGGATTTCTTCTTGTTCTTTCCCTTGGCATTGGCTTTTGGGACGGAAGAAGAAGATTGTCCAACAAGCAGGGAGGGAGACTTCGCCTTAAGCGTGTTCTCCGTATTTCTCAACATATTGAGAAGTTCGGGTAGTGATTTCTTCATGCTATGCATGTTGAAGTTCACTATGAAAGGAGTAAAGGCGGAGGGAAGAGACTGTAGAATAATATCCGTATATTGCTCATTATTCATTGTCCATCCAAGGTCTTCAAGCTCTTCAATAAGAGCTATCATCTTCAGAACATGGTCACCTACTGATGTGCCAGGAGCCATCCGCATCTGAAACAGCTTTTGAGATGCTTCGTATCATAGGATACAAGATTGCTCTCCATACAACTCTTTGTGTGGAGAAAGATGGATTGAACATCCATCTCCTCGTGCTGCTTTTGATGTGTATTGTCCATCGATGCAAGCGCGAGGTATTTGGCGGTGGCACGGTCAATATCCCACGTTTTGCAGATTTCACTATCCGCAACAGAAGATTCAAGGCCTGGTTTGGGCAGGGCTATGGCAGTGAGGACATATGATACTTTATCATATGTGAGAGCAATGTTAATGTTCCTCAGCCAATCTTTATAATTTGGTCCGGTAAGCTTATTTTTCTCTGATAATAGCTTAATTCCAGTCATGGTTATCTGCCATTAGAAAAGAGAAAAGAATACACTCAGCGAAAGCTCTTGAAAAGATTAGATTGGTTTATTATCTTATCTAATCGATGTCTCCCACTGCTTTTATCAAATTTTCCTTCAAACCTTAAAAGGAAAAAATTAGCCAGGATTAATTACATTCTACAACTTTGCTAACCGTTCAACTAGGCCAGTGCCAGTACTTCTGAGGGAGGTTCCTCGTGCTTTCGCACGGACCTAATTAAAATAAACCTCATTTTCCCAGAGGTGTAGCCCCGTTGACACCTTTCTAGAAACCTAATGAGTTAGCTAATTGTAAAATGCAAAATTCTCCCGGGAGCAACTATTGCTCACAGTGGGATCGGGATCCTACTATCATATAGAAGGTATGTAATCGCATTGAAATTTCAACACTTGAAACTCCCGATATGGTTTTTACCCCTAGTACTCATGACCTTAACTATAGTCAACATATCATAAGTACTAGTCAAGTTCTTCCCGTCATTTCGTGATTAACTAGACCCACCCTTAACTATAGTCAATATAATCATATGAATGTCCTAACTAATCGCATTATATGCGGTGTAGGAAGACATCACTTAGCTACCGTACACCGCGCCTTAACTATAGTCAAAATACGCAGCACGAATACTAAGTACTCTACTTCCTAAAATGACGGAGGATTGCGATTAGATTTTAAGAAAAACTTTAACGCTTCGAACTTGATATCGTTGTAGAATCTAATGGTTTAAAAAGGAGTGGTTTAAGCTCGGCCTTTTGAAATCTTTCTTTTTCATAAAAAGCCGAGTAGGTTTCAAATTTGATTCTACAACATCTTTTTAGCTTTCTTTTGTTTACATTAATCTTATTAATGTAGTCCCATCATTTAAGTTCTAAGCCATTACAGAAAAGAAACAAAAATAGAACGTGCGCTTATGCCATCTGCATTCACCACAATGTCCTGTTATGTACTGTTAGGTTACTTAACTAACGGCATAGCGGGGCGGGACTAGCGCGGATGCAAAACATAAGCAATGTTTATTATATATCATATATATAATGCATCATTCGTCTTAACATTTAAAGTGATCACATCACAGAATATCAACAGCAGAAGCACATAAATGAAAATACAGGTTATGCTAGGAGGTCCGTATTTTGTATTTAGCGAACAATAGAAAATACGGATTCCACGGTCGCGATGAATAACCAAGCCCACACCCTTAGACCCCTACGAGAGCGGCAAGTGACCCTACCAATTCTAGAGTTTAGGAGACCCGGTCTCGACTCCTCGAGATGGCCTCCTACTGAACCCTAGAACCCGGTCACTTATGCTCCCCTCCTTGGGTCTATCCTAATATGGAAAAGTAAATAATATACAACAATGGTGACATCATCCTCAACCCGGAAGTGCCCCAATAAAAGAATATTACATACAATTAATTTTACATAAATGAAAAGAAAAACTCTCATCTCACATAAAAACCCCGGCTATCCATTCGCGATAATCCTGTACATCATATCTCAGCAACACATAATATCACATATCATCAACGTAAGTAAGTATGCGTACCCCAATTGTCGTTGATGTTTAGCAACGAAACCGGCGATACACCACATACTACACTTATGGTCACAGAAAAGAAAGTGAAAAACTACAGCAATCGGAATCGACATTGCCTTTAGACATCATAAATCCGGAATATCACATATTCAGGATTTCATGCCTAACAATGCGAATCTTATATTTAGGTCTCATCTATGAAAACATCTTTTCAAAAGAAGACGGATAATTCAACAAGATTACCGATTCTACTGAGACCGAAATATTAGACTTACATGTAACTAATTACTTTCAACAAAACTAATTAGTGTAGATTCCAATTATTGTATCACATCACAGATATCTAGAAAATGTTAAATGTTTCGATCGAGTCAACAAACACCCTCAAATTACACCAAGAGCTCAACACTTGAGCAAAAGCTAAAATATCCAAAAACCTGCCACAGTGTCTATGGACCAGCCGTAGAAGGGTCAACCCTGTTTCCCCCAATCAGAGCAAAGTTTTGTTTTGAATTTCAAAATTCAAAAATTGAAGCAACGCTTCAGATTCTGCAGGCTGTGCGCCACGTGTCAAACGCAGACGCGCCAGCGCCAGGAGCGCTGCGCCCGAGGCAGCGCACCCCAATCAGAGCAAAGCCCTGCTTTAAAATTCAAAATTTAAAAGTTGAAGCGACGCTTCAGATCCAGCGCTCTGCGCTGTGCGCCACATGTCAAACACAGGTGCGCTAGCGCAGTTGCGCTGCGCTTTGCGCTGCGTGCCACGTGTCAAATACAGGTGCGCTAGCGCAGTTGCGCTGCGCTCTGTACTGCGCGCCACATGTCGAACGTAGGTGCGCTCGCGCAAGTTGCGCCAGCGCTAGAATTAAAATTCCCCCACCATTAGATCAAAAGATCTACTAATAATAAATTATTAATTAATCAGAACTAAAATTCTGTTATGGAAAGATCTTTCCAATCTTATTAAAACAAGAAGATTATTTTCTGTAAAACAGAAGTCTTAGGATCAAAGATCCAACGGTGGGAAATATTCCCAAATCAATCAGAGAAAGATCTCTTAAAACTGATTTAACAAATCAATTGGCCCTATATAAAGGCCCCTAGACTTCAAGTCTCAAAAACAAGAAAAGAGAGAAAAACCCTCTGCAAACTTTGAGAAAAAAGAAGAGCAAGATCTTAGAAAAAAGAAGATTTTTCTTCATCTTCAAGGTAAAGAACTATGTTCTTGAAATAACAGAGATGAAACCATCTCGTAAAAAGAAGAACCATCTTCTAAAAAGATCTTAGATCTATAAAAAGACCATGGTCTTTGTTTTAAAAGCCAAAGATCAAAAGATCTAATCATAAAGAAAATAATAATAAAAGAAGTACTTTTACTTCATTTACAAATCCTTGATCTATAAAAGCCAGAGCCTTTTATAAAAAACAAAAACTTTTGTTCTTGGATCTTGAGGTAAAGCCTCCTTTGAAGAACATAAATTTGTTCTTTGATCTTAAAATTGATCAAAATGCGCTTTGCACTATTAGAAAGTGCTTTGCACTGATAAATTGCGCTTTTGCGATTCCTGGACCGGCACTCAGCGCCAAAACAGGCCACGTGTCAACTATAGACACCATTTGCGCTTTGCGCTTTTAAGATAGAGCACTGCACTCATGGACTGGCGCTCAGCGCCAAGCACGCCACGTGTCATTCACTGGCGCGCCCTTAAATCAGCGCAAAGCGCTCATAAATTAAAAGCGCAATGCGCTAATGATTTAGCGCTTAGCGCTAAGCGCGACATGTGTCCTCTTCGTGTGCGCTACCCAACAGAAGCACAATGCGCTTTTTGACTGGAGCAAAGCGCCTGGCGCACCACGTGGCGCATTGTCAGAACACACTTTGTTCTGATGAAAGACAAAATGTCAGAGCCCAATGCCTAGCATTATTAAAAGGGCTGAGCCCAAATAAAGGCTTAATAGCCAGAACAAGAATAAAATGTTAACATTTTTAATTGGACTTAGCCCAATTCTGGCCATAAGTCCTCAACTTAAATTGAACTGAGCATATAAGCTCACAAATATTCAACAGATCTTAGTTCCAAAATGGACTACTAATCTTTCAAACAATTCACATCGGTTTGAGGGTACATCTCGTTATTCCTCTGATATCTATCGTTGTAATCGTTCAACGTCGTCAGAGAGGTGACGGGTCCCGACAACCACACATAACAACGGACTGTGGAGTCCTTAAACCCACGGACTATGATGTCCTTAACCTCGACCGTGATGTCTTAAAACTAACATTGGACTGTGGGGTCCTTAAACTCATGGACTATGATGTCCTTAACATCGACCATGATGTCTTAAAACTAACAACGGACTGTGCGGTCCTTAAATCCACGGACTATGATGTCCTTAACCTCGACCGCGATGTCTTAAACCTAACATTGGACCGAGATGTTCCTAAACTAACAATGAAGCATAATGTCCTTAAACTAATTATCGACCGCAATTCCACTAAACTAAACAATAGAGCCCAATTGCTCTCTTGTCGGATCTAAATGATCCCGTTAAGTTGATCTTAGTCTAAAAATTAGACTAACGTATCCTTAATAAACGTTTAAGTTGATCTTAGTCTCGAATGAGGCTAACGTATCCTTAAACACAACCCCCCAAACCCAAATTTAAGAAAGATACGGATTTAGACTAGTCCACGCCCTACGAGTGACAACATAACTTAGTCTCCGTATACAATCCACGGGCAACCAAACACGAAACAAACACCTACAATACGAAGTGACCATATGGAGAAGGAGAAAGTTGTTACCGCGATGCGGTAGCATAATTAACTGCAGGGGCTTGCTCCTGCAGGGAAGAGCGTCCCCACAATCAAAAACCCCTCAAACGAGGGGGAATCTGACGAAGCCTGCTACATCGGCCGCATCCGTTTAAACCTTCGATACATGGTGCCATAAATAAACTTGGCATCATTAGAGAGGTGGATGGATAGCACCAATTAGCATATGCCCTGAATTTCAGGCTAGACGTTTGTCGCGTCTCCGCCGCGTCTTTCGGAGGGGAACAGATTCTGGCACGCCTGGTGGGACCTTTTCCTCTTTCCACTCCATACTTCGTGCGTCGTGTTCGCGAACCAATCGCGGTTTGCTAATGGTTGCCCTTAGGTTTCGAGGTACTAAGATTTGGCATTTTGCTCGGTGCAGAAAGCGAAGGATCAATGGCGTCCACTTGTGCAAAGTGTTCCAACTGCAGTTGCAACTCCCGCTCCGCCTCATCTGGAGGCATAGCTTACGGGCCCCAAGCGGCTTCCCTATTCACAATACCGATGGAACAGGTCACTCAAGCCACCACAGGATTGTTTTTCGGGACCTTGCTCCCGCCAACAAGCTTCACCGCTCCTGTGCCAACACCAGAAGCTCCCAAGAAGTCGGTCTTTGATCGGCTTGCTACTACTGCAGCCCCTCTCAACTGGTCGCCCAAGTCCACTGCCTCAGTCTTCGTTAGACTGGGCCAAAGTTCAGGTAGGCCCATAATGAAGCTTGCACCTCAAGAAAAGGTTATTCCGAAAAGAGTAACCAACCCGGCTCCCGAAATCGTCAAGGCGGCTTCTCCTACCAAAGGGTCAGTTTTTACAAGACCGACTGTTCTGGTTCCCATTACGGTTCCTGTCCCTGCTCAGAAGTCTGTTTTTAACCGGCTGGATACCGCTTCTCAACGGACGTCGGTCTTCAAGAGGCTGACGCCAGAAACAACCCTCCACCTGGATAGGGGGCAAGATAAAGACATTCCCATCGCTGAACCGATACCAACGGCTCGATACGCTCGACGTCTCCACTGGCGCCGAGTAAGGAAGGCCGGGGGCAACTCCTTCTCTGGGCTAACTCCACCAGCTCCAACGGTGGAAGTTAATGCTGTTGTTCCAACCGGGAACAGTTTTGAGCTGCTGAACAAGGTGCGTAGGAATTCGCCTACCACCGTACTGAAAAGATCTCCGCCACCGGTGGAGACTGTCACAGAAATAAAGCCGGAGCAGTCCCCTCAGCGGCTGTCTTCCAAAGTTTACAAAATCTGGCGACAAGTCTGAGAGTCGGTGGGTGTTCAAGACTATCTCCGTCGGCAGAAGAAGCTAAAGGTCCGACAGGAAGAAAACCGTCCTGTTAAGCCACAGAAGGCGACGGCTACTTGGGTGCCCACTGCAACGGTCCCCTCAACTTTGACCGCCCATAAGAGGAGAAGGTCGGAGAAAATCCCCACGTCTGCGACAAATGTCAAGAGAACTGAACCTAAACGCCCCAAGTCTTGGGGCATGATGGTGCATACCGTCTATATGGCATCTGGAAAAGAGGATAGCCGTATTTCCACAGGTCATCGACCGCTTATGCGATCCGTGACAAAAGCCTAAGAGCAGCAGCAGAAGCTCCAGGAGATGATGACTACGATGGCCGCACTCATCGGGCCAAAAGAAAGCCCGGAAACATCCGTGGAGCAACGCCGTGAGCAGGAAACTGATGCCGAATTCCTTCGGAGGATGCTTGAGAAGAAGTACAAAGAAGCCACGGAACAAGCAGCCAATATAAAGCAAATAGCCCTTCTATTCCAGAATATGGTGGGCATGATGATCCAGCCGGATCCCCCCGCTGAAGATCCTCCGGTAATAATTAAAGATGATAGAGGAGAAACATCAAATCCTCTGCCGGCTCTGTCAACAGCCAAGGAAGAGACAATCTCCAAAGCTACCCTAGATGATTACATCGCTCAGCAGATATGAGTTCACCAGGCGAATGAAGCGGCTGGGAAAATTGTTAGAACTGGGTGACCGTATCTAGGCTGGTATGATCAAATAAAATATCTGCCGGGCTACACGATCCCCAAATTCCATGTGTACAAGGGGACGGGCAATCCCCATCAACATGTCGCTCAGTTCAGGGCTCTATGTGGCAATACTGGTGGCGATGATAAGCTTTTGCTCCGCCAATTCGTCGGCAGCTTATCGGAGACGACATTTGAGTGGTACTCCAAACTTCCAAATGACTCCATCAAAACTTTCGCAGAGATGGAGTTGCTGTTCACCCAACGATTCGCAAGTGCTAGTGAACGCACCCCAATAACGGCATTGATCAATGCCAGAGTGAAGCCGGGCGAGACGTGGGTTCAGTACGCGATTCGATGGCGGAATTTTTGGTCAAAATGCGAACAGCGTATCGAAGAAGCACCGGCAGTGGGCATGTTCGTAAGCACCCTATACCCTCATGCAACTATTTCACAGTTCATGATGTTCTTCAAACCGACCACATTCCAGGCTTTAATCGACAAGCTGGTCCAGATGGATCAGATGGGTCACAGACCGTTTCCTCCGAAACCGGAGCCGCAAAACGAAAAAGGTAAAGGGAAGGCGGCCTTCGTTGCGAATACCCAACAGCAGCCTAATGCCCCAAAATTGACGGATCAACTGGAAGAGAGACGGCGCTATTATAATGAGAAAATGAAGCGTCCTTACTCATTCCCACGGGATAAAACGAAGAGACTCTTCGAGCTGGCGATGCGCAACCGGCTTATCAATCTGCCGAATCCAAGGCGGCCATTACAACCCGGCGAAGCGAATAATCCCAATTATTGCCCTTACCACCAAACGGTAAGCCATCCAATCGAAGATTGCTTTGTCTTTAAGGGATGGATCGAGGATCAGTACCAACAAGGCAAGTTTGCATTGTCCGAAAAGTGGAAAGTGAACCCGCCACAACCGCACACGCCTAAGAAGATGGATACACCGGGGGCAACGCGCTCTTTTGTTGAAGAAGCTCCATGGGAGGTCGTTCTTTCAGCCAAAACCAAAAGAATGCTGAATGATCTCCAGACATGCCCGGTGATCAGGTGGAAGAATCCGCTGGAACCCCAGATCATCGAAAGGATGCTGAAGCCGTGCCCAACTCCAATGATTGGTGGTGATAGCCAAAGTGTTCACACCCAGCCGTCGAAATCTTCGAAGAAGAAAAAGAAGTCCAAAAAGCCCGTGAAGCCTGGCGACAAGCGCACGGACCTGCAGAAACAGATCGACGCGCTGGAAAAGTATAACCAGAAGGTGCGGACTCCAATCACGCTCTAAGAGTTCCTCGGCCGCGTCCTTAAAGACGGAGATGATGGTGAGGACTCGTCGGATGAATCTGAGGATTACGTAGCAAGTTGCCATATGATCTCTCATTCGTCGACAAACGATGAAGAAGCTCCTCACACAGAAAGACCGGGGGCGGGTCTTGAGCCGGAACTGCTAGGGCCATCCGACGAAATAATTGACGCGTTCCTGAATGAAGCTCTTCTTAAAAGCAAAGCTGTCCGAGAGCGTGAGATAGACATATTTGAAAAAGCCAAGAGCCGGCGACTGGACGAAAGGGTTGCAACGCTCTCGCCAAATCAAGGCACATCCGCCGCGAATAAAAGCAGGTTCAAGACAAGGAAGAGGTTCGCCAGAGCCGTATCAATAGGAATGAAGCTGCCGTCCTCCGTAGGAAACATTCTTGGTGAAGCAGAAATGCATCCTAACTACTGCTTATATCATCGAAAGATGGCACACCCCACCGAAAACTGTAACGCTTTTAAAAGATAGTGGCAGGGATATGTTGCTCACCAGCAACATTTTAAGCGGATGAAACGCAAAACTCGTCGGGAGCAGAGAAGTACAACCGAGGAGCATAAAAGAACCATCGGCAATTGTCGCGTGATTAACACCGGGGGATCGCAAGTTCTCACCTTCGGGAGCGACTCTAACGAGGAAATGGCTTTTGGTCCTCTCTTTAAAGAGTCCACCTTGGGAAAAGTGGAGGAACCAAAGACCTGTGAAAATATTCAGCTACGTAATTGTACGCTACCCGAAAAGAATCTTGGGCCCTTGAATAGTGGGTCAAGCAGGAAAGATAAGGGAAGAGAAAAGGTCTCTGAAGATATCGCCCTAGATGACCAAGTCATGAAAGAGCTGACCGCCAAGGACCCGCCAAAGAAAAATAAGATGGACTACAACGTCCTAGCGCACCTAAGGAAGTTACCTTCGCAGCTCAGCATTCTCGATGCCCTTTTACTATCAAAAGAAGCAAGAGATTCATTGATCAAGGCGCTGCAAGAGCTAGAGCAATTCCAAGCTTTCCTCGCTAAAGAGAAGATGAAAGACGAGCTGGAAGAAGTACGCACAGCCGATATCACCTTCGGCGATGAAGATCTCCTACTTGGGACATGTGAACACAACCGTCCCCTATATGTCTCCGGCTACTGTCACGATATCAAGATAGGCAAGATCCTGGTCGACAATGGGTCCTCCGTCAACCTCCTTAACATGAGGGTGTTAAAGGAAATCTGCATGAGCATTCAACACCTCGCTCACGACAAAATCACCATCTCCGGGTTTGACTCCCAGTCATCACGGACGCTTGGGTCCGTAATACTGACGTTACGCTTCGGGCTGCTTGTCACGGATTTTAAATTTCATGTTATCGACACTAAGACCTGCTATAACGCTTTGCTTGGCCGGCCTTGGTTACACGAGTACAACATCATCCCTTCTACACAACATCAGTGTATGAAATACTTCAAGGATGGTCTTGAGTACACTGTGACAGAGGAGTTGAACCCATTTTCCGTGAAAGAAGTCCGAAAGTACGAAGATGCAAAATACTTTTTACCAGATTTTGAGGATACGGAGAGATGTCACAAGACGAAGGACAAAGCTATCACCACTATTCCAGTCTTCGGGAGTGATACCGAAGAGGAAGAAGAGATAGTTTATTCAAGACTGCCCCAGTGCAACAAACCAGGACCGTACGCTCCCATGTTGATCTTTGGCAGCGACTCGGAAGATGAGGTCCATGCTATATTCTCTGCTCGGCCTTCAATACAAACATTCGCTGATGAAGAGCAAAGTTTGCAGGTTACCATGGTTCTGCCGAAGCATTATAAAGAACTAGACGCGCTTGATACCTACAGTGTTGAAGAGCTGCAGACGTTCTATGTCCCTCCCAGGCGAGAAGGTGAAAAGGCGATCCTATTCTACCGATCCGGGGAAACCAAAGTGGAGAAAGAAATCTGGCGCGGCGTGGATTCTACACTTGACAGGCTCCAGCCCATCCGTTTTCCCAGATATTACACGAATGGACTAAAAAGGCTGTTAAGGCGCCAAGCGTGCCCTTCAAACAAACCGCTCGGAAAGCTAAGTTCTATGACAGGATCTGGAACGTCCCTGGAACTCAGCGGAAATTGCCCAACGGGAAAATGGAAATGACCGGGCTTGGGTATGTTCAATCCATGAAACGGGAGCTACTCCGCGACTGCTGTTGCGCCACGGCAGCGCCCCGGCCTCGTACTCGAGGCCAAAATACGGAATCAAAATTTTTCCTTACTCAGAAACCGGCGCTACCGCGGACAAAGAAAACCCGGATCGTAACCATTAACCTAATGCTAGCAATCAAGAGATAGGGTGAGAAGTATACCGACTGATCCGAGTCCTCCGGTCTTCATCTCCACTCCGATCTCCTCGCGGGATCTCCGTCCATCTCCTCCTCGTCGGAAAGGGCACCACGAAGCCGGGTACTTTTATGGGCTCCCACCTCAATACCGAGGCAACTCGGGAGCGAAGTAGGCTAGCCGACGCGTCCAAGATTTGCTGTAGAATTGTAGTGTAGAATCATAGTCTCTTTTGGGGTTTGTTGCCATTTGTGGATGATGGAGGAAACAAGACAAGAAAAATGGTGCTTGCACTCTCTTCTTCTCTTTTCTTTCTCTCTTTCTTTTTCTCAACCATGAATAAAACTCTCTCATCAAGTCAGAATAAAATGGTGGAGCAAAAACAATATGATAGCAAGAGGGAGGTGAGTGTAGGAAATGAAAAGAGGTGACCACATCCTAAAACATAATCATAACCAAAACTCAAATCCAAATCAAATCCATTCTTATCACCATAAATGCATGAAAAGCAAAGATGCTTATCATATCAACCCTTATGCAAATAAGTCCTCCACAAAGTGTTATTTGCAAAACTGCAAATAACCCCCTCCATCAGAAAAGTCCGGCCGGGAAAGAACAAAGGAAAACCGGCCGGAACGGAATGCAAACTGGCAACTCCAGAAAACTGGTCCCGTAATAAATTACAGGAAAACCCCATACTGTGCATACACACCCGCATCTGTATTCCGTCCGGATACAAATGCAAACGAGACAAAATCTATACTGTACTATACTAGGATCCGGCTTAAACCAAAGCCGGCTAGTAATATCCGTCTGATCCTGATCCGTGCAATACCGCACGTATCTGATCAAACGCTGCCATATAACTATACGGCCACTAGTACAAAACCGTCTGATCCTGATCCGTGCAATACCGCACGTATCTGATCGGACCCTGCCATATCTCCATACGGCCTCTAAAGCGTTTCGCCCGAAAGCTTGAGTAACTGCAAGTGTGGTGGACTCTAAAGACTCGTCAATACTATGGCTGTGGATTTAACCACTAGCACGTCAGAGGTATAAGCCAATACGTGACGGGCCACCAGCTATTGACTAAAAGGGACGTCGATGAGCGAACCCATCCTGACACCCTACTGAGCCTGTCAGTGACAATATCCGTACAGTCCGGTCCGTTCGTCTATGAGCATCGCATGTCGGGCTTAGGGGGTTGGTAAAAGTCAGACCCCCAAAAGCGGTACAAGTCGTGTCGGAGTGTAGCCCAGAACGCCCTGAGATACTACTGGAATACCTACCAGTAAATCTCCTGCTTCGGCCGAGGGCTTTGCGTAATGGCTCTCCTAGACACAGCGCGACCTCACCCCCAATACCGGGAGAGACGAACCCCTGAAGATCCGCTCACTGCCTCCATGTGGCTCGGGACTGTACCCAACTAAAACTTGTTTGCACGACTCCTTTGAGCCGTGGTAGGGTAGTAATCAAAGTACAGTGGGAACTCACACGAGACAAATGACGATCCCCAGGTCGATGAACTAACCTGTACACATGTCACCAGGGAACTGCTATCTGACTTCAGGTATAAGACCAACTAGCATGTTCCCGGCGAGTCCTGTCCGGTGTACTCATAACCCAATGAGCACCTGTATACATCTTAGGTGAACCAACTGACACCAGTGGCTTGTGAGACCGGCCACCGCCCCTCGTCGGGGTCTCGACTGTATACACTAGTCTACTCTGGAGTATCGATGCCCTGTCTCGAAACTCCCATGACTAGGGACCTTTTAAGGATGTGCTTATAGACTACCAGCTCCCACGTATATGATCGCCCTCATACTGCCGGTAGTCAAGCAAGAATCCTAGGGGCTCTATCAACGTGCAATAGCGACCTGTCAGGTCACCTAAAGCAGTACACGATGATAAAGGTAAACCAGATAGCATACTATCATCTCGAGTAAGACTGTCCTACCGGGATAGGTCCTCCCTCAATCATTGCAATCACGTGCCTGTGATCCAATAATTGACTCTGAGGGCACTATCTCCAACAATCTCCCACTTGCACTCAAGGCTAATTATTGCGATGTCGCATGCTCACAGCCCGTGTGATACCGAACACCCAACTCCTCTACTTGTCAGTCTCACAAAACTCGTTTGTGAAACTATTGCGTTCGAGGAATAGTCTCAGTGAGTGGATCCGCCTGTGATGTTTCTTTCTATGTCTCTCTATATCTCAAGTTCGCGGAGAAAGCCATCTCCCGAAAAAGAGTAATACCTGTCTTAGAATGTCTGGATGTCTGATGGGACCTAGCTCATAAATGAACTCCAAATCCAAACTTCTTAGACTGTATCGTCAACTGAACTTAATCAGTATCCTGCGCCATGCCACCCTCAGTATTGCCTTGGACCACCTGTCCAAAATACTGCCTCTCGTCAGAAGGAAAACTATAACTCTGACAACCTCCTTGTCGTCCATGTCATCTTGGAAGCCTGGAATGATAACTGTCTCCCAAATGAGGCTGTCGCTATCATATCCCTAGAACATTCACTTATGTTCTAAAACTGCTTCCGACTGTTTCTCCAGGATTGGATCAATGTCAACTTATTGCATCTAGTGCAAGAACAACATCTGGTGTGGTACTTGACATCTCATGAATGACTCAATTGCTGTCAAGGTACCCAGATTGGGAAACTACCCAAATCTAGATCTAAAACCATAGATCTAGTAACCAGAATGTCTGATATAATATCCAAGTCCTGTGTGGAGAAACTACTGTGTGACAACCAAAGTATAACCGATCGTAGTATAGGAGTTTCTTTTCCTACTACCTTCTCAACAGATCCACCCCCTTATTCTGATGACGTCAAGCCTATGACTGTCACATCAGAAATAGATGATCTATCTCCGCTACATCTGCTTTAGTCTATAAATGGACATAAACCTGATGTCCACCAATGCTTCCGCTGCTCCCACTGACTACGACAACCCTCTGGCAGAGTCATATAGACGTGCACTTCCAAAGCTAGTTTAGAACGACGCTATATTCATCCTCCTGCCGGGTCTCGCAGTCTGGAACAACAGCAATGGCAAGTGTGGGTAAACAAGAACTTCCCTGTCACCGTCCTTGAGGCTACTGGAGTACCTCTCGGGTGCCTGAAGTTACCCACCTTATCTGCGGAGTGGCCAATGGAATGTCAAAACAGATTGAATCTTTAGGTTCCTTATCAAATCTTCAATAATCGTTTGCGGTTCTGGAATCACTTCCAGTTCTACCATACTCCCACTACTGTTTTTGAAAAATCCATTTCTTTTAAAAAATTGTGGCGAGTGAAGAACAGTATTTCTATTGATCTGCCATATGGTAGAAAGTCAACCCTCGTCATAGCCTGGGTCAACCCGCAAACAGCCATTACAGAAACGTGCCTTGAGTTGTCCAGTGTCTGGTTTTAAGCATAAGCCGACAACTCCCCGTACCTTAACATCGTTAAGATATGAACTGTTCTATATCCAATATAGAACCAGAGGCACTGATTCAATTGAATCAGATTCAAATCATGCAGCTATCTCCAGTGCATGTAAACTAAATGGAAGGAGGTCGATCAGCGTTACTCAACTTAGGAAAGTTTCCAATTATGAGTAACCTGAAAGAGAAGCAATTTCTCTTTATCATTACTATCAACTGAATACCATACACAAGTATCTACATCTTCGATCACTATGAAGAATCCCGATACTTGCAATACCTGGTTCTCTACTTTATTCAAATACCTATAACTTCTCAAAATTCGGACCCTGTGTTTCCACGAAACACCTGTCTAAAAACTAGAGAAGTCATAAGTAAACCGAATATAGTACGAGGACCAACCCCTCTGTCCTAATGGACACTGGACAACATACAATACTCTGTATAAGTCCGCTGAGTCTAACAACTCTTTCACTGTGTGTCGTAGGTTGAAAACTGTACTTATGGTTAAGAAGAATTACACCGCTGTTTAATACTCCTTACCTAACCATCCACTGATATAGGTAAATGTCATCGACATAACTTCAAAAGGTATATCTCACTCTATAAAAATAGACGTACAGATATATCAATTTGAAATTGGTGCACAACAGCGGATATTCAAAACCAAATAATTGTCGTCCGGCAAACAACCCAGGTGACTTCCTCAAATAATGAGGATGATGACCTAATTCCCAATAACTTACTCCCACTCATCATCTGTAAAACCATACAGATGTGAGAATCATACCTGGTAAATACATACCCTGGAGTAAGTGTCTAATCAGGAAATCAGTTTTCCATTAACAGTACACAGTGAAACTGAAACATTGAAATGTTTCGTTGGGGTATCCTGGTATTCCTAGTAATGCCTCTTCCATTATCCAGATTCACAACTATAACCGTATAATTCTTTGCCACCTCTCCAAATCCCTTCATATGTCTTTAGTCATTACCTTCTGTACACCCCTTTAAGCCAAATGGTTTTCTTCCTTCCCTACCGTTCGGCACCAGCCTATGGTTTGGAAGAAGACTATCCAAAAAGCATAAAGGGTGTACTGTCCTAATCCTAGGAGCACTCGCAATGCGAGAGAAGGTGAAGATAAAAGACACCTGAATGTACTTTTTTCCTATTTCTCCTGAACCAGGATCCATCCCCGAACTGGAACAAGTTCCTTTCGAGTTCGTATATAACCATACGATGGAGTATCCAAATAAACTGTGGATCTTCGTAGTGATACGGAGTGTCCTGGAGAAATACAAAGGTGATTTAGGATTGGCGAAGAAATACTTGGTTCGATCGTGAATATCTGTCGCAATTTACTTTGCCCTCTTACTAATCCCTTGCTTTGTCTGAACTTAATACCTTCTGTACACCATTTAGGCTAACTGGTTTTCTTCATTCCCTACCGGTCGGCACCAGCCTATGGTTTGGCAGAAGACTATCCAATTTGCGTAATAGGTATACTACTCCTAAACCAAGGAGTACTCGCAACCTGAGAGAAGGTGAAAAGAAAAGACAACTGAATAATCCTATTCGTTTTCTCCAGAACCAGAAACCATCCTCGAAGTCCTTCGAGTTCGTATATAACCATACGATGGTTTTGTCCAATGGAAGTGGACGTTCGTAGTAATACGGGGTGTCCTGGAGAAAAGGGTAAAAGTAGGAGTGGCAAAAAGGTCTGCAACTCTGACAATCCAAAAGCCAGTGTTAAGAAAGTTCGGTCAACTTGGTCACTGAGTCATAGTCTTAGGGTCGGGTCAATGGTCGCTGCCAGAGAGAGAGAAAAGAAACACTCAGCGTGCACTCTAACCTAGATCAGAATGGTTATCACTTTGCCTAATCTGGAAACCTCCCACTGTACCTCAAATTCTCCTCCAAACCTGAAAGAAGAACTAGTCGGGGTCACCCGAGGAGTAAAATAACTCATCAGTGGGAATCGGGATCCAACTATCATCGCATGATAACTTGACGGAATCCACTCAAGTCACCACACTCCAGAAGGTATGCGCATGCCTGGCAAGTTTCAGTTCTTTTGAAACTCCCGATGAAAGTTTTACCCCTAGGACCCAAGTGACCTTGACACAGTCAACAAATCAAAGAGTCCTAGCCAAGTTCAACCCGTCATTATTCTGGATTGCATTAAACCCACCCGTACGAGCCCTTGACACAGTCAACAAGGCCGCACGACTGTCCTAACCAATCCCATTTATATGCGGCAAACAAACACTACTTAGCTACCGCACACTACGCCTTGACACAGTCAACAAACGCAGCACGAATACTAAGTAATACTTGTAAGAAATGACGGAGGGCTACGTCTAGTTTTTGGCGAAAAACTTTTAACGTAATGAACTTGATATCGTTGAAGGAACTGCATAGTCTTTTATAAAAATATAGTGACGAAAACCTTTACTAAAGAGGTCACTCCCGGTGAAGGGATCTCGGCTCTTTCCCCGTAGAATGAGGTGCAGGATATTCCAACTGAATACCACGATGCAAAGCAAAAGTAATCGGCTATAGTGAAGTTATTGCCCTGATGCAAACTTCTGTCCAAGGGGTCACTCCCGGTGAAGGGATCTCGGCCCTTGCCTCGTCGACTGAGGAGCAGGATATTCCAAATGAATACCACGATGCAAAACAAAAGTGAACGTCCTTGCAATAACAGCTTTTTGAAAAATGTTCCAACAACATCAGAATAGGTTTGTTTAGCTTGCATTGATCCGAATCAACGCAGTCCCATCAATTAATCACACCACAAAGAACGAAAATATACTGACGTACGTATATGCCATCCGCATTCGCCACTGGGTCCCGTCATCACCCGTTAGGTTAGCTAACTAACGGCAGAGCGGGGACTGGACTAGCGCGGATGTAAAACATATACAACATCTAGTAATATATATACCAATATATTATATTTCGCTCAAGGCGTGATAAAATGCAACATCACAGAAATGTACAGCATCACAGAACAATACAGATATCTGGAAGCCCCGGGTTTCACAGAGCCGCTGCTGAAACCCGACGTTCCCCTGGTCGTGTGGATAGCCTGTGCAATGAAATCCTAGACCCCTACGGGCGCGGCAAGTCACCCGCCAAAACCTGAAGCGAGGCAGCCCCCTCCAACACCGTGAATGGACCACCCAGCACTTCATGGAATCCGGTAACTTGGGCACCCCTCCTGGGTCAACCTGTACCCCCTACGAGTGCGGCGAATAGCCCGCCAATCCTAGAGTGAAGCCCCTTCCGTCTCAATGCCATGAGATGCGGGCCCGTTGCCCTCTAGAACCCGGCTATTCGTGCACCCCTCCGCGGGGTAATCCTAGTACGGAAAGTAAAATATACATACACCGGGTACATCGACCGCAACCAGGTCGTGCCCCAAAAGAATAATACAATCAGGCAGTGACGGCAGTCCACATGTCGGACGCTCGCCCCGCAATATCAAATGTACATAATACAACAAAACTGTACTAGCATTGCATCCAGGCTATCCCCCACGACCGATCCGCAACATCACAGCATAAACATAGAACATCAACGTGAAAATCACGTTCGCAAATCCGTCTAACCGGGCTATAGCAGTTAGACGGGATTTACCGATCAAGTGACATTCACGGTCGCAGATATAATGTAAATACTGTGAAATAATGTGTTTAAAATTTTCCGATTGATCAAACCTTAACAAGTGGGCCCCAATCAAAACTGTAGCACTCACAGAAAACCTGGGCCCATTTTTAATATTCCAAAACCCCTAATTTAAGCCCACAAGGCCACTGAGAAAAATTGGTGAAGTGAAGCCTACTTATTGCGGCGGAACCGCGGCCAATGAGGGGCTCAGGCCGCGGTTCCGCTGTCGTACGTCATGATCACTTTACCAAATTTTTTCAGTATTCTTAGAACTACCTGCACATCATTCTGAGACAACCTGAAAAATTTTTGGACTTCAAAAAATTTCGACAGAAACTGATGTGAAGGAAAAATACGGTTTTTGGAATTTTGGTCGATCGGAACTGAAAAACACATTAGAACAAGCTAGGAAAGGTTAATGGCGTGGCTCTGATACCATGTTGCGCCACGGCAGCGCCCCGGCCTCGTACTCGAGGCCAAAATGCGGAATCAAAATTTTTCCTTACTCGGAAACCGGCGCTACCGCGGACAAAGAAAACCCGGATCGTAACCATTAACCTAATGCTAGCAATCAAGAGATAGGGTGAGAAGTATACCGACTGATCCGAGTCTTCCGGTCTTCATCTCCACTCCGATCTCCTCGCGGGATCTCCGTCTATCTCCTCCTCATCGGAAAGGGCACCACGAAGCCAGGTACTTTTACGGGCTCCCACCTCAATACCGAGGCAACTCGGGCGCGAAGTAGGCTAGCCGACGCGTCCAAGATTTGCTGTAGAATTGTAGTGTAGAATCATAGTCTCTTTTGGGGTTTGTTGCCATTTGTGGATGATGGAGAAAACAAGACAAGAAAAATGGTGCTTGCATTTTTCTTAACATGAAATGAGATCAAGAAAATGAAACACTCTCAAGAATGAAGATGAAACTCTCTTCTTCTCTTTTCTTTCTCTCTTTCTTTTTCTCAACCATGGATAAAACTCTCTCATCAAGTGAGAATAAAATGGAGGAGCAAAAACAATATGATAGCAAGAGGGAGGTGAGTGTAGGAAATGAAAAGAGGTGACCACATCCTAAAACATAATCATAACCAAAACTCAAATCCAAATCAAATCCATTCTTATCACCATAAATGCATGAAAAGCAAAGATGATTATCATATCAACCCTTATGCAAATAAGTCCTCCACAAAGTGTTATTTGCAAAACTGCAAATAACCCCCTCCATCAGAAAAGTCCGGCCGGGAAAGAACAAAGGAAAACCGGCCGGAACGGAATGCAAACTGGCAACTCCAGAAAACTGGTCCCGTAATAAATTACAGGAAAACCCCATACTGTGCATACACACCCGCATCTGTATTCCGTCCGGATACAAATGCAAACGAGACAAAATCTATACTGTACTATACTAGGATCCGGCTTAAACTAAAGCCGGCTAGTAATATCCGTCTGATCCTGATCCGTGCAATACCGCACGTATCTGATCAAACGCTGCCATATAACTATACGGCCACTAGTACAAAACCGTCCAATCCTGATCCGTGCAATACCGCACGTATCTGATCGGACCCTGCCATATCTCCATACGGCCTCTACAGCGTTTCGCCCGAAAGCTTGAGTAACTGCAAGTGTGGTGGACTCTAAAGACTCGTCAATACTATGGCTGTGGATTTAACCACTAGCACGTCAGAGGTATAAGCCAATACGTGACGGGCCACCAGCTATTGACTAAAAGGGACGTCGATGAGCGAACCCATCCTGACACCCTACTGAGCCTGTCAGTGACAATATCCGTACAGTCCGGTCCGTTCGTCTATGAGCATCGCATGTCGGGCCTAGGGGGTTGGTAAAAGTCAGACCCCCAAAAGCGGTACAAGTCGTGTCGGAGTGTAGCCCAGAACGCCCTGAGATACTACTGGAATACCTACCAGTAAATCTCCTACCTCGGCCGAGGGCTTTGCGTAATGGCTCTCCTAGACACAGCGCGACCTCACCCCCAATACCGGGAGAGACGAACCCCTGAAGATCCGCTCACTGCCTCCATGTGGCTCGGGACTGTACCCAACTAAAACCTGTTTGCACGACTCCTTTGAGCCATGGTAGGGTAGTAATCAAAGTACAGTGGGAACTCACACGAGACAAATGACGATCCCCAGGTCGATGAACTAACCTGTACACATGTCACCAGGGAACTGCTATCTGACTTCAGGTATAAGACCAACTAGCATGTTCCCGGCGAGTCCTGTCCGGTGTACTCATAACCCAATGAGCACCTGTATACATCTTAGGTGAACCAACTGACACCAGTGGCTTGTGAGACCGGCCACCGCCCCTCGTCGGGGTCTCGACTGTATACACTAGTCTACTCTGGAGTATCGATGCCCTGTCTCGAAACTCCCACGACTAGGGACCTTTTAAGGATGTGCTTATAGACTACCAGCTCCCACGTATATGATCGCCCTCATACTGCCGATAGTCAAGAAAGAATCATAGGGGCTCTATCAACGTGCAATAGCGACCTGTCAGGTCACCTAAAGCAGTACACGATGATAAAGGTAAACCAGATAGCATACTATCATCTCGAGTAAGACTGTCCTACCGGGATAGGTCCTCCCTCAATCATTGCAATCACGTGCCTGTGATCCAATAATTGACTCTGAGGGCACTATCTCCAACAATTGCTACGTCGTACATGACTTTGATGAAGAAGGGGATGCTCTATGGGAAGATGCTAACCCTGAACCAGAAAGAGTTCCCGACGTGAAAATGCCCAGTCCGTTGTTCGAAGAACAAATGAACAAGCTTATAAGGGAAGCGGGTCAAAAGGTTCGAGACGACCATAATCGCGAAATGGCCATCTACGAGAAAGCCAGGACGCGACGCCTTCTTCAACAGGCCGTGAAAAATGAAAATGCTCCTCCTTGTCAACCCGTTGTACAAAAGGCATGACGCAGAGGCAGAAACAAACCAAAGAACGGGAAAGCCGTTCAACAACGACAAAGCGGGTCCAAGAAGCCACGCAATCAGGAGCTAAGTAATCCTAGGAGCCAAGTAATCCTGAGTCATCTCTTATAAAGAAGATGGGTCGAGCGTACTCTTTTGCCTAAGACAAGACAAAGAAAACACTTGATCTTGCCATAAAACATCAACTGATTATCCTCCCGGAGTCCAAGCACCCCGAGCAAGCTGGCGAAATCTCTCATCCGGACTATTGCTCCTATCATAGGGCAGTAAGAAATCCTATTGAAGACTGCTTCACCTTCAAGAACTGGGTCGAAGACCAATACCAGCTTGGCAAGTTCGCGCTATCCAGCAGTTGGAGGGTAAGCCCGCCACAAAAGCATGAACTGAAAGCCACGCGTACAGCGAGAGTAGAACCAGATCAACATCAGTCTTGGAAGCGAGCTCGTACTTGTCATATGATAACGCTATCAGAAGGAGAGCCCGAGAATATGGATGACCTCCCCTGGTGCTTCGAAAACAATGATGACGAGGTGATCTCGGAGTTTCCTCCAGCGCCGAAAGAGCTGGAAGATGGAATACATACCACTGCAGATGAACTCAAGAAAATTTATTTGGGGACGGCAAGTGACCCTCGGCCAACGTTCGTCAACGAGTTGCTGTCTGAAGAAAGGGTGGCTACACTAAAGGACGTGCTCATGCAGCATAAAGACTGCTTCGCATGGAATTATTCTGAGATGCAAGGACTAGATCCAGAGATTGCTGTCCACAAACTGGCCATATCCCTGGATGTCAAGCCAATCAAACAAGCACCGAGAAGAATGCGGCTCCAGCTTGAGATGAGTATCAACGCCGAAGTCAAGAAACCGATCGACCCTGGATTCATCGAAGAGGTTCAGTATCCTGATTGGATCGCCAATATCGTCCTGGTAATGAAGAAAAATGGGACAGTGTGCATATGTGTAGACTTTCGGGATCTCAATAAAGCTTGCCCGAAGGACGACTTCCCAGTGCCAGTCACCGAACTGATGAAAGACAATACGTCCATTCACGAAGTGTTCTCCTTCATGGACGGCTCATCAGGATATAATCAGATAAAGATGCATCCCGAAGACCAGAAGCACACCGCTTTCCGGACCTCTTTGGGTATATTCTGCTACAAGGTGATGCATTTCGGTCTAAAGAACGCCGGTGCCACCTATCAGAGGGCCATGACGAAGATCTTTGATGACCTAATACATGAAGTCATCGAATGCTATATCGACGACCTTGTGATTAAGAGCAAACCATACGAGGAGCATTTAGAGCATCTGAAGACCGTATTTCAATGCCTTCGTAAATACAACTTGAAGATGAACCCTCTTAAATGCGCGTTCGGAGTCTCCTCGGGAAAATTCCTGAGGTTCATCGTCCGACACCGAGGCATCGAAATAGATCCGTTAAAAATTAAGGCGATTATGGAAATGCCTCCGCCAAGGACTCTCAAGCAATTGCGGTTTCTCCAAGGAAAACTCGCGTATATCCGGCAATTTATAGCTAATCTCTCAGGTAAGTGCCATCCTTACAGTCACCTGATGAAGAAGAGAACCCCGTTCGTCTAGGATCACAAATGCCAAAGCGCACTGGACGAAATCAAGCAGCACCTACAGAATCCGCCAGTGCTGGCTGCTCCGTCAAGGGAAAGCCTCTCATTCTATATACGACAGCCTTAGAAGGTTCCTTAGGCGCATTATGGGCACAAGAGAACGACCAAGGAAAGGAGAGAGCTCTCTACTATTTGAGTCGAGTTCTACTTAGGGCAGAAAATAATTATTCTCCCATCGAAAAACACTGTCTGGCACTGATCTTCGCGATAATGAAACTCAGGCACTATGCGTTGGCGCATGAAGTTCGTCTCATATCGAAGGTGGATCCCCTAAAATATTTGATGTCAAAGGCCATATTAACGGGACGGCTCGCTAAATGGGCCTTACTCTTAATGGAGTTCTCGATAACTTATCAGCCTCTTAAGACAGTGAAAGGTCAGGCCATCGCCGACTTCCTCGCTGAGCATCCGATACCTGCCGATTCTCCTCTAAATTGCGAACTGCCAGATGAACATGCGTTTGACACGATCGACGGAAGTGATACCCAATGGGAACTTTACTTCGATGAAGCATCCTCCATAAAGAAGCGCAAACAAAACACCCCCATAATCAAATCGGGGGTAGGCCTCATCTTCGTAACTCTACAAGGAGGGATTATGCGCTTTGCCTTCTCCTTAACAGAGCCGAGGACGAACAACGAATCCGAGTACGAAGCTTTGATATCAGGTCTTGAGATCGCCATCGACATGGGAATTTAAAGCCTCCTCATATACGGAGACTCCCAACTGGTCGTTAGTCAAGTAAACGGCGACTATCAAACATGCAAACCAGAATTGATGAAGTACGGTGAGAGAATACAGCAACAGCTGACCCAAATTCCTTCCTACACCATGGAAAGCATACCGCGTGCGGAAAATAGCAAGACGGTTGTACTAGCCAAGCTCGCTAAAGAACTGGCCGATGAGAACTGAAGGGTTACTAGGTACTCTAAGAAGGTTCTACAAGGCATCAACCATGCCCGATTAAAATTTTAGCCGTGCCGAATAACCCTAAACATGATCTTTGCTAGATAATTAGGGTAACACATGCAAGTAAATAACAATTATCACTAAGTGAATATGAAATACAACCATTGTAGATCGGTCCTTCACTTCTAAAGCTCCTTGTTGTAGTCCCTTCGCTGCGGTCATCGAACTCCCGGACTCTAAGACGGCTCCATAAAAAAATTGCAACGGTATTGCTTGAAGTCTTCGAGGCCGAAGATGATCTACGTCGAGGGAATACGAACTTAAACTTCTACTTCACTAACTTGAGAATTAGTGAGCAAACACCCTAAACTAAAGTGCTAGTCTAGTAGAGGATGATGAAATAGGAAATGGGTGCACTTTAGAATTTCTTTTCTCACTATCATTCTCTCTCTTTATCAAACCCTAGAAAGAAATTGAAGGAGGAAGAAGATGAGCTCAAAATGAGAATGAAAACTAATCAAGAGAGAGTTAGCTAACCATGGGTGAGTGGGTATCATATACTAACTCATGTAGAGACTTAATCATGGCTAAGTGTGATGGTTAGGTAAACAAAAATCCAAAGTAAAAACAAACGTAGTGGACTTTAGTCAATGCATCCACAAGCTTCCACAAGCTTCATGCATTTTCTAATTTTCCACTAATTTTGTAATTACTTTAAATACATTAAACCCAACATAAAAAATAGCATGGTGTAAGTCTCATACACCCATGAAAGTTGTATCAACAACCATGATACAAAATGAACACAAATAAATATATATCACATATATATTAAATTGTGCACAAGTGAGAAAAACAAATGCTTAAGTGAACCAATGTTAGTTAATGTAAATTAGTATATCACATATACAATTATACACTAAATTATTAAATCAACACTTGACTTAATAATCCGGTTATATCACATATAACCGACTAACACAAAATGTACCAACTTATCGAATCAACACTTGATTCGATAACCCGACTATATCACATATAACCGGCAGATACAATAGTCGCGAGAATAGAATACGGTATCACATACACGCATTATTCTCGGTCCCGCACATATCACATATGCGCTCCTATTTCGTTTTGCCTGAGCCAGTAAAACCACTATGTAGGACTCTAAAGACTCGTCAATACACCGGCAGTAGGTGATGATCATATCAAGCACCCACAAGCCATCAGCAGTACTAGCTGGACGTAACAGCTACCCGGGTATTGAGCGATCAGAAGATCAGCAAGCAAGCCCGCTCCAACTCCTGCAAAAATCCTGACAGTGACACTACCGTACAGTCCGGTCTCCTCGTCTGATATGTCGCATATCAAGTCTAGGGGTGGTAAACGTCAGACCCTAATAACCGATAAGTCATGCCGATATGAGGCTCATAACGGGTTGAGAAACTACTGGCAACACTTACCAGTAAATCTCTAAACCAGCCCTGGCCAGGGACTTCCCTGTTATGGCCAATCGAGCATAGCGCAACACCAACCCCCAATACCGGGAGAGACGAAACCCCTCCTATCGCTCATTGTCTCCATGTGACTCCAGACTGTACCCAAAAACCACCATTTTGCACGCCCTCTTGGACGTGGTAAGGTGGAAATCAAAGCACAGTGGGAATCACACAAGACTCTATGACGATCTCAGGTCTACAGACTAACCTGTACCAGTGTCACCAGAGAACTGCCATCTGACGTAAGGTATAATACCATCTGGGAGTTCTCGGCGAGTCCGTCCAGTGTACCCAGTCTCCACTGAGCACCCGTATATCATCTCTGATGTCAAACACTAATGGATATGGGATCATCCATCGCCCATCTACATGGGTCGAGAAGGTATACGCTAGTCTACTCTGGTATATCGATACCCCGTCTCGATAAACCCACGACTAGGGACCGTGAAGGATGTACTTATGGACTACCATATCCCCACTAGTATGATCCGCATCATAGTCCAGGTAGTCAAGTACATATCCTAAGGGCTTTACCAACATGTAACAGAGAGACAATCAGTGTACACGTTAAGGTAAAGAGCAACCAGATAGTATACTATCATGTCGAGCAAGAAAGTCCTCCCTATATATGTCCCAGCATCCACTACAATATACACCCTATGTACAGTAATGGCCTCTAGGGCATACATATAACTAACAATCTCCCACTTGCACTAGGGCCATCTGTAGCAGTGGTTGTAGTATCTCATACTCAACCATCCCATAAAGTCTCTCTCTGGGAATAGGCCTTCGTGAGTGGATCCGCCGTGTTATCCTCTAAGTCTACTCTCCTAACCTCGATCACCCTGGAGATCAACTATCTCCATGATCAGGTGATACTGCCTTAGAATATGTCTGGATCACTGATGGGAACGGGGTTCCTGGGCTAAAACCACACTTCCAATATCACACAATGGTAGGAACCTAGTTCATCTCATGAACCTATGTACACCCAGACTGCCTCTTTGGTAGTATCTTTAGTAGCGATGTATCCAGCCTTTATCATCTAGTATGCCATGGTATCTGTCTTGGAACTCTTCCAACATACCGTCCCTTTACTGAGGGTAAAGACAATGCCTGTGACTGACATTCAGTCGTCCTTATCACCCTAAAACCTTTCCAGTGATTCTCCCCAGGATCAATTGATACCATTTCACTACAACTAGTGAGTATCCTAACATCCAATTCGATCTATCTCATAGATCCAAAACCCAGGATTTAGGAGGTATCACTTTGATCCTTTATGGAGAATCCTTGTGATAAGCAGAGATTGACCGAGCGTAGCATAGGAAACTCCTTCCCTATCAAGAGTATGTCATCCATGTACTCTACGAGGATCACCACTATACTCCCTACTACCTTTTTGTATATACAAGGTTCATCTACCATTTTGATGATGTCAAACTCTTTGACTAACACATCAAAACAAACATTCCAACTCCGCAATGCCTGCTTTATCACATAAAACATCTTGCACACATTTCCGCTGCTCCCACTGTCTACGAAGCCCTCTGACTGTGTACTTATAGACTCTCTCTTCTAAATCACTATTTAGAACAGCAGTCATGATACCCAACCGCCAGATATCGTAGTCATGGTATGTAGCCGTGGCAAGTAGGATCTGGATGGACTTAAGCATAGCTACTTAGAAAAGGTTTCATCATAATCCATACCTGGTCAATGATGCAAACCTTTAACAAGTCTAGCTTTGAAAGTCTCAACTTTTCCATGTACACCAAGTAATCTTCTCAAGATATACATGCTCCTGATGGGGATTTAACCTTTCAGATAAGGCAACCAAAGTCCATACTTTGTTGGTGTATAAGGATTCCATCTTAGATCGTTAAGCATCCAGCCATTCTTACAGAGTCCCACTCCTGATGGCCAGCTCCAAACTAGTTGGGTCATCATCTCATGATGCATTCCTCACTCCCACTGTCATAATGAAACCGAAGTATCTCTCAGGTGGGTGAGGAACCCTACTAGATCGGCGGAGAGGATGAGGTTTGTTAGAAACTATTGAATTCCTTGGTTCTTCCAAATCATTAGCTGCAGTTTGTATAGCTGGAACTCCTTCCAGTTCTACCTTATGTCCACTAATTTCTTCACAAGAAATTTTCTTTCACAAAAGTGGCATGCTGAGAAACAAAACATCTTTTGTTCCTCAGTTTGGTAGAAGATATTCCCTTGCGAATGCTTGGGATATCCAACAAACTTCTACAGAACTGACTTTTTCTCGAGCTTGTCCGGATGGTGCTTTTAGACACAGGCTGGACAACCCCAAATCTTAACAAACTTAAGATATGGACTCTTCCCTTTCCATATCTCATATGAAGTGGTAGGCAACTGATCTGATCAGAACCATATTCAATAGGTATGCAACTTCTCCAGTGCATAACTCTCAAAAGGAAATAGGTAACTCAGTAGTACTCATCATAGAGCACACCTTATCACATAGGGTGTGATTGCTCCGCCCCGATACACCGACGTGCTGTGGTGTATGCGGAGGAATAATGCTGAGAGAGAATCATATTCTCCTTTTAGAATAATCTAGGAATTCCGTGCTTAAGTATTCTCCTCCTTGATCACATCAAAGGACATAATACTTATACCCGTTTTGGTTCTTTACTTTCTAACTTATATTCTGTGAATATCTCAAAAGCTTCGGACTTGTGTTTCAACAGGAACATATGTCTGAATCTTGAGAGATCATCAAAGAATGTAATGAAGTACAAAGAACCGGTCTTGGCATGTGTAGACAGGGGACCTTCATACATCAACATGTATCATCCCAAGAGTTCACTAACTCTTTCTCTGCTTCCAATAAATAGAGCTATGGTCATCTTATCTCTGTGACATGACCGGCAAGTTTCACAAGATGTAAATTCAAACTAATTTAAATATGCATCTATATGTAACTTCAGCTAGTCGGGTCGCATTGATATGAACTAGTCTACAATACCTCAAGAAGGATTCGTTCATTTCTGAACTCTTCCTCTTGTGTATGTTCTGTATACTAAGAACTGTAGTTTGATTGAGAACGTCAATCCTTTTAGATAACGTGCCTGAACCGATCAACTCTTGATATAGGAAATGTTCAAAACATTATCCAACGATACAAAATTATATCCTTTCTTTACTAATAAAGAGACTGATATGATGTTGTATATCAGGTTCGGTATCTAATAACATTCGTTCAGAATCAATGTATTCTGGTAATACATGGTGATAGTGACCAACAGACTTGGTTGCAACACTTGCACCGTTTTCTATCTCATGAAACTTATCACCTGTTCTCAGTTCTCTACCTATCTGTAGCCCATGTAACAGATTACATATGCGGGATCCTGATCCGGTATCTCATACCCAGGACGTAAAGGATACTGAGAAACAGTTCTCTGTAATGAACACACTCGAAGATGATGCATCAGCATGCACTTTCTTCGTTTGGGCGGCACAGGAATTTTAGTAATCCCCAATTTCCTGCTCTGTCTTATAATAATTATAAGTTGGAGCGGGACCAATTCAACATTACCACCGCGGTTCCGCGGCCCAAGAAAGGTATGGCCGCGGTTCCGCGGCGGAATGTAGGGATTGATGCCTCGTTTTTCATAGTAATATTTATAATTCCCTGCAGAATTTTTTAGGTATTTTTAATTCAGAAAATAACACAGTTTTAAAAAATGTCCAGAGAAGGGTATATTTCATCGTTTCGGAGTTCGTTCGGAGTTTTAACTTCGTATACATGTCGCCTAATGCTCTAGCTAGGCTCTGATACCACTGAAGGGTTACTAGGCACTCTAAGAAGGTTCTACAAGGCAACAACCATACTCGATTAAAATTTTAGCCATGCCGAATAACCCTAAACATGATCGTTGCTAGATAATTAGGGTAACACATGCAGGTAAATAACAATTATCACTAAGTGAATACGAAATACAACCTTTGTAGATCGGTCCTTCACTTCTAAAGCTCCTTGTTGTAGTCCCTTCGCTGCGATCATCGAACTCCCGGACTCTCGGACGGCTCCATAAGAAAATTGCAACGGTATTGCTTGAAGTCTTCGAGGCCGAAGATGATCTACGTCGAGGGAATACGAACTCAAACTTCTACTTCACTAACTTGAGAATTAGTGATGCAAACGCCCTAAACTAAAGTGCTAGTCTAGTAGAGGATGATGAAATAGGAAATGGGTGCACTTTAGAATTTCTTTTCTCACTATCATTCTCTCTCTTTATCAAACCCTAGAAAGAAATTGAAGGAGGAAGAAGATGAGCTCAAAATGAGAATGAAAACTAATCAAGAGAGAGTTAGATAACCATGGGTGTGTGGGTATCATATACTAACTCATGTAGAGACTTAATCATGGCTAAGTGTGATGGTTAGGTTAACAAAAATCCAAAGTAAAAACAAACTTAGTGGACTTTAGTCAATGCATCCATAAGATTCCACAAGCTTCATGCATTTTCTAATTTTCCACTAATTTTGTAATTACTTTAAATACATTAAACCCAACATAAAAAATAGCATGGTGTAAGTCTCATACACCCATGAAAGTTGTATCAACAACCATGATACAAAATGAACACAAATAAATATATATCACATATATATTAAATTGTGCACAAGTGAGAAAAACAAATGCTTAAGTGAACCAATGTTAGTTAATGTAAATTAGTATATCACATATACAATTATACACTAAATTATTAAATCAACACTTGATTTAATAATCCAGTTATATCACATATAACCGACTAACACAAAATGTACCAACTTATCGAATCAACACTTGATTCGATAACCCGGCTATATCACATATAACCGGCCGATATAATAGTCGCAAGAATAGAATACGGTATCACATACACGCATTATTCTCCATCTCGCACATATCACATATGCGCTCCTATTTCGTTTTGCCTGAACCAGTAAAACCTCTATGTAGAACTCTAAAGACTCGTCAATACGCCGGCAGTAGGTGATGATCATATCAAGCACCTACAAGCCGTCAGCGGTACTAGCTGGACGTAACGGCTACCCGGGTATTGAGCGATCAGAAGATCAGCAAGCAAGCCCGCTCCAACTCCTGCAAAAAGCCTGACAGTGACACTACCGTACAATCCGGTCTCCTCGTCTGATATGTCGCATATCAAATCTAGGGTGGTAAACGTCAGACCCCAATAATCGATAAGTCATGCCGATATGAGGCTCATAACGTGTCGAGAAACAGCTGGTAACACTTACCAGTAAATCTCTAAACCAGCCCTGGTCAAGGACTTCCCTGTTATGGCCAATCGAGCATTGCGCAACATCAACCCCCAATACCGGGAGAGACGAAACCCCTCCTATCGCTCATTGCCTCCATGTGACTCGGGACTGTACCCAAAAACCACCATTTTGCACGCCCTCTTGGACGTGGTAAGGTGGAAATCAAAGCACAGTGGGAATCACACAAGACTCTATGACGATCTCGGGTCTACAGACTAACCTGTACCAGTGTCACCAGAGAACTGCCATCTGACGTAAGGTATAATATCATCTGGGAGTTCTCGGCGAGTCCGTCCAGTGTACCCAGTCTCCACTGAGCACCCGTATATCATTTCTGATGTCAAACACCAATGGATATGGGATTATCCATCGCCCATCTACATGGGTCGAGAAGGATACGCTAGTCTACTCTGGTATATCGATGCCCCGTCTCGATACACCCACGACTAGGGACCTTGAAGGATGTACTTATGGACTACCATGTACCCACTAGTATGATCTGCATCATAGTCCAAGTAGTCAAGTATACATCCTAAAGGCTTTACCAACATGTAACAGAGAGATAATCAGTGTACACATTAAGGTAAAGAGTAACCAGATAGCATACTATCATGTCGAGCAAGAAAGTCCTCCCTATATATGTCCAACCATCCACTACAATATACAACTCATGTATAATAATGGCCTCTAGGGCATACATATAACTAACAAGAACCTCGATGACGTAAGAATCGTGGTACAAAGCCGTCGTGTTCTTACACCGGCAGAAATATCTCCGGAGTCATCTGAAGAAAAGGGAGCGACCGAGCAAATGGCTCTACAAGTAAAAGACCAGGAAAAGGTTGAAGATTGGAGAGAAGTCTTTATAGACTACTTCAAATCCCGTCGAACGCCCGAAGATGCGTCCTCAAAACCTCAGCTCATGAAGCGAGCCCTATCTTTCGCTTTCGTCAATGATACTCTGTACAAAAGGTCATTTGATTCTCTGTGGTTAAGATGCCTGGGACCTGAAGAAGCGAAAAGAGTCGTCCAAGAAACTCACGACGGACTCTGCGGTTCTTACCAAGACGGGCCGAAGATGAAACTGAAAATCAAACGGATGGGTTATTATTGGCCCACGATGATTCAGGACTACCTCGAATACACGAAGCAGTGCCATTCGTGCCAGATTCACGGGGACTTCATCCATCAGCATCCAAATCCACTACATCCGACAGTAGCTAGCTGGCCATTCGAAATGTGGGGGACTGACATAATCGGCCCCATCGAACCAGTATCGTCTAGAGGACATCGATTCATTTTGGCAACAACTGATTACTTCTCTAAATGGGCAGAAGCAGTACCGCTGAGGGAAGTGAAGACGGAGAATATCCTCCATTTCTTCAAGACGCACATCATTTATCGGTTTGGAACTCCGAGTCGGATCATTTCCGATGACGGGCCAGCCTACAGAAGCCACAAAATTAGCCGCTTCGCACAACATAGACTGGAGATACTCCTCGGCCTATAATCCCCGAGCTAACGGTCTAGCTGAGGCTTTTAACAAGACCTTGACGAAGATCGTGAAAAAGACGGTGTCCCGGAATAAGAAGGACTGGCACGAGAGACTGCATGAAGCTCTTTAGGCGTACCGGACTACATTCAAGACGGGCACGAACACAACGCCGTACGCATTGGTATTCGGTACAGAAGCGGTACTCCCCCTCGAGATAGAGTTACCCTCTCTACGAGTGGCAGTTCACAACGAGCTAACAGACGAAGAAAATTCTCACCTTCGGCTTGAGGAGATCGATGCCCTTGATGAAACCAGGCTCATGGCGCAGCAAAATCTGGAGGCTTATAAAGCAAAGATGACGCGCTCATATGAGAGATTGACTAGGCCAAGAACATTCCGCCAAGGCAAACTCGTGCTAGTAGTCAAAAGACCTATGATCCCCAATCGTGCCAAGCGGGGGAAATTCGAGCCGAACTATGAAGGCTCATATATCATAGACAAGGTCTACCTGGGTGGAGCCTATCTACTCATGAACATGCATGGCGTAAGGCCCTTCAGGCCAATAAACAGTCGCTTCCTGAAGAAATACTACGCCTAACGAGTCACGGCCTAGGTCAATGATAGATGACGACGACTATGTCCGCTCGCTATCTTCCTAAGCCTAAACTCTATAAGTGGTAACCGGTTTCCTTAACAATGGACCGAAATGTCCTTAAACTAACAACGGACCGAAATGTCCTTAAACTAACAACGGACCGAAACGTCCTTAAACTAACGACGGACCGAAACATTCTTAAACTAACAACGGACCACTATGTCCTAAAACTAGCTGTTGATCGAGACGTCGATAAACTACGATGGATTGCAGCGTCCCAAAGCTGATACAAAAAAAGAATAATAAAAGAAAAAAGAAAACGGTATGTCCATAAGTAAAATGGGCACAGATGAAAACCCGAGAGGGCTCCGTGAGTAAAAACAGCAGGGCTATCGGCGAGTTTTGTGAAAACCCGAAAGGGCGCAGCCTTATTAAAATAAAAAAAAAACGGTATGTCCATAAGAAAAATGGGAACGGATGAAAACCCGAAAGGGCTCCGTGAGTAAAAACAGCAGGGCTACCGGCGAGTTTTGTGAAAACCCGAAAGGGCGCAATCTCGTTAAAAGACACTTGCAAGGTCCTCTCGACTTTATAAGGAGAAACCTTCACAAGGGAGCAACACACTTAGGGATCCCCACGATCCCTAGGGAGAAATTACACTTGCAAGATCCTCACGACTTGTAAGGAGAACCCTCTTATGGGACCCTCACGGCTCATAAGATTTGAAAGTCTTAAGCTACAGGGATCTAAACATGTTCTTAAGCAGCCCCCACAATCTTCAATACTGCCCTACAAGCGGCTCAATGCTGACCCTTGTATACAATCCACGGGCGCGAATAAACATTTCCCTAACGAAGTCCCATCCGTGACTAGGGATATGTCTATGGTGAGCAACCCTTGTAAGTCCTCTCGATTTATAAGGAGAAAACCCTCTTGTAAGATCCTTACGACTTACAGGAGAACATACACTTAGGACTCCTCAGGAGAAAACGCACCTACGAGATCCTTACGACTTGTAGGGAGAAATACCTTTATGAGACCCTTACGGCTCATAAAGTCAAAAACCTTAGTCGACAGGATCTTAACCCTGTTTGCTAAGCCACCTTTGTTCGACATCGACAGAGGCAAATGATGATTCGTTCCTGACAATATCCTAGTTGTAGCGGTGCTGATGCCGGAATCGGTGTCTAATTTCAAGCTTGCAGCAAAAAGCCAGCAAGCCACACGTGCATACGAAATAGCCGAAATGATGGGGCAACTTGCAAACAAAATCAGCAAGTAAAAACATATGCATGCAAAATAGCCAAAATGATTAGGCAACTCGCAATAAAAAGCAACGAGTAAAAATAAAACAAATAGCCGAAATGATTGGGCACCGTGAAAAATAGCCGCAATGATTGGGCAATCGCGACCTTCGCGATATAAAAGCTGAAATGATAGAGCATCGCGGAAAGAAATAAAAAAATGAAATTTATGCCCTACAGGTGATATCACATCAATCCCTGTATACAATCCAGGGACGCAAACAAAGAAGGAATCATGCCTTTCCTCTCCAGGTTTCATCTGAAGAAGAAGCCAAATCTCAACGGTTCACATATGGCCTCGAGATCATCTCAACATCCATTTCATTACGACAAACACAACATTAAGCAAAGTGGAACAGAGGCAACTCCCAGTTCCATGACTCGGCGGTACACAGATGACCGAGAGTCAAACCCCAACTCCGTGAAATACGAATAAAGTCAAAAATTCCTAGTCACGTGGAACGCGGCTTATGTGAATCCTGACCCGTGGAAAATGTCCAGAGTGAATCCTGGTCCTTGCAGAGCACTGCAGTGAACCCGTGTGAAGCATCCAGAGCGGAGCCTGGTCCTCGCAGAACACGGCAGTGAACCCATGGGAAGCATCCAGAGAAAAATTCCTGGCTACGTGGAACGCGGATTATGTCACTCCTGACCCCGTGGAAAACGTCCAGAGCGGATCCTGGTCCTCGCAGAGCACGGCAGTAAACCCGTGTGAAGCATCCAGAGCGGAGCCTGGTCCTCGCCGAACACGGCAGTGAACCCGTGGGATGCATCCAGAGAAAAATTCCTGGCTACGTGGAACGCGGATTATGTCACTCCTGGCCCCATGGAAAATGTCCAGAGCGGATCCTGGTCCTCGCAGAGCTCGACAGTGAACCCATGTGAAGCATCCAGAGCGGAGCCTGGTCCTCGCCAAACACGGCAGTGAACCCGTGGGAAGCATCCAGAGCAAAATTCCTAGTTACGTGGAATGCGGCATATGTCACTCCTGACCCCGTAGAAAATGTCCAGAGCGGTGGTCCTCGCAGAGCATGGCAGCGAACCCGTGTGAAGCATCCAGAGCGGATCTTGGTCCTCACCGAACATTGCAGGGAACCTGTGGGAAGCATCCAGAGCAAAATTCCTGGCTACGTGAAACGCGGCTTATGTCAATCCTGACCCCGTCGGAAATGTCTAGAGCGGATCCTGGTCCTCGCAGAGCACAGCAGTGAACCCGTGTGAAGCATCCAGAGTGGAGCCTGGTCCTCGCCGAACACGGAAGTGAACTCGTGGGAAGCATCCAGAGAAAAATTCCTAGTCACATGGAACGCGGCATATGTCAATCCTGACCCCGTGGGAAACGTCCAGAGCGGATCCTGGTCCTCGCAGAGCACGGCAATGACCCCGTGTGAAGCCTCCAGAGCGGAGCCTGGTCCTCGCCGAACACGGCAGTGAATCCGTGGGAAGCATCCAGAGCAAAATTCCTGGTCACGTGGAATGCGGCTTATGTCAATCCTGACCACGTGGGAAATGTCCAGAACGGATCCTGGTCCTCGCAGAGCACGGAAATGACCCCATGTGAAGCATCCAGAGCGGAGCCTAGTCTTCGCCGAATACGGCAGTGAACCCGTGGGAAGCATCCAGAGCAAAATTCCTGGCTAGGTGGAACGCGGCCTATGTCAATCCTGACCCCGTGTGAAGCATCTAAAGCGGAGCCTGGTCCTCGCCGAACACGGTAGTGAACCCATGGGAAGCATCCAGAGCAAAATTCCTGGTCACGTAGAACGCGGATAATGTCAACCCTGACCACGTAGGAAACGTCTAGAGCGGAGCCTGGTCCTCGCAGAACACGGTAGTGAACCCGTGGGAAGCATCCAGAGCAACTCCTGACTCTGTGAAATGCGGATAAGGACAACTTCACCCATCACTTGCGGGTCTTCACGACTCATAAGGGAGTAAATTCTCTTTGAGATCCTTACGACTTTCAAGAGAAAATACACTTAGGAATCCTCACAATTCTTAAAGAGAAATTACACCTACGGGATCCTCTCGACCGGTAAGGAGAAAATTCATTATTGAACCCTCACGGCTCATAAAGTTGAAAAGTCTTAGATAATAGATCCTAACCCTGTTTTCTAAGCCATCACCACCCTACAAAGAGCACAAAAT
Source organism: Agapanthus africanus (assembly GCA_030015575.1). Taxonomy (NCBI): domain Eukaryota; kingdom Viridiplantae; phylum Streptophyta; class Magnoliopsida; order Asparagales; family Amaryllidaceae; genus Agapanthus; species Agapanthus africanus. The sequence goes on from JASDDO010000022.1 coordinate 548,471,081, forward strand.
TGATAGTTATATACTATCTAGAGACCACACTTTCTAAAATTACATGGCAACAACACAGCAAGGAGAAGAAGGCAACAGTATAACAAAAAATGTGTCTTTATTCATGAACTCAATTGAATACAAGATACATCATATAAAAGAATAAAAAATGTATACGTATTATTGAAAGATTACAAGTGTATAATTGATACAAAGGCAGCTACTGAGAAGGAAGCGTTTTTAACAAGTCCATAAGCTGCTCTCGCACTTCTTTCAGTGCCTTCTCATAATCAGGCGCCGCGGCCAGCTCCGCTTCGATTCGAGTCCTTTGTTGCAAGCATGATGAAATCTTCTCATCGATTTCCCATTGGGCAGCTTCGCAACTCTGCGTAACCCGCTCGATAGAGTCGAGCTTCCGTCTCAATACAAGCCCGTCCGAGATACAATGCTGCAAGCTGTCAAAGACAGCTCTCGGTTGTGCGACTTTCGTTTCGACCTGGGCACGCAGTTGGACAGACTCAGCGGAAGCCTCCTCGCATTCCTTCCACCTCAAGATCGCTTCTTGTTCGAAATGGTGGAGGAAGGACACACTCTGCTTGACCCATGCGGCCCGCTGGGAGTTCAAAGCCTGAGTCTCAGGGGCATGACGCATAATTTCAAGCTGATACAGATAGGCCTCGATCTTCCTGCAGTGATTAACCCAAGACCCGACGACGCCTTCATTATGGAAATTCACGAGAGTCGCCAGCATTGGGTTGACCTCAGCAGCAAAATCTGTGGCTGATGTAGGAACCTCCGCGTCAAGCTCCTCGACGTATTCGCTCGGCATACGCAGACTGGTCACAGCACCTTTTGAGGATGGACGTCTGCAAAAGGGCCCTGCAGGCATCGTAATGCGAGATTCGAAAAAGGCCGGAGTCGAAGCGACCGCTGCAAAACAAATCACAATCAGATAATGGTTCAAGAAATATAAGAGGTTCATGAACGATGGGATTTACTATACCAGCTGCAGCAGGTGGCAAAGCCGGGAGGACCAGTGGTGCAACTGTTCTCTCATCTCCTCTTTCAATCTGTAGTACTACAATCAAGGCAAAGAAGAATCAGAAATAATTTCATTGTCGGTAAAAGAAAGAGCATTAATTGAAGGCTGTATTCACCAGCGCCACTGGAAGAAGCAATCTCCGACGGGAAGGAGAAGTGGGGATGCAGCACCTGGTACAGGTGGTTAAAAAGGACTTCTGCAAAGATGTAATAGTGCAACGTCAGTACGTAGGTTATGCAGCTTAAAAATAAGACTGATGAGTCACGAATCCGCACCTTCCAACATCTGAGATGGTATGAGAGAGGGCAGAGGAGGTGTCACCGTCAAGGCGGTAGCTGATGGCGCTGCCTCGGGTAGTGCGACATCAGCACTAGCCGCACCTGCATTAGAAATAAGATAAACCCTGTCAAGAAAGATTGCAGAATAAAAAGAAGGGCGGTGACCTAAAATCTACCTGATGAGTCGCCAGCCGGAGCCGTGACGAGGGCATCACTTGATACAACGGCGGCATCTCCCTCCTCCATCGGGGTGGTCTCGCCTCCCGTCGCCTCATCCCCTGACTCCATGAGAGCCGTCGTAACGCTCGTGACGCCAGGAGACGGCAAAGAACCGTAGGCGGGAAGAGCGATGATCAGAGCGGTGCTCGACTCTTGAGAAAGAGCGGCCATCTCAGGCCCAGCAATTATACCCGTTTCGCTCGCCACCACCTCGGGCTCAGTGATTGTAGCCGTCTCATCCACCGTTGCCTTAGGCTCGGCCGTGGTAGCTGTCTCACCCGCCGCCGCCTCGGGCTCGGCAGTGGTAGCTATCTCGGGCATAGCAATCGTGACTGTCTCATCAGCCACTATCTTGGGCCCAGCAATTGCGGCCGCATCGCCTACCGCCGCCCCGAGTTCGGTAGTAGCAGCTACCTCCTCCGCCGCTACCTCAGGCTCGGCGTTCGCCGCCACTTCTTCGGTAAGGCTCGGCCCTGCAAGATAAGCTATATGAGAACAGATAATCTGAAACTTTAACAACGGAACCTCACGGCGCATTACCTAGAGTTGATTTACCGTTTGCTTCCCGAGCCGCACGTGCCGCCCGTCTGTAAGCAGTAGACAAGGAAACCAGAGACTCCTCTGAAGGAGTAGCAGTAGGGGTAGCGGCGCTCGAACCAGCTCCCGCAGCTAAGGCAACACTACGCTCCCTTGCTGCGCGCCTCCGGCGCTTCCTTTCCTCCCGAGCCGTCAAAGCAGACCTTCTAGAAGCCTCCTTCACCAAGACGTCATCGTCCGTATCCAGGGTTACCTCTAGAGCCGTCAAGGCTTTCGTCATCGGTCGTTTAAGTAAGGCCTCTTTCGGCAGTGCCGAAGAGGCCGGGACTTCGGTAGCTGACCCGGGAAGAATTTCAGCATCAGCTTGCGGGATAGGCATTGTGGTCCCTGCGAAAAGACAAAGAAAGGGTCAGATTACTCATAAGAAACGGGAGCAGAAACATGGCAAACCGAAATGTACCGAGGCTTAAGGATGCTCAAAGTCGTTCCTCTTCCTCAAAAGTCTCGAGAGAAGCAGCGAGAGCTTCTTCGGTAGAAATGCCTATTAAAAAGGAAAAGCGTCAGTCAAAAAAAAAACAATAATAGAAGTATGATGCAATGGCGAAAAATAAACTAAAGATTACCTGATCGCGCGAGGATAGCCAACACCTCTTCGCGTCTTGCCAATCGCTCGAAAGCTGCGATGGCAGCCATCAGATCAGTATCATCTGGCGGCATAAATAAGCCATCATTTGTCCCATACTCGCTCAAGCCCTCACTATAAGGAGCATGAGGCTCCTGACCAAATACGACATCGGCAGAGAAGAGCGATTTCTTTTTCTTCTTCTGTGAGCGAGCTCCGGTTGCAGCCAGCACCAGCTTGCGCTTCGTGGGCACTTTAGGACGGCGAGTCCCCATATCCGAGCCCGCGCCAGATTCGGGTGAAGCTACGGTTACCATCTCCACGGGAGCGCGGGGCACCGAGGGCACGTCCACCGTCTCCACAGGAGCATGGGGCGATCCATGCGAGGGGCTTAGCATACGTGGAGGCTCAACTGCAGCAACCCCTCTTAGCGGAGTGGGGACAGCGATCCGTCGCTTCAAAGGAACGTTGCGATCGCTGGCAGAGGGCGCACTCTTGCTATCGAGCAGCAATCGCCTCTCTTCTCTGATGACAGCGCCCATCGCATGTTGATACCAGGCCCCGTGTACGTTAAGGGCCCTCGGAATGCAACTCGGCTCGCTAATAAAGAAGTGGGAGCCCGTATTTAAGCGCATAAAGTGATGCAGTGCACTCTGTATTCCCTCTCTGGTGGCAGCAGGTTCTTCTAAGAACGCCACCAGTGGAACCCCCTGGTTATAACTCAGCTGCTGGGCAAAATGATGGGGATTATATCTCATAAAAAGCGCCGCATCATTTTTCCTGAATACGAGAAAGCCCGGCCTAATGGAGTATAGGTGTAGAATCTCCTGGGCTTTCAACAAGGAAGCCCCGTCCTTAAAGGTGTCGCGCAATGCCAGCGCCGTCTTGGAAGTTTCCTGACCGATTATCAGGACTTTGTCCGTGAAAGACATACCAGACCCGACCGTGCGCGGACGAAGAAGTAAGCCCCTAGCTTCTTGCAGAGACGGATTCACGATAGACGCGTCAACCAATCGCATAATTCATGGGAGCTTGCATTTCTCGTAAAACGATGGTCTTTTATGAATACCAAATACCCCGAGCACGTGCATTTCCATCCACGAAGTAAAGTAGTGCATCGGGAAGTTGGCGGCATGCACCCCCGGTTCAGTTGTATCCGCCTCCACGCTAAGACCATGGTACAGGTGGGCCAGCCCGGCAATCCCGATGGCCACTTGTATTCCAGCCACCATTCGATATGCTGGGTAGAAGACGGACGGCCTCATATAGTGAGGGTGCATGGGGAGCGCGAACCAACACAACCATAGCCCGAGAAACCCGAGAAAGAAAGTCTCCTCGTCAATGCCCGAAGTGGCGATTTCTGACAGAGGGATGATCGCGGCATCGGGAAAATAAAAGCCCTTCTGATCATCTTCCAGTACTGGTCGACGGTCCAATACAAAGTCGAAGGGATCGTCGAGCTTGGAAAATTTTTCGTCTCGTTGCGATAGAATCTCTGGGCGAAGAAACCGGGCAATGAAGTCTGTGAAACTGACCCCCCGGCCTCCGAATTCCAAGAAGAGACTCTCGTACATATTCAGCACCTTTATCAGACTAGGAAACTGGTGCTGAATCGCTTTCTCCGGCGTTAGGCCCATCACCACCGGCTTAGTGGAAAAAACGTATTCATCCGGAGGAAGCAGCTCCTCATAGTGCTCCCCCCTAACAGGCAGACCGGAAATCTCAGCAAATTCTTCTAAGGAGATGGAGACTTCTCTGTCCAGTAGAAGAAAGGTATGGGTTGGGATGTTCCATTGCTCTAGGAACGCCTTAATCCACCATGTCGGAGGAGCGGAATATTGGAACAACGAAGCATAAACCGCAGGGTATAAACCGATCTTCAGCAGTTGCGTCTTCTTCGCTGAAAAAATGTACCTGGCCCACTGCAAATATCCGGTCGAATGTCGGGGGGTCAACCCGATGTTGTAGGGTTGTCCCTAAAGGCGCGACTCGCCCTGGCATATGCGCCGCCCCAAGGTATCCAAAGCTGCCGGCAGCTGCATGGGTATGGCGACAATCGAAGGTTGAAGAAGACCCTCCGAAGTCCAATTGAAAACCTCCACGGCATAGTTCACCGGGGGTACATCTGTATACGAAATCGACAAGATCGGCTCCGACGGCATCGCACAAGAGAAGCTTTGGCGACCTTTGATAATCTGATCGTACCACCTACCCTACAAGTGAAGGTTTTTGTGTTCCGGGTCATAGTCTCTGATGAGCGTGAGAACCTCCCGGTCCACAGGTGCCTCAGGGAATCCTCCCTCTGAACGGAAAAACGGGAAAGAAAGATCGAAAGACATGTCGCCTGCGAGAAAGAACGGAATTCAATTATCAGTTTTATAATTTAATTTTAAAATCCTGACGCTCGACACTTTAAAATTTGTACCACACTGCAATGCAGTGGAAAGGGGACCAAAGAGAGACCCACAAAATCCAGATGACAATGCGTCAATTAATAAGACAGCCTCATCATTGGATGAGACTGTCAATTAATGAGGAAATCCTCAAAGAATTTTCTCATTGAATGAGAAATCCCCCGGGAAAAGGAGAAAATCTCCCTTTGAGAGCAAAGCTCTGTAACAGAGTGACACTTGTCATACTCTGGTCATGAAGGAATAAAATTCCTTAAAGAGCATGGCTCTGCAATGATGATGGAAAATCTATCAAACATTAATTAAAATTAATTCTTGAGAATTAAAAATTCTGGGATCTTCAAGACCCATAAAAAAAACTCTTAAGAGTTCTTCATCAAAGATCAAAAGATCCACATACTATCGAAGAGCAGAGCTCTGATTCTTGGGATAAGAAACCCCAAGAAAAGATCTATTTAGATCTATGGGTTCATGAGAGCAAGGCTCTATTAATGAAACCCTAAAAGGGTTTTCTTTAGATCAAAGATCTATAAATAGCAAGGCTCTGTTAATGGGTAAAAACCCTAATTTATTAAAATTATTTTTTTTTTAATTTTACCTAAGAGTTCTGACTCTTGAAAGTTCTTAACAAAAGAGCAAGGCTCTGAGCAAAAATTCTCAAAGAAAAAGATGATAATCATCTAAAGGACCAAAGGTCCTATTTATAGGCACTGAACTGCCTCTTCAACTTCTGAGTTGATCCAAGGGCTCAGATGTTGCCACCGCTACACTCGCGTGTGCGCCACGTGAGCGCAACGGTGGGGGGGCATTTATTTCCCCTAATCAGAGCAAAGCTCTATTTTGAATTTCAAAAGTCAAAAATTGAAGGAACGCTTCAGATTCTGCGTGCTACGCGCCACGTGTCAAACGCAGACGCGCCAGCGCCAGGAGCGCTCCGCCCTAGGCAGTGCACCCCAATCAGAGCAAAGCTCTGCTTTAAAATTCAAAATTTAAAAGTTGAAGAACCGCTTCAGATCCAGCGCTCTGCGCTGCGCGCCACATATCAAACACAGGTAAGCTAGCACAGTTGCGCTGCGCTCTGCGTTGCGTGCCACGTGTCAAACACGGATGCGCTAGCGCAGTTGCGCTGCACTGCGCGCCACGTGTCGAACGTAGGTGCGCTAGCGCAAGTTGCGGCAGCGCTGGAATTAAAATTCTCCCACTGTTAGATCAAAAGATCTACTAATAATAAATTATTAATTAATCAGAACTAAAATTCTGTTATGGAAAGATCTTTCCAATCTTATTAAAACAAGAAGATTATCTTCTGTAAAACAGAAGCCTTAGGATCAAAGATCCAACGGTGGGAAATATTCCCAAATCAATCGGAGAAAGATCTCTTAAAACTGATTTAACAAATCAATTGGTCCTATATAAAGGCCCCTAGACTTCAAGTCTCAAAAACAAGAAAAGAGAGAGAAAACCCCTCTGCAAACTTTGAGAAAAAAGAAGAGCAAGCTTTTAGAAAAAAGAAGATTTTTCTTCATCTTCAAGGTAAAGAACTATGTTCTTGAAATAACAGAGATGAAACCATCTCGTAAAAAGAAGAACCATCTTCTAAAATGATCTTAGATCTATAAAAAGACCAAGGTCTTTGTTTTAAAAGCAAAAGATCAAAAGATCTAATCATAAAGAAAATAATAATAAAAGAAGTATTTTTACTTCATTTACAGATCTTTGATCTATAAAAGGCAAAGCCTTTTATAAAAAACAAGAACTTTTGTTCTTGGATCTTGAGGCAAAGACTCCTTTGAAGAACATAAATTTGTTCTCTGATCTTAAAATTGATCAAAATGTGCTTTGCGCTATTATAAAGTGCTTTGCACTGATGAATTGTGCTTTTGCGATTCCTGGACCGGCGCTCAGAGCCAAAACAGGCCACGTGTCAACTATAGACACCACTTGCACTTTGCGCTTTTAAGACAGAGCACTGCGCTCATGGACTAGCGCTCAGCGCCAAGCGCGCCACGTGTCATTCACTGGCGCACCCCTAAATCATCGCAAAGCGCTCATAAATTAAAAGCGCAACACGCTAATGAATTAGCGCTTAGCGCTAAGCGCGACACGTGTCCTCTTCGTATGCGCTGCCCAACAGAAGCGCAATGCGCTTTTTGACTGGCGCAAAGCGCCGGCGCGCCACGTGGCGTATTGTCAGAACACACTTTGTTCTGATGAAGACAAAATGTCAGAGCCCAATGCCTAGCATTATTAAAAGGGCTGAGCCCAAATAAAGGCTTAATAGCCAGAACAAGAATAAAATGTTAAACATTTTTAATTGGACTTAGCCCAATTCTGGCCATAAGTGCTCAACTTAAATTGAACTGAGCACATCTGCTCACAAATATTCAACAGATCTTAGTTCCAAACTGGACTACAGATCTTTCAAACAATTCACACCGGTTTGAGGGTACATCTCGTTATTCCTTTGATATCTGTCGTTGTAATCCTTCAACGTCGTCAGAGAGGTGACGGGTCCCGACAATCACACATAACAACGGACTGTGGAATCCTTACACCCACGGACTATGATGTCCTTAACCTCGACCTTGATTTCTTAAAACTAACATTGGACTGTGGCGTCCTTAAACTCATGGACTATGATGTCCCTAACCTCGATCGTGATGTCTTAAAACTAACAACGAACTGTGGGGTCCTTAAATCCACGGACTATGATGTCCTTAACCTCGACCGTGATGTCTTAAACCTAACATTGGACCGAGATGTCCCTAAACTAACAATGGACCGTAATGTCCTAAAACTAATTATCGACCGCAATGTCACTAAACTAAACAATAGAGCCAAATTGCTCTCTTGTCGGATCTAAATGATCCCGTTAAGTTGATCTTAGTCTAAAAATTAGACTAACGTATACTTAATAAACGTTTAAGTTGATCTTAGTCTCAAATGAGGCTAATGTATCCTTAAACCCAACCCCCCAAACCCAAATCTAAGAAAGATACGGATTTGGACTAGTCCACGCCCTACGGGAAACAACATAACTTAGTCTCCGTATACAATCCATGGGCAACCAAACACGAAACAAACACCCACAACATGAAGTGACCATATAGAGAAGGAGAAAGTTGTTACCGCGATGCGGTAGCGTAATTAACTGCAAGGGATTGCGCCTGCAGGGAAGAGCGTCCCCACAATCAAAAACCCCTCAAATGAGGGGGAATCTGACGAAGTCTGCTACATCGGCCGCATCCGTTTAAACATTCGATACATGGTGCCATAAATCAACTTGGCATCATCGGAGAGGTGGACGGATAGCACCAATTAGCATCTGCCCCGAATTTCAGGCTAGACGTTTGTCGCGTCTCTGCCGTGTCTTTCGGAGGGGAACAAACCCTTGCCTCACCTATGGCGCCACAGGAATACGGAAAACCCTAAGATTTAACCGCGGTTCCATGGTCATAGAATCGAGTTAGGGTTTTGTTCCTCTAGAGGGTCCATAGGGTTGCACAAACATTCAAATATATTTAACTTGGAAAATTCCAACACTTGGAAATTTTCAGCGAGGGTAATGGGGGGGTGATTGATGTTCGCTCGAACTGATAAACATCATCTAAGTTATCAATACAATGTTAAAATATACGACTACGAAAATACTCCGAATAAGGCCCTAAGCAAAATTAGCATCACATGAAATTTTGGCTTAAACAAACAATACCTGAAACCCCACAACCTAGACACCAGAACACAGGAAAAACTCGAGAGGATTAGGGGGTAAAGGGGCCGGCGTCGCCGGATTATAGGGGAGAGTGCTCAGCCAGTTTTCGAGGGAATTGCTTCGAATTTGTTCTGTATTCTCAGTGCATTACCAGTAAGCTTCTGCAGTTGTTTGAAAAAATTTCTGGGAACTTTTAAAAATCGACAGAGAAGCTTTATTTATGGGTTGCAGTTTTTGTTAATTCGGGGTTTTTTCATTTTCGTAATATTTATAACATTGTCTAAGTTTCTAGCTTTACTCTGATACCACTGTAGGGATTCTCTAGCACCATCCTAGGTTTAGGGTTGCATCATACATGCTATAACAAAAATTTAGAGGGTACTAAACAATTCCAAACATGAATCGTACTAGAAAAATAGAGTAACAAACTATATTATCACATACTATAAAGTGTCTAACACTAAGTGGGGAGGGAATACAACCTTTGTAGACCTCCTCCTAGACTCCTTGGATCGATTGAGGTTTAAACCGGTTGGCTTGTGTCCTTCCAATTCACGATGATCCACCACGAAGTCCCTTTGCACCAAGCTCCAAGCTTCACTTGATTAAGGATGAAGATGAAGCAAACACTCCACACTAGTGGGCTAGACTAAAGTGGAATGGTAATGTGGGTTTGGATCTCACTACAAAACTTTTTCATTTTAATCCTTTCTCTTTCTTTAAAAACCCTAGTGAGTTTTGAGGAGAGAGAGGAATAAGGAGATGGCACAAAACTAAACTCAAGAGAATAATGATAACCCTCCACTAAACTCAAGAGAGTAAGTGAAGTCATCCATGCTAAACCATGGTTACAAAATATCTAGATATTTTGTAACTTGAGTTTAAGCAAAATCATGGGCTACAAAACCATGGGATAAAAAATCATTAATAATTGTCAACTCAAGAGAGTTGAATAATCAACCATGATTATGTTGCCATTTTTCTTTTCTCAAATAAACAAAATATCTAAAAAATGTTACCATGTGAGTCTTGCATTGCCGCCACCAATGTATCATCAACCATGACACATGTATGCTTGCATGTGTGCATCCATATCAAAATATATATACACTCATGCATGCATCATAAAGAAATATGTTTTAATAAGTGAGCTAATGGACTTAATATTAAATCAACACTTGATTTAATAACCTGGTCATATCTCATACGACCCGTCTAATAGTAAACACCCGATTAAAATACGTTATCCAATACACGCATTTAATCGAGCTCCCGCACATATCTCATATGCACCCCACATCTTTTCGCCTGAGCTAGGAGACCCCTTTGTAGGACTCTAAGAGTCATCAATACGCTGGCAGTAGGCAGTGATCACATCACCTGCCCACAGACCGTCAGTGGCACAAGCTATACGTAATGGCTCCCAGGTATTGAGCGATCAGAAGAAACACAAGCAAACCTGCTAAAACTCCTGTCGAGCCAACTTGTAACACTTACTGTACAGTTCGGTCTCTTCGTCAAATATGCTGCATATGTGAGTTTAGGGATGGCATCGTCAACCCCAATAACCCAATAAGTCATGCCGGTATATGGCTCATAACAGATCAAGAAACTACTAATAACACTTATCAGTAAATCTCAGCAGCCCTGGCCAGGGACTTCCTGTTATAGCCAATCGTATATAGTGTAATATCAACCCCCAATACCGGGAGAGACGAAACCCCTCCTATCGCTCATTGCCTCCATGTTCCTCGAGACTGTACCCAAAATCTACCTGTTTGCACGACTCAGTAGAGCCATGATAGGGTGGAGATCAAAGTACAGTGGGAGACACACAAGACTCTATGACGATCTCAGGTCTACAGACTAACATGTACCAGTGTCACCTGAGAACTGCTATCCGACGATAGATATAATACCACATAGGAGTTCTTGGCGAGTCTGTTCAGTGTACCCAGTCTCACTGAGCACCCGCATAAGGTCTTTGGTGTCACCACACCAATGGATATGAGATCATCCATCGCCCATCATATGAGACAAGCAACGTATACGCTAGTCTACTCTGGTAATATCGATACCCTGTCTCGATACACCCACGACTAGGAACATTTCAAGGATATGCTTATAGACTACACATGTCCCACTAGTATGATCCGCATCATAATCTCAGTAGTCATGCATAATCCTAAGGGCTATATCAACATGTACAAAATGAATGAAAGCACGATCAAATAAACATGTCAAGATAAAAGGTGCAACCAGATAGCATATTATCATGTCGAGCAAGAATGTCCTCTGAATACACACACACACACACACACACACACACACACACACACACACATACCAGTACATACACCATCATATAATGGCCTCTAGGGCATACATATATCCAACAATAAGGACGCATGGAACTTTTTGGAAGAACTGGCTGACAAGACTATTCAGTGGGAGAGTGTGAGTGAGAAACCATCTGTGACTAGAAGCGGTGCACATACAGTTGACGCCTCTATAGCTGCCGAAGCAAAAATTGTCGCTCTTGTACGGCGAATGGAAGCTTTAGAGGGCAAAAATTCACCGCTACCGGTAAATCAAATTTCTCAAACCTTGTGTGCTAACTGTCAGCATCCTAGCCATATAACGGAAGAATATCCGTTTCTTATTGGGTTCCAGGGACGTGAAAACGTTAATGCGCTGTATCAAAACCAGCGTCCCAAGAACGATCCCTTCGCACAGACGTACAACCCTGGTTGGAAGAATCATCCCAATTTTGCTTGGAATCAGGCACCTTTTCAAAACAACAATTCAAACCCGCCTTTCCAACAATTTCAAAATTCAAATTTTCAAAACCAGAAATTGGGATACTCCAACAACCAGCCCCAACAGCCGAATCAGCCAAACCCAACCTTTACACCCCCTTGGTTCGCCCAAGACGACAAGAAGGTGTCATCCATTGAAAAAGGGTTGGAAGCTTTGATTAAAACTTCTGTGTAGACTTCTTCTAGTCTGCCTATTTTTATGCAAACATCTGGTTAGTTGCATAGCGCTAACACTCAACCGATAACCAGACTAGAAATCCAAATCAGTCAACTAGCTGCTGGAGTTAATGAACGTGAAAAAGGAACATTTCCCTCTCAACCCGTGACAAATCCAAGAGAGCAAAGAAACAATGTCACGCCCCGCTTCCCGGTGTACGGGCAGAGGACGCGATTGGCCACGACGTATTTAATTTGAAGTAAACACGCTGAGCGTATGTAAGCAATATAAGTAAAATGCACAAGAGACAATGACAATATATATATATATATATATATATATTGAACAACAACTTTATTTATTAACATTCTTTGGTACAATACATCTGAGAAGTAAATACATGAAATAGAAAGCAATGCATGAACAGTTGCATAACAGAAATGGAATGTACTGAAATGAAATGTACAAGTAACAAGAGCTCCGGGTCGAAAGCTAGCTGGTCCAAATCCTCGCTGGTGGGCTCGATCTCCAGTGAGTCTGAATCACCTGATGACATTCCAAAGAAGAAGAAAGAGAATGTCGTCAGCGAACAAATCGCTCGGTAAGTCCCGTAAATAGACAAGAATGGAATAGACAGGATAGAGAGTATATTATTATAATGTTGTATTTAGTGTTAACGATGTTGTTTATAGCTTGGTACAGAAGAGGCCAGTGTATACGAGAGTAGTCTCACTAGACCAGAGACTATGGTATATAGAGTACAAGGAACCGTTCAGCCATGGTACAACGGCAATTGAATTCAGGTTAGGTGTCTTTATGGTTGCTGTCTCGTGCTACTTCTAACAACTTCCGTACCAATCTACTCCTTATAAACCCCGCGATGTCTTGATTGTATTGATTATTGTTTGAATTGTATATTGTTTATAGATGGATGAATTGCCGAAACCATGATATCAGTAATGGAACTGATATAATGGATGATCATATAGATGGAATATATCTATGGTTCGGTTCGGTCAATATAGTTGATATAGATTGAATAGACGGATTCATAGATCCATGTTGTATTGTAGTTTTGATACTTGAATCATATTCAAGTCAGGTTGATTATATTGAGACTCGGTCTGAGTCAGACAATTAGAAAAGAAATTGAATCCTGAATTAGGTTTTGGGGTTATCGGTAACCGCTGCACATGGACGGCAGGATTTATGTCTTTTTCAAAGACGATAACCGTGTTGATAACACTGTTTGTTAAGTTGTCTACCTTAAATAGGAAAGCACCCATATCTCCGACTCCCTAAGGCTCAAGAGACTAGTCCCGCTTAAACCTATGTTAACTAAGGTCCTTATTATAATTTAGTATAACTTGAGGGGGTTTTATGTAAAAATAATTTTGTATAGTTTTTCAAAATATACCTCAAGTAATTTATTATCGTCTTTAAAGTTTTCATTGATGTATATTTTATCAATGTGACATTTCCAGTGAAATAAAGCCTAATTTCATAATATATGGTGTTTATTTGTAATATTGGAATTTGTATGGTATTTTCTTGTAAATGAGATGTTTTTCTTGAATTTTGGAAATGTGGAATATTATAAATATTAAAAATAGATATTTTGATATTAATTACATATATATTTATTTATTAAAAATATAAGCTTTATAATAGAAATCACATTTTCTAAAGAAAATTGTATTTTAATTCTTTCGAGACCGTATGCTCCTTGCGGAGGTTTGCATCTCGCACTACTAAGCCCGAGAATGTGCGATAATCTGTACCATCCTGAACGGGTTCCCCGAAATGGGTTGTAGCGGCGCATTGCAAAGATTTGTTAAAATACACATCTTGTAGAAAAATGTTTTTATAAGTCGGAGGTAGTTATGTGTAAACTCGTATTTTTCCCAAATCTATATTCCCAAATTCCATCGTGCTATGTTACATATGAGTATTGTGAGGAGGTAGGTCATTACCTCGTGAGGTTTCTAAAACTAGCATGGTTAAAAGGTATAAACATGTCAATATGAAAAATAAAGGTATTTTAATGTAAAAATGGAATAAAACTTGCTATGGTTAACATTTTAATGTCAAAATTATTCTATTGTCTTAGTTAATGAGTATTAAACAGTATATCAAAAGTTGTAGGTTTGTTATTAAGAAAATGTTGTATTTTTTTTAAAAGAAAAGATAATCGGAAGCCGGATAACTCCGCTTCAGACACATTTTAAGAGTTAAGAATTTGAGAATAGTGAAAGAGAGAGAGAAGGGGGACTTACAGGTTTAGGGTTAAGAGAAGAGGAAGAGGAATATTGGGGAAGCACCGGTGCGTTGTTTCGTAGCCGGAAACTCGGATCGTCGTCGGAAGTTCGTTGGAGCTTCCCCCTTTGCTAACTCCACTTGCACACAAAAAGTCTTGAGAATTTTCTTGAGAGTTTGGGTAGAGATTTGAGAGTGAGGGGGTGATTTGAGGTATGGTATTTATAGGAAAAATTAAGGTTTAGGGTAATGAAATGGTGTGTTAAAATTTGTATTAAAAATGGATTAAATGGGGTTTTGATTTGCTCTGTAAATGTGAAGGGAAATTAAATAGTACAGGGGTTATGGGGTAGGCCAAAGGTTGCAAAGGAGTCAAGAAAAATCGGGTTTCGAGCTGAGTCGGCTGGCGGCGCCGGCCGATTTGCGCTTCCCGCCGGCCCGAGTTGGGGCTCTCCTCGATGCCACGTGTCCCCGACACTTTGACTACTGCAGTGGACTCGTTTGTTTTATATGTGACTCTTCAGTTTACGTGTTATGCACGTGTAGACTCTTGGGCTTCTAAAAAGATTAAAAGAATTTTAAATAAAAATAATGTGTGGCTGATGAGATTTGAACTCTGGTGCTTTGGTTCAGCAGTGCAATGTCTTACTAGTGAGCTACAAGCTCCTTCTTGCTGTTCAAAAGTAAATCAAATACTTATAATACTCACAAGAAATATACTCTAAGTATACATTAACTTTTAATCAAATTTATGTATACAAGAATTGGAGTTGTTACAGTCTACTATCCTTACAAAAATTTCGTCCTCGAATTTTATAATTTATTTTAAGGACTAGTTTACAAATAGGTGAGGATATCTTGCACGCATCTCATCTTCCCTTTCCCATGTCAATTCTCCTGGAGTTTCATTTCTCTACATCACTCAAACCAAGTTGACTTCCTTGTTCCGAAATGACTTTACTTTCCTGTCCAGGATCTCCATAGGTTGTTGCTCACAAGATAAGTCGGGATATACAGTAAATTCGGAATGATCGAGAATATGGCTGGGGTCACTCACATACCTTTTTAGTTGGGATATGTGGAACACATTATGTACTCCTAATAAAGGTGGAAGTGCCAAGTGGTATGCCACCTCATCTACTCGTTCGAGTATGTAGAACGGTCCAATGTATCTTGGACTTAGCTTACCCCGTCTTCTAAATCGAATCACTCCGCGGTTTGGAGATATCTTCAGAAATACATGATCTCCCGGTTGGAACTCCAAGTGACAACGCTTTGCATAAGCCCAGTGTTTCTGTCGATCTTGGGCTATGCGCATTCTTTCCCTGATAGTACGAACCACATCAACAATTGCTACTATCATCTCAGATCCATGAAGTTCTCTATCACCGATGTCGTCCCAACTTAATGGCAATCGACACTTCCTTCCATAAAGTGTTGTAAAAGGAGCCATTCCGATGCTTGCTTGATAGCTGTCGATGTATGAAAACTCCATAAGATGTAGGTGATCTTGCCACGATCCTCCGAAGTCTAACATACACGCTCTGAGCATATCTTCCAGGATCTGAATAGTTCGCTCAGACTAACCATTTGTTTGTGGATGATAAATTGTGCTGAAGTTCAGACTTGTTCCCAAACTCGCTTGCAGACTTTGCCAAAATTGTGATCGGAATCTAGTGTCACGATTGGAGACAATGCAGACTGGTACTCCATGAAGTCTCATAATTTCTTGTATGAGTTCATGGGTATCAGAGATAATACATATTTGAAGATTTAAAATCTTACTTAGATTCTTACCTCCATATACTTCTTTTCTAATGTCTCAGTTGATTGGCCAACTAAAAATGGGATGAAGTGAGCCGATCCACAAAAACCCATACTGCATCATTACCCTTTGTGCTGCGAGGAAGTGCAGTCACAAAATCTATTGTGATGTGTTGCCACTTCCATTCTGAGATTGGTAACGGTTGAAGTAACCAGCAGTCCTGTGATGTTCAGCCTTTACTTACTGACACACCAAGCATTTAGCGACGCTTCTGGCTACTTTACGCTTCATTCCATGCTACCAGTAATTTTGACGCAGATCTTTGTACATCTTTGTACCTCCAGGATGTACTGAGTAGGGAGGGTTGTGAGCTTCTTTCATTAACTCTTCCCGAATAGAACATTTTGGTACACATAATCTGCTGTTGTATCTCAAAGATCCGTCTTCATGAATGATGAAGTCTGTTCTGAGTCCATTCTCCACTTATTCTCTGATCTTTTGTAACTTAGCATCACTTGCTTGAGCTGTTTGATCTGATTGACAATTATTGATTGAACTTGTAAATTCATCAAGCTTGAAGCGTTACCTGGCATAACTACTTCAATCTCCATCTGATGCAAATCCTGTTGAAGTTTCCACTGGGTGGTGAGATTCAATGCTAATGGTTGGTGACTAAGAGCATCGTGTACCACATTCACCTTCCCTGGGTGATATTGCAGATTGATGTCGAAGTCCGCCATAAGTTCTAACCAATGTCTCTGCCGCATATTAAGCTCCTTCTGAGTAAACACATATTTTATACTCTTGTGATTTGTGTATATGTTCACTCGTTCACCAAGAAAATAATGGCGCCAAATCTTAAAAGTAAAGATAACGGCTGCCAATTCCAAATCATGCGTCGGATAATTGCGCTCATGAATCATCAGCTGTCTTGAAGCATAAGCCACAACTTTACCGTGATGATGTAGAAAACATCCTAATCCCTTACCGGATGCATCGCAATGCACTTCGAAACCTCCAGATTGGTCTGGTATAACGAGAATAGGCGCTGATGTCAACCTTGACTTGAGTTCTACGAAAGCCTGTTCGCATGCTTCTGACAGTACGAATTCTTCATTTTTACGTGTGAGCTTGGTCACGGGTGTTGCTATCTTCGAAAAGCCTTCAATGAACCTTCTGTAATATCCAGCTAGACCCAAGAAACTTCGAATGTCCTTCACTAATTTTGGTGTCGGCCATTCGCTTACTGCTGAAACTTTCGCTGGATCCACAGAGATTCCTTCTCCTGATACAATTTGTCCGAGGAAACCAACTTGATTTAGCCAAAACTCGCACTTGCTATACTTAACATATAGTTGATGTTGTCGTAGAGTTTCCACGACAATTCGTAGGTGCTCGGTATGTTCTTTCCGACTCTTTGAATACACCAGGATATCGTCGATAAAGATGACAACAAACCTGTCTAAGTACTCCTGGAAAACTTGATTCATCGGCTTCATAAATATTGCTGGTGCGTTGGTCACTCCAAATGGCATCACAAGAAATTCATAATGTCCATAACGAGTTCTGAATGATGTTTTATGAATATCAGCTTCCTTTACCTTCAACTGATGATAACCTGAACGAAAATCTAATTTGGAGAAAATACAAGATCCACTTAGCTGATCGAATAAATCGTCGATACGCGGTAGCGGATACTTGTTCTTTATCGTTACTTCGTTCAAGGCTCTATAATCGATGCGCATTCTGTATGAACCTTCCTTCTTCTTCACAAGCAGTACTGGTGATCCCCAACTTGAAGTGTTGGGACGAATCCATCCTTTCGCCAATAATTCATCCAACTGAGTTTGGACCTCCTTCAAACCTTCCGGACTTAATTGATAAGGAGCTTTGATCACCGGTTATGCTCCTGGTACTAAATCAATGCTGAATTCAAGAGCTCGATCAGGAGGCAAACCTGATATATCATCAGGAAACACATCGTCGAACTCTCGAACCACTTCTGGCTTTGATCCTTCCTCCGCTTGAATTGCTGCAATCACTGCCTTCTTTGGTTTTTCCTTATAGGTACTAGGCTCCAGGGTATGGTCTCCACTTTTGAAATAGAAGATCGGATGCTCTAGAATCTCGAAAACTACCCTCCTTTGACGACAGTCAATTGTAGCATAAAATGTTCCGAGCCAATTTTTACCTAGAACCACATCGAAGTTCGATATGTCCAGCACCTTGAAGTCGGCATAGAATTCTCTGCTGCAGACGACTACTGGACACAAGCTGTATCCCATTGTTGCCTTTAGTACGTCATTCCCTGAACTGACATTCTAACTGGATACAAGCGGTGTCACTGGAATTGCATGAGTTCAGACGAATCATTACGACATAAAGCAATGAGATGCTCCAGTATCGAATAGTGCTAGTGCAGGAAGTGAGGCTACTAAGATTGTACCTAAGGTATGTGGGGTATGTTTTAGGAATAGAAAAAATATGTAGATAGGGGTTAAGACTAAAAGAAAAGCTTGAAAAGAAAGGGTTACCAGTGATGACTTGGCCAGTGGCCTCAGCTTCTTCTACGGTCATCGTGAAAGCCTATCGTCGTGGTACATTCATCCTAGCCGGAGGAGCATTCCTCTGAACGTTCCTTTGAGCTTGATGGAACTGACAAGGAAGAGGTGCAGTCGGTGGTCCTCTAGGTGGTGGAGCAGGGAGAGCGAGTCTTGGAGCAGGTGCCTGAAGGGCTGGACGCTGCGGGTAAGTGATTGCTGGCCTGGGTGCAGCATATGAGTTTTGTCTACGAAGACAAGACCCAATATCGTGAGTAGCTGAGCCGCAGGCTAAACAAAGACGATTTGCATGCCGACAGTCTTTCATCAGATGTTCATCTCTCCTGCAGTAGGTACAAAAGGCTGGGCTGGGCCTGTTGTTCGGTACTCCCGGTCTCCTGGGCATAAAAGATGGCCTTGATGAGGCTCCTCCTGCCATCTGGTTGGCAGGGCGCTTAACTCCAGCAGATTGAGATCTGCCCCTCATCTTTACCACTGCCTCATAACGGCGGGCAGCTTTTAGAGCCGATTCATGAGTCGGAAAATCTCCTGTGGCTAATGCAGCCTGGATCTCCGGGTCTAACCCTTGTTGAAATCGACGGGCTCTGATCTCATCCGTCGGTATCAGGTGTGCAACAAATCTGTTAAAGTATTGTGTTAGCTGTGTAGTATGTGATATATTGAAAAATCGAATTATTGAGACATATCTTACCGACTGAGCATGGTGAACTCAGCGTCATATTCATCTACTGACTTGGTCCACATTGAACCTTGTTGCTGATGGATGAACTGTTGTTCCATGTCGAACCTGGCAGTCTCAGAGAAGTACTTTGCGTCAAACATGTCACAGAAAGTCTTCCATTCGATGGGTTGATCAAGACGGCTTTCTTCCGCCTTCCACCAAACCTGTGCATTTTTCGTGAGCTGTAATTTCGCAACGCCGACCCAAGCTATCTCTGGCACTTGTGCCGCTGCCAGATCATCTTCGATGCTCTGAGCTTATTCCTCAGCTTCTAGAGGGCTCTCTTTTCCTGCAAACCGCTTGGGGTGCAAATCCCTGAATTGCTTCACCCCAGGTGCTTCTGTCTCTGGTCGGTTCATCAAGATAGCAGTCTGCTCCTGCTGTCCTTCCAGGAGGCTGCAAATCGCCTCAAGCAGAACCGTCTGCTCATTGATCGGAGCAGCGATGACAGGTGTGAGTGGTAGTGGTGGTGGAGTGTTGTTGACATTCGTGCTGGTATTGTTTGGGGAATCAATAACCTTGAAAGAAAAAATTTGGGTTAGGACAGATTCAAAGTATATGAAATGATAAGATCCAAAGAATGTGAATTATAAAGAATGTTTTCAATTGCTGGTTCTTGTGTTATATTGGTTAGGTTGTCCATACAGTGCTGAACTGCATGGTAGGTGTCACGACCCGAAATTGGCACATAACGGTCCTAATACTACGCAACGTCTATAGATGTAACGCAGTAAAAGAAAGCCAAAACCCAGAAATCTAAACCATTAAAATACAAGAAAAGATAAGAAATATTGTTTAAACTTTTGAAAATATCAAGTATAAATTCTTTAAGTCCAATTTATTTTCTTGAAAATTTCGGCAGCACCTCCTTTGTAAAACCAACCCCAAAAATGGGTACAACATAAATATAAGTAAAGCATCCCCAACGGGAGCAAATCCACGCCCAACGGCGGAAAACAACCACTACAACAGATATACGACGCCGTAGCGAAGAAATAAAAGACGATATAAGTAAAACTGCATAAAAGACATCCAAGTCCCCAAAATATACAATATCGTCCTCACATCAAGTCTCTAAGTCATACAAGATAATGATAGATGGAGAGTACAGGATACAACGAATATAAAATAAACATCCTTGGATAACCGCAAAACCCACCTAAGCAAAACTGCACACCGTGAGCCGAAACGGTATACCAACTTTGTCACGACCCGAAATTGGCATGTGACGGCCCTAATACTACGCAACGTCTACAGGCGTAACGCAGTAAAAGAAAGCCAAAACCCAGAAATCTAAACCATTAAAAGACAAGAAAAGATAAGAAATATTGTTTAAACTTTTGAAAATCTCAAGTATAAATTCTTTAAGTCCAATTTATTTTCTTGAAAATTTCAGCAGCACATCCTTTGTAAAAACCAACCCCAAAAATGGGTACAACATAAATATAAGTAAAGCATCCCCAACGGGAGCAAATCCACGCCTAACGGCGGAAAACAACCACCACAACAGATATACGACGCCGTAGCGAAGAAATAAAAGACGATATAAGTAAAACTGCATAAAAGACATCCAAGTCCCCAAAATATACAATATCATCCTCACATCAAGTCTCTAAGTCATACAAGATAATGGTAGATGGAGAGTACAGGATACAACGAATATAAAATAAACAACCTTGGATAACCGCAAAACCCACCTAAGCAAAACTGCACACCGGGAGCCGAAACGGTATCCGCTGCAAAAGATGATGTGATAAATGAATAGCCTGCCTCGACTAATCTGGGGAAACAACCTGCAAAACCCCGTGTCACAACGGGGGTGAGTTGCCAACTCGTGAATAGTAAATAACATATGCAGGTAATCGCAAGTATGCACGTACAGCGCGAATCTAACATAAGCAACTAATAGCAATAAAAGTCATATGTGTGCAATAGTCATGAAAGGTACACTAGCAGGTATCACTAATACATGAAACAGTAATATGACAATCTGTATGCAACAATCATGTAAGGTACTCTATCAGGTACAACTAATACATGAAGCGATGATATGACAATGTATATATGCAGCAGTCATGAAAGGTACTCTATCAGGTACAACTAATACATGAAGCAGCGCATAAACAATAAATGTGGAGTATGGAATGAAACATGTCATTTCCACGGAATCTTGAAATCGTGGTAGGATCAAAGTCCATCAAGACAATCCAAATCCCAATTCCTCAAATCAGCCCCCAAATTGGCTCTCATATCATGTAAGTCTCACAAATCCTGAATGTATAATATCAAATAAATCTCATATATCCTGAATCCAACATCAAGTGAATCTCATATATCCTGAATCTAGTAAGTTTCATATAAAGTGAGTGTCCAACATCGACACCCAAAAACATCATGAAACAAGTGTCAAGCATCGACACAGAAATACTCAAATCCATACGTTCCTTGAATCGTAAGTGTCCGGTATCGACACCCGTGATCCATGTATCGGTCTTTCTCAATTTCTATACGTTCCTCGAAACCTAAGTGTCTCACCTCGACACTTGTGTTCCACGTATCGGTATATACGTCCTCCGAATCTTAAGTGCCCCAACATCGACACTCTCGATCCCGTATTGGTTTAAAACAAATTTCTGAGTGGATGCATCCAAATATCAAGTAAAGAATAAGAATACTTGCATAATTTCATGAAACATCTACAGTCCTCAAATCCAGAAAACATCAAGTAATGAATAAGTATAAATGCATGAATCAATACATATATATTAGCGTCCCATTCCACTAATATATGTATATAGGCATATATAACATCGTCCCATTCTACTGTTATATATACTTAGGAATAAAAAATATCAGAGAATATCATATGAAATCCATGGATGTAATATATGCAAACATGAAACAGTAATATGAGCATATAAAGGAAAACCGCTATTTAACTGCAACAAGTTATTAAATATATCATGTGGTTCCTGATTTCTCCGAAATCAGATGCAACATCATATACAGGTGAACATATAGCTATAACAAAGTAAGCGTAACCATGTCGGTATAGCAAGATATGTGTGTCCAAATGTAAGTATGTATAATGTAAAAGTATCTGTAGCAAGGTATGTCTCTATACCTATCCATAATACCTTCCAGGTATATGTATGTATGCCAGATGTACATGTAGCTATATCTCATATATGTATATACCTATCACCAAAGGTACACTATCCTATAAGTATATGGGCAAGTAGCATGTAAGCATGTCAGGGCATATATGTAAGCATGTAGATATACAGGTATGCTATATGTCATATGCACAATGAAAATAAGGATCATGTCTGAATGTCCCTAAGCAATCCAATATCACATATGTATAGGTGTTGTGCATGTCATGGAAATTATTGACGGTGTGAGTGGCATATAATCAGTGCTCGTGCAACATGAACCGTCAATAATAGTGTTGTTTCTCATTAATACTATGTCCAAATACAATAGGTAAATGAGATATACAACGAAAAACAAATGCACAAACGAGTCAATATACTAAACACTAAAGGCCATATCATTTGATCTATCCCAGACGCATAACTCCATACGGGCGATTCCCCTGTAGATGTTAAATCTACTCACCAACGCTCCTGGCTAAGTGAAGCCTACCACCTGTTTTCCCTTTGTCGTAGCGTCCGAAGTCCCCGCCTGCGAACCTGAAATTTCACAAACATATCACATAAGCTAAATATCCTACATCGACGAAAAGACAAAGAAATGCAAGGATAACGCCCTGAAAAATAAACTGCGCACTTAGCGCATCTAACGCGCACGACGTCGGTCAAAAACCATAACTAGGGTCTCTAAACTACGAAACACTAGGTCTAAACTCCGATCGTCCCGATCGCGCAACACAACACAATTAAATACGAGGAATATAATAGATATAACCTCGCAACGACCAAAAGAAACCACGTCGGAAAAACCCCGAAACCTAGTAAACAACTTATCGCAATATTTCGCACTAGAACAAAGCTAACACAAATCTAGAAATTACAAATATCTTATATTATCTTAACTAAGCTATCTAAACCATTTCTATATTTTTAACACTTGCAAAATAAGTTTTAGCAAAAACCTAGTAAGCAATATTTCATAATTAAACAAAATATTCATTAACAATAATTATCATTTTCTACTAGGTTAAGTTTTTCCTAATCACAAATTAACAGTTCAATTAAACATTGGACACTTAAATCAAGCTTTAACCTTAACTTGAATATCAAAAACCATTTCTAGAATTTTGAAACATGAAATTTAAAGTTCAAATTAACATCTAATTAAGCTAGCATAAAGTATTAAGTAACAATTAGAGATTAGGGTTAGGGTTTTATACCTCAATTTAGATTTTGGAAATTTGCAACAAGATCATCCAAATAGCCTCCAAAATGTTATCTTTCTTGAAGATCCAAGCAAGAATAAAGCTAAAGAATGAAGGGAAATGTTTATTTTTGATTTTCTATGAATTATTTGGATTTTTCATGATTTTGTGAAGCAAAAATGAGATGAAAATAGGGTTGGAAAAATGAGGGCAGCCAAGGAGAGAGAGAGGACCGGCCACATGAAGGAGGAGGGGGTTTTGTGAAGAAGAAATGAGAAAGTTCTAGCAAAAGAACAATAAATGCATCATTAATTACAAATGCCACCTTTTCTTTCATTTTCTTTTCTTTTTTAATTCAAAACCTTTTGCACAAAAAAATATCTAGATATTTAGAAAAGAATCTTCCAAAATAATTGTAGTGATGATTTCCAAGAAGTTTCATTTAGAAGAAATTTCCCGATTTGCGTGCATATTTTATCGGCTAAAATAATATTTTATTTGGGAAAAATTGTATCTGAACCAAAACCTCTCATATACCCCCAAAGTTCACACACTAGCTTTATTTTAGCAAAACTAGGTGCCGGCAAGTTTGTACGGACGTTTGATCGAAATCGGGTTAAAACGGAAAATACCGACAATTTTTCCCTAAAACGTAAAAATTCGCAAAACGATTTCTGAAACGTTCCAGTAGGGTTCAAAACAGCTCTGACCTGCATGGCCTGTCAACAAAACCTGTCATACCCCGCTTTCCGGTGTACAGGCAGAGGACGCGACTGGCCGCTACGTATTTACTCTGAAGTAAACACGCTGAGCGTATCTAAGCAATATAAGTAAAATGCATAAGAGACAATGACAATAAATATATATTGAACAACAACTTTATTTATTAACATTCTTTGGTACAATACATCTGAGAAGTAAATACATTAAATAGAAAGCAATGCCTAAACAGTGGCTTAACAGAAATGGAAAGTACTGAAATGAAATGTACAAGTAACTAGAGCTCCGGGTCGAAAGCTAGCTGGTCCAAATCCTCGCTGGTGGGCTCGATCTCTAGTGAGTCTGAATCACCTGACGACATTTCAAAGTAGAAGAAAGAGAATGTCGTCAGCGAACAAATCGCTCGGTAAGTCCCGTAAATAGACAAGAATGGAATAGATAGAATAGAGAGTATATTATTATAATATTGTATTTAGTATTAACGCTGTTGTTTGTAGCTTGGTACAAAAGAGGCCAGTGTATACGAGAGGAGTCTCACTAGACCAGAAACTATGGTATACGGAGTACAAGGAACCGTTCAGCCACGGTACAGCGGCAATTGAATTCAGGTTATGTGTCGTTATGGTTGCTGTCTCGTGCCACTTCTAACACCTTTCGTACCAATCTACCGCTTATAAACCCCGCGATATCTTAATTGTATTGATGTATTGTTTAAATTGTATATTGTATATAGATGAATGACTTGCCGAAACCATGATATCAGTAATAAAACGGATATAATGGATAATCATGTAGATGGAATATATCCATGGTTCGGTTCAGTCAATGTAGTTGATATAGATTGAATAGACGGATTCATAGATCCATGTTGTATTGTAGTTTTGATACTTGAATCATATTCAAGCCAGATTGATTATATTGAGACTCAGTCTGAGTCAGACAATTAGAAAAAAAAATTGAATCCTGAATTAGGTTTTGGTGTTATCGGTAACCGCTGCACATGGACGGCAGGATTTGTGTCTTTTTCAAAAACGATTGCCGTGTTGATAACACCGTTTATTAAGTTTTCTACCTTAAATAGGAAAGCACCCATATCTCTAGCTCCCTGAGGCTCAAGAGACCGGTCCCATTTAAACCTATGTTTATTAGTGTCCTTATTGTAATTTAGTATAACTTGAGGGGGTTTATGTAAAAATAATTTTGTATAGTTTTTCAAAATATATCTCAAGTAATTTATTATCGTCTTTAAAGTTTTTATTGATGTATATTTTATCAATATGACATTTCTAGTGAAATAAAGCCTAATTTCATAATATATAGTATTTATTTATAATATTGGAATTTGTATGGTATTTTCTTGTAAATGAGATGTTTTCATGAATTTTGGAAATGTGGAATATTATAAATATTAAAAATATATATTTTGATATTAATTACATATATATTTATTTATTAAAAATATAAGTTTTATAATAGAAATCACATTTTCTAAAGAAAATTGTATTTTAAATCTTTTGAGACCGTATGCTCCTTGCGGAGGTCTGCATCTCGCACTACTAAGCCCGAGGATGTGCGATAATCCGCATCATCCCAAACGGGTTCCCCGAAATGGGCTGTAGCGGCGCATTGCAAAGATTTGTTAAAATACACATCTTATAGAAAAAGGTTTTTATAAGTCGAAGGTAGTTATGTGTAAACTCGTATTTTCCCAAATCTATATTCCCAAATTCCATCGTGCTATATTACATATGAGTGTTGTAAGGAGGTAGGTCATTACCTCGTGAGTTTTCTAAAGCTAGCATGGTTAAAAGGTATTAACATGTCGATATGAAACAAAAAGGTATTTTAATGTAAAAATGGAATAAAACTTGCCATAGTTATCATTTTAATGTCAAACTTGTTATATTGTCTTAGTTAATGAGTATTAAACAATTTATCAAAAGTTGTAGGTTTGTTATTAAGAAAATGTTGTATTTTTTTTTTGAAAGAAAAGATAATCGGAAGCCGGATAACTCCGCTTCCGACACATTTTAAAAGTTAAGAATTTGAGAACAGTGAAAGAGAGGGAGAGAAGGGGGACTTACAGGTTTAAAGTCAAGAGAAGAGGAAGATTGGGGAAGCACTGGTGCGTCGTTGCATCGCCGGAAACTCCTCGAAACATCTTCTGAAGTTCGTCGGAGCTTCGCCCTTTGTTAACTCCACTTGCACACAAAAAGTCTTGAGAATTTTCTTGAGAGTTTGGGCAGAGATTTAAGAGTGAGGGGGGCGATTTGAGATGTGGTATTTATAGGAAAAATTAGGGTTTAGGGTAATGAAAGGGTGTATTAAAATTTGTATAAAAAAATGGATTAAATGGGGTTTTAATTTGCTCTGTAAATGTGCAGGGAAATTAAATAGTACAGGGGTTATGGGGTAGGCCAAAGGTTGGAAAGGAGTCAAGAAAAATCGGGTTTTGAGCTGAGTCGGCCGGCGGCGGCGGCCGATTCGCACTTCCCGCCGGCCCGAGTCGGCCGAGTCGAGGCTTCCCTCGACGCCACGTGTCCCCGACGCTTTGATTTCTGTAGTGGACTCGTTTGTGTTATGTGTGACTCTTCAGTTTACGTGTTATACACGTGTAGACTCTTGGGCTTCTACAAATAGTAAAAGAATTTTAAATAAAAATAATGTGTGGCTGATGGAATTTGAACTCTGGTGCTTTGGTTCAGTAGTGCAAGGTCTTACCAGTAACCTACAAGCTCTTTTTTGCTGTTCAAATGTAAATCAAATATTCATAGTACTCACGGGAAATGTAAATACCCCAAGTATACATTAACTTTTAATCAAATTTATGTACACAAGAATTGGAGTTGTTACAAACAACAATGCTCATGTTGTTCGGCAAAACAATATTGAGAATGCGGATGCCGTCACCGTCCTCAGATCAGGACGTATTGTTGACAACAAAGTTGTCAACCCCAATGAATCATCCAAACATGCGGCTATCAGTTTACCAGCATGTATCTCATCTTCTGTTCCTCATTGTGATCCGTTGTCATCTTCATTATCTTCTTCTTCTTCTTCTTCTTCTTCTTCTTCGTCGTCGTCGTCTGTTGCACATCCTTCAAAGAAACTTGAGAATTCGCCGCAAATCCACCCTGATGATCCAGTAAGAACACTCCTGCTTTCTGCACATGTTCGATCTGCAACTTCTCCAAACCTCGTGTTTGGGCTTAAGGCTCCCTATCTCAATAGGTTGAAATCAAAGAAGCCTTCTACAAGTATGGAAAAAGTGTTAGAGGTCTTCAAACGCTGTGAGGTTAACATTCCGTTGTTGGACGTGGTCCAACAAGTTCCGGTGTATGAAAAATTCCTGAAGGATTTGTGCACACAAAAAACGACACACGAATGTGCCCAAAACAGTCTTCTTGGCCACCACTCTAAGCGATGTCTTGTCCAAATCCATTCCGGTAAAATATAAGGACCTTGGCTGTCCTACTATTTCTTGCACTATCGGGGACAAGCAAATCAACGTACCTTGTTAGACTTAGGGGCAAGCGTGAACCTTCTCTCGTACTCAGTTTACAAACAACTAAGATTGGGAGAACTCAAGCCGACCAGAGTGACTCTGCAACTGGCAGATCGATCAACGAAGGTTCCGAGGGGAGAAATCGATGATGTTCTAATCAAGGTCGGGGAATTCATATTCCCCGTAGATTTCATTGTGTTGGAGACTGAACCTGTCGCTAATCCCAGAGGTCAAATTCCAGTCATACTGGGGCGGCCTTTCCTAGCTACATCCAACGCGTTAATCAATTGTCGTAATGGATCCATGAAACTCTCATTTGGAAATATGACAGTTGACTTAAACATCTTCACGCTAGGAAACCAAGCGAGCAAGAAACACGACGACACATTTGAAGTCAACGTTGTACACGGTATGTCTGAGGAGGGGATATTTGACTTCAACAATGAGTGTCTTGATGAAACGTTTGAAGAACTTTTTTCAGAGGAGCTTCTTTTCCTTGAGAAGCTAAGTCCTGAACAGGCTTCCTATGCACACTGGGGGCCCCAATTTGAACCACTTCGTAATGAACCGGCCCCTGAAGTGCGACCATCTGTGGAGGAGCCACCAAAACTTGACCTCAAAGTTCTTCCTAACCACCTCAAGTATGCGTACTTGGGAAATAATGAAACGCTTCCAGTTATAATCGTAACCGACCTTGCTCCTGAGCAAGAGTTGGCCCTCATGGACGTTCTGGTAAAGAACATGGAAGCAATTGGGTGGTCAATGGCTGATATCAAAGGAATCAGCCCTGCTATCTATCAGCACCGAATCCATATGACTGATGATTCCAAACCCTTTAAGAACCTTCAACGCCAACTTAACCCGGTAATGAAAGAAGAGGTGAGGAATGAAATGTTGAAGTGTCTTGACAATGGGAACATCTATCCCATCTCTAATAGCAAGTGGGTAAGCCCCATTCACATTGTGCCAAAAAAATCGGGTATCACTCTAATCACGAATGAAGCAAACGAGCTACTCCCAACCCGCACACAAACAGGGTGGAGAGTCTGTATTGATTACAGAAAGCTCAACGCAGCCACTCGCAAGGATCATTTCCCGCTGCCCTTCATTGATCAAATTCTTGAACGTCTAGCCGGACATGCCTACTATTTTTTCTTAGATGGGTATTCCGGCTACAATCAAATCCCGATCGATCCGGAGGATCAGGACAAAACGACTTTCACTTGTCCTTTTGGCACATTCGCCTACCGTCGCATACCCTTTGGGTTGTGTAATGCACCTGCAACATTTCAGCGATGCATGATGAGCATCTTTTCTGACATGGTAGAGCGATTCTTGGAAGTATTTATGGATGATTTCTCCGTCTTTAAAGATTCATTTTCTGAGTGTTTGAGGCATCTTGAACTAGTCATGTTACGATGCAATGAAAAATACCTCACACTCAATTGGGAGAAGTGTCATTTCATAGTCAAACACGGCATTGTGTTAGGCCATATCATTTCTGAAAATGGCATTGAAGTCGATAAGGCAAAAATCGACGTCATTTCAAGCCTCCCACTTCCACGGACTGTCCGTGACATCAAGGCATTCTTAGGCCACGCCGAGTTTTACAGGCGTTTCTCAAGGATTTTAACAAACTGGCAAGATCCTTAACTTCCTTGCTGGCTAAAGATACTCCCTTTGACTTCAATTCTAAGTTCCTTCAAACGTTCAAGCTTCTGAAATCGGAACACACTTCCGCTCCGATTTTAAGTGCACCAGACTGGAATGAACCTTTCGAGCTAATGTACGATGCTTCTGACTTTGCGATAGGTGCTGTTTTGGGACAACGATTTGTAAAGAAGCCGCACGTCATCCACTATGCGAGCAGGACGTTGAATGACACGCAGCTGAATTACACCACCACGGAAAAGGAATTCTTAGTTGTCTGTCACGCGCCGCTTCCCAGAGTACGCAAGATTGGGCACGTGACATAGCCAACCATGCTACCTGTGGGTAGGAAGTATCCATCCACAGTCACATTACGGTTGTAAGGATATCAAGAACAAGATAAAAAAAACTAATCTAATACATGTCCAAATCCATAATAACAAGAATCAATAAACAATAAGTGCGGAAGCTAATGATCCAAAACAATGAATAAACAGTACGTCCCATAATGCGGGCTCACATCTGGAAATGAAATGAAATAAATAAACTAAACCCTAAGGAACTCACAGTTCAGCCTGCTGGCTGAAGTACTCCTGCTCGGTCGTCGACAATGGTACGGAATCTGGGCCATGCAAAACCCAGACGTCAGCGCGTCATGACATCAAGTATATAGTATAAACATGGTAATAAGCAATGCAAGTATGAACATGAATAAAGCAGTAATAAGAAATAACAAGCAGGGTAATGTGCAATGGTGACTAAACTGTCCTATCAGGTTTTCTACTCTATAGTCTTTGAAACCAATTGATGAATCGTCGATGTAACCCAATAGTATCCCGTACATACCCGGGACCACGGCCACAATATTCTCGGCGGCAGCCGAGACATGCCGTTAGGCACAGAATAGGAAAGTGTTAGTATCCCGTACATACCCGGGACCACGGCCACAATATTCTCGGCTGAAACCGAGACATGCCGTTAGGCACAGAATAGGAAAGTGTACACTCGGCATTACCCCGTACATACCCGGGATCACGGCACAATATTCTCGGCTGAAACCGAGACATGCCGTTAGGCACAGAATAGGAATGTGTACACTCGAACGGTAGTGAACTGTCGAGTTACAAGTCAGGTTCATCTTTGATTTCCCCATACCCCCAAGCTATGTATGTCAGGTCAGGTATTCAGTAGTCAAGGACTAATGCCAACACAAAATCCGGTAAGAGTAGGTCTGTCTGGATAGACAGCAGGGATGGTCGGGTTTGTCGGCATTAGGCATGAAATCATGAAACAAGTAATGTCATGGTACAACAGGATGAGTTGGTATGTATGTATATGTCATGTGTAGCAGGGTCAGGCCAATATGTAGTGCAATCGGGTATGTGCTCATAACAGGTATGCAATCAAATAATGAACAGCAGCAGGAAACAGTAAATAACCATATTATTCCATGTAACGACAGTGATATTTTGTATTCTCTTATTAACGGGTTCAGGCACCCTGGGGTGCAATAGTCACAAGGTGGAACAATAATAACCATACGTAATGAAACCACATGAAATTAAACTAAAATATAATAATTGTCTCATGGATGATTTAACAATTAAAGCGGATATGATCCAATTGCCTTATTTAGTTGGAATATGGATTGATAGTGGGTTGATTAATTACGAGAAATTATTATAACGATTCCATGTTAAAGATAACTGCAACTATCAATTCTAACTTACCATATAATATCAATTACCATCATTAAGTTGTTGTCTTATATAGTATGAATTCAATTGCGTGGCAAGACTAGATCTCGCATGCTAGCATGTTTAAGAAAGTATTCAGATACTTGCCTCGACGGTTTTGCAAACCGGAACACGGATGCGATGTCGGCAGAAAACGCGATATGATAGCACGGGCCACGGATCGAGTCCCAACAGAGAACAACGGGGTCACACGGACCAGAGTACTTCGCTGGAGCGTCGGGTCCAAATGACGGCACGGTCGGAAACCGGCAAAAGTCAAAAGTAGCGAAGTTAGCAAATACGATAAACGCAACAAGGACCAGCGAGCGATTAAACATGAATGGAAAGCTAAAGGGAGGCTTACAGGGAAGAACCGGGAGCAACTACGACGGGCCCGACGGCGATGGACGCGCCGGCGGTGAACAGGAGATGCGGCGAGGGCTGGAAGCGGCTGGGTCGGGTTGTGCTGTGAGTAGGGGGAGGTAGAGGCCTGGTTTGGGTTGCTGGGAGGAGAGGAGGTGGTCGTC
Source organism: Agapanthus africanus (assembly GCA_030015575.1). NCBI lineage: Eukaryota > Viridiplantae > Streptophyta > Magnoliopsida > Asparagales > Amaryllidaceae > Agapanthus > Agapanthus africanus. The sequence goes on from JASDDO010000022.1 coordinate 548,502,658, forward strand.
GGTGTGCTGGTAACGACGAGGGGGTCGACGGTGTCCTTTTCCGGCGAACCAGAGGAGTTTCTAGGGTTCCGGTTAGGGTTTGGGCTTGGGTTAGGCTCGGTGCAATGGGTGCAGGGCTAGGGTTGAGTTGGGAACGAGAGAGAGGAGAGGAAGAGTCGTCGACGACGAGGGCCGTCGACGGTGTGGTGCAGGCGGTGGAGATTCTGGGATCAGGGAAAGGTTTGCAGGTTATGTGGGTTGCAGGGAAGGCTCGGGGAAAAGGAAAAAGAGACGGGGGAGGTGCAGAGGTGATGGTGGCGAGGTCGTGGGGAGGTCGGCGGCGGCGGCGACGGCGACGAGGTGGCTGGGTTTACGTGGGTTCGTCGATGGAGGGTTCTCTCACGATGGATGAGGAAGGAACAGGCGGCTGCATGGGTTTTAAATAGAGGAAGAGAGAGAGAGAGATTGGAGACAGAGATTGAGGGAAGAGAGAGAGAGAGATAGGGAAAGGGAAGGGGGCCCACGACTCGGGTTCAGCACTCGTGATTGGCTGATCACGAGATAAGGAAAAGATCTGAAGGGATCTGAAGGATTTGAATGATTTACAGTTAGGGAAAAAAATATATATACGTATAAAATAGTTTAAGATATTAAATTAAAGTGGGCCCTATTGGCGCGAAATGAAACATTTCCAAATCGCGCCCGGGTTGCGCCCAAATGTTCCAAATTCAAATTTTAGGATTTTAAGCGGGTTCCAAATTTTGAAAAGAGATGTTTAATGATTAAAATGCATGCCCCCAAGTCGGACACTTGCACGCGCGCGTAGTCGTCCAAACTTGCCCGTTTAGCCGAACGGAACGGAATCTCGACACGCGGACGCTACCACGCGACTAGTGGCGACGAGTAGGCCAACATGGACATTCTAGATTTCATTTTAGGAGTTAAAATTTGTTATGTGCCAAAATGACTTAACCGGTTAAAATTTAGCAATAAACCCCAGAAAAACAGAATAATTGGGAATGAGCAATATATAACCCTCAACTAGTAATATAAATAGTATTATTGGGCTCGGGTGTTACATCATACCCAACTACAAAAGAATTTCGTCCTCGAAATTCCGAGAATACAAGATAGCTAACTACTGGAAAAGGTGAGGGAATTTCTGTCGGATCTCGTCTTCTCGCTCTCAAGTGGATTCTCCATGCGATCGGTTACCCCAAGAAACTAGCACAAGAGGGATAACCTTGTTCTTAAGAACCTTTTCTCTTCGATCCTTGATTTCAACTGGTCGCTCTTCAAAAGTCAGGTCCTCCCGTACGGTCAACTCCGAATGATCCAAGACATGAGTCTTATCACGAACATACCTCCATAGTTGAGACACATGAAACACATCGTGAACTCCTGCTAATGACGGTGGTAACGCCAACCTGTACGATACCTCTCCAACACGCTCCAAAATCTCGAAGGGTCCAACGAATCGAGGACTAAGCTTTCCCCGACTTCCAAAGCGAATCACCCCTCTAGTCGGTGATATCTTCAGGAATACCAAATCACCCACGGCGAACTCTAGAGGTCTTCTTGACGTGTCGGCCCAACTCTTCTGTCTGTCTTGAGCTGCCTTCATATGCTTCCTGATTGTATTCACCTTCTCGACTGTCTGTACCACCAAATCCGGTCCTAGTAACCTTCGTTCACCAACATCATCCCAACAGACAGGTGAACGGCACTTACGACCATACAGTGCTTCAAACGGGGCTATCTGAATAGTTACTTGGAAGCTATTGTTGTACGAAAACTCCACCAGGTGTAGATGATCTTCCGAAGAACCTTTGAAGTCCAACATGCAAGCCCTCAACATATCTTCAAGGGTCTGGATCGTTCTCTCCGATTGTTCATCAGTCTGAGGATGATAAGTTGTGCTAAACTTCAATCGAGTCCCCAAACTTTCTTGTAAACTCCTCCAAAAGTGCGACAAGAACCGAGTGTCCCGATCGGACACGATGCTTACCGGTACTCCATGCAATCTGACAATCTCCTGCATGTACTGCTCTGCCAAAGTCTCTGTCGATTGACCAACCCGAAAAGGAATAAAGTGAGCTGCCTTGGTCAACCGATCGACAACTACCCATACAGCATTGTTGCCCTTTAGACTCCGCGGTAAAGCCGTCACGAAATCCATGGTTATATGTTCCCACTTCCACTGAGGAATCGGAATTGGTTGCAACAAACCAGCAACCCTTTGGTGTTCAGCCTTGACTTGCTGACACACCAAGCACTTAGCCACGAAGCGAGCAATTTCCCGTTTCATACCTTCCCACCAGAAGTGCTGTCGAATATCTCGGTACATCTTTGTCCCTCCTGGATGTACAGAGTAAGCTGAACTGTGTGCCTCCTTCATAAGCTCTTCACGCACATCTCCTTTCGGCACACACACACGGCTACCATATCTCAACGAACCGTCTTCATGGATCAGTAAATCGGTTCGTAGTCCGGCTCCAACCTGCTCTCGAAACTTTTGCAGTCTAGGATCCTGCGATTGCGCCACTTTAATCTTCTCAACCAAGGACGACTGTACTTGCAACTGCATCAACTGTCCTGTAGCATGTGGTAGCACAACCTCCAAGTCAAATCTCCGAAAATCCGCAATGATCTCTCTTTGTGCAGTCAATATCTGAATTGCTGGTAACCGACTCAGCGCATCCGGCACGACGTTGACTTTTCCCGGATGGTATTTAAGATCAAGGTCATAGTCGGCCATCAGCTCCAACCATCTGCGTTGCCTCATGTTCAACTCCTTCTGAGTGAACACATACTTTAAACTCTTGTGATCTGTAAAGACTTCAACTCTCTCGCCCAAAAGGTAGTGTCTCCAAATCTTCAGGGCGAAGATCACGGCTGCAAGCTCTAAGTCATGAGTCGGATAGTTCTTCTCATGAGTCTTCAGCTGTCTCGATGCGTAAGCGACAACTTTCCCATTCTGCATCAAAACACATCCCAATCCCTTTCCGGATGCGTCGCTATGAATCACCAGTCCCCCTGAATTATCTGGTACGGTCAGGATCGGGGCGGTTATCAACTTCTGCTTCAACATCTCGAAGGCCAAAGCACATCCATCCGTCCAAACAAACGGTACCTCCTTATGCGTAAGCTTGGTTAACGGCTCAGCTAAACGAGCGAAGTTCTCCACAAATCTTCTGTAGTAACCGGCGAGTCCAAGAAAACTTCTTATCTCCGCAACATTCTTTGGAACAGGCCAATTCCGAACTGCTGAAATCTTCTCGGGATCAACGGCGATTCCTTTGCCCGACACAACATGCCTCAGAAACTTCACTTCTTCCAGCCAGAATTCACACTTACTCATTTTCGCAAATAACTTCTCTTGTCTCAGCGTCTGCAGTGCGATCCGTAAGTGCTCAGCATGCTCCTCCGGACTCTTCGAGTACACCAGAATATCGTCAATGAATACCACAATAAACTGGTCCAAGAACGGTGAAAAGATCCTGTTCATCAAATCCATGAATATTACTGGCGCATTAGTCACTCCGAAGGGCATCACTAGATACTCGAAATGTCCATATCGAGTTCGAAACGCCGTCTTGCAAATGTCTTCTGCCTTCACTCGGACCTGATGATATCCTGATCGCAAGTCCAGTTTCGAGAATACCCTCGCGCCACTAAGCTGCTCAAAAAGTTCTCCAATGCGAGGGATCGGGTATTTGTTCTTAATAGTCACCCGGTTCAATTCTCGATAATCAATGCACATCCTTCTCGTGCCATCCTTCTTCTTTACTAAAAGGACTGGAGCTCCCCAAGGTGAGTTGCTGCTTCGAATCCATCCCTTCTCGAGTAATTCACCAACTTGTTTCTTAACTTCTTCCAATTCCACCGGTGCCATCGGATAATAAGATTTTGATACTGGCGCTGCACCAGGAATAAGGTCAATCGCAAACTCCACATCTCGCTTCGGCGGTAAGCCCGAAATGTCTTCAAACACATCCATAAAGTCGCGGACAACTGCCGGCTCTTCATCACTATCCACTACCATAGCCGCAAGAACATTGTTCGTCGGCCTAGCCCTAAACTCGACTGGCCCGACAGAACTGCTTCCTCCGATGAAAGTAAACTCAGGGTGTCCGGGAATCTGGAAAATTACTTTCCTTGCTCTACAATCAATGTGTGCGTGGAAAGTGCCAAGAAAATCCATTCCCAAGACTACTTCATAACTGCCCGTATTAATCACCAAGAAATCTGCAAAAAGCTCCCGTCCGCAAACAACTACCGTACAATCTTTACATTCCTTACTAGCTATGATTTTCCCATTCCCAGTGTGTATGTCCCAGAAACTAGACAGGGTCGTGCAGGTGATCGAATGTGTAGTTATAAATTTGGATGACATAAAACAGTGGGATGCTCCGGAATCAAATAATGCCAATGCGGGAAAACCACGAACGAGTACAGTACCTGAAACTACTTCTCCTGATGCCTTGGCTTCCTCAGCTGTCAACGTGAAAGCTCGACCCTGGTTGGGTCCTTGTGTCAGCTGCTTCTGCCCTTGGAACGGTCTCTGCGGAGGCTTCCGTATATCATCTCTCGTGCGAAACTTCGACGGACAAGCACCAACTGCGTGATCGGCTGCTCCACAAACCAGACAAAGTCCCAGTCTCCTTCGACAATCCTTTTGCATGTGGCCTGGTAAATTGCAGTAGTTACAGCTTATGCTCTTTCTTCGATCGACGATCATAGGCTTCTTCATTGGCGCTATACCTCGACGGTCCACTGGAATACCTCTGCGCCCATGATCTCGGTTAGGTACAAATGCAGGCTTCCTGGCCGCAACTGCTGTCTGGTGAAGGTTCCCTTTCGATCCTGATAAACTCTGCTGCTCTCTGGCTGCCGTAAGAACCTGCGAGAAAGTGGTCAAACCCAGGGAGACAATCTGCCTCTGGATGTCCACATCCAAACTGCGCAAGAACCTTCGCGCCCTGTCTGCCTCCTTGGCGACTAAGGGTCCAGCGAAACGGCTGAGTCTCGTCCATTCCGCTGCATGTACATCCACAGCTGCTCCATTTTGTCTCAGCCCAATAAATCTCTCCTCCATTTCCTCCCGTGCAGTCCGCGGGAAGAACTTTTCCAAGAAACTTTTAGAGAAATCCGCCCAACTGATTGGCTTGGACAAGCGGGTCTCCTCCACAAGCCACCACTCTCGGGCGTAATCCACCAGCTGAATGCGTACCACATCAACTCTCTTGTCTTCAGGGATCTGTGCCGCAATCAGTAAATTCTCCGTGTCCACTAGCCACTGCTCGGCTGGTAACGGCTCCTCCAAGCCAGTGAAAGCAGTAGGACCCAACCGTCTGAAATCTGCCACGGTCCCTACTCAGTCGACTGGCTTCGCTACAGCGGTGTTTACAGACTGCTGCATAGCCTGCAAACCCTCCTGAAATGAGTCTGCTTGCTGCTGGATCAGCTCAGTTTGCCTCTTCTGATTTTCCAACATCCCACGTATCACTCCTAACATGGCGGCTTCATCCACACGCCTCTGATACGTCTTGAAATTCTTATCTGCCATGGTCCTGAAATCAAAACAAACAACATTAGCATGATGATAGATTCAATATATAAATCAAGGCTAGAACCCCAAGATACTTAAATAGAGTGCTGCATTGTAGCTATGCCGCGGTATCATAGCCGCAATTACTTAACTCTACCCAAGTCGCCTAAGTCCTAGAGATAACAAGAAGTTAGGTTTTCGAGTTAACAATGCAAAGTAAGTTTGCATGCCGACATGATCTGGAAGAATGATTCAAGGATGGTAAAACGGTCAAAGTGGCAGGACATGTTTCCTAATCACGGGTATTCTGATTCGTGTATCGGGTGCGATACCCAACTACAAAGAATCAACCCAATTAACCTATGGCTCTGATACCAAAAGAACCATGTCACGCCCCGCTTCCCAGAGTACGCAAGATTGGGCACGTGACATAGCCAACCATGCTACCTGTGGGTAGGAAGTATCCATCCACAGTCACATTACGGTTGTAAGGATATCAAGAACAAGATAAAAAAAACTAATCCAATACATGTCCAAATCCATAATAACAAGAATCAATAAACAATAAGTGCGGAAGCTAATGATCCAATACAATGAATAAACAGTACGTCCCATAATGCGGGCTCACATCTGGAAATGAAATGAAATAAATAAACTAAACCCTAAGGAACTCACAGTTCATCCTGCTGGCTGAAGTACTCCTGCTCGGTCGTCGACAATGGTACGGAATCTGGGCCATGCAAAACCCAGACGTCAGCGCGTCATGACATCAAGTATATAGTATAAACATGGTAATAAGCAATGCAAGTATGAACATGAATAAAGCAGTAATAAGAAATAACAAGCAGGGTAATGTGCAATGGTGACTAAACTGTCCTATCAGGTTTTCTACTCTATAGTCTTTGAAACCAATTGATGAATCATCGATGTAACCCAATAGTATCCCGTACATACCCGGGACCACGGCCACAATATTCTCGGCGGCAGCCGAGACATGCCGTTAGGCACAGAATAGGAAAGTGTTAGTATCCCGTACATACCCGGGACCATGACCACAATATTCTCGGCTGAAACCGAGACATACCGTTAGGCACAGAATAGGAAAGTGTACACTCGGCATTACCCCGTACATACCCGGGATCACGGCCACAATATTCTCGGCTGAAACCGAGACATGCCATTAGGCACAGAATAGGAATGTGTACACTCGAACGGTAGTGAACTGTCGAGTTACAAGTCAGGTTCATCTTTGATTTCCCCATACCCCCAAGCTATGTATGTCAGGTCAGGAATTCAGTAGTCAAGGACTAATGCCAACACAAAATCCGGTAAGAGTAGGTCTGTCTGGATAGACAGCAGGGATGGTCGGGTTTGTCGGCATTAGGCATGAAATCATGAAACAAGTAATGTCATGGTACAACAGGATGAGTTGGTATGTATGTATATGTCATGTGTAGCAGGGTCAGGCCAATATGTAGTGCAATCGGGTATGTGCTCATAACAGGTATGCAATCAAATAATGAACAGCAGCAGGAAACAGTAAATAACCATATTATTCCATGTAACGACAGTGATGTTTTGTATTCTCTTATTAACGGGTTCAGGCACCCTGGGGTGCAATAGTCACAAGGTGGAACAATAATAACCATACGTAATGAAACCACATGAAATTAAACTAAAATATAATAATTGTCTCATGGATGATTTAACAATTAAAAAGGATATGATCCAATTGCCTTATTTAGTTGGAATATGGATTGATAGTGGGTTGATTAATTATGAGAAATTATTATAACGATTCCATGTTAAAGATAACTGCAACTATCAATTCTAACTTACCATATAATATCAATTACCATCATTAAGTTGTTGTCTTATATAGTATGAATTCAATTGCGTGGCAAGACTAGATCTCGCACGCTAGCATGTTTAAGCAAGTATTCAGATACTTGCCTCGACGGTTTTGCAAACCGGAACACGGATGCGATGTCGGCAGAAAACGCGATATGATAGCACGGGCCACGGATCGAGTCCCAACAGAGAACAACGGGGTCACACGGACCAGAGTACTTCGCTGGAGCGTCGGGTCCAAATGACGGCACGGTCGGAAACCGGCAAAAGTCAAAAGTAGCGAAGTTAGCAAATACGATAAACGCAACAAGGACCAGCGAGGGATTAAACATGAATGGAAAGCTAAAGGGAGGCTTACAGGGAAGAACCGGGGGCAACTACGACGGGCCCGACGGCGATGGACGCGCCGGCGGTGAACAGGAGATGCGGCGAGGGCTGGAAGCGGCTGGGTCGGGTTGTGCTGTGAGTAGGGGGAGGTAGAGGCCTGGTTTGGGTTGCTGGGAGGAGAGGAGGTGGTCGTCGGTGTGCTGGTGACGACGAGGGGGTCGACGGTGTCCTTTTCCGGCGAACCAGAGGAGTTGCTAGGGTTCCGGTTAGGGTTTTGGCTTGGGTTAGGCTCGGTGCAATGGGTGCAGAGCTAGGGTTGAGTTGGGAACGAGAGAGAGGAGAGGAAGAGTCGTCGACGACGAGGGCCGTCGACGGTGTGGTGCAGGCGGTGGAGATTCTGGGATCAGGGAAAGGTTTGCAGGTTATGTGGGTTGCAGGGAAGGCTCGGGGAAAAGGAAAAAGAGACGGGGGAGGTGCAAAGGTGATGGTGGCGAGGTCGTGGGGAGGTCGGTGGCGGCGGCGGCGGCGACGAGGTGGCTGGGTTTACGTGGGTTCGTCGATGGAGGGTTCTCTCGCGATGGATGAGGAAGGAACAGGCGGCTGCATGGGTTTTAAATAGAGGAAGAGAGAGAGAGAGATTGGAGAGAGAGATTGAGGGAAGAGAGAGAGAGAGATAGGGAAAGGGAAGGGGGCCCACGACTCGGGTTCAGCACTCGTGATTGGCTGATCACGAGATAAGGAAAAGATTTGAAGGGATCTGAAGGATTTGAATGATTTACAGTTAGGGAAAAAAATATATATACGTATAAAATAGTTTAAGATATTAAATTAAAGTGGGCCCTATTGGCGCGAAATGAAACATTTTCAAATCGCGCCCGGGTTGCGCCCAAATGTTCCAAATTCAAATTATAGGATTTTAAGCGGGTTCCAAATTTTGAAAAGAGGTGTTTGATGATTAAAATGCATGCCCCCAAGTCGGACACCTGCACGCGCGCGTAGTCGTCCAAACTTGCCCGTTTAGCCGAACGGAACGGAATCTCGACACGCGGACGCTACCACGCGACTAGTGGCGACGAGTAGGCCAACATGGACATTCTATATTTCATTTTAGGAGTTAAAATTTGTTATGTGCCAAAATGTCTTAACCGGTTAAAATTTAGCAATAAACCCCAGAAAAACAGAATAATTGGGAATGAGCAATATATAACCCTCAACTAGTAATATAAATAGTATTATTGGGCTCGGGTGTTACATTGTCTTTTACACACTGGAAAAATTCTGTCCTTACTTGATTGGGGCACACGTCACGATTTACACTGATCATTATGCACTTAGGTATCTTTTTGCAAAGAAGGATGCCAAAGCCAGATTGATACGTTGGATTCTCCTTCTTCAATAATTTGATTTGACTATCAAGGATAAGAAGGGAGCCAACAATGTTGTTGTCCATCATTTTTCTCGCTTAACAAATGCACCAATTGAGGAAATTCCAATCAACGAGCAATTCCCAAACGAACAACTTCTCTCTGTATCTGTCAAACTCTGGTTCGCTGATATCGTAAACTTTCTTGTCACCGGAGAAACACCTTCTTTTTAGTCGAATCAGGATAAGTCAAAATTTCTCTCCCAAGTCAAATTCTTTTATTAGGATGAACCATACATGTTCAAGTACTGTCCTGATCAGATTATTAGAAGGTGCGTCTCTAACTCTGAAACGAGAAGTGTTCTGTCTTTCTGTCATGATCAAGCTTGTGGGGGCCATTTTGGACCCAGAAAGACAGCGGAAAAAGTTTTGCAAAGCGGCTTCTACTGGCCGACGCTTTTTAAGGATGCTTTCGAATATTGCAAAACTTGTAGCCGATGTCAGCACATGGGAAAGATTGGAAAATGGAATGAATGCCCCCACAATCCATTCTGATTGTAGAGATTTTTGACGTCTGGGGTATCGATTTCATGGGGCAATTCCCAAACTCTTTTGGGAATTTTTATATTGTGTTGGTTGTAGACTATGTGTCCAAATGGGTGGAGGCTGTCCTATGTCGAACCAACGATAATAAGGTTGTCGTAAAATTCTTAAAAGAGAACATCTTTTCACAGTTCGGCACACCTCGCACCATCATTAGTGATAATGGAACGCATTTTTGCAATCGATCTTTTGAATCACTCATGAAGAAATACTCCATTGGCCATAAGTTGTCAACACCCTACCATCCTCAAACTTGCGGACAGGTCGAAGTCTCCAATAAACAGATTAATTCTGGAAAAGACTGTCAGCCAGAACCGTAAGGAATGGTCATTGAAGTTAAATGATGCGCTTTGGACATTTCGCACCGCTTTCAAAACGAATTTAGGTATGTCTCCATACCGACTCATCTTCGGAAAAGCGTGTCATCTGCCTGTTGAATTGGAACACCGTGCATTCTGGGCAATGAAACAGCTCAACATCGGCCTAGAAAAAGACGGTGAGACAAGAAAACTTCAATTAAACGAGCTCGAAGAGATACGCAATGACGCGTATGAGAACGCTAAGTTATACAAGGTAAAAACGAAAGTTTTTCACAACAAAGCGATTCTCAGAAAAACATTCACGATAGGCCAAAAGGTTTTTCTTTACGACTCCAGACTCTATCTGTTTCCGGGGAAATTGAAGTCACGTTGGACGGGTATCTTTATTGTGCGCACCATTTTTCCGCATGGTGCAGTCAACATTGAAGATCGGCACTCAGGCAACACTTTCAAAGTTAATGGCCAACGTCTGAAACCATTCTTAGAACTGCCTGCGGAAACGGGGGAGCTCATGTTTTTATATGAGCCACGTTATCTTGATTAAATCACATCCCTATGTTGTTTTTTCCTGTATATACTTTTTGAGTTTTTTTTATTTGCGCTGTATTTTTTTAATTTCTTTTTTAGGGTGTTTTTTTTTGCAAACTGCCTTTTAAATACACCCCCAACCCAACTCGAGACCTCATCTTCAGATTTTCCTAAAACTCTACATCTCTCTCCTCGAAACAAACCCTAACACCAAAGATACATCCCAAACCCCCCGATCAGGCCGCCGAAATACCATCTGGCCGCAATTTGCGGCCTGACCTTCCCCAACGACAACAATTTTCGTTCTCTGTAAGAAATTCTTCTCTTCTTGTTTAATTTCTGTGAAAAATTACTTTTTGGATCTGAAAATGGTGGCATTTGAATGTGAGAAGAATTTCTTCAAAATATTTTCCGATGAAACTTACGGACAGTATTTCTACGAAGAAATCTGTCAAAGAGGGTGAGATTTTCTGATCTACAACAGCGAAGATCTATTCTCTATAAGAGAGTTAGTGGAAGATTTTTATGAGGCGTTAAGAAATGGTGAACCCAGATCAGGGTATGTGGAGTTTTTCTTTCGAGGGAAACGTAGAATTTTTCAACCCGAATCAATCTCGAGGGTTACCAACATCCCAATGAGGCCAGGAAATCAGCAACCGCATGAATTGGCGGTTTATCAATCCTTATTGGGGGATTTTTTTGAATTGAAGGATAAGGGATTGAACCCCGCGCAATTGTACACGAACGTACTTGCGGTCTGCCGGTGGGCAAACCGCAACATCAGGGGTAAAAGCCGTGTCTCTTCTTTTCCGGCTGGAGTGGAACACATCGTGCACTGTTTGATGGAAAAGGATCACCATTTCTGTGTGGTGACACAGTTGTTTAACACGATTATGGAGGGGGTCACACAGAAGAAACCCCAGCAGCCAGTTCTAGTGACCCTCCTTTCAAAATACTATATGGAGAGGGTAGAGTTTGATGGTTATGCTGCCGCATACGCAAATTGGCTGGTTGAGCTGGAGCGGATTTCATAAGGATACACCGGCAGCCATTACGAACAGAAGAACTGGACAAGAGAGGACCCGAGCGAGCATCCAGGTCCCGAAGACTTGACGGCGGCACTTCTAAATGAACCTGAACCAGAGAACGAGAAAGACTTGCAGCGCTTGACGTTTTGGAGCATCCGCCACATACTTAAAAAACAACAAAAGATACAGGAACGGTTGGACAGGATTGAGTCAGCTCAGCAAGCGGCACAAGAGGAAACAAGCGGCAACAGGAAAGGGAAAGGGTAGTCCAGAAGGCATTGAGGACAGTGTCTATTTCAAATTTGAGGGTGTTGATAGGTTCATAGCATATAGTTGTATTTGCACATTTCCTGCATTTTCGCACTTTCATTCCTGTACTTTTTCCTTTATTTTCATATAGTTGCATTGCATATTTGCTTTTGTACTGCATTTGGCTTATCGTAAAATAAAAAAAATTAAAATAAAATAAATATAAATATAAAATAAAATAAAAACCTTGTCGTCAAGTTGTTAGTAGGAAAACCTCGTCTCAATATATCGACGGTTCATGTTTGATGTGTTGAAATAATTAGATCTTATTTTAGAAATTGAAAATCTGAAACGATAACCCTTCATGTATTTAACTATTGGTTATATAGTGTCTTTTTACATCACCATACACGTGTCATATGTTTTGTGAAACAAGAGAACAAGTTTGTGTCATGTCAACAAAACTTTTTAAAGATCTATGGTAACACTTGAAAATCGTTTAGGTAGTTTTTCGATAATCGGTAAAATAATCAGAATTTTCCGTAAAATGTAAAAATAATTATTTTTCAATATAGGCCCAATTATACAAAATTTAGATAAGAAATTGCTAGAAATTGGTTAATTAATTGTCACTTAAAAATTTCTAGTCATTTAAAAAAATTCCTTAATTAATTATTTTTAATATTATTTTAAGCTTTTAAATATACAATAAATTAGTGATAAATGCAAATTTGAATGGGTAAATTACATACTTAGGAACCATTATAAACTAAAACCTAGTGATAACAAAAAATTTATCAACACTATCCAAGACTTGTAGTTTCTATGGTTTAAAATGAAAATGAAATGAAATTTTAATAAGAAATGATGTGATATGCATTAAATGAAATTAAAAGATACTTTTTACATGGAAATTTCTACACAACTCTCTCTCACTCTTCCTCATCTCCCCAAGGCCGAGCCCTCTTCCTGCTGCAGCTCCATTTTTCCCTTCTCTTTTTGCTTCTATTTCCATCACAAAAATCCATCGAAATCCAAAAAATCCTTCACTAATTCAAAGCAAATCCCTATTCTATCTCTTCTCAAATCCAAATTAGTTTAAAACATGGTGAAAAGAGGCATCTTTGGAAGCAAATTGCAAGAGGTTCAAAACTTGAGAGGTATAATTCTAATCTAATTGTTAATTTGTAGTTTAAATATGCTAATTTAGAAATTTAAAGTGTGAAATTTGGTTATAATTGCTTGTTTAGGAAATTCAAGAAAAGGGTTTGATTTAAAATTAGGGTTTAAAGCATTGTAAATGGGTTAAAATTTAGTGTTGTGGCCATCTAGTTGTGTGGATTGGATGATTATGCTTGATAGTGGTCATTTTGTCGTTAACCTACGATGTTTGCACGAATTTGGAATTTTTAGTGCTTACTAGATTTTTTATAAAATTAAGTGGTGAATTAATTGCGATATCTTGATGATACTATTTGCATCTCCTACGACATTTAGGGTGTGCGAATGTGGAATTTGGTTTAATCGGGTTTTAGTTTTGACGGTTGCTCTGCAACGACGATTCTAGTTAAGGTTTAGTGATTGTCGTGTGTGTTCTGCGCACCTGGTGCACGTTGTGCCTAACTTGTGGACGTTGATCTTTTCATATTGTGACTTGCGTCGTTTCATGATGTGTAATCTTATATTGTGTGTTATGCAATTTTAGGATCGGTTGCGGAAATATTGGACACGGTGCGCAAGGGCAAAGCGGTGGTTGGATCAGATTAGCGAGGCGTCCGGATGAGTAGATGTATACATCTATGTGGAAATCGTCTGGATGGCGCGAGGCGCCCCATAGTTAGGATCACTTTATTACTTGCAAACTATATGCATAGTTAGTTAGTTAACCATCTCATTCATATGCATACCTTTCTAGTTATTCGTCTGCTGGTATTGCATGGTTATCTATATACCTATGTGTGATATCACCTCTTAGGACACTTACACCATTACCATTGGCTCATGTTACACGCGCACTATTCATGTGAACACACACGCCTTTGGTAATTGCTATGACACGAGCACTGTAGAACCTGCTTAGTTCAGTATCAACACTTGCATCATACATGATACATTGAATTGCATAGCACGTATATACCTCACTTCATCAACATACTTATATAGATTCCTAGCCATAAATCACATTGCATACCTTTGACATCATAAGCATTTATCATATATAACATGTTGGGTATTATGATTTTCTTGAGGATTTCAGTATTGATGAGATTTCTAAATTTTGGGGAAAACCGCAAGAATTTAACAAAAGCTTATTATCATCATTTTTAATATAAAGTTGCGGTTTTCTCGTGATGTATGTGTCGTCCATCATGAGTTTTCATGTTTTCTGTTGGATTTCGAGACCCGATTCGAGGAGTGGATGAACCGTCTCGGGTACATGGTGGGCCCGGTATGGTACCCCGGGACAAGAAGATCAAGTTGTAGACGATGAGCCTGGCAGAGGAAGACTACCTACCGGTGATGTCTGGCGCGGAGGATATCCGAAGGATACCGACTTTTGTCGTGAGATTTGATGATATGGGCCGATCCGGAATGACGGAGCCCGAGGTATTGAGATATTGATATAGTGAGACATTGAGACAGATATAGTTTCATATTTGGTGTCGATACTTGACACGGTTTTCGGATGATTTTATTGATGGTACCTTAGCTATTGTACAGCTATTTTTCTAAGTTAAGAATGCAGAGATCATCGTATTTAATCACTTAAAGATTTAGTAATGATTTTGCATCCATGTATATACATATTAGTGGTATCGCATCATATTTAGATATGTAGGTTGTGACGCATTGCGTGCATTCTTACGATAGCCTTATTAGATGTTATTTTCTACTTACGAGCTGGCAACTCAGCCCCGTTGTGCCACAGTATCTTGCAGGTCGAACCCGTCAGCCTCGTAACGGCGAGCGTATCTTTTCATTGCTTCTTTTGCTCGGACTCGCGACATTGCTCTTAGGTGGGTTGCGAGGACATTTTTGTCTCTTTTTGTACTATCATTGTATCTAGTATTCTCCATCTACCACTTCTTATTTTGTATATGCGACCTAGTGATGAGACTGAGAGATTTGTGTATATGTGGTTCCTCTGGGGTCGAGCTCACTTGAGCCGACGTTGTGTTTTTCTTATTTTTGGGTTTCTTTATGCTCATTTGCTTGATATTACATATATATTGTGTGTGGTTGTGATCCGCCTTGGGCGAAGAGCTAGTTCCCGCTTCGAGATGCCATTATATCATTAGAGTTTTATATATCTTGTTGTATCCATTTTGGGGTCTAGTATTTACAAGGGAGACTCTGCCGAAATTTTCGGAAAACTTTGATGTTTTTAAAAAGGGATTAATATCACTTAATTGGTTCAAAATCGTTTTCATAAAAGTTTTTACTTCACTCTTGTTGATTTTGGTTTAGATTTTCTTGGCTTTGGCTGACTTAGCTTACGTTACGCCTTTAGACGTCTCGTAATCCAAGTGCCAGTCTGTAATACCCAGTTCTTCTTGTGCATCAATATCCGTATTTTTCATAAAGTATTACTTACAAAATTTATTTATTTTTATTTATAATTATTTATTTCTTTTAAACCCCCAAACCCTTTTCCTAATTTCTTTTCCCCATTCCCATTTCCTGAGCCTAAAACCAGAACTAAAACTAAAAACCTATATTCAAAATTTCCCCAAGCCCAGCACTTCTCAGCCAGCCCAATTAAAGCCCCAGCCAAGAAAACAAATTAAATGAATTAATCCCCTAAATCTCCCTCAGCCCAACAGAACAAACATTTAAATTAAATTAAAACCCTAAAGCCCATGCACTTCCCTAAGCCCATAACTTCCTCCGGCCCAAACTTAAAACAAATAATAAAACCTCTCCCTGGCCCAACACTCTTACCCGCACCCAACAAACCAAACCCGACCTGCTCCACTCCTTTTCTCTTCCCCACTTCATTCTTTTCCCGCACATTCCTTCTTCTGCGCGAACCCACGTCGCCCCCACGCCACGTCGCCGACCCACGTCCCCGCCGGCTCATGACCACGACCGCGCGTGCTTCACCCTCACCCTCGTCCCTCTAACCCACTCCCCCTCATCACTCTCGATCTCTCTCAAACCTCCCCTCTCTCCAAAACTCCAAGCCGCACTCCCCACAACCCACTGCACCCCGACTACGATGACGACGACCACCCAAATCTCCTCATCGTTCTCCCTCACATCTCTATCCTCTTCACCCACTACTCTACCCCCTCGCCCGCATGCCCAACCAACCACCGAGCATCCCCTGCACCCCTCACGCCTCGAACTCCATCCTCGCTATTGCCACCTCACTGCCGACCATCCGTCACCTCCTCGTCGCCACTCTTCTCACCTCCCTCTTCCTCGTCGACCCGAGCACCACGGCCATCACCTTCTCCAACAACCAAGCCCCTCTCTCTCAAGTTCACACCCTCCATCACCGCAACCGCTCCGCCACCGTCGTCGCAAACCACCACCAGCGAGCCCCTCGACGTTACCAGCACCGCCTCCCTTCTCACTCCGAGCACATAAACCCGATGCCACGACCCAGAATTGAGGTCACCTTGCAGCGGTCGTGTGTTGTGCTCTGGCTCACTATTGTTTCCGCCATCATTGCTTCCATGTGTGTCGTGCCCGTGCATGCCATCATCGTCATCATCGTTGCAGCCAAGCCACCGGAGCCTTAACTGAGCCTACAAGCTAAACTCACGTCCCTTGCACCCTTCGGCATTTCTTCAAGCACCTACATTGATCGCTGTTGCCGCTTTTCGGGTCACCGACGTCACCAACAAATCTGTGGCCTCGATCCCTTAAGCCGTCATCGTCATTAACACGCCTTTCATCACAACGCCGTACACATCCGTCACTGCCGTGCAGTACCGTGCGTATGACGGACCCACTCCCGTGTCATGCCCGTGCCCAGTCTCCGTGTCACCGCAGACCCACTCACATGTCGTGCCCCATGCTCAGTTGTTGTGCCGCACCTGTGTCGTGTCGTGCCCACCTCCGGACCAGGTCCCGTGCCGCACCGTGCCTGCCTCCGTGTTATCACCAGGCCCAGCACCGCGTCGCGCCCGCATCATCACCAGGCCCAGTTCCGTGTCGCGCCGTGCCACGCACCGAGCCAGGACCATGCCCACCGCCGTATCACGCCCGCGTCGCGACCACGCCCAGTACCGGGTCACCGCGCTCACGCCGCGCGTCGTATCCAGCGTCGCGCCGTCCCGTGTGTTGGGACAAACCCTGCAGCGGTGTCTCTTTCATATCAAGCGACCAAGGCAAGTACCCTACTTGCTACATGCTAGTTATTACTGTTACATTTCTAAAACCTATTAATTTCGTGTTTAAAACTCGTGAAAACGTATATGACACAAGTGCTTGATGCAAAACCCGAACGAATATCTTACTTTAATCTGACGGAACTTGATTGTATACGCTAGCCCGTGTGGCAGTGAAAATTGGGGTGAAATCTTACTGGAAAATATAATCGTTAATGGCTTGAACGATCACCCCTAATTACACTCATGGAAACTGAATATTTCCCGCGTCTGATACTTGTTAAAATTATAATTAATTGTGTACACATTGAAATGATGCGTGCGATGGCTCATAACGAAGCTAACTGTTTAACCTACTGTAATATATTGTTGATCACTGAATTTTAATACACTGTGTTAGAGATAACTGTGGTGGATTACGATTCTGGACTGCAGTCCAGAATGGAAATCCAGGATAACCCCTGTTGCTAAACCCCCGTATTCTGTATTTTAGGAAGCGGGGCGTGACATGGTTTTGTTGGTATCAAAGCCAGGTTTTGCTTCGAATGGGATTGCAGTTTCCGTGTAGTACCTGACAATCTAAGACATCCTTCGGTCTAGATTGAAAACTTGTTATTCTTAATATCGATTCACATAGTGTGTTCTGCTATACATTTTGATCTATTCGCTAGAGTTTTGAGTGACTTAGTAGAGTTACGTGATTGTAATTATGAACTGAAGTATAGCTACAATACTGTACTCTATTGGGTAACTTAGAGTTCTATATTTGTTCTCCGCACGATTAAGTTTCACCTCACCCGATATTCTTGTTTCCTTGTCAATTTTATATCTTGTTCTGATTTTTCCCCTGTATCTTATGCCGTCCTAAAATTGTTGTTTCAGGATCATATCTTCCAACGACTCTTCCTTTATCTCCACTCCCCAGAATCAGACCGTAGAGATTCTGAATGCACTACAAGGTCTGAAAGAAGCCCAGGAGCGAACAAACGACCTGTTAGCTGAAGGATTGAGAAGGCAGGTGACTCAGGCACCAGCGGAAGTCTCCAATCGTAAAGGGATCCCTGTTAGGCGAGGAAAAGAGGTAAAGATGAAGCGGCCACTTGTTCCCCCGCGACAGAAGCAGCAGAAGACCCAACGTTGTAGATACTGCACGAAGCCAGGACACCTTCAGAGAGATAGTCGCCGCGCGAAAGGGCAATGCCTGATTTGCGGATCCAGCGAACATCTTATCAATGGTTGCCCTAAAAGGAAGGAGCTACAAGGTGGAGATTCGTCCACACTCCCTACTTCTGCTAAGTGATGGTTATTTCGTAGTTCGAGCTTCGAGGAATAGTACGGACCCAGCGTAGGATTCAACTCGCGTGACGAGATTGCAACGGTCTAGAAATCCAAGAAGACTTATCGCGTTTTCTGCTTTCAAAAAAAATGTTGTCACTCCTTTGTAAATATTTTCTTTTCGTTTGAAATCTTGTATCCGTCGAACTTTTAGCTGAATGCAATAAAACTCTGAGTTATGGTGTATGTATCGTTCTCTTGCTTCTCACTTTATTTATACTGTTCATTGCATCAGCATTTTTAAATTTTAATTTTTCAGTCCTTGCCTGCAGCATATCTTCTGTGTGCTACTGTATCCTTGGTTATCTTCTTGATGTGTCCCACTGTCTAATTATGACTCCTTCTTTTCAGGCCATGGCCCACCCTGGAGCAGCGCCGCCTCTAGATGAGGACACACGGTCGTGCGTTTCCTCGGACTACATGCTGGTGAGTTTAAATGATGAGATCAACGGCCCACAGGTTATTTTCGGAAACAACGATTTTGAGGGTGAGGGATTCGCAGCCCCAGAAGTCGACATAATCAGCGACTCTGACGACAATGAGGAGGACCCCGAAGAGAACCCGATAGAGGAAGATCCCGAGGAGGATCCGATGGAAGGAAATCCTGTGGAGGAAAATCCCATGGAGGAAGATCCAGCAGAAGAGGATCACGTAGAATCAGACCTCGATGAAGAAGCTCCAGCCGAGGAAGAAGGGCCAGAAGAAGAAGACCCCATGGCAGAAGAACCTCCAGTGGCGATCCCTGCGAGGCGATATGGGAATGGATGCCCCTATCTGAGCGCGCGAGCCTACCGTAACCTGCTGAACCTCCACAACCGCGACTGACATGATTTAGCTTTCGTCTCCTCTGGCCAAATAAAATCTATGTATAGTTTAGGGCCATCTTTTAATTTTCGAGAATGCCTTGTTTAGAATTTTCTAGAATGAAATAAAATTTCTAAGTTCGCTAATCTTTTGATTGTTAGTTCACCTGATACTTTGACTATTTCCCCAATACATTTCTTTTCCCATGAGATTCATTACTATCCCTCACTCCTGCACCCTATGTTGTTTTGACCCTCGCTCAGATTAAAAAGTGTCACACCCCAATCTTTTGAATGGGCCTTACTCCATTGAAATCCCTGCCCTGGCTAGCCCCTATACGTTTGTGCAATCTCCTATTACCCTAACTATATTTAGGAACATCGTCATTCGAAAATTTAGATTTCATTATTTTGTATACATCGAAAAGTGCGTGTTATTAAGTACTTCCGTTTTATGCATGTTGAGTACACTACTAATCTTCCCATTTTTCGAGCGCAACTATATGTTGCACATATTATTTTATGCTATGTTTCATATTTTCACCATGTGGATTTTCTAAGTTACCTTAAAATTTATTTTTTCTTTTTTATCGATACATTATACTAGAATGTTTTAACCTATCGGCAAATCCTTCACTACTTTATTATGGTTACTTTATTTTCCCCGGGTATTGTGCTTATAGTTTGCTATTATAAATGGTTATGTCTGATGCCATTATTTTTAGCTGCGCTATTTTGATATACGTATGTAAGCATATTTAGGATTTCGATTTTATCTAGCATGCCTCGAATGTTATTGTTCGTTATTGCTATTTTATTCTCTAGTATATATAGTTTGCCTTTACAGTTGATTCTGCCTTATACTTACTTAGACCTTCGTTTTTTTTCTTTCCTGTTTAAATGCATTGAGTAAACCACTATATGAGAGTGTTCGAGGTCGTGGCTTTTCGCGTGTTATTTTATATAGCTTATCGTTTACTTTAAATTTCGTGGACGAAATTTTTGTAAGGGTGGTATGATGTAATACCCAGTTCTTTTTGTGCATCAATATCCGTATTCTTCATAAAGTATTACTTAAAAATTATTTATTTTTATTTATAATTATTTATTTCTTTTAAACCCCAAACCCATTTCCCAATTTCTTTTCCCCATTCCTATTTTCCTGAGCCCAAAACCAGAACTAAAACTAAAAACCTATATTCAAAATTTCCCCAAGCCCGGCACTTCTCAGCCAACCCAATTAAAGCCCCAGCCAAGAAAACAAATTAAATGAATTAATCCCCTAAATCTCCCTCAGCCCAACAGAACAAACATTTAAATTAAATTAAAACCCTAAAGCCCATGCACTTCCTAAAGCCCACAACTTCCTCCGGCCCAAACTTAAAACAAATAATAAAACCCCTCCCCGGCCCAACACTCTTACCCACACCCAACACACCAAACCCGACCCGCTCCACTCCTCTTCTCTTCCCCACTTCATTCTTTTGCCGCTCATTCCTTCTTCTGCGCGAACCCACGTCACCCCCACGCCGCGTCGCCGACCCACGTCCACGCCCGCTCGCGACCACGACCGTGCACGCTTCACCCTCACCCTCGTCCCTCTAACCTGCTCCCCCTCATCACTCTCGATCTCTCTCAAACCTCCCCTCTCTCCAAAACTCCAAGCCGCACTCCCCACAACCCACTGCACTCCGACTACGACGATGATGACTACCCAAATCTCCTCGTCGTTCTCCCTCACATCTCTCTCCTCTTCACCCACTACTCCACCCCCTCGCCCGCACACCCAACCCACCACCGAGCATCCCCTGCACCCCTCACGCCTCGAACTCCATCCTCGCTGTTTCCACCTCACTGCCGGCCATCCGTCACCTCCTCGTCGCCACTCTTCTCACCTCCCTCTTCCTCATCGACCCGAGCACCATGGCCATCACCTTCTCCAACAACCAAGCCCCTCTCTCTCAAGTTCACACCCTCTGTCACCACAACCGCACCGCCACCATCGTCGCAAACCACCACCAGCGAGCCCCTTGATGTTACCAGCACCGCCTCCCTTCTCACTCCGAGCACATAAACCAGACGCCACGACCCAGAACAGAGATCACCTTGCTGCGGTCGTGTGTTGTGCCATGGCTCACCATTGTTGCCGCCATCATTGCTTCTGTATGTTGTTAGTTGTATGTATGCCCTAGAGGCCAGTATTGTACAGATGATGTATATTATATTGGATGCTTGGACATATATAGAGATGACTTTCTTGCTCGATATGATAGTATGCTATCTGGTTGCACTTTATCTTAACATGTATACTAGTCTCTTTAAACTGTCTTATAGTTACATGTTGGTAAAGCCCTTAGGATGTGTACTTGACTACCTGGACTATGATGCAGATCATACTAGTGGGGACATGGTAGTCCATAAGTACATCCTTCAAGGTCCCTAGTCGTGGGTGTATCGAGACGGGGCATCGATATACCAGTGTAGACTAGCGTATACGCTTCTCGACCCATGAGATGGGCGATGGATGATCCCATATCCATTGGTGTTTGACATCAGAGATGGTATATGGGTGCTCAGTGGAGACTGGGTACACTGGACGGACTCGCCGAGAACTCCCAGATGGTATTATACCTCACGTCAGATGGCAGTTCTCAGGTGACACTTGTGCAGGTTGGTCTGTAGACCCGAGATCGTCATAGAGTCTTGTGTGATTCCCACTGTGCTTTGATCTCCACCTTACCACATCCATGAGGGCGTGCAAAATGGTGGTTTTTAGGTACAGTCCCGAGTCATATGGAAGCGATGAGCGATAGGATGGGTTTCGTCTCTCCCGGTATTGGGGGTTGATGTTGCGCTGTGCTCGATTGGCCGTAACAGGGAAGTCCCTGGCCAGGGCTGATCAGAGATTTGCTGGTAAGTGTTACCAGCAGTTTCTCGACCCGTTATGAGCCTCACATCGGAATGACTTATCGGTTATTGGGGTCTGACGTTTACCACCCCTAGACTTGATATGCGACATATCAGACGAACGGACCGGACTGTACGGTAAGTGTTACTGGTTGGATTCATAGGAGTGTGAGCGAGGTTGCTCGTCGATCTTCTGATCGCTCAATACCCGGGTGGCCGTTACGTTTAGCAGACCGCTTGCGGCTAGTGGATGCTTGATATGATCATCATCTGCTGCCGGCGTATTGACGAGTCTTTAGAGTCCTACACAGAGGTTTCCTGGCTCAAGCAAAACGAAATAGGAGAGCATATGAGATATGTGCGGGACCGAGAATAATGTGTGTATGTGATACCGTATTTCATTCTCTCGATGAATGTTTCGATTGGTTGTATGCGATATAACCTAGTTATCGAATCGAAGATTGATTCGATAAGTCGATACATTGGATACTAGTCGGTTATGTGCGACATGACCGGATCATTGAATCAAGTGTTGATTTAATGATTTAATGTATAATTATATATTTGATATATTACTTTGCATTAACTAGTATTGGTTCACTTTAAAAGGATTTTCTCACTTGATGTGCACATTGTATATGTGATATATTTTTGTGTGCACTTGATTGTATCATGTTTGATGATGCATGCTAACTTGGGTTTGTGTAAAGATTAAACCATGGTTATATGAATGGTTAGGGTTTTTGTTTATTTATTCATTTATTTATTTTGATTATTTATTTTGGAAAAGAAAATGGAAATGGTGGCTTTCTTTGTCTCTTTCATGAAGCTTCATGAAGAGTTGAAAGCTTGACCATTTTTGTTTTCTTCCCTTAACCTAACCATTCACCTAACCCTAGTTTACTCTCTACACTTGACCATGGTTAGTATATGATAAGTATTGATATTATTTTCATTTTAAAGGAGAGACTTATCATATTCTATCATCTTCTTCTTCTTCTTCTTCAAGAAGAAAACTTGCCACCATTAATGGCATCTTGTTAAAAAGAGTGAGAAATCCAATTCTAAAGTGAACTCACCTCCTATTTCTTCATCCTCTACCTCTTGCCAAGTAGTATAAGGTGTTTTCTTCACAAGTTTCACAACTTGGTGAAGTTGGAGCTTGATCTTGTGATGCCTCGACGTAGATCATCTTCGGCATCGAAGTCGACGACCAACCCGCCCATTTCTCCCATGAAGCCGATGCTAGAGTCCGGGATCCGATATGGACAGCGAGGGGATGTCTACGTGGAGCTAAGGAAGTGGAGAACCGGATCTACAAAGGTTGTAGCCTCTTACTTTTAGTTAAGTTGTTAACTAGTTTCACTCTTCTCCTAAACTCTAGTCAACGAATCCGTATTAGGGTTTCTCGGCACTTGTAAAATTTAAAATTGGCATGGTTGATGCCTTGTGAGACCTCATTAGTGTGCCTAAGAACCCTACAGTGGTATCAGAGCCTAGCTAGAGCCTTAGGCGAAGTGTAGACGACGTTTGAAATCCGAACGAACATCGAAACCCTAACCCAAATTGCTCTCTGGACTTTTTTCAAAAACTGGGTTTTTTCCAGATTAAAAATGCTTAAAAAATTCAGCAGGGAATTCCTAGAATTATGGAGCAAAATTTACCTCATGATGTGTCTTATGCGCGGCGGAACCGCGGCAGAAGCCTGGCTTCTGCAGCGGTTCCGCGGCCTAATGATGGGATTTGCCTTCAATTTTTGCACAGTAATTCATGTTTTCAGGTACTGAGTTTTCTGGGAATTTTTAATTTGCACTCAAGACTTGAGTATTTTGGGTTGTATTGGGAGTTCGTAGATTCGATCGGATTATCAGACTTCGTCTATGTGTTTTTCCGGATATTTTAGAATATGTTAAAAAGTTCGACCGGATACAAATACCCAATCTTTCCCCTGCCGGGAAATTTCCAATTGTTGGACTTTTCCGTAGTTTAATGACGTTCTAAGTAGTGCAAGTAACGCGATGGTCCCTCTAGAAGACAACAAACTTTAACTCGATTATGTGACCGTCTTGAACTGCCCTTTGAACCTTAGGGTTTGGGGCAGTACGGCGTGCCACATGTGAGGCGTTGGCTTGACCCTTCTACGGCTGGACCGTTGGTACTGAGGCATGAAGTGAATGTTTTTGAACTTATTTCATGTGTTGAACGGTTTCGGGAAAACTTGGGTGTTCGAATGTTCGATCGGAAAGTTTAATATTTTCTATTTATCCGGAATGGGATACAATAATTAAAATTCACAAACAGTTATGAGATAACTGAATAAATGTTATAAATCTAGCGGTTTAGTCTCACTTGATATTGAAAAGAGTTTTCGATAATGAGACTAAAATGCAGGGTTTATAAATGATAGGCATGTGATGTCTAACTATTTCATTTGATTAGGCATGCGATGTCTAAAGAGGTTGCGGATTCCAACGGTTGTAGTTTTACACTTTCTTTTCTGTGACCGTAAGTGTAATATATGATATCGCCGGTTTCGTTGCTATATGTCAACGACAATTGGGATGTGCATATTTACTTACGTTGATGACATATGTTGTTATGTGTTGCTGGATATGTTATATTGGATCGTCGTGTTTGAATAGCCGGGGGTTTTTATGTGAGATGAGTGTTTTTTATTTTCATTCATGTAAAAAACTTGTATGTAATATTCTTTTATTGGGGCACTTTCAGGTTGCGGAAGATGTCACCGTTGATGTATATTATTTACTTTTCCGCATTAGGATAGACCCAAGGAGGGGAACATAAGTAACCGGGTTCTAGGGTCCAGTGGGAGACCATCTCGAGGAGTCGAGTCCGGGTCTCCTAACCCTAGAATTGGTAGGGTTGCTTGCCGCTCTCGTAGGGGTCTAGGGGTGTGGGATTGGCTATTCATCACGACCGTGGAATTCGTGTTTTATACTGGCTCGTATTGAAAACACGGACGTCCTAGTATATCCAAAATTTCATATGATATTTTCTGCTGCGTTATCTGTGATGTGATCATTTGATATGTTCTGATGGATACAGTATATAGTATATATGATATATTATATAGACGTTACTTATGTTTTGCACCCGCACTAGCCCTGCCCTGCTCTGTCGTTAGTTACCTAACCTAACGGTGCACGAGGGGACATCGAGGCGAATGCGGATGGCATAAGTCTACGTCGTATTTATCTGTGATATTTAGGTGACTTAAATGATGGGAATTCATTAATGTGATTAATGAAAGAAAAGAAACCTAAAAGATGTTGTAGAATCAAATTTTAAATAAAAAGGGTAGCTACAGTTTTGCTTTGCATAGTGGTATATATGATATACCCAGCACCTTATTCAATGAGGAAAGGGCCAAGATCCCTTCACCGGGAGTGACCCCTTTAGCAATAACTGGCAGATGCTACACACTCGGTTTGACTTTTGATTGCTTCTATAGTTTCTGCTTTGCACAGTGATATATATGATATATCCCGCACCTCATTCGACGAGGAAAGGGCCGACGATCCCTTCACCGGGAGTGACCCCTTTAGCAAAATTAGAAAAGCCTCAAAATCACTCCATTTCAAAACTTCACGATTCTACAACGATATCGAGTTCATTACGCAATAGGTTTTCAGAAAAAACCTGTCGTAGCCCTCCGTCATTTCAGATAAATCCTACTTAGTATTCGTGCTACATTTGTTGGCCTGTGTCAAGGCGTAGTGTGTGGTAGCTAACTAGTATTTATCTGTTAATGCATGTGATGCAGATTGGATTAGGGTAGTCGTGCGACTTTGTTGGCCTGCGTCAAGGGTCGTACGGGTGGGTTTAATTCAATCAAGAAATGACGAGTTGAACTTGACTAACGCACTATGGTTTGTTGGCCTGCGTCAAGGTCATAAGACGCTAGGGGCAAAATATTATCGGGAATTTCAAGTGTTGAAATTTGCAATGAGATTGCATACCTTCTATGAGATAGTTGGATCCCGATACCCACTGCGAGTAAGAGTTACTCCTGGGAGAGTTTTACACATTACAATTAGCCGATCAAGTAGGTGTCTAGAAAGGTGTCAACAGGGTTACGCCTCTGGGAAAACGAGGTTTACTTTAATTAGGTCCGTGCGAAAGCACGGGGAACCTCCCTCAAAGTACCAACACTGGACTGGCTGAAAAATTGGCGAAATTATAGGGTGTAATTAATCCCGGCTAGTCTTTCCTTTTAGGGCTTGAAGGAAGATTTGATAAAAACCAGTGGGAGCCATCCTGATTAGATAAGATAATAACCAATTTGATCTTGCAAGAGCATACGCTAAAGTGTTTTCTTCTCTCTCTCTCCAGGTAGCGACCATGTCATACCCTAATCAAGATAATAATATGGATGTATTGACCGAACCCGCATGTTATACTGTGCTGGGGAACGTTGGTTCCGTTCTTTCTTATAAGAGTTATAGGACTGAACAAGATATAGGGGAATACCAGGATTCCCATGCCACCCGAATAAAGAAAGTACATGTTGATGCATTTTCTTCGGGTGTGTTCGTTACAGAGAACTGTTTCTCCATTTACTCTACGTCCTGGGTATTAGATACCGGGTCAGGATCCCATATATGTAATCAGTTACATGGGCTCAGGAAAGATAGAGAACTTGGAGAAGATGATAAAGACATTAGAGTTGGAAATGGTGCAATTGTTGCAGCTAAGACTGTCGGGGAATATCACCTTGCATTACCAAATGGTAATACATTGGTTCTGAACGAATGCTATTACATACCGAACCTGATATGAAACATTATATCGGTTTCTTTGTTGAGTAAAGAGGGATATAATTTTGTATTACAGGACAATGTTATGAACATTTTCCGTAACCAAAAGTTGGTTGGATCAGGCACGTTGTGCAATGGCATTTATGTTCTAAACCAATCAACTGTTCTGAGCATAACAAACACACACAAGAGGAAGAGTTCAGAACTGAACGAATCCTACTTGTGGCATTGTAGACTGGGTCACATCAATGCGACACGACTGGCTAAGTTGCATAAGGATGGATATTTGAATCCGTTCGAATTTTCATCTTTTGACACTTTCCAGTCATGTCTCAAAGGAAAGATGACCAAAACTCCGTTTACGGGACACGGAGAAAAAGTTACCGAACTCTTGGGACTAATACATAGTGATGTATGCGGTCCCATGTCTACACATGCTAAGGATGGTTCTTCGTACTTCATTACATTCACTGATGATCTCTCTAGATTCGGATATGTGTTCCTAATAAAACACAAATCAGAAGCTTTTGAGAAATTTAGAGAATATAAACAAGAAGTCGAAAACCAAACCGGAAAAAGTATTAAAATCTTTCGATCTGATCGAGGAGGTGAATACTTGAGCAATGAATTCCTGGACTTCCTAAAAGAGAATGGGATTCTCTCTCAGCTGACTCCTCCATATACACCACAGCATAACGATGTATCAGAACGGAGGAACCGCACCCTATTAGATATGGTGCGCTCTATGATGAGCACAGCTGAGTTACCTATTTCCTTCTGGGGATATGCACTGGAAACAGCTGCAGACCTATTGAATATGGTTCCCACCAAATCCGTGCCAACCACTCCATATGAGATATGGAAAGGAAAGAGACCATGTCTTAATTATGTTAAGATATGGGGTTGTCCGGCATATGTAAAAACGCAAAATCCGGACAAACTCGCGGCAAGGTCCATTCTGTGTAAGTTTATTGGATATCCCAAACATTCACGCGGGTATATCTTCTACCACACCGAGGAACAAAAGGTGTTTGTTTCTCGACATGCCACCTTTTTAGAAAAGGAATTTCATGAAAAAGAGATTAGTGGCAAGGAGGTAGAACTGGAAGAGGTTCCAGCAATACAGACTACGACAGAAGATTTGGTTGAACCAGAGGATTCAGTAGCTCCCGACGAACCTCAGCCTCTCCGCCGATCTAGTAGGGTACCTCGCCCACCTGAGAGATACTACGGTTTTCTCATGGATGGTGGGAGCGAGGATTGCATCATGGAGGAGGATGACCCAACTAGCTTCGAGCAAGCCATCACGAGTGGGGACTCAGTGAAATGGCTGGATGCTATGCGGTCCGAGA
Source organism: Agapanthus africanus (assembly GCA_030015575.1). Taxonomy (NCBI): domain Eukaryota; kingdom Viridiplantae; phylum Streptophyta; class Magnoliopsida; order Asparagales; family Amaryllidaceae; genus Agapanthus; species Agapanthus africanus. The sequence continues at coordinate 548,530,971 of JASDDO010000022.1, forward strand.
TGGAATCCATGTACACCAACAAAGTATGGACTTTGGAAGTTGCTCCTGAAGGGGTAAAACCTATTGGGAGCAAGTGGATCTTCAAGAAAAAACTTGGTGTAGATGGGAAAGTGGAGACTTTCAAAGCTAGACTTGTTGCAAAGGGTTTTCGTCAAAGACCAGGTGTGGACTATGACGAAACCTTTCCTCCAGTGGCTATGCTTAAATCCATCCGGATCATACTTGCCATCGCTGCATATCATGACTACGAAATCTGGCAAATGGATGTTAAGACCGCCTTTCTAAACGGTGATTTAGAAGAGTGCATGTATATGACTCAGCCAGAGGGCTTCGTAGACAGTGGGAGCAGCGGGAAGGTGTGCAAGCTGCTTAAATCCATTTATGGATTAAAGCAAGCATCGCGGAGTTGGAACATCTGCTTTGACGTCATTATCAAAGAGTTTGATTTCGTCAAAAACCCAGATGAACCTTGTATTTACAAGAAGGTGGCAGAGAGTAAGGTTGTCTTCCTCGTGTTATACGTGGACGACATACTCTTGATAGGAAATAATATTCCTATGCTGCAATCGGTCAAGCTCTTCTTATCACAAAGATTCTCAATGAAAGATCTTGGTGATGCCTCCTACATATTGGGAATTAGGATCTATAGAGATAGATCCAAACGGATATTGGGATTGTCCCAATCCAGGTACATTGACACCATACTAAAGAGGTTTAGTATGGAAGAATCCAAGCGTGGGAACTTGCCCACGATCTCTGGAGTCACTCTCTCCAAAGAGATGTTTCCCAAGACTGATTTAGAGAGAGCTCGCATGCAAGGGATACCCTATGCTTCGGCTGTAGGCTCTATCATGTACGCGATGCTATGTACCAGACCCGATGTAGCATACTCACTAAGTGTAGTGAGCAGGTATCAAGCTGATCGTGGAGAGAGTCACTGGACAGCTGTGAAGAGCATTCTCAAGTACTTGTGAAGGACTAAAGAGATGCTCTTGGTGTATAGTAACAGAGAACTCCAAGTGGAGTCCTTTACCGATTCGAGCTTCCAGAGTGATAAGGACGACTCTAAGTCGCAGTCGGGATTTGTCTTTACCCTTTTACGGAGGGACGGTTAGCTGGAAGAGTTCTAAGCAGGAAACCGTGGCAGACTCGACGATGGAGGCTGAATACATCGCTGCCAACGATGCTGCCAAAGAGGCTGTCTGGATCAAGAAGTTCATTAATGAACTTAGAGTGGTTCCATCCATTGAGCATCCAATACCTTTGTATTGTGATAACAATGGAGCGGTGGAATTGGCCAAGGAACCCAGGTCCCACCAGCGATCCATGCATATTCTGAGGTGGTATCACCTCATCCGGGAGATAGTTGATCGCCGGAAGATCGAGGTCAGGAGGGTTGACACGAAGAACAACACGGCGGATCCACTCACGAAGGCTATTCCTCATATACAGTTGGAGAGACTCTTCGGGATGCTTGGTATGCGATACTACAGCAGCTGGCCCTAGTGCAAGTGGGAGATTGTTAGTTGTATGTATGCTCTAGAGGCCAGTATTGTACAGATGATGTATATTATATTGGATGCTTGGACATATATAGAGATGACTTTCTTGCTCGATATGATAGTATGCTATCTGGTTGCACTTTATCTTAACATGTATACTAGTCTCTTTAAACTGTCTTATAGTTACATGTTGGTAAAGCCCTTAGGATGTGTACTTGACTACCTGGACTATGATGCAGATCATACTAGTGGGGACATGGTAGTCCATAAGAACATCCTTCAAGGTCCCAAGTCGTGGGTGTATCGAGACGGGGCATCGATATACCAGTGTAGACTAGCGTATACGCTTCTCGACCCATGAGATGGGCGATGGATGATCCCATATCCATTGGTGTTTGACATCAGAGATGGTATATGGGTGCTCAGTGGAGACTGGGTACACTGGATGGACTCGCCGAGAACTCCCAGATGGTATTATACCTCACGTCAGATGGCAGTTCTCAGGTGACACTTGTGCAGGTTAGTCTGTAGACGCGAGATCGTCATAGAGTCTTGTGTGATTCCCACTATGCTTTGATCTCCACCTTACCACGTCCATGAGGGCATGCAAAATGGTGGTTTTTGGGTACAGTCCCGAGTCACATGGAGGCGATGAGCGATAGGAGGGGTTTCGTCTCTCCCGGTATTGGGGGTTGATGTTGCGCTGTGCTCAATTGGCCGTAACAGGGAAGTCCCTGGCCAGGGCTGATCAGAGATTTGCTGGTAAGTGTTACCAGTAGTTTCTCGACCCGTTATGAGCCTCACATCGGCACGACTTATCGGTTATTGGGGTCTGACGTTTACCACCCCTAGACTTGATATGCGACATATCAGACGAACAGACCGGACTGTACGGTAAGTGTTACTGGTTGGATTCACAGGAGTGTGAGCAGGCTTGCTCGTCGATCTTCTGATCGCTCAATACCCGGGTGGCCGTTACGTTTAGCAGACCGCTTGCGGCTAGTGGATGCTTGATATGATCATCATCTGCTGCCGGCGTATTGACGAGTCTTTAGAGTCCTACACAGAGGTTTCCTGGCTCAAGCGAAACGAAATAGGAGCACATATGAGATATGTGCGGGACCGAGAATAATGCGTGTATGTGATATCGTATTTCATTCTCTCGATGAATGTTTCGATTGGTTGTATGCGATATAACCTAGTTATCGAATCGAAGATTGATTCGATAAGTCGATATATTGGATACTAGTCGGTTATGTGCGACATGACCGGATCATTGAATCAAGTGTTGATTTAATGATTTAATGTATAATTATATATTTGATATATTACTTTACATTAACTAGTATTGGTTCACTTTAAAAGGATTTTCTCACTTGATGTGCACATTGTATATGTGATATATTTTTGTGTGCACTTGATTGTATCATATTTGATGATGCATGCTAACTTGGGTTTGTGTAAAGATTAAACCATGGTTATATGAATGGTTAGGGTTTTTGTTTATTTATTCATTTATTTATTTTGATTATTTATTTTGGAAAAGAAAATGGAAATGGCGGCTTTCTTTGTCTCTTTCATGAAGCTTCATGAAGAGTTGAAAGCTTGACCATTTTTGTTTTCTTCCCTTAACCTAACCATTCACCTAACCCTAGTTTACTCTCTACACTTGACCATGGTTAGTATATGATAAGTATTGATATTATTTTCATTTTAAAGGAGAGACTTATCATATTCTATCATCTTCTTCTTCTTCTTCAAGAAGAAAACTTGCCACCATTAATGGCATCTTGTTAAAAAGAGTGAGAAATCCAATTCTAAAGTGAACCCACCTCCTATTTCTTCATCCTCTACCTCTTGCCAAGTAGTATAGGGTGTTTTCTTCACAAGTTTCACAACTTGGTGAAGTTGGAGCTTGATCTTGTGATGCCTCGACGTAGATCATCTTCGGCATCGAAGTCGACGACCAACCCGCCCATTTCTCCCATAAAGCCGATGCTGGAGTCCGGGATCCGATATGGACAGCGAGGGGGACGTCTATATGGAGCTAAGGAAGTGGAGAACCGGATCTACAAAGGTTGTAGCCTCTTACTTTTAGTTAAGTTGTTAACTAGTTTCACTTTTCGCCTAAACTCTAGTCAACGAATCCGTATTAGGGTTTCTCGGCACTTGTAAAATTTAAAATTGGCATGGTTGATGCCTTGTGAGACCTCATTAGTGTGCCTAGGAACCCTACATGTGTGTCGTGCCCGTGCATGCCATCACCGTCATCATCGCTGCAGCCAAGCCACCGGAGCTTTAACCGAGCCTACAAGCTAAACTCACGTCCCTTGCACCCTTCAGCATTTCGTCGAGCACCTACATTGATCGTTGTTGCCGCTTTTTGGGTCACCGACGTCACCAACAAATCTGTGGCCTCGATCCTTTAAGCCGTCATCGTCATCAACACGCCTTTCGTCGCAACGCCGTACACATCTATCACTGCCGTGCCGTACCGTGCGTGTGACGGACCCACTCCCGTGTCGTGCCCGTGCCCAGTCTCCGTGTCACCGTAGACCCACTCACGTGTCGCGTCCCGTGCTCAGTTGCTGTGCCGCACCTGTGTCGTGTCATGCCCACCTCCGGACCAGGTCCCGTGCCGTACCGTGCCTGCCTCCGTGTCATCACCAGGCCCAGCACCGCGTCGCGCCCGCATCATCACCAGGCCCAGTTCCGTGTCGCGCCGTGCCACGCACCGAGCCAGGACCACGCCCACTGTCGTATCACGCCCGCGTCGCCACCGTGCCCAGTACCGGGTCACCGCGCATCGCGCTCGCACCGCGCGTCGTATCCAGCGCCGCGTTGTCCCGTGTGTCAAGACAAACCCTGCAGCGGCGTCGCTTCCATATCAAGCGACCGAGGCAAGTACCCTACTTGCTACATGCTAGTTATTACTGTTACATTTCTAAAACCTATTAATTTCGTGTTTAAAACTTGTGAAAACGTATATGACACAACTGCTTGATGCAAAACCTGAACGAAAATCTTACTTTAAACTGACAGAACTTGATTGTATACGCTGGCCCGTATGGCAGTGAACATTGGGGTGAAATCTTACTGGAAAATATAATCGTTACTGGCTTGAACGATCACCCCCAATTACACTCATGGAAACTGAATATTTCCCGCGTCTGATACTTGTTAAAATCATAATTAATTGTGTACACATTGAAATGATGCGTACGATGGCTCGTAACGAAGCTAACTGTTTAACCTACTATAATATATTGTTGATCACTGAATTTTATTACACTATGTTAGAGATAACTGTGGTGGATTACGATTCTGGGCTGCAGTCCAGAATGGAAATCCAGGATAACCCCTATTGCTAAACCCCCGTATTCCGTATTTTAGGAAGCGGGACGTGACACAGTCACATTCCGTACCTTCGGACCGTGACAAAGTTGGTATTAGAGCCATAGGTTTTACCTTTCTGAGTGTAGGACGGCCCTTGGTAGATGGAGTAGGTGACTTAAGCAGAGTGGCGTAGCGTGTGTATGTTCCGCGGCATACTTACGATACGGTACTCCGCCTAAGTGACCTTAGGACATGATTTCTTGTATTTCCCTTCTTGATTCCATGCGTCCCTTGATTCAATTGCAATGTTCTTATCGCTCCTGTGTCTTATTCCAGTTTCGATACCGCCAAAGACTACGAGGGCTCAGCGGGCTGCCGCTAGGGATGAGATTCGAGCGGGCTCGTCTGAGGCAAGGATTGAGCGGGATGATACGCCTACCCCTCAGGGTCAGATTGATCCACCTTCTCCAGACCGTATTGCCAGATTAGAGGCCGGTATGCAGGAGTTGCGCCAGATGATGGGGTCTTTAGTTGAGGCCAGTCGGTCACAGAGATCCGAGGACGTTCCTTCCACCACACAGACCACGATTGTACCTGCTGCCCGGACTATTATTCTTGCTACTACTACGACTATTCTCGTATCACTACAGGAGTTTATAAGGCTGAGACCTCCAGCTTTTACCGGCACGGATGCGACAGAGGACCCGCAGGCATTTCTCGATAGGATGACTAGGATTTTCCGTTCGTTGAGATGTTCTGATGATAGATGGGTGGAGTTTATAAGTTTTCATCTGGAGGGCCTTGCTCAGATGTGGTACGATTCAGTAGAGAGAGGCCGAGCTATAGGTCTACCTTCTATGACTTGGGACGAGTTCACAGCTACATTTCTTGCCCGTTTTCTTCCGAAGAGTGTCCGAGATGCTCGAGCCCGTAGTTTTGAGTCTTTGCGCAAGATTCCTAGGATGACAATGTCCGAGTATGATATACAGTTTACTCAGTTGTCCCGATATGCTCCGTAACTAGTAGACACTGAAGAGAAGTGGATAAAGAGGTTTGTACGAGGACTCGACTCACAGTTATTCCTTTCCATCGACACCCAGCACTTTGACACATACGCAACCGCGATGGATGCAGCCTTACTTTTGGAGGAGCGCATTTCTGAGACTCCGGTCGTTTCTGGGCCAAAGCGGATTCGTACTGATACGTCAGCCCAGTGGCAGGTGGGTAGACACCATGAAAGATTCTTTCCGGGAGATAGTGGCGGTAGAGGATTGAGATGGGGTCAGTTATTTGGTTCTTATCCGCAGACCCAGCAGTCGTCGCCAGGATGTTTTCGATGTGGGAGTCTGCATCACCGTATCAGAGACTGTACTATGGGGCGCCAGGGCGCGGCGACAGTGCCACATGTGACCATACCACCATCACCACCTCCTCAGAGAGCCTTACTTTCTACCCCTGATGACGTTTTATGCCAGGCAGATGCTCCTAGAGGTCGTGGGCGTGGCGGTCCGTTTCAGAGAGGACGAGGCGACAGAGGCAGAGGCAGAGGTAGAGGTAATGGAAAAGGACAGCCAGCTATTAGTGGTGGATGGGCCCGAGTGTTAGCTTTGACCCCTCAGGATGCGCAGGCATCCAATGCCGTCGTGACAGATACTCTGCCAGTATGTTCGTTTGATGCACGGGTATTATTTGATCCAGGCTCCACACATTCTTATGTATCCACATACTTTGCACCGAGGTTGGGCCGAGAGTCTTCTTCATTAGATCAGCCGCTTGTCGTTATTACTCCGGTAGGCGAGTCGTTTGTTGCTCGTTCTATATACCGATCGTGTCATGTTCGTATCAGGGAGAGGGATTCTTCAGTTGATTTGATTCTCCTCGATATGCTTGAATTAGACGTTCTTCTTGGTATGGACTGGCTAGCCACCTGTTATGCATTTGTGGACTACCGTGAGAAGGCAGTCAGGTTCGGTTTTCCTAGTGAGCCGGTTCTTGTTATTCAGGGAGATCGTAGCGCTACCCTTCCCAGCTTGATTTCTTCTCTTTACGGTGGTCGGCTCTTGCGAAAAGAGTGCCAGGGATTCTTAGCCTATGTTTGTGAGACTAGCACCACAGAGGTTCCGTTGGACCAGGTCCCTGTTGTGAGAGAGTTTCCTGATGTATTCCCTGACGATCTGCCTGGTCTGTCACCAGAGCGTGAGATTGAGTTCTACATTGACTTGATCCCCGGCACGGGGCCTATATCTATACCGCCTTATCGGATGGCCCCGGCGGAGCTTAGAGAGCTGAAGGATCAGTTACAGGACTTGCTGGACAAAGGGCTTATCCGACCGAGTGTGTCACCTTGGGGTGCTCCCGTCCTGTTTGTTAAGAAGAAGGACGGCAATATGCGCTTATGCGTTGATTATCGTCAGCTGAACCGGGTTACTATGCGGAACAGATATCCCCTACCCCGCATTGACGACTTATTTGATCAGCTCCAGGGTGCGGGGTATTTCTCGAAGGTTGATTTAAGGTCGGGTTATCACCAGTTGCGGGTTCGGAAGGAGGATATTCCGAAGACCGCTTTCCATACACTATATGGTCATTACGAGTTCTTGGTGATGTCGTTCGGGCTCACCAATGCCCCAGCAGCATTTATAGACTTGAAGAACCATGTATTCAGGTCGTATCTTGATCAGTTCATCAGTGTTTTCATTGACGACATCTTGGTTTATTCTCGGAGCCGGGAGGAGCACGAGCAGCACTTGCGTATCACATTGCAGACTTTGAGGGAGCATCAGCTGTTCACTAAATTTTCCAAGTGCGCATTCTGGCTAGACAATTTCGACTTCTTAGGTCACGTGGTGATGAAAGATGGTATTTGTGTGGACCCGAAGAAGATCGAGGCAGTTCAGCGTTAGCCTAGACTGGTATCAGTTACAGAGGTTCGCAACTTTCTAGGTCTGGCCGGCTATTATCGACGTTTTGTCTAGGATTTTTCTCGTATTGCCGCACCGTTGACCGGGTTGACCCGAAAGGGGGTTCCTTTTGATTGGACCGAGGCATGTGAGGATAGCTTCCAACAGTTGAAGACTCGTCTGACTACTGCACCAGTGTTATCATTGCCTTCAGGATCGGGCGGTTTTGTGGTATATTGTGATGCTTCTCGAGTGGGGCTGGGCTGTGTATTGATGTAGCACGATAGAGTTATCGCGTATGCCTCTCGGCAGTTGAGGAAACATGAGCAAAACTACCCCACTCATGATTTAGAGATGGCTGCTGTGGTGTTTGCACTCAAGATCTGGAGACATTACCTATACGGCGAGTCGTGCGAGATATTCACTAACCACAAGAGCTTGAAGTATGTCTTTCAGCAGCGATATCTAAATCTGAGACAGCACCGTTGGATGGAGTTGGTGAAAGATTATGACTGCGGGATTCTATACCATCCGGGCAAGGCGAATGTGGTGGAAGATGCTTTGAGTAGGAGGCCCGGAGGTAGCCTATCTTGTTTGAGCGCGGTACAGATGCAATCGACGGTGGATTGGCAGGTTTTATGTGACAACAGAGTGCAGTTCGAGTTTACTCTTACAGGGGGACTGCTGGCCCATTTCAGAGCACGCCCATAGTTACTTGACCGTATTCGTGAGGCACAGTCCGGTGATGCCCATATTTTAGAGATTATTGAGCAGATTCGGCAGGGCAGAGTTTCCGATTTCGTGATTGATGATCAGGGGATACTTCGATTTGGGAGTCGACTGTGCGTACCAGATTCTGGGGGACTGAGGCGTGATATTCTTGAGGAGGCACATAGATTAGTATACAGTTTTCATCCAGGTTCCCCCAAGATGTACCGTGATTTGAGAGAAGTTTACTGGTGGGACGGGATGAAGAATGATGTTACAGACTTTGTATCGAGATGCCTGACTTGTCAGCAAGTCAAGGCCGAGCACCAGAGACCAGCCGGCGAGTTACAGCCTTTGCCCATTCCTGAGTGGAAGTGGGAACAGGTCTCCATGGACTTTATTGTGGGTCTACCCAGGACCAGTCAAGGGTATGACTCTATTTGGGTGATTGTTCATCGACTGACGAAAGCGGCTCACTTCCTGCCAGTGAAGACCACTTTTGGATTTGCTCAGTACGCCCAGGTTTATATTGATGAGATCGTGCGACTGCATGGCGTCCCAACTTGCATCGTGTAAGATCGGGGCACCCAGTTTACCAGCCGATTATGGAAGAACTTTAGGAGGCTTTGGGTACCCGATTGAGTTTTAGCACAGCTTTTCATCCGCAGACTGACGGTCAGTCAGAGCGTACTATTCAAACTCTTAAGGACATGCTCAGAGCTTGTGTTTTAGATTTCGGTGGTAGCTGAGATCGCCATTTGCCCTTGATCGAGTTCTCCCACAATAATAGCTTCCAAGTGACGATTCAGATGGCGCCTTTCGAGGCTTTATATGGGAGGAGATGTCGATCGCCCATCCGTTGGACAAAGCTCAGGAAGAGCAGTATTTTGGGGCTGCAGATCGTACAGGAGACGACCGAAAAGATCCAGCTAATTCGAGATAGGATGAGGGCAGCACAGAGTAGACAGAAATCATATGCTGACAGGCGCCGTCGCCGACTCGAGTTCGCTGTTGGTGACCATGTTTTCCTGAGGGTCTCTCCGATGAAAGGCGTGATGAGATTTGGGTGGAAAGGGAAGCTTAGTCCTAGATATGTTGGTCCCTTCGAGATCTTAGAGCGTGTCGGTTCGGTGGCTTATCGGTTGGCTTTTCCGCCCAGCTTCCCAGATGTTCACCCCGTGTTCCATGTGTCGATGCTCCGCAAGTACCTTCATAACTCTTCTCATGCAATTTAGCACCAGACGATCCAGCTAGAGCGCGATCTTTCATTCACCGAGCAGCCGGTTTTCATTTTGGATCGGCAGGTGAAGAAATTGAGGTCGAAGGTTATACCGTCCGTCAAGGTTCTTTGGCGTGGCCCGAACAGCGAGGAGGTCACCTGGGAGACCGAGAACGAGATGAAGAAGAAATATCCCCATATTTTTGAAGGTACACGTAGTTAAGTTTTAAATTCGGGGACCGAATTTCTTTAAGGGGGGAAGATTGTAACACTTGAAAATCGTTTAGGTAGTTTTTCGCTAATCGGTAAAATAATCAGAATTTTCCGTAAAATGTAAAAATAATTATTTTTCAATATAGGCCCAATTATACAAAATTTAGATAAGAAATTGCTGGAAATTGGTTAATTAATTGTCACTTAAAAATTTCTAGTCATTTAAAAAAATTCCTTATTTAATTATTTTAAGCTTTTAAATATACATTAAATTAGTGATAAATACAAATTTGAATGGGTAAATTACATACTTAGGAACCATTATAAACTAAAACCTAGTGTTAACAAAAAATTTATCAACACTTTCCAAGACTTTTAGTTTCTATGGTTTAAAATGAAAATAAAATGAAATTTTAATAAGAAATGATGTGATATGCATTAAATGAACTTAAAAGATACTTTTTACATGGAAATTTCTACACAACTCTCTCTCTCTCTCACTCTTCCTTATCTCCCCAAGGCCGAGCCATCTTCCTACTGCAGCTCCATTTTTCCTTTCTCCTTTTGCTTCTATTTCCATCACAAAAATCCATCGAAATCCACAAAATCCTTCACTAATTCAAAACAAATCCCTATTCTACCTCTTCTCAAACCCAAATTAGTTTAAAACATGGTGAAAAGAGGCATCTTTGGAGGCTAAGTGCAAGAGGTTCAAAACTTGAGAGGTATTATTCTAATCTAATTGTTAATTTGTAATTTAAATATGCTAATTTAGAAATTTAAAGTGTGAAATTTGGTTATAATTGCTTGTTTAGGAAATTCAAGAAAAGGGTTTGATTTAAAATTAGGGTTTGAAGCATTGTAAATGGGTTAAAATTTAGTGTTGTGGCCATCTAGTTGTGTGGATTGGATGATTATGCTTGATAGTGGTCATTTTGTCGTTAACCTACGATGTTTGCACGAATTTGGAATTTTTAGTGCTTACTAGGTTTTTATAAAATTAAGTGGTGAATTAATTGCGATATCTTGACAATACTATTTTCATCTCCTACGACATTTAGGGTGTGCGAATGCGGAATTTGGTTTAATCGGGTTTTAGTTTTGACGGTTGCTCTGAAACGACGATTCTAGTTAAGATTTAGTGATTGTCGTCTGTGTTCCGCGCACCTGTGCACATTGTGCCTAACTTATGGACGTTGATCTTTTCATATTGTGACTTGCATCATTTCATGATGTGTAATCTTATGTTGTGTGTTTTGCAATTTTAGGATCGGTTGCGGAAATATCGGACGCGGTGCGCAAAGGCAAAGCGGTGGTTGGATCAGATTAGCGAGGCGTCCGAGTGAGTAGATGTATACATCTATGGGGAAATCGTCTGGATGGCGCGAGGTGCCCCATAGTTAGGATCACTTTATTACTTGCAAACTATATGCATAGTTAGTTAGTTAACCATCTCATTCATATGCATACCTTTTTAGTTATTCGTCTGCTGGCATTGCATGGTTATCTATATACCTATGTGTGATATCACCTCGTAGGACACTTACACCATTACCATTGGCTCATGTTACACGCGCACTATTCATGTGAACACACACGCCTTTGGTAATTACCATACCACGAGCACTGTAGAACCTGCTTAGTTCAGTATCAACACTTGCATCATACATGATACATTGAATTGCATAGCACGTATATACCTCACTTCATCATCATGCTTATATAGATTCCTAGCCATAAATCACATTGCATACCTTTGACATCATAAGTATTTATCATATACAACATGTTGGGTATTATGATTTTCTTGAGGATTTCAGTATTGATGAGATTTCTGGATTTTGGGGAAACCCGCAAGAATTTAACAAAAGCTTATTATCATCATTTTTAATATAAAGTTGTGGTTTTCTCGTGATGTATGTGTCGTCCGCCATGAGTTTTCATGTTTTCTGTTGGATTTTGAGACCCGATTCGAGGAGTGGATGAACCGTCTCGGGTACATGGTGGGCCCGGTATGGTACCCCGAGGCAAGAAGATCAAGTTGTAGACGATGAGCCTGGCAGGGGAAGACTACCTACCAGTGATGTCTGGTGCGGCGGATATTCGGAGGATACCTACCGTTGTCGTGAGATTTGATGATATAGGCCAATCCGGAATGACGGAGCCCGAGGTATTGAGATATTGATATTGTGAGACATTGAGACAGATATAGTTTCATATTTGGTGTCGATGCTTAACACGGTTTTCGGATGATTTCATTGATGGTACCTTAGCTATTGTACAGCTATTTTTCTAAGTTAAGAATGCAGAGATCATCGTATTTAAACACTTAAAGATTTAGTAATGATTTTGCGTCCATGTGCATACATATTAGTGGCATCGCAACATATTTAGATATGTAGCTTGTGACGCATTGCGTGCATTCTTACGATAGCTTTATTAAATGTTATTTTCTACTCACGAGCTGGCAACTCACCCCCGTTGTGCCACATTGTCTTGCAGGTCGGACCCGTCAGCCTTGTAGTGGCGGGCGTATCTTTTCATTGGCTTCTTTTGCTCAGACTCGCGACATTGCTCTTAGATGGGTTGCGAGGACACTTTTGTCTCTTTTTGTACTATCATTGTATCTAGTATTCTCCATCTACCACTTCTTATTTTGTATATGCGACCTAGTGATGAGACTGAGAGATTTGTGTAAATGTGGTTCCTCTGGGGTCAAGCTCACTTGAGCCGACATTGTGTTTTTCTTATTTTTGGGTTTCTTTATGCTTATTTGCTTGATATTATATATATATTGCGTGTGGTTGTGATCCGCCTTGGGCGAAGAGCTAGCTCCCGCTTGGGGATGCCATTATATCATTACAGGCTTATATATCTTGTTGTACCCATTTTAGGGGCTAGTATTTACAAGGGAGACTCTGCCGAAATTTTCAGAAAACATTGATGTTTTTAAAAAGGGATTAATATCACTTAATTGGTTCAAAATCATTCTCATAAAAGGTTTTCCTTCACTCTTGTTGATTTTGGTTTAAATTTTCTAGGTTTTGGCTGACTTTAGTTACGTTGCGCCTTTAGACGTCTCGTAATCTAAGTATCAGTCACGTTCCGTACCTTCGGGCCGTGATATCTATAAACCTTTTTAGGATCAAACAAATTGTTTTAGAATTAAGTAAGATCAAGTATAGTTCATAAGGCAAGGTAAAGATGATAGGGTATTATTGAGACTATAATAGAGACCAAATCTGAAAAATAATCCATCTTGATTCTTGAGTGATTACTCACCCATATCTATACAGAACACGTCTTTTGATCTATTAAAGAGAAGTTGTATCTCCGTTCGCATTTCTTTGGGATTTCCACGTATAAAATGAGTCTTTTTGTTTTAGAGCTTAGTTGACTTGAGCAATTAAGTCCGCCGGGGTGTTTTCACACCTAATGTCCTAAAACCATCTGGTCTGGGTACATTGACCCAAAACTCGCTAAGAAACCTAGAAAGTCCGTTTTAAAATAAAGTCAAGCAAGTGTTCTCTTCGAGTTAAAATTCCTCACGGTTCTTTGTGTGAGAATAATCTTGGCTCAAGACAAGTTATCCTATTAAAATATTGTTTAAACGGAGATATACAAAGTGAAGACTATATGCACGTTCACAAGGATGTGTAAGATACAAAATCAGGAAAGAAATGGAGTGAAGAATAATTCTTGGTCCTCTGTTAAAGTTAATAGACACTCTGATTTTTAACCAAACTAGAGTACGAAACTTGAAAAATTATTTAAATCTTAAAACCACTGGTATGATCTTTCAGAAGTTTGTTTTAGAATTTCAAAACTTTGATTCTGCACCTTAGTATCTGAGACAACGGTTAAATTATTAAAGCTAGCTTGACGGGATTTTATGGGTGGAATCCGCTAAAAACCCTCAGGACACAAAACTCCTCCTATTAGGGACACCTAGAGGTTTAACGGCTTATTGCATGGGCTCAGTGCAATCACGTTACCTGCGAAAGTGAGGTTAGGATTTTTTTTTGCTCGGGACAAGAAAAAGATAAGTTTGGGGGTATTTGTTCGGCACGATTTATTACATTACAACATCACCCATTTTTTGTCATTTTTTCAATAAACAGTGATATTTAATCTATGTCTGCTCATTTATACAGATTACAGGTGTGCAAGCAAAAACACTAAATGTTGTACACAACATGCACAAAATGATGGGTTTTTTAGCCGGAACTGCAAACGGGACAGAATACAGATCAAGATTTTGCAACAAATAAAGTGTGTGCACAAAAAGAATTTATGATTTGGTCCAACATGGGAACAAATGTGAACATAGACTTGACCAATTACACAAGTAGGCAAATACCATCATAGTGCCTTTTTACAAGTGGGTGCAAGTGGCATGGCAATGAGTAGTAAAAAATATTAATATGACATGAACTTTTGCAACTTGATCTTATTTCTTCTCTGTTCATCACCTTGAGAAATCACCCATGTGTAAATTACAACAAATTGCAATTACCTTGAGATGACCAAGTGACTATTAGACTGTTGACCAAAGGTGGACCCCATCCTCAAAAAGATGGCCGCAATTTTATCCATTATGGCCGCAATTTGCGGCCATATCAGTGTTAAAATAGTTCTAACAAGTTCTGTGGGCCCCTAGTGGTTTTATGAGTTCATTGGTACATGCAACTTCTGGTTTTTATTTCTCTATAAATAGAAGATCAGTTTATAAGTAAACAGAAATTTTGGCACTACTTGTAATAATTTTGATAAAATTCTTGTAGCTCTTTGGATTAGACTGAGTTCTTTGCCTTCCTCTAGTCTTGCAACCTCCATCTTTGAGCTTGCAAGATTATATTTTGGTAGTTGAATTCATTTGCTTGTATTTGGATGGCATTGCAATAAAATCTTCATTAAGTTCAAGTTTGATTCTTGTGTCTCTTCTCTACTTCATTTTTATTTCTTTTAATTATTCGGTGGTATTTTTATATAATGTGTGAGTAGTCTTGTACTTAGGCTATGGTGAGGTAGGTTCTAGAATAGCTTGCCTTCCAACCTCTCATTCTTGATTCTTAATTTATTGTACTTCTTTTCTTAATATTTGTAATATTATTGTGTTTTGCTTTATAGGATATATTGTTTTGAATGGTTGCAAATCAACCTTTAACATACATCCTATTATTTCTTCGCATTTTAATATTGTTATGTTAAGAATCGAAGTTGAAAGGAAAATGAAATTTTGCTAAGTGTAGTAAACTATCTAGATAGAACATGTAGCCATAAAAGCACATGTTCTATGCTTGCTAAATTCACTTAGCTCATTTCATGATCATTTCATTTTAAGACCTTATATTCTAGTTTCTTTTTAACCTAATTATGATATCGTATCCTAACCCATCACGTGTTATCGGGATAGATGCGGCATGCTTCGTTAAGTCAATTAGAAATGAGAAATGAGCTTTGAATCAAGATTGAGAGTTGAGGGTAATGCCATATTTCAACTTACTAAACCTAAGCTTAAGTTTTTCCCCAAATATCACTTTATTACTTCGTTATTCCATTTGTATAAAACGTGACAAAAATCAACTCAAAACACTTATTTTCTAACTCAAAAGAATGTCGTGATATCCACTCCTTGTGGACCGACCCGTACTTGCCGGCTTGCATCAACGCACCGTGCACTTGCGGTATTTTTATAACTCGAGAATCATGCCGTGCATTACTTTTTAACGAAAAACCGACATATCTGATATTGACCATATCCTTTCAAAAGAACGACATCGTGAATTCTAAACAAGTATCTTCTCCACCACGTGAACATCTTCAATTTTCTTGCCATTTCTGCAGGGTTCCCTAGGGCGGCAGCAAAGTTTCGAGAGGCATCGTCCATGCCGTTTTCAAATTTTTTCCGTTCTAAAGAATCCTAACCTTAGAATCTTAACTAGAGATTTAGACGAAATAACAATGCAAACAACTTTACATCTAAGTAAATAAGGAATACAACCTTTGCAGACTGGTCCTTCACTTCTAAAGCTCCATGTAGTAGTCCCTTCACTCCAAGTAGTGAACACCCGAACTCTAGTAAGGGTTCACATGAAGAAATGAACAAGTTTGCTCGAAATCTTCGAGGCCGAAGATGATCTACGTCAAGAAGACTCAAGCTCATGCTAACTCTTCACTAATTGTAGATTAGTGAAGAAAACACCCTAAACTAAATGGCTAATAGTAGATGATGATGAAGTAGGAAATGGACTCACTTTAGATTTGTTTTTCTCACAATATTTTCTCACCTTGAGAAAAGCTAGCAAGCTTTCTCAATGAAGAAGAAGATGAAGAATGAAGATGAGAGAATGAACTCATGAGGTGAGAATAGCAACCATGGGTGAGTTAGTGTCATACACTAACTCATGTAGAGATTAAACCATGGCTAATCAATAATGGTTAGGTTAATAAATGTCTGCAAGTAAAACAAAATTAGTGGACTTGGTCAATAGTTCCACAAGCTTCTACAAACTTTAACCATGTGACTAATTTCCATCTAATTTGATTTACTTTAAATAAATAAAAATCATACATTATATTAAGCATGGTGTGAGTCTCATACACTCATATTGCATGTGGCATCAAGTATGACACAATAAAATATACACTAATATATATCACATATAAACTAAGTGTACATAAGTGAGAAAAAGAATTCTTAAATAAGCTAATATTAGTTAATGTAAGTTAATATATCAAATATATAATTAAACATTAAATTATTAGATCAACACTTAATTTAATAATCTGGCTATATCACATACAACCGACTAATATCAAATGCAACAATCTATTGAATCAACACTTGATCCGATAACCCAGCTATATCACATATAACCATGTATCGCGAGAATAGAATGCGGTATCACATACGCGCATTAATCTCGGTCCCGCACATATCACATATGTGCTCCTACTTCGTTTCGCATGAACCAGGAAACCTCTGTGTAGGACTTTAAAGACTTGTCAATACGCCGGCAGTAGGTGATGATCATATCAAACACCCACAAGACGCAAGCGGTTTGCTAAACGTAACGGCCACCCGGGTATTGAGCGATCAGAAGATCAACAAGCAATCCTTCTCATACTCCTGCGAATCCAATCAGTAATGCTACCGTACAGTCCGGTCTCTTCGTCTGATATGTCGCATATCTCGCTTGGGGGTGGTAAATGTCAGACCCCAATAGCTTGATAAGTCGTGCCGATGTGAGTCTCATAACGGGTCGAGAAACTACTGATAACACTTATCAGTAAATCTCAGAAATGTCCCTAGCCAGGGACTTCCTGTTATAGCCAATCGAGCACAGCGCAACATCAACCCCCAATACCGGAAGAGACGAAATCCCCTCCTATCGCTCATTGCCTCCATGTGACTCGGGACTGTACCCAAAAACCACCGTTTTGCACGTTCTCTTGAACGTGGTAAGGTGGAAATCAAAACACAGTGGGAATCACACAAGACGACAGACTAACCTGTACCAGTATCACCAGAGAACTGTCATCTGACGTGAGGTATAATACCATCTAGGAGTTCTCGGCGAGTCCGTCCAGTGTACCCAGTCTCCACTGAGCACCCGTATATCATCTCTGATGTCAAACACCAATGGATATGGGATCATCCATCGCCTATCTATATGGGTCGAGAAAGTATACGCAAGTCTACTCTGGTATATCGATGCCCCGTATCGATACACCCACGACTAGGGACATTAAAGGATGTACTCACGAACTACCTTTGTCCCGCTAGTATAATCCGCATCATAATCCAGGTAGTCAAGTAAACATTCTAAGGGCTTTATCAACATGTAACAGAGAGACAATCAGTGTACATGTTAAGATAAAGAGTAACCAGATAACATACTATCATGTCGAACAAGAAAGCCATCCCTATGTATGTCCAAGCATCCACTATAATATAAATCATATGTACAATAATAGCCTCTAGGGCATACATATAACTAACAATCTCCCACTTGCACTAGGGCCATATATTGTAGTTGTAGGGTTCCTAGGCACACCCATGAGGTTCTACAAGTGATCAAACATGGCCAATTCAAAAAATTTCTATGTGCCGAGAAACCCTAAACTAGATCGTTACTAGAGGTAAGGCGATGCAAGCGAGTAAACAACTTTATTGCTAAAGGAAAGTGACTACAACCTTTGTAGATCCGGTCTTCCACTTCCTTGGCTCCGTGATGACGTCCCTCCGCTGTACCCATCGGAATCCTAGACTCTCGCAATGGTTTCATCAGAGAAATGATCGTGCTAGGTTGTCGACTTCGATGCCGAAGATGATCTACGTCGAGGCAACTCAAGATCAAGCTCCAACTTCACCAAGTCATGAAACTTGTGAAGAAAACACCCTATACTACATGGCAAGTGGTAGAGGATGAACAAATAGGAAGTGGGTTCACTTTGGATTTGGATTTCTCACTCTTTTTCAAATCACCATTAAAGGTAGCAAAGGTTTTCTTCATCTTGAAGAAGAAGAAGAAAGAATATGATAAGTATATTAAAATCAAATGATAAATTAAGTGAAGTTATCATAATGCAACCTTGGTTAAGTGTAGAGAATAAACTAGGGTTAGGTGAATGGTTAGGTTTAGGCAAAAGACAAAATGGTAGATAATCTAAAGAAGCTTCATGAAGCTAAAGCAAAGAAACAAAATTAGCCACCATTTCATTTTGCCAAAAATGAATAAATAAATAAATAAATAAATAAGTAAATAAATAAAATCCTAACCATTAACCTAATCATAGTTAAAAGCATACACACACCCAAGTTTGCATGTATCATCAAACATGATACAAACTAGTGCACAAAACTATATCATATATACAATGTGTACATCAAGTGAGAAAACCCATTTTAAGTGAACCAATACTAGTTAATGCAAAGTAATATATCAAATATATAATTATGCATAAAATCATTAAATCAACACTTGATTTAATGATCCGGTCATACTGCATATAACCGACTAATATCAAGTGTATCAATGTATCGAATCATCATTTGATTCGGTAACCCGGCTATATCACATATAACCGTCCCATGATACATATCGCGAGAATAGAATACAGTATCACATACTGGTATTATTCTCAGTCCCGCACATATCTCATATGCGCTCCTATTTCGTTTCGCTTGAGTCAGGAAACCTCTGTGTTGGACTCTAAAAACTCGTCAATACGCCGGCAGCAGATGATGATCATATCAAGCACCCACAAGCCGCAAGCGGTCTGCTAAACGTAACGGCCACCCGGGTATTGAGCGATCAAAAGATCGATGAACAAGCCCGCTCACACTCCTGTGAATCCAACCAGTAACACTTACCGTACAGTCCGGTCTGTTCGTCTGATATGTCGCATATCTCGCCTAGGGATGGTAAACGTCAGACCCCAATAGCTTGATAAGTCATGCCGACGTGAGATCCATAAAAATCGTGAAACTACTGATAACTCTTACCAGTATATCACTGCAACCCTGGCCAGGGATTTCCTGTTATGGCCAGTCGAGCATAGCGCAACATCAACTCCCAATACCGGGAGAGACGAATCCCCTCCTATCGCTCATTGCCTCCAGGTGAATCGGGACTGTACCAAAAAACCACCTGTTTGCACGACTCAGTAGAGCCGTGGTAGGGTGGAAATCAAAGCACAGTGGGAGATACACAAGACTCTATGACGATCTCGGGTCAACAGACTAAGCTGTACCGGTTTCACGAGATAACTGCCATCTGACGTGAGATATAATACCATCTTGGAGTTCTCGGCAAGTCCGTTCAGTGTACCCAGTCACCACTGAGCACCCGCATACCATCTCTGATGTCAAACACCAATGGATATGGGATCATCCATCGCCCATCACATGGGTCAAGAGGATATACGCTAGTCTACTCTGGAATATCGATGGCCCGTCTCGATATTCCCACGACTAGGAATATTGAAGGATGTACTCATGGACTATCCAGGCCCCACTAGTATGATCTGCATCATAGTCCTAGAAGTCGAGTACACATCCTAAGGGCTTTATCAACATGTAACAGAGAGACTGAAAGTATACATGTTAAGATAAAGAGCAACCAGATAGCGTACTATCATGTCGAGCAAGAAAGTCCTACCTATATATGTCCCAGCATCCACCACAATATACATCCAATGTACAGTAATGGCCTCTAGGGCATACATATAACTAACAATCTCCTACTTGCACTAGGGCCATCTGTAGCAGTGATTGCAGTATCTCATACTCAACCATCCCATAAAATTCTCTCTCTGGGAAAAGGCCTTTGTGAGTGGATCCGCCGTGTTGTCCTCTGAGTCTACTCTCCCAACCTCGATCACCCTGGAGATCAACTATCTCCATGATCAGGTGATGCTGCCTCAGAATATGTCTGGGTCACTGATGGGACCAGGGTTCATGGGCCAAAGCCACACATCCATTGTCATACAATGGTAGGAACCTTGTTCATCTTATGAACCAATATACACCCAAACTGCCTCTTTGGTAGTATCTTTAATAGCGATGTTACCAGCCTTTATCGTCTAGTTTGCCACGGTATCTAGCTTGGAACTCTTCCAACATACCGTCCTTCCACTGAAGGTAAAGACAATGCCTGCGACTGACATTCAGTCGTCCTTATCACCCTGGAACTTTTCCAGTGATTCTCCCCAGGATCGATTGATACAATCTTACTACAGGTAGTGAAAATCCTAACATCCATTTAGATCTATTTTATAGACCCAAATCCCAGGATTTAGAAGGTATCAACTTTATCCTATATGGAGAATCCATGTGATAAGAGGAGATTGACCGTGCGTAGCATAGGAAACTCTTTTCTTATCAAGAGTATGTCGTCCACGTACAATACGAGGATGACCACCTTACTCTCTACTACCTTTTTGTATATACAAGGTTCGTCTACTATTTTGATGAAGTCAAACTCTTTGACTACCACATCAAAACAGACGTTCCAACTCCGCGATGCCTGCTTTATCCTGTAAAGCAACTTGCACATGTTTCCGCTGCTCCCACTGTTTACGAAGTTCTCTGGCTGTGTACTTATAGACGTTCTCTTCTAAATCAGTATTTAGAAAATAGTCATGACACCCAACCACCAGATATCGTAGTCATGGTATGTAGTAATGGTAAGTAGGATCTGGATGGACTTAAGCATAGTCCCTGGAAAAGGTTTCATCATTATCCATGCCTGGTAGATGACGAAAACCTTTAACAAGTCTAGCTTTGAAAGTCTCAACTTTTCCATCTACACAAGGTAATCTTCTCAAGATATACTTACTCCTGATGGGGATTTAACCCTTCAGATATCGCAACCAAAGTCCATACTTTGTTGGTGTATATGGATTCCATCTCAGATCGCTAACAATCCAACCATTCTTACAGAGTCCCTACTCTCGATGACCTGCTCGAATCTAGTTGGGTCATCATCTTATGATGCAATCCTCGCTCCCACTGTCATCGAGAAACCAAAGTATCTCTCAGGCAGGTGAGGAACCCTACCAGATCGGCGGAGAGACTGAGGTTTGTCGGGGACTATTGAATCCTTTGGTTCTGTCAAATCATCAGCTACAGTTTTGTATAGCCGGAACCTTTCCAGTTCTACAGAACTGACCTTGCCTCGATCTTGTCCGGATTTTGCTTTTGATATAGGCCGAACAATCCCAAATCTTAACTTGCTTAAGAGATGGGTTCTTCCCATACCATATCTTATATGGAGTGGTAGGCACTGATTTGAATCGAACCCTATTCAATAGGTATGCTGCTTCTTAAGTGCACAACCCCAAAAGGAAATAGGTAACTCAGTAGTACTCATCATAGAGCACACCATGTCTAATACGGTGCGATTGCTCCGCCCTGATACACCGTTGTGCTGTGGTGTATTCAGAGGAGTAATACTGAGGGAGAATCTCATTTTCCTTTAGAATAGTCCAAGAATTCCATGCACAAGGATTCTCCTCCTTGATCTTATCATAGGACATAATACTTATACCCGTATTTTGGTTCTCTACATTCAACTTATATTCTGTGAATATCTCAAAAGGTTCGGACTTGTGTTTCAACAGGAACATATGTCTGAATCTTGAGAGATTATCAGAGAATGTAATGAAATACAAAGAACCGGTCTTGGCATGTGTAGACAGGGGATCTTACATACATCATCATGTATCAATCCCAAGGGTTTACTAACTCTTTCCCTGTTTCCAATAAACAGAGCTATGGTCATCTAATCTCTGTGACATGACTGGCAAGTTTCACAAGATGTAAATTCAAACTGATTTAAATATGCATCTAAATGTAACTTCAGCTAGTCGGGTCGCATTGATATGACCTAGTCTACAATGCCTCAAGAAGGATTCGTTCATTTCTAAACTCTTCCTCTTATGTGTGTTCTGTATACTAGGAACTGTAGTTTGATTTAGAACATTAATACTTTTAGATAACGTGCCTGAACTGATCAACTTTTGAAATAGGAAATGTTCAAAACATTATCCAGCAATACAAAATTTTATCATTTCTTTACTAATAAAGAGACTGATATGATTTTGTATATCAGGTTCGGTATCTAATAGCATTTGTTCAGAATCAATGTATTTGTAATACAGGGTGACAGTGACCAACAGACCTGGCTGCAACACTTGCACCGTTTTCTGTCTCATGAAACTTGCCACCCGTTCTTAGTTCTCTACCTTTCTGTAGCCCATGTAACGGATTGCATATCTGGGATCCTGTTCCGGTATCAGATACCCAGGACGCAGAGGATACTTGAGAAATAGTTATGTGTGATGAACACACCCGAAGGAGATGCATCATATGCACTTTCTTCGTTTGGGCGGCATGGGAATTCTGGTATTCCCCTATTTCCTACTCGGTCTTATAACAATTATAAGTTGGAGCGGGACTAACGTTCCCCCAGCTCAGTATAACAAGCGGGTTCGGTCAATACATCCATATTATTATCTTGATTAAGGCGTGACATGGTCGCTGCCTGGAGAGAGAGAGAGAAGAAAACACTCTGCGTGCGCTCTTACAAGATTAGATTGGTTATATATTTTATCTAATCAGGATGGCTCCCACTGTTTTTATCAAATCTTCCTTCAAACCATAAAAGGAAAGACTAGCCGGGATTAATTACACTCTACAAGTTCGCCAATCTTTCAGCCAGGCCAGTGTCGGTACTTTGAGGGAGGTTCCCCATGCTTTCGCACGGACCTAATTACAGTAAACCTCATTTTCCCAGAGGCGTAACCCCGTTGACACATTTCTAGACACCTACTTGATCGGCTAATTGCAAAGTGCAAAACTCTCCCAGGAGTAACAATTACTCGCAGTGGGTATCGGGATCCAACTATCATATAGAAGGTATGCAATCTCATTGCAAATTTCAACACTTGAAACTCCCGATAAAGGTTTTTACCCCTAGCACCTATGACCTTAACTTTGGTCAACAAATCATAAGCACTAGTTAAGTTCTACCCGTCATTTCGTGATTAATTAGACCCACCCACATGACCCTTAACTAAGGTCAACATAGTCACTCGACTGTCCTAACTAATCGCATCATATGCGGTGTAGGAAGACATCACTTAACTACCGTACACTGTGCCTTGACTATGGTCAACAAACACAGCACGAATACTAAGTACTCTACTTCCTAAAATGACGGAGGGTTGCGGCTGGTTTTTATGAAAACCTTTAACGCTTTGAACTTGATCTCGTTGCGGAATCAAATGGTTTTTAAATGGAATGTTTTTGAGGCTTTTCTAGTTTTGCTAAAGGGGTCACTCCCGGTGAAGGGATCGTCGGCCCTTTCCTCGTCGAATGAGGTGCGGGATATATCATATATATCACTGTGCAAAGCAGAAACTATAGAAGCAATCAAAAGATAAACCGAGTGTGTAGCATCTGCCAGTTATTGCTAAAGGATTCACTCCCGATGAAGGGATCCCGGTCCTTTCCTCATCGAATAAGGTGCAGGATGTTCTATAAGGAACAGCGCGATGCAAAGCAAGAACTGTAGCTACCTGTTTTATTTTGAAATTCGATTCCACAACATCTTTTAGGTTTATTTTCTTTCATTAATCTCATTAATGAATATCCCATCATTTAAGTCCACCTAAACATCACAGATAAATATAACGTACGCTTATGCCGTCCGCATTCGCCTCGATGTCCCGTCTGCACCGTTAGGTTAGGTAACTAACGCCAGAGCGAGGCAGGGCTAGCGTGGGTGAAAAACATAAACAACGTCTATATAATATATCAAATATACTATATATAATATCTATCTGAACAAATCACATGATCACATCACAGATAACGCAGCAGAAAATATCATATGAAATATTGGATATACTAGGACGTCCGTGTTTTTAATATGAGCCAGTATAAAACACGGATTCCACAGTCGTGATGAATAGCCAATCCCACACCCCTAGACCCCTACGAGAGCGGTAAGCAACCCTACCAATTCTAGGGTTAGGAGACCCGAACTCGACTCCTTGAGATGGTCTCCCACTGGACCCTAGAACTCGGTTACTTGTGCTCCCCTCCTTGGGTCTATCCTAATGCGGAAAAGTAAATAATATACAAATGGTGACATCATCCGCAACCTAGAATTGCCCCAATAAAAGAATATTACATACAAGTTTTTACATGAATGAAAAGGAAAAACACTCATCTCACATAAAAAAAACCCGGCTATTCGAACACGACGATCCAATATAACATATCCAGCAACACATAACATCACATGTTATCAACGTAAGTAAGTATGCGCATCCCAATTGTCGTTGACATATAGCAATGAAACCGGCGATATCACATATTACACTTACGGTCACAGAAAAGAATGTGTAAAACTACAACAGTTGGAATCCGCAAACTCTTTAGACATCGCATGCCTAACCAAATGAATTCCTTAGACATCCCATGCCTAACAATTATAAACCCCGTATTTTAGTCTCATTATCGAAAACACTTTTCAATATAAAGTCGGGCAATTCAACAAAATTCCCGGCATCCAGAACGAATGCTTGTCGCAAACTTTAGTGGACGGCCGCACCCCCGATACCGTCGACGAAGTGCACCAAGGCGGAACACCGCTACCACGAGCACCCGAACGGATGCTTTCGGCGACGGGGTTCTCCTACAGTCACTTAGTCAGGGCTATGGGGTGAGGCTGTTTATTAAGTTTACCCGGCGAATATCTGCTTACGCTACGTGATTGCGACGGACTTTTGATCACATCAAAATTCCATGGCAACCGATCAAGTGAGATTAAAGTGCTATGTTTATAACATTCATTCAGTTATCTCATAAATACTTGTGGATTCCAATTATTGTATCACATTCCGGATAAATAGAAAATGTTAAACTTTCCGATCGAACAATCGAACACCTAAGTTTTCCCGAAGCAGCTCAACACATGAAATAAGTTTAAAAACATTCACTTCGTGCCTCAGTACCAACGGTCCAGCCGTAGAAGGGTCAAGCCAACGCCTCATATATGGCACGCCGTACTGCCCCAAACCCTAAGGTTCAAAGGGCAGTTCAAGACGGTCACATAATCGAGTTAAGGTTTGTTGTCTTCTAGAGGGACCATCGCGTTACTTGCACTACTTAGAATGTCATTAAACTACGGAAAAATCCAACAATTGGAAATTTCCCGGCAGGGAAAAAGTGGGTATTTATATCCGGTCGAACTTTTTAACACATTCTAAAATTACCCGGAAAAACACATAGACAAAGTGAGACAATCCGATCGAATCTACGAACTTCCAATACAACCCAGAATACTCAACTCTTGAGTAAGATTTAAAAATTCCCAGAAAATACAGCACCAACATATAGGAATTACTGTGCAAGAATTAATGGAAGAAGCGACCGTACGGCCGCGGAACCGCCGCACGAGGCAGGCTCCTGCTGCGGTTCCGCGGCGGTTTAATTGATTCAGGAGCTCGTTTTGAACAGTTTTTCTAAGAAAACCCTGCTAAATTTTCTGCATATTTTTAATATAGAAAATCTCACTGTTTTAAAAATTGTACAGAGAAGGGGTCGGATTAGGGTTTCGTGTTTCGATCGGACGTAAAACATCGTCTACACATCGCCTAAGGCTCTAGCTAGGCACTGATACTACTGTAGGGTTTCTAGGCACACCCATGAAGTTCTACAAGTGATCAAACATGGCCAATTCAAAAAATTTCTATGTGCCGAGAAACCCTAAACTAGATCGTTACTAGAAGTAAGGCGATGCAAGCAAGTAAACAACTTTATTGCTAAAGGAAAGTGACTACAACCTTTGTAGATCCGGTCCTCCACTACCTTGGCTCCGTGATGATGTCCCTCCGCTGTACCCATCGGAATCCTAGACTCTCGCGGTGGTTTCATCGGAGAAATGATTGAGCTAGGTCGTCGACTTCGATACCGAAGATGATCTACGTCGAGGCAACTCAAGATCAAGCTCCAACTTCACCAAGTCATGAAACTTATGAAGAAAACACCCTATACTACATGGCAAGTGGTAGAGGATGAAGAAATAGGAAGTGGGTTCACTTTGGATTTGGATTTCTCACTCTTTTTCAAATCACCATTAAAGGTAGCAAAGGTTTTCTTCATCTTGAAGAAGAAGAAGAAGAAGATAGAATATGATAAGTATATTAAAATCAAATGATAAATCAAGTGAAGTTATCATAATGCAACCTTAGTTAAGTGTAGAGAATAAACTAGGGTTAGGTGAATGGCAAAAGACAAAATGGTAGATAATCTAAAGAAGCTTCATGAAGCTAAAGCAAAGAAACAAAATTAGCCACAATTTCATTTTGCCAAAAATGAATAAATAAATGAATAAGTAAATAAATAAAACCCTAACCATTAAGCTAATCATAGTTAAAAGCATACACACACCCAAGTTTGCATGTATCATCAAACATGATACAAACTAGTGCACAAAACTATATCATATATACAATGTGCACATCAAGTGAGAAAATCCATTTTAAGTGAACCAATACTAGTTAATGCAAAGTAATATATCAAATATATAATTATGCATAAAATCATTAAATCAACACTTGATTTAATGATCCGGTCATACTGCATATAACCGACTAATATCAAGTATATCAATGTATCGAATCAACATTTGATTCGGTAACCCGGCTATATCACATATAACCGTCCCATGATACATATCGCGAGAATAGAATACAGTATCACATACTGGTATTATTCTCGGTCCCGCACATATCTCATATGCGCTCCTATTTCGTTTCGCTTGAGCCAGGAAACCTCTGTGTAGGACTCTAAAGACTCGTCAATACGCCGGCAGCAGATGATGATCATATCAAGCACCCACAAGCCGCAAGCGGTCTGCTAAACGTAACGGCCACCCGGGTATTGAGCGATCAGAAGATCGACGAGCAAGCCCGCTCACACTCCTGTGAATCCAACCAGTAACACTTACCGTACAGTCCGGTCTGTTCGTCTGATATGTCGCATATCTCGCCTAGGGGTGGTAAACGTCATACCCCAATAGCTTGATAAGTCATGCCGACGTGAGGTCCATAACAATCGTGAAACTACTGATAACTCTTACCAGTATATCACTGCAACCCTGGCCAGGGATTTCCTGTTATGGCCAGTCGAGCATAGCACAACATCAACCCCCAATACCGGGAGAGACGAATCCCCTCCTATCGCTCATTGCCTCCATGTGACTGTACCCAAAAACCACCTGTTTGCACGACTCAGTAGAGCCATGGTAAGGTGGATATCAAAGCACAGTGGGAGACACACAAGACTCTATGACGATCTCGGGTCAACAAACTAAGCTGTACCAGTGTCACCAGAGAACTGCCATCTGACGTGAGGTATAATACCATCTGGGAGTTCTCGGTGAGTCCGTTCAGTGTACCCAGTCACCACTGAGCACCCGCATACCATCTCTGATGTCAAACACCAATGGATATGGGATCATCCATCGCCCATCACACGGGTCGAGAGGATATATGCTAGTCTACTCTGGAATATCGATGCCCCGTCTCGATATTCCCACGACTAGGAACATTGAAGGATGTACTCATGGACTATCCAGGCCCCACTAGTATGATCTGCATCATAGTCCTGGAAGTCGAGTACAAATCCTAAGGGCTTTATCAACATGTAATAGAGAGACTGAAAGTATACATGTTAAGATAAAGAGCAACCAGATAGCGTACCATCATGTCGGCAAGAAAATCCTACCTATATATGTCCCAGCATCCACTACAATATACATCCAATGTACAGTAATGGCCTCTAGGGCATACATATAACTAACAATAGTATCCATTACCCAACAATCAGTGGTGGTTGTAGTATCTCATACTGAACCATCCCATAAAAGTCTCTCTTGGAAAAAGGCTTTTGTGAGTGGATCCGCCGTGTTGTCCTCTGAGTCTACTCTCCTAACATCGATCTCCCTGGAGATCAACCATCTCCATGATCAGGTGATACTGCCTTAGAATATGTCTGGGTCACTGATGGGATGGGGGTTCTTAGGCATAAGCCAAAATTCCATTGTCACACAATGGTAGGAACGAAATTCATCTCATGAACTAATATACATCCAAACTGCCTCTTTAGTAGCATCTTTGGTAGCGATGTATCCAGCCTTTATCGTCCAGTTTGCCACAGTATCTAGCTTGGAACTCTTCCAACATACCGTCCATCCACTGAGGGTAAAGACAATGCATGTGACTGACATTCAGTCAACCTTACCACCCTGGAAGCTATCCAGTGATTCTTCCCAGGATCGATTGATACCATCTCACTACACCTACTGAGAATCCTAACATCCACTTAGATCTATCTTATAGATCCAAAACCCAGGATTTAAGATGTATTACCTTGATCCTTTATGGAGAATCCTTGTGATAAGTGGAGATTGACCGAGTGTAGCATAGGAAACACCTTCCCTATCAAGAGTATGCCATCTACGTACAATACGAGGAAGACCACCTTACTCTCTACTATCTTTTTGTATATACATGGTTCATCTACAATTTTGATGAAATCAAATGCTTTGACTACCACATCAAAATAAATGTTCCAACTCCGCGATGCCTGCTTTAACCCGTAAAGCAACTTGCACATGTTTCCGCTGTTCCCACTGTCTACGAAGCCCTCTGGCTGTGTACTTATAGACGCTCTCTTCTAGATCACTATTTAGAAAAGCAGTCATGACACCCAACCGCCAGATATCGTAGTCATGGTATGTATCAATGGCAAGTAGGATCCGGATGGACTTAAGCATAGCCACAGGAGAAAAGGTTTCATCATAATCCACACCTGGTCGATGACGAAAACCCTTTACAACAAGTCTAGCTTTGAAAGTCTCAACTTTTCCATCTACACCAAATAATCTTCTCAAGATATACTTGCTCCTGATGGGGGTTTAACCCTTCAGATATAGCAACCAAAGTCCATACTTTATTGGTGTATATAGATTCCATCTCAGATCGCTTAGCATCCAGCCATTCTTACAAAGTCCCCACTCTTAATGGCCTGCTCGAAACTAGTTGGGTCATCATCTCATGATGCAATCATCGCTCCCACTTTCATTGAGAAAACCAAAGTATCTCTCAGGCGGATGAGGAACCTTACCAGATCGGCGGAGAGGCTGAGCTTCGTCGGGAGCTATTAAATCCTCCGGTTCTACCAAATCATCAGTTGCAGTTTGTATAGCTGAAACTTATTCCAGTTCTACCTCATAACCACTAATTTCTTCCATAAAAAAATTCCTTTTCCAAAAAGATGGCATGCCGAGAAATTAAACACCCTTTGTTCCTCGGTACGGTAAAAGATATTCCCTTGCAAATGCTTAGGATATCCAACAAACTTCCACAGAACTGACCTTGCCTCGAGCTTGTCTGGATTTTGCTTTTAGACATAGGCCGGACAACCCCAAATCTTAACTTACTTAAGACATGGGCTCTTCCCACACCATATCTCATATGGAGTGGTAGGCACCTGATTTGGTTAGAACCCTATTCAATAGGTATGCAACTTCTCAAGTGCATAATTCCTAAAAAGGAAATAGGCAACTCAATAGTACTCATCATAGAGCGCACCATATCTAATAGGGTGCGATTGTTCCGCCCCGATACACTGTTGTTTTGTGGTGTATGCAGAGGAGTAATGCCGAGAGAGAATCTCATTCTCCTTTTGAATTGTCCAAGAACTCCGTGCTCAAGTATTCTCCTCCCTGATCACATTAAAGGACATAATACTTATACCCGTTTTGGTTCTCTACTTCAAACTTATATTCTTTGAATTTCTCAAAAGTTTCGGACTTGTGATTCAACAGGAATGTAATGAAGTACAAAGAACATGTCCTGGCATGTGTAGACAAGGGACCTACATACATCATCATGTATCAATCCCAAGAGTTCACTAACTCTTTCTCTGTTTCTAGTAAACGAAGCTATGGTCATTTTATCTTTGTGACGTGACCGGCAAGTTTCATAAGATGTAAATTCAAACTGATTTAAATATGCATCTTAATGTAATTTAGCTAGTCGGGTCGCATTGATATGACCTAGTCTACAATGCCTCAAGAAGGATTCGTTTATTTCTGAACTCTTCCTCTTGTGTGTGTTTTATACGTTAAGAACCGCAGTTTGATTTAAAATGTATATGCCATTAGATAACGTGCCTGATCCGATCAACTCTTGATATAGGAAATGTTTAAAACATTATCCATCAATACAAAATTATATCCTTCTTTACTAAAAAAAGAGACTGATATAATATTGTATATCAGGTTCGGTATCTAATAACATTCATTCAGAATTAATGTATTTGGTAATACAGGATGATAGCCGCTAACAACTTTGGCTGCAACAATTGCACTGTTTCCAACTCTTGAAACATATCACCATTTCCCAGTTCTCTACCTATCTGTAGCCCATGTAACAGATTACATATGTGAGATCCTGATCCGGTATCTCATACCCAGGACGTAGAGGATACTGAGAAATAGTTCTCTGTAACGAATACACCCGAAGAAGATGCATCATCATGCACTTTCTTCGTTTGGGCGGCACGGGAATCCTGGTAATCCCTTATTTCCTGCTCGGTCTTATAACAATTATAAGGTAGAGCGGGACCAACGTTCTCCAGCTCAGTATAACAAGCGGGTCCGGTCAATACATCCATATTATTATCTTGATTATGGCGTGACATGGTCACTACCAGGAGAGAGAGAGAAGAAAATACTCTGCGTGCGCTCTTGCAAGATTAGATTGGTTATTATTTTATCTAATCAGGATGGCTCCCACTGTTTTTATCAAATCTTTCTTCAAACCCTAAAAGGTAAGACTAGCCGGGATTAATTACACCCTACAAGTTCATCAATCTTTCGGCCAGGCCAGTGTCGGTACTTTGAGGGAGGTTCCCCGTGCTTTCGCACGGACCTAATTAAAATAAACCTCATTTTCCCAGAGGCGTAACCCCGTTAACACCTTTCTAGACACTTACTTGATCGGCTAATTGTAATGTGTAAAACTCTTCCAGGAGTAACTCTTACTCACAGCGGGTATCAGGATCCAACTATCTCATAAAAGGTATGCAATCTCATTGCAAATTTCAACACTTGAAATTCCGAATAATATTCTGCCCCTGTAACAACCCTAATTTTCCTATACAAATTTTTGTACAATTATTTCAAAATTGTTTAAAGGGGTATTTATTGCCTGAGCACAAGAGAAGTAATTAATAAGCTCCATAATTACAAGAAGGAGCTTGTGGCTCATTGGTAATACCTTGCATTGCTGAACCAAGACACCGAGTTCAAATCCCATACCCCACATTATTTTTAATATTATTTTGTATTGAAACCTTTAGAATACCAAGGGTTTACACGTGCATATCTCACAAAAAGCCCCACTACACCCAAAAATATAATATTGCCAGAGGTTAGATGAACCGTCGTGGGGGATCCCGGCCGCCTGACTCGGCCGGGAATCGGCCAAATAGGCCTCAACTTGGCCGACTCAGTCCTCCGACCGATTCACGGCCGAGTTACGGCCGAGTCGGCCGATTCCGGCGACGACCCCAATATAAAAAATGTGTCTTTGGTCTCCCATGTACACCTGCAAAATTTTATCCTCAGACCATTTCCAGAGCTCTTTTAAAACCCCATTTACTCCACTTTTATTACATTTTAATATATTTTAATACATTTTAAATTAAAACCCTTCATCTACCCTAACCCTAGCCTAACCCTATAAATACCAACCCTACACACTACCCCCTTACCCCAAACTCTGAGCCAACTCTCAAGAATTTTCAAGAAACCTTGTATACTTTGAAAACGAGCAAGAAGTGAAGCTACAGCGAATTTTCTGGCGAACTTACGACGACCATCCTAGGAGCTCCCGGCGACGAAACGAAGCACCGCGCGACTCCTCCCGATCCATCTTCCTCTCCTTGTTGTCCTAAACCCATAAGTCCCCATTTCTATCTTTCTTTTCTTTCTAAAAAATACGAAATTACAAAACCCGACGGAATTGGAACAAATCCGATCTTTGATTCGGATTCTTTATAAAACCTCACTTTTCTTTAATACAATCATGCTTAAACCAATTCATGTTGACTATTAATCACTAATCAACCATATTGATCAAGTTTCATAATCATAAAGTAATTGCTATTTTATTTTACCGTATTTTTCATTTAAATGCCACATAGTTTCAATTCTACATATAACATCACAAAACTTGCTATACCTTTAAGTAGATCACGAGGTAACGACCTACCTCCTCACACACTCATATGCAACATAGCACTATACCCTTGGGAACATAGAATACGGGAAAATGATATCATTGCAAATAAATACCATTTACTTAATAAAACCATTTTCTAAAGGATTTAGTATTTATACAATCTTTGCAAAGCGCCGCTACAACCCATTTTGGGGAACCCGTTCGGTATGGTGCGGATTATCGCACATCCTCGGGCTTAGTAGTGCGAGATTCAGACCTCCGCAAGGAGCATTCGGTCTTGAAAGATTTAAAATACGACATCTTAAGAAAATGAGATTTTTAGAATAAAAAATATATATTAAATAAATATATGTATATTTATCATTAAAATACCTATTTTATTATGACATAAATATTCCACCTTTTTTCTTAAAAAAATCACAAGAATCAATTTTACACTAAAATACCATGAATTCCATACAAAACCAATATTACAAATAAATACCACTTATTATGAAAATAGGATATTTTCACTAGAAATATCACAATATAAAATCTAAATTCATTACAACTCTAAAGACGA
The DNA here is from genome assembly GCA_030015575.1 of Agapanthus africanus. Classification (NCBI taxonomy): domain Eukaryota; kingdom Viridiplantae; phylum Streptophyta; class Magnoliopsida; order Asparagales; family Amaryllidaceae; genus Agapanthus; species Agapanthus africanus. The sequence goes on from JASDDO010000022.1 coordinate 548,564,244, forward strand.
TTAATAAATACTTGGGGTGTATTTTGAAAATTATACAAGAGTATTTTTACATAAAACCCCCTCAAGTTCTATAATTTACCCTAAGGACCCTAGTAAATATAGGTTTAAGCGGGACCAATCTCTTGAGCCTCAGGGAGCCGGAGAAGTGGGTGCTTGCCTATTTAAAGTAGACAACTTAATAACGGTGTTATCAATACGGTAATCGTCTTTGAAAAAGATACAAATCCTGCCGTCCATGTGCAGCGGTTACCGATAATATCAAAACAATCAGGACTTCAATTTACTTTTCTAATCAAACAAATTGAGCGCTAGCACAAGTTTCTAAGGTTTCTTGCTGGTCAAAATCCATAAGTCTTAAAAACGAGCCCAGAGGCTCGAAATCTTAACGAGAACTTGTTTTAAATCTTGTCTGACTCAGAGTGAGTCTCATTATAATCTGACTTGAATATGATTCATGTACAATCTACAATCTACAATATTATAATTCAACACGAATCCATGAATCCATTATTCCATATATTCAATCTATCAATCTATACAACTTGACTGAACCGAACCATGGATATACATTCCATTTACATGATTATACAGTTACATACATGATTCTACAGTTACATCCATTTACTGATATCATGGTTTCGGTCAGTCATCCAATTATACAATCAATACAATTTACAATACAACAATACAATCAAGATAACACGGGGTTTAAGGCGTAGATTGGTACGGAAGGTGTTAAAAGTGGTACGAGACTGCAAGATTAAGACACCAAACATGAATCCAATTGTCGTTGTTCCGGGTTATATAACGGAGTCTTGTACTTCCATTTGCCTCTAGTCTCTGGCATATAGAGACTCCTCTCGTATACACTGGCACCTTTCTGTACTAAGCTACAAATAACAACGTTAATACTAAATACGACATTATAATAATATACTACAACTTTAAAAGATACCTTTTTATTCTGTCTATTCTACTTCTCACTTATCTTTGGGACTTACCGAGCGACCTGTTCGCTGACGACATTCTCTTTCTTTCTTCTTTGAATGTCGTCAGGTGATCTGGACATTTCTGAGATCGAGCCCTCTGCTGAATACTTGGACCAGTTCAGTGAAGACCCCGAGCTCTAGTTCATTGTACACTTTCCATTCGGTATTTTTTCATTTCTGTTATGCCATTATTTAGGCATTGTTTTTTTATCAGTTGTATTTACTTTCCATGCATTGTATAGAAAGAATGTGAAGAAATAAAGTTGTTGTTTTTATTATATCTTGTCTCATGTGCTTTACTTTTATATTTCTTACATACGCTTAGCGTATTTACTTCGCAGTAAATACGTAGCGGCCCAGTCGCGTCCCCTTCGCCGTACACCGGGAAGAGGGGCGTGACAGGTTTTGTTGGTGGCCCATGCAGGTCAGAGCTGTATAAAACCATAAGCAATATAAAACACAAGAACCAGCAACTAAAACATTCTTTACAATTCATGTTCCTTGAATCTTCCAATTTCATATATCTTGAATCTATCCTAACCCAAAATTCCCTCACCTCTTTTACAATCTTACCAAAACCTTCACATCCTTTCATTCCTTCACACATTTTTCATACACTATCAAGTACTTCTAACACCTTGTAACACCTTAGCTGCCATAGAAGCCAAGACAGTTGACCAAGTTAACACTAGTATTTCACTTTCACATTTTTTTTAAAACCCTTGCATCACTTTATTTTTTCATACACTATCAGTACTTCAGTCACCACACTTTTCTTAAATTTGTTACACTTTCCTTTTACAAATTTCGAGGACGAAATTTTTATAAGGAGGGAAGAATGTAACAACCCTAATTTTCCTATACAATTTTTTGTACAAATTTTTCAAAATTGTTTAAAGGGGTATTTATTGCCTGAGCACAAGATAAGTAATTAATTAGCTCCATAATTACAAGAACGAGCTTGTGGCTCATTGGTAATACCTTGCATTGTTGAACCAAGCCATCAGAGTTTAAATCCCATACCCCAGATTATTTTTAATATTATTTTGTTTTGAAACTTTTAGAATACCAAGGGTTTACACGTGCATATCTCACAAAAACCCCACTACACCCAAAAATGTAACATTGCTAGAGTTTAGATGAACCGTCGGGGGGATCCCGGCCGCCTGACTCGGCCGGGAATCGGCCAAATAGGCCTCCCGAGTCGGCCGATTCCGGCGACGACCCTAACATAAAAAATGTGTCTTTTGGTCTCCCCTATACACCTGCAAAATTTTATCCTCAGACCATTTCCAGAGCTCTTTTAAAACCCCATTTACTCCACTTTTATTACATTTTAATATATTTTAATACATTTTAAATTAAAACCCTTCATCTAACTTAACCCCAGCCTAACCCTATAAATACCAACCCTACACACTACCCCCTCACCCCAAACTCTGAGTCAACTCTCAAGAATTTTCAAGAAATCTTGTGTACTTTGAAAACGAGCAAGAAGCGAAGCTACGACGAATTTTCCGGCGAACTTCCGACGACAATCCTAGGAGCTCCCGGCGACGAAACGACGCACCGTCGACTCCTCCCAATCCATCTCCCTCTCCTTACTGTCCTAAACCCGTAAGTCCCCATTTCTATCTTTCTTTTCTTTCTAAAAAATACGGAATTACAAAATCCGACGGAATCAGAACAAATCCGATTTCCGATTCAAATTCTTTATAAAACCTCACTTTTCTTTAATACAATCATGCTTAAACCAATTAATGTTGACTATTAATCACTAATCAACCATATTGATCAAGTTTCATAATCATAAAGTAATTGCTATTTCATTTTACCGTATTTTTCATTTAAATACCACATAGTTTCAATTCTACATATAACATCACAAAACTTGATATACATTTAAGTAGACTACGAGGTAACGACCTACCTCCTCACACACACATATGCAACATAGCACCATACCCTTGGGAATATAGAATACGGGAAAACGACATCATTGCAAATAAATATCATTTACTTAATAAAACCGTTTTCTAAAGGATTTAGTATTTATACAATCTTTGCAAAGTGTCGCTACAACCCATTTTGGGAAACCTATTCGGGATGGTACGGATTATCGCATATCCTCGGGCTTAGAGTGCGAGACTCAGACCTCCGAAAGGAGCATTCGGTCTCGAAAGATTTAAAATACGACATCTTAAGAAAATGAGATTTTTAGAATATAAAATATATATTAAAATTACTTTTGTATAAATATATGTATATTTATCATTAAAATACCTATTTTATTATGATATAAATATTCCACATTTTTCTTTAAAAAAATCACAATAATCAATTTTACACTAAAATACCATGAATTCCATACAAAACCAATATTACAAATAAATACCACTTATTATTAAAATATGATATTTTCACTAGAAATATCACAATATAAAATATACATTCATTACAACTCTAAAGACGATTAATAAATACTTAGAGTGTATTTTGAAAATTATACAAAAGTATTTTTAAATAAAACCCCCTCAAGTTCTATAATTTACCCTGAGGACCCTAGTAAATATAGGTTTAAGCGGGACCAATCACTTGAACCTCAGAGTGCCGGAGAAGTGGGTGCTTGCCTATTTAAGGTAGACAACTTAATAACGTTGTTATCAATACGGTAATCGTCTTTGAAAAAGACACAAATCCTGTTGTCCATATGCAGCGGTTACCGATAATATCAAAACAATCGGGACTTCAATTTACTTTTCTAATTGTCTGACTCAGAGTGAGTCTCATTATAATCTAACTTGAATATGATTCAAGTACAATCTACAATTGACAATATCACAATTCAACACGAATCCATGAATCCATTATTCCATATATTCAATCTATCAATCTATACAACTTGACTGAACCGAACCATGGATATACATTCCATTTACATGATTATACAGTCACATACATGATTCTACAGTTACATCCGTTTACTGATATCATAGTTTCGGTCAGTCGTCCAATTATACAATCAATACAATTTACAATACAACAATACAATTAAAATAACACGGGGTTTAAGGGGTAGATTGGTACGGAAGGTGTTAAAAGTGGCACGAGACTGCAAGATTAAGACACCTAACATGAATCCAATTGCCATTGTTCCGGGTTGTATAACGGAGCCTTGTACTTCCATTTGTCTCTAGTCTCTGGCATATAGAGACTCCTCTCATATACACTGGTATCTTTCTGTACCAAGTTACAAACAACAGCGTTAATACTAAATATGACATTATAACAATATACTACAACTTTAAAAGATGCCTTCTTATTCTGTCTATTCTACTTCTCTCCTATCTTTGGGACTTACCGAGCGACCTGTTCGCTGACGACATTCTCTTTCTTTCTTCTTTGAATGTCGTCAGGTGATCTGGACATTCCTGAGATCGAGCCCTTTACTGAAGACTTGGACCAATTCAGTGAAGACCCCGAGCTCTAGTTCAGTGTACACTTTCCATTCAGTACTTTTTCATTTCTGTTATACCATTGTTTAGGCATTGTTTTTTTATCAGTTGTATTTACTTTCCATGCATTGTACAGAAAGAATATGAATAAATAAAGTTGTTGTTTTTATTATATCTTGTCTCTTGTGCTTTACTTTTATATTGCTTAGATACGCTTAGCGTATTTACTTCGCAGTAAATACGTAGCGGCCCAGTCGTGTCCCCTTCGCCGTACACCGGGAAGCGGGGTTTGACAGCCCCTAGCGTCCTATGACGTTGACGAAAGCCAACAAACTATAGTCCGCTGGTCAAGTTCAACCCATACATTTCATGATTGAATTAAACCCACCCGCACGACCCTTGACGAAAGCCAATAAAGTCGTACGACTACCCTAATCCAATCGCATCATATGCTTAAGCGGATAAGCACTAATCAGCTACCGCACACTACGCCTTGACGAAAGCCAATAAACGTAGCATGAATATTAAATACTACTTATCTGAAATGACGGAGGGCTACGACATGTTTTTATGAAAACCTTTTGCGTAATGAACTTGATCTCGTTGTAGAATCAGTGATTTTGAAAAAGGAGTGTTTTTGAGGCTTTTACTAGTTTTGCTAAAGAGGTCACTCCCGGTGAAGGGATCTCGGCTCTTTCCTTATCGAATAAGGTGCAGGATAATTCATAAATACCACTAAGCAAAGCAAAAACTATAGAAGCAATCAAAAGACAAACCGAATGGGTTGTAGCATCTGCCAGTTTCGCTAAAGAGGTCACTCCCGGTGAAGGGATCTCGGCTCTTTCCTTATCGAATAAGGTACTGGATATTCTACAAGGAATACCGCTATGCAAAGCAAGAACTAAAACTACCAGTTTTTAAAACAAGTTTCTACAACATCTTTAGGTTTTTTCTATTTCATTAATCTCATTAATGAAGTCCCATCAATTATGCTTCCTAAGTATCACAGAAGAAACGAAAGCAACGATAGTTATTATATATCATATATATAATATAGGCATTCATCTCAGAATATATCAAGTGATCACATCACAAAATATCAGCAGTAAAAGATAACATATGAAATTTGGATATACTAGGAATTCTGTATTTTAATTAAGCCAGTATAAAACACGGATTTCACGGCCGCGATGAATAGCCAAACCCACATCCCTAAACCTCTACGAGAGCGGCAAACAACCCTACCAATTCTTAAGTTAGGAGACCCGGTCTCGACTCCTCGAGATGGTCTCCCACTGGACTCTAGAACTCGGTTACTTGTGCTCTCTTCCTTGAGTCTATACTAATGCGGAAAAGTAAATAATATACATCAATGGTGACATCATTCTCAACCCGGAAGTGCCTCAATAAAAGAATATTACATACAAGTTTTTACATAAATGAAAATGAAAAACTCTCATCTCACATAAAACCCCCCGGTTATTCAAATATGACGATCCAATATAACATATCCCAGCAACACATAACATTACATGTCATCAATGTAAGTAAATATGCGTATCCTAATTGTCGTTGATGTATAGCAACGAAACCGGTGATACACCATATATTACACTTACGGTCGCAGAAAAGAAAGTGAAAACTACAACAATTGGAATCCGCAACCACCTTAGACATCATAAACCCAATGTATCACAAACTTTGGATTTCATGCCCAACCAAATGAATTCCTTAGACATCACATGCCTAACAATTATAAACCCCGCATTTTAGTCTAGATATTGAAAACATTTTCCAATAACCTGTCGGGTAATTCAACAAGATTCCCGATAACCTGATCGAATGCTTGTCGGAAACTTTAGTAGACGGCCGCACCCCCGATGCCGTCGACGAAGTGCACTAAGGCGGAACACCGCGGCCGCGAGCACTCGAATAGATGCTTTCGGCAACGGGGTTCTCCTACAGTCACTTGGTCGGGGCTATGGGGCGTGGCTATCTAGTAAGATTACCTGGCGAGTATCCGCGTACACTACATAATTGCGACGAACTTTTGATCCACATCAAAATTCCGTGGCAACCGATCAAATGAGACTAAACCGCTAGATTTATAAAATTCAAACTAGTTATCACATAACTAAATTTGTGGATTCCAAATATTGTATCACAATCACAGATAGCTAGATGATGTTAAACTTTTCAATCGAATAAACAAACACCCAAACTTTCCCAAAGAGCTCAACACTTGAGCGGAGTTCAAAAAGTACCTAGAACATGCCACAGCTCTTATGAACTATCCACAGAAAGGCCGACCCATGCCTCACTCATGTCGCCACGGAACTTCCGCAAACCTTAGGGTATGACCGCGGTTCCGCGATCCAAAAAGTCAAGTTTGGGTATCATTCTTCTAGAGGGTCCACAAAATCGCTTGCATGATTTTCTGAAGATTTTAAACTTGGAAAAAATCCAACTCTTGGAAAATTTCCAGCGAGGGAAAATATGAGTTATTGATATCCGTTCGAACTTTTTAACATCGTCTAAATAACCCGAATATATGTTAGAATTACGATTACGAAATACTCTGAGTTGCCTTTGCAGAAAGTTAACATCACATGCAAATTTAGCAAAAACTAGCAATACCTGAAACACCAAAACCCAGAGCCTGGAACACACTACAAAATTCAACCCCGAACTCCTATAGAAAACCGAGCACACCGGTTTTTCATGCTCTGTGGCCGGCCAAAATCCGGCAAGGGGAGGTGAATTTTCTACTGTGTTCATGTTATATCACATACAACATTCCGCAGTTGCAAAATTTTTTTTTATAGCACTTTAAAAATTCGACAGAAACTAGGTATTGGTGTTGCAAGTTTCGGAGTAGTTTCGGTTTCGTAATCTAACAAATATCGTTTAAATCTTTAGCTTTTCTCTGATACCACTGCAGGGTTCCCTAGGGCGGCAGTAAGGTTTCGGGAGGCATCGTCCATACCGTTTTCAAATTTTTGCCGTTCTAAAGAAGACTAACTCTAGAATCTTAACTAGAGATTTAAATGAAACAACAATGCAAACAACTTTACATCTATGTGAATGAGAAATACAACCTTTGTAGACCGGTCCTACACTTCTAAAGCTCCATGTAGTAGTCACTTCGCTCCAAGTAGTGAACACCCGAACTCTAGTAAGGGTTCACATGAAGAAATGAACAAGCTTGCTGGAAGTCTTCGAGGCCGAAGATGATCTACGTCGACGAGACTCAAACTCATGCTATCTCTTTACTAATTGTAGATTAGTAAAGAAAACACCCTAAACTAAATGGCTAATAGTAGAGGATGATGAAGTAGGAAATGGGCTCACTTTAGATTTGTTTTTCTCACAATATTTTCTCACCTTGAGAAAAACTAGCAAGCTTTCTCAATGAAGAAGATGATGAAGAATGAAGATGAGAGAATAAACTCATGAGGTGAGAATAGCAACCATGGGTGAGTTAGTGTCATACACTAACTCATGTAGAGATTAAACCATGGCTAATCAATAATGGTTAGGTTAATAAATATCTACAAGTAAAACAAAATTGTGGACTTGGTCAATGGTTCCACAAGGTTCTACAAGCTTCAACCATGTGACTAATTTCCATATAATTTGGTTTTCTTTAAATAAATAAAAACCTTACATTATATTAAGCATGGTGTGAGTCTCATACACCCATGTTGCATGTGACATCAAGTATGACACAATAAAATGTACATTAATATATATCACATATATACTAAGCGTACATAAGTGAGAAAAAGAATTCTTAAGTGAGCTAATATTAGTTAATATAAGTTAATATATCAAATATATAATTATATATTAAATTATTAAATCAACACTTGATTTAATAATCCGGCTATATCACATACAACCGACTAATATCAAATGTAACAATCTATCGAATCAACACTTGATCCGATAATCCGGCTATATCACATATAACCGACCGATATCACATATCACGAGAATAGAATGCACTATCACATACGCGCATTAATCTCGGTCCCGCACATATCACATATATGTTCCTACTTCGTTTCGCATGAACCAGTGAACCTCTGTATAGGACTCTAAAGACTCGTCAATACGCCGGCAGTAGGTGATGATCATATGAAACACCCACAAGTTGCAAGCGGTCTGCTAAACGTAGCGGCCATTCGGGTATTGAGCGATCAAAAGATCAACAAGCAAGCCTGCTCATACTCCTGTGAATCCAATCAGTAACACTACTGTACAGTCCGGTCTCTTCGTCTGATATGTCGCATATCTCACCTGGGGGTGGTAAACGTCAGACCCCAATGGCTTGATAAGTCGTGCCGATGTGAGGCTCATAACGGGTCGAGAAACTGTTGGAGATAGTGCCCTCAGAGTCAATTATTGGGTCACAGGCACGTGATTGCAATGATTGATGGAGGACCTATCCCGGTAGGACAGTCTTACTCGAGATGATAGTATGCTATCTGGTTTATCTTTATCATCGTGTACTGCTTTAGGTGACCTGACAGGTCACTATTGCACGTTGATAGAGCCCATAGGATTCTTGCTTGACCACCAGCAGTATGAGAGCGATCATATACGTGGGAGCTGATAGTCTATAAGCATATCCTTAAATGGTCCCTAGTCGTGAGAGTTTCGAGATAGGGCATCGATACTCCAGAGTAGACTAGTGTATACAATCGAGACCCCGACGAGGGGCGGTGGCCGGTCTCACAAGCCACTGGTGTCAGATGGTTCACCTAAGATGTATACAGGTGCTCATTGGGTTATGAGTACACCGGACAGGACTCGCCGGGAACATGCTAGTTGGTCTTATACCTGACGTCAGATAGCAGTTCCCTGGTGACATATGTACAGGTTAGTTCATCGACCTGGGGATCGTCATTTGTCTCGTGTGAGTTCCCACTGTACTTTGATTACTACCCTACCACGCTCAAAGGAGACGTGCAAACAGGTTTTAGTTGGGTACAGTCCCGAGCCACATGGAGGCAGTGAGCGCATCTTCGGGGGTTCGTCTCTCCCGGTATTAGGGGTGAGGTCGCGCTGTGTCTAGGAGAGCCATTACACGAAGCCCTCGGCCGAGGCAGGAGATTTACTGGTAGGTATTCCAGTAGTATCTCAGGGTGTTCTGGGTTACACTCCGACACGACTTGTACCGCTTTTGGGGGTCTGACTTTTACCAACCCCCTAGGCCCGCCATGCGATGCTCATAGACGAACGGACCGGACTGTACGGATATTGTCACTGACAGGCTCAGTAGGGTGTCAGGATGAGTTCGCTCATCGACGTCCCTTTTGGTCAATACCTGGTAGCCCGTTACGTATTGGCTTATACCTCTGACGTGCTAGTGGTTAAATCCACAACCAAGGTATTGACGAGTCTTTAGAGTCCCCCACATTCAGTTACTCAGCTTTCGGGCGAAAAGCTGTAGAGGCCGTATGGAGATATGGCAAGGTCCGATCAGACACGTGCGGTATTGCACGGATCAGGATCGGACAGTTTGTACTATAGGCCGTATGGATATATGGCAGGGTTCGATCAGATACGTGCGGTATTGCATGGATCAGGATCGAACGAATATTACTGGCCGGCTTTGGTTTAAGCCGGATCCTAGTATAGTACAGTGTAGATTTTGTCTCATTGCATTTTTATTTCGGTTGGAATACAAATACGGGTGTGTATACACAGTATCGGGGTTTTCCTGTAATTTATTACGGGACCAGTTTTCTGGAGTTGCCAGTTTGCTTTCCGTTTCGGCCATTTTCATTTGTATCTTTCAATGGCCGAAGATTGGTGGAGGAGGGCTTATTTGCATTTGTGCAAATAAGCAATTTGGAAGGGGGTCTTTGCATATTCTTGTATCATGATAATTCCTCCACCATTTGACTTCTTCTTCTTCTCATCATGGCTTGACTTTTGAGTCATCATGGTTGTTGATGATTAGCTTGCTGGAGTGTTGGTTTTGGTGCAACCATGGTTGTTGATGATTGGTTGGTGGAGTATGGATTTGTTTGTAATGATTGTTTCTTGTCACAATTCTTCTCTCTTGCATTATGATAAGGGTTCTTTCATCCATACACCACTCACTAATATTCTCACTCTCCCCTCATTCACTAAGGCCGGCCATTCCCTCATGGGGGCTGCCCATTTTTTTTTGGTAAGGGTTTTTGGTTCATTTCATGCTCCAAAAATCCCCAAGTCCCTCTACATAGTTCTTGTATCATCCCTCCACCAAAATGGCACCTCCATAAACCCCAAATGAGACACAAGCCTATACACTACATTCTACAGCAAACCTTGGGCACGTCGACTAGCCAGCTTCATGCCCGAGTTGCCTCGGCATTGAGGTGGGAGCCCGTAAAAGATGTAGGCGATGTGGTGCACTTCCGGCGACGAGGTGGAGACCGGACATTCCGCGGGAGATCGAGACGACGACGAGAAGACCGGAGGACACGGATTAGTCGGTATATCTCTCTTCCCTTTCTTGTAGTTAGCTAGGACTAGTTAATGGTTCGATCCGGGTATTAGTGCGTGGTGGTGCCAGTTCATGAAAAATTTAAGTATATCACTGCTTCCGCATTTTGGCCTCGGGATGGAGGCCGGGGCTCCGCCGTGCACTTACAGTGGTATCAGAGCCTCGCCATTAACATAGTCTAGCTTTGTCTAATGTGTTTTACATTTCCGATCGACCAAAATTCCAAAAACCCGCGTTTTCTTCATATCAGTTTTCTGTCGAAATTTTTTGGAGTCCAAAAATTTTTCAGGTTGTAGAAAAATGATGTACTGGAAATTCTAAGAACACTGTAGAAATTCGATACAGTGAATCCACAATAGGAGCGCGGAACCGCGGCCAAACCCCCCTTTAGGCCGCAGTTCCGCCGTACTATGTTGAGATCACTGCATCAAATTCAGCAGGTGCTTTCTGGGTTAAAATTAGGGTTTTTGGCATATTAATTTTGGGCCCAGAATTTCTTGATGTGCTACAGTAATGCTTGGGGCCCACTTGTTAAAATTTGATTGATCGGATATTTTAAACACATTAGTTCACAGTTTTTACATTATATCTGCGACCGTGAATGTCACTTGATCGGTAAATCCTGTCTAGCTGCTATAGCCCGGTTAGACGGATTTGCGAACGTGACTTTCACATTGATGTTCTGTGTATTGCTGTGATGTTGCGGATTGGTCGTGGGGGATAGCATGGATGCAATGCTAGTACAGTTGTGGTTGTATTATGTACATTTGATATTGCGGGGCGAGCGTCCGACATGTGGACTGTCGTCACTGCCTGATTGTATATTATTCTTTTGGGGCACGACCAGGTTGCGGTCGATGTACCCGTTGTATGTATATTTTACTTTCTGTACTAGGATTACCCTAAGGAGGGGTGCACGGATAGCCGGGTTCTAGAGGGCAACAAGCCCGCATCTCATGGCATTGGGACGGAGGGGGCTTCACTCTAGAATTGGCGGGCTATTCGCCGCACTCGTAGGGGGTACAGGTTGACCCAGGAGGGGTGCCCAAGTTACCGGATTCTGTGAAGTACTGGGTGGTCCATTCACGTTGCTGAAGGGGGCTGCCCCGCTTCAGGTTTTGGCGGGTAACTTTCCGCGCCCGTAGGGGTCTAGGATTTCATTGCACAGGCTATCCACACGACCAGGGGAACGTCGGGTTTCAGTAGTGGCTCTGTGAAACCCGGGGATCCCAGATATCTGTATTGTTCTGTGATGCTGTACATTTCTGTGATGTTGCATTTTATCATGCCTTGAGCGAAATATAATATATTGGTATATATATTAGTAGATGTTGTATATGTTTTGCATCCACGCTAGTCCAGTCCCCGCTCTGTCGTTAGTTAGCTAACCTAACGGGTAATGACGGGACCCAGTGGCGAATGCGGATGGCATATACATACGTCATATTATTTTCGTTCTTTGTAGTGTGATCAATTGATGGGACTGCGTTGATTCGGATCAATGCAAGTTAAAAACAAACCTAATCTGATGTTGTTGGAACACTTTTCAAAAAGCTGTTATTGCAAGGACGTTCACTTTTGTTTTGCATCGTGGTATTCAGTTGGAATATCCTGCTCCTCAGTCGACGAGGCAAGGGCCGAGATCCCTTCACCTGGAGTGACCCCTTGGACAAAAAGTTTGCGTCAGGGCAATGACTTCACTATAGCCGATTACTTTTGCTTTGCATCGTGGTATTCAGTTGGAATATCCTGCACCCCATTCTACGGGGAAAGAGCCGAGATCCCTTCACCGGGAGTGACCTCTTTAGCAACGGTTTTTGTCACTATATTTTCAAAAAGTTATCAGTTCCTTCAACGATATCGAGTTCATTACGTTAAAGGTTTTCACCAGAAACCATTCGTAGCCCTCCGTCATTTCAGTTAAATATTCGGTAGTATTCAAGCTATGTATTTTGACCTCACGCCAAGGCATAGTGATTGGTAGCTGCCGGGTATTTATCTGTAGCATAGATAGATGCGTTGGTTTGGGACAGTCGTACAACTGTTTTGGCCTACGTCAAGGGTATGTACGGGTGGGTTCAAATTAACCTGGATAATGACGGGTAGAACTTGACATGTGACTTATGATATTTTGACCTCACGCCAAGGTCATAAGAGCATGGGGCAGAAATCACATCGGGAGTTTCAAAAGAACTGAAACTTGCCAGATATGCGCATACCTTCTGGAGTGTGATACAATGAGCGGATTCCGTCACGTTGTCATGCGATGATAGTTGGATCCCGATTCCCACTGATGAGTTGGTTTACACCTCGGGTGATCCCGACTAATTCTTCTTTCAGGTTTGGAGGAGAATTTGACGGTACAGTGGGAGGTTTCCAGATTAGATAAATTGGTAACCATTCTGATCTAGGTTAGAGTGCACGCTGAGTGTTTCTTTTCTCTCTCTCTTTGGCAGCGACCATTGACCCGACCCTAAGACTATGACTCAGTGACCAAGTTGACCAAACCTTCTTTAACACTGGCTTTTGGATTGTCAGAGTTGCAAACCTTATTGCCACTCCTACTTTTACCCTTTTCTCCAGGACACCCCGTATTACTACGAACGTCCACTTCCATTGGACAAAACCATCGTATGGTTATATACGAACTCGAAGGAATTTATTCGAGGATGGTTTCCGGTTCTGGAGAAAACGGATAGGATTATTCAGTTGTCTCTTCCTTTTACCTTCTCTCAGGTTGTGAGTCCTCCTTGGTTTAGGAGATAGTACACCTATTACGCAAATTGGATAGTCTTCTTCCAAACCTTAGGCTGGTGCCGAACGGTGGGGAATGAAGAAAACCAATTAGCATAACGATGGTGTGCAGAAGATATTAAGTTAAGACAAAACAAGGGATTAGTAAGAGGGAAAAGTAAATTGCGACTGATATTCACGACCAAACCAGGTATTTCTTCGCCAATCCTAAAATCACCTTTGTATTTCTCCAGGACAATCCGTATCACCACGAAGATCCACAGTTTATAGGATACTCCATCGTATGGTTATATACGAACTCGAAAGGAACTTGTTCCAGTTCGGGGATGGATTCTGGTTCAGGAGAAATAGGAATAAGATTTATTCTGTTGTCTTTTATCCTCACCTCCTCTCGCATTGCGAGTATTCCTAGGATTAGGACAGTACACCCATTATGCTTATTGGATAGTCTTCTTCCAAACCATAGGCTGGTGCCGAACAGTAGGGAAGGAAGAAAACCATTTGGCCTAAAGGGGTGTGCAGAAGGTAATGACTAAAGACATATAAAGGGATTTGGAAAGGTGGCAAAGAATTACACGGTTACAGTTGTGAATCTGGATAATGGAAGAGGCATTACTAGGAATACCAGGATACCCCATCGAAACATTTCAATGTTTTAGTTTCACTGTGTAATGTTAAAAGAAAACTGATTTCCCGATTAGATACTTACTCCAGGGTATGTATTTACCAGGTATGATTCTCACATCTGTATGGTTTTACAGATGATGAGTGGGAGTAAGTTATTGGGAATTGGGTGATCATCCTCATTATATCGGGATTCGTTGTAATCAGTGATATTTGAGGAGATCACCTGGGCTGTTTGCCGGTCGGCAAATATTTGGTTTTGAATATCCGCTGTTATGCACCAATTTCAAATCGATACATCTGTACGTCTATTTTTATAGAGTGAGATATATCTTTTTGAAATTATGTCTGTGACATTTACCTATATCAGTGGATGGTTAGGTAAGGAGCATTAAACAGCAGTGTAATTCTTCTTAACCATAAGTACAGTTTTCAACCTACGACACACAGTGAATGAGTTATCAGACTCAAGGGACTTATACAGAGTATTGTATGTTGTCCAGGGTCCATCAGGACAGAGGGGTTGGTCCTCGTACTATATTCGGTTTACTTATGACTTCTCTAGTTTTTAGACAAGTGTTTCTTGAAAACACAGGGTCCGAATTTTGAGAAGTTATAGGTTTTTGAATAAAGTAGAGAACCAAGTATCGCAAGTATCGGGATTCTTCAAAGTGATCGAAGATGTAGATACTTGTGTATGCTATTCAATTGATAGTAATGACTAAGAGAACTTGCTTCTCTTTCAGGTTACTCATAATTGGAAGCATTCCTAAGTTGAGTAACGCTGATCGGCCTCTTTCCATTTAGTAGACATGCACTGGAGACAGCTGCATGATTTGAATCTGGTTAAATTAAATCAGTGCCTCTGGTTCTATATTGGATATAGAACAGTTCATATCTTAACGATGTTAAGGTATGGGGAGTTGTCCGGCTTATGATTAAAACCAGACTCTGGATAACTCAAGGCACGTTTCTGTAATGGCAGTTTGTGGGTTGACCCAGGCTATGACGAGGGTTGATTTTCTACCATCTGGTAAATCAATAGAAATATTGTTCTAGACTCGCCACAGTTTTTATTAAAAATGGATTTTTTCAGAAAAACAGTAGTAGGAGTATGGTAGAACTGGAAGTGATTCCAGAACCACAAACGATTACTGAAGATTTGATAGAAACCTAAAGATTCAATCTGGTTTGACATTCCATTAGCCACTCCGCAAATTTGGTGGGTAACTTCAGGCACCCGAGAGGTACTCCGGTAGCCTCAAGGACGGTGACAGGGAAGTTCTTGTTTACCCACACTTGCCATTGCTGTTGCTCCAGGCTGCGAGACCCAGCGGGAGGATAAGTATAGCGTCGTTCTAAACTAGCTTTAGAAGGGTACGTCTATATGACTCTGCCAGAGGGTTGTCGTAGTCAGTGGGAGCAGCGGAAGCATTGGTGGACAGGTAGCTTATGTCTATCTATAGACTAAAGCAGATATAGCGGAGATAGATCATCAATTTCTGATGCGACAGTCATACGTTTGACTTCATCAGAATAGGGGATGGATCTGTTAAGAAGGTAGTAGGGCGTGTTGTCATGGTATTTGGATGACATACACAGAGTAGGAAGTGATATTCCTATACTACGATCGGTTATACTTTGGTCGTCACACACTAGTTTCTCCACATGGGACTTGGACATTATATCAGACATGCTGGTTACTAGATCTATGGTTTTAGATCTAGATTTGGGTGGTTTCCCAATCAGGGTACTTAGACAGCATTCTAAGAGTATTTAGAATGGACGACTCCTGGCACGGTAATGTACCTGCAGGTGATGGGGTCACCCTCTCTAAAGGTGTCTTATAGACTAAAGGGGAAAGGGATGCGCATGATTGACAGATCACTTGCTCAGGCAATTGAGTCAATCGTGAGATGTCAAGTACCACACCAGATGTTGTTCTTGCACTAGATGCAATAAGTTGATATTGATCCTATCCTAGAGAAACAGTCGGAAGCAGTTTTAGAACATAAGTGGATGTTCTAAGGGATATGATAACGACAGCCTCATTCGGAAGACAGTTATCATTCCAGGCTTCCAAGGTGACCTGGACGACAAGGAGGTTGTCAGAGTTATAGTTTTCCTTCTGACGAGGGGCAGTATTTTGGACAGGTGGTCCAAGGCAATACTGAGGGTGGCATGGTGCAGGATACTGATTAAGTTCAGTTGACGATACAGTCTAAGAAGTTTGGATTTGGAGTTCATTTATGAGCTAGGTCCCATCATACATCCAGACATATTCTAAGACAGGTATTGCTCATTTCGGGAGTTGGGTTTCTCTGCGAACTTGAGATATAGAGAGACATAGAAAGAAACAACAAGGCGGATCCACTCACTGAGGCTATTCCTCGAACGCAGGAGTTTCGCAAACGGGCTTTGTGAGACTGAATAGTAGAGGAGTTGGGTGTTCGGTATCACACGGGCTGTGAGTATGCGACATCGCAATAATTAGCCTTGAGTGCAAGTGGGAGATTATTGGAGATAGTGCCCTCATAATCAATTATTGGGTCACAGGCACGTGATTGCAATGATTGATGGAGGACCTATCCCGGAAGGACAGTCTTACTCGAGATGATAGTATGCTATCTGGTTTATCTTTGTCATCGTGTACTGCTTTAGGTGACCTGACAGGTCACTATTGCACGTTGATAGAGCCCCTAGGATTCTTGCTTGACCACCAGCAGTATGAGGGCGATCATATACGTGGGAGCTGGTAGTCTATAAGCACATCCTTAAATGGTCCCTAGTCGTGAGAGTTTCGAGATAGGGCATCGATACTCCAGAGTAGACTAGTGTATACAGTCGAGACCCCGACGAGGGGCGGTGGCCGGTCTCACAAGCCACTGGTGTCAGATGGTTCACCTAAGATGTATACAGGTGCTCATTGGGTTATGAGTACACCGGACAGGACTCGCCGGGAACATGCTAGTTGGTCTTATACCTGACGTCAAATAGCAGTTCCCTGGTGACATGTGTACAGGTTAGTTCATCGACCTGGGGATCGTCATTTGTCTCGTGTGAGTTCCCACTGTACTTTGATTACTACCCTACCACGCTCAAAGGAGACGTGCAAACAGGTTTTAGTTGGGTACAGTCCCGAGCCACATGGAGGCAGTGAGCGCATCTTCGGGGGTTCGTCTCTCCCGGTATTGGGAGTGAGGTCGCGCTGTGTCTAAGAGAGCCATTACACGAAGCCCTCGGCCGAGGCAGGGGATTTACTGGTAGGTATTCCAGTAGTATCTCAGGGTGTTCTGGGTTACACTCCGACATGACTTGTACCGCTTTTGGGGGTCTGACTTTTACCAACCCCCTAGGCCCGCCATGCGATGCTCATAAACGAACGGACCGGACTGTACGGATATTGTCACTGACAGGCTCAGTAGGGTGTCAGGATGAGTTCGCTCATCGACGTCCCTTTTGGTCAAAACCTGGTAGCCCGTTACGTATTGGCTTATACCTCTGACGTGCTAGTGGTTAAATCCACAACCAAGATATTGGCGAGTCTTTAGAGTCCCCCACATTCAGTTACTCAGCTTTCGGGCGAAAAGCTGTAGAGGCCGTATGGAGATATGGCAAGGTCCGATCAGACACGTGCGGTATTGCACGGATCAGGATCGGACAGTTTGTACTATAGGCCGTATGGATATATAGCAGGGTTCGATCAGATACGTGCGGTATTGCACGGATCAGGATCGAACGAATATTACTGGCCGGCTTTGGTTTAAGTCGGATCCTAGTATAGTACAGTGTAGATTTTGTCTCATTGCATTTGCATTTCGGTTGGAATACAAATACGGGTGTGTATACACAGTATCGGGGTTTTCTTGTAATTTATTACGGGACCAGTTTTC
Organism: Agapanthus africanus; assembly: GCA_030015575.1. Classification (NCBI taxonomy): domain Eukaryota; kingdom Viridiplantae; phylum Streptophyta; class Magnoliopsida; order Asparagales; family Amaryllidaceae; genus Agapanthus; species Agapanthus africanus. The sequence continues at coordinate 548,582,461 of JASDDO010000022.1, forward strand.
TGGAGTTGCCAGTTTGCTTTCCGTTTCGGCCATTTTCATTTGTATCTTTCAATGGCCGAAAATTGGTGGAGGAGGGCTTATTTGCATTTGTGCAAATAAGCAATTTGGAAGGGGGTCTTTGCATATTCTTGTATTGATAATTCCTCCACCATTTGACTTCTTCTTCTTCTCATCATGGCTTGACTTTTGAGTCATCATGGTTGTTGACGATTAGCTTGTTGGAGTGTTGGTTTTGGTGCAATCATGGTTGTTGATGATTGGTTGGTGGAGTATGGATTTGTTTGTGATGATTGTTTCTTGTCACCATTCTCTTCTCTCTTGCATTATGATAAGGGTTCTTTCATCCATACACCACTCACTAATATTCTCACTCTCCCCTCATTCACTAAGGCCGGCCATTCCCTCATGGGGGCTGCCCATTTTTTTTTGGCAAGGGTTTTTGGTTCATTTCATGCTCCAAAAATCCCCAAGTCTCTCTACATAGTTCTTGTATCATCCCTCCACCAAAATGGCACCTCCATAAACCCCAAATGAGACACAAGCCTATACACTACATTCTACAGCAAACCTTGGGCACGTCGACTAGCCAGCTTCGTGCCCGAGTTGCCTCGGCATTGAGGTGGGAGCCCGTAAAAGATGGAGGCGATGTGGTGCGCTTCCGGCGACGAGGTGGAGACCGGACATTCCGCGGGAGATCAGGACGACGACGAGAAGACCGGAGGACACGGATCAGTCGGTATATCTCTCTTCCCTTTCTTGTAGTTAGTTAGGACTAGTTAATGGTTCGATCCGGGTATTAGTGCGCGGTGGTGCCAGTTCATGAAAAATTTAAGTATATCACTGCTTCCGCATTTTGGCCTCGGGATGGAGGCCGGGGCGCCGCCGTGCACTTACAGAAACTATCGATAACACTTACCCGTAAATCTCATAAACAGCCCTGACCAGGGACTTCCTGTTATAGCCAATCGAGCATAGCGCAACATCAACCCCCAATACCGGGAGATATGAAATCTCCTCCTATCGCTCATTGCCTCCATGTGACTCGGGATTGTACCTAAAAACCACCGCTTTGTACGTTTTCTTGAACGTGATAAGGTGGAAATCAAAGCACAGTGGGAATCACAGAAAACGACAGACTAACATGTACCAATGTCACCAGAGAACTGTCATCTGATGTGAGGTATAATACTATCTAGGAATTCTCGGCGAGTTCGTCCAGTGTACCCAGTCTCCACTGAGCACCCGTATATCATATCTGATATTAAACATCAATGGATATGGGATCATCCATCGCCCATCTATATGGGTAGAGAATGTATACGCTAGTCTACTCTGGTATATCGATACCCCGTCTCGATACACTCATGACTAGGGACATTAAAGGATGTACTCACGGACTACCTTTGTCCCACTAGTATGATCCACATCATAATTCAGGCAGTCAAGTAAACATCCTAAGGGCTTTATCAATATGTAACAGAGAGACAATCAGTGTACATGTTAAGATAAAGAGTAACCAGATAGCATACTATCATGTCGAGCAAGAAAGTCATCCCTATATATGTATGTCCAAGCATCCACTATAATATACATCATATGTGCAATAATGGCCTCTAGGACATACATATAACTAATAATTTCTTTGAAGTTGATTCACAACGGTCAAAACTCTTGTGAAATAATCTGAAACTATTTCACTGTTCTCCATCTCTAAATTTTCGAACTCCTTTCGAAATGTTTGAAGTTGAACCTTCTTCACCTTCTCTACCGCTTTGTAGGAGTTTTGAAGTTTCTCCTACGCTTGTTTCGAACTCGTCGCATTTGAAATTTTCTCGAAAGCCAATTCATCAAGTCCTTGATAAATAAAATAAAGTGCTCTACTGTCTTTCTTGCTCATTTCACGAAGGGAATCTCTTCGGGCCTTCGTCTTGAGGCCTATCATAGCTACTCACAACAATATCTTGACAACTTATAGATCCCAACAACGCTTCATTTGGATACACCAATTCTCATAATTTTCCTTCATGAGACAAGGAGCAACGAACAAAAAATTGCCATTAGCATACATCTTCTCAACCGTGCTCTGAAACCACTTTGATAACAATTAAATGACAAGATATTAAAGTTGAGAATATGGATAAGAGAGAGTGAATTTTGTATTAATATTTCTTTATGTTTGGCTTACATTTCTCATTACTCAACCTACTTATATATAGTGGTTACATGACCCTTCATATTGACCCATCATCTTACTTATGGTTTATAACAACAACAATTAAACAATATGACTCTTAAAATTCCTAACAACAATATTTAAAGCATATGACTCTTGGAATCTCCAACTCTTAAATTTCCTAACTCCTCCCAATTAATCAAGTTTATTATTTCAGCAGTGCGGCGTGGACATGTCTTCTTATACATGCACTGAATGATTGAGTAGAGACCATTGTCTATGCAATGCTTTCTAAAATATGCCATAAACAAATGAAGATGAGAAAAGCACAAGAAATTAAGACAAAAATCTCCAGAAGACGGTCTTTTTCTTTTTTGATGTCTAAATCAAAATTGATTATTACAAGCAAATAGAATTATGAAGACGGTCTCTTTCTTTTTATTATTATTATTATTATTATTATTATAAATGTCTAAATCAAAATTGATTCTTTAAAAGCAATGAAGCAAATAATACAAGGGTAATTTCCATATAACGTAGTGCTAAATATCTCAGGACAGTGCCTTAAAAGTTGTACATAGACTCTCGCTTTTATCCGTAAACATGCATCCTATTAGAATAAACATTCTTCATTTTTTAAAAAGAGGAACGTTGGGGTCAATGCCTTGGAGAGAAAACTGTTGGGGTCAATAATTAAAAGAAATCAACAATCTATAAACTTTATTAATTATCTGCAACCGTAGTCTTGATCAACATATTCTACTATATGAATGCAAAATTATATGATCTTGAGACCTGCATCGTAGGGTCACAAATTCAACGGTTCACCGATAACGCCATATCCGAATCATCGATAAAAAAGTATGGTCCCATTGAAACCAATATACATATGATATATAGGCTACGGAGATAAAGATAGACGATGTTGATTATCAAAAATAAGTTATCGTAAATTGACTTTTTTCACCAATATAAGAGAAACCTATCTCCTGTGAAAAATTCTTCTGTGTACCGAATGCATGCATCTGATAATGAGAAAAAAAACAATAGAAGTGTAAACCGCACTGTTTCCATTCTTTTTTCGATCCTTTCCTTTCTTGAAGCATTGCACCCCGTTGAATGAATAATTTATCCTCTTCTGTACTTCTACTGCCCAGAAAAGAACAAAAGAGAAAGAGAAACAATCAAAAAGAGAGGAAGAGGGAGAGAGACCCCTTCAGCTTCAAGTTCAATCCAGTTATTAAAAAAAATAAAAAATTTATGTACACAAGCATATGCATCTTGCCAAATGAGACCCTTAAAGTGGCCCCAAATTGCAGGCTCTCCACATGCACCTGTTGCTATCAACAACTGCGACACTTCCTTCAGCCGGCAACTTTTCCATTGCCCCAACACAACTATTTTATCACCCTCCTCATTGATTCCCACAAATTTTAAAATAAACAAGTACCTCTCATCAATTAATTTAAATTTATAACCAAGTAATTAAGTCCCCCTGTGCACAAATCTACCAGTCTCTGGCAAATGGCTGTCTGTGGAAATCCCTCTGCAGGCCTCTTTCCCCAATACCCTTTCCAATATATATATATATATAAACCCAAACTTGCATCATTAGATTTTGAAGCATTAATAGTGAGAGCACAATGGGGAAAGCGACCAAATGGCTGAGCCACTTGTTGAGTGGCAAGAAGAAGGAGAAGAAAGAGGATAGATTTTTACTCGAATCACGGTCGGGGCCGATGACGATGGGCGGCCCGCCAATGCAGGAGAAGAAGAGATGGAGCTTCCGGAGATCGGTGACGGGGACAACGCCTGTCATGGAGCAGAAGGCCGTGCGTGCTCGCGGCTTCTTGGAGCCGGAGCGTTTGGAACAGAAGAGGAGGCAGAATGCGGAGGCGGCCGTGACGACCATCCCGGTCGAGGAGGCTGCGGTGATTCATTTGATGGATAGAGCAGCGGAGGCTGCCGTCAAGATCCAATCCGTGTTTAGATCTTACCTGGTACGGTTTCTCATCCGAGAAAGAAATTATTCTGGATGTCTTGTGTAATCCATCCGGACGGGAAAGAAAAAAGAGACAACTTTCAATAGCATGCATGTCCTGCCAAATATTAGTTACAAGAAGATTTCTTGACTCTTAAGAACCTGCATTTTTTCTCAGAACATTCCAAGTATTTTTATATTTATGCGTTTCACCTTTCAAAATTACCCTATCGGATGATAACAATAAAGTAGAAACAGTGAGGGTAATTCTGGAAAATGGTAAAGAAGTAAAAAAATAAGTAACTGGGTTTACTGCAATAGAAAATAAAATAAAATGGTTCCCTGTTATTATGGAAATTTTGATAATGAATTATAATATCAATCAGTTAACAGCAAAAACTAAATATCTGTTACAGGCAAGAAAAGCTTTATGTGCTCTAAAAGGGATAGTAAAGTTTCAAGCTCTGATAAGAGGTCACCTTGTGAGGAGGCAAGCCACCGCGACTCTCCGAAGCATGCAGGCGATAGTGATAGAGCAAGCCAGAGCCCGAATGCAGCGGCTTCGGATGCTTGAAGAAGCACATGCCATGCCAATTCACAGGCAAAACATTTATCGGAGATCGCCACAAGAAGCCCGGTCAGGCCAATCTTATGTAAGTAATTGGATTTCTGGTAGTACAAGTATTGAAGAAAGGGTTAGTTGCATATAAGACCCTTCATCTATATCACATCCAACACTTACGATGCCCTAACCGGTTAGTTATCACTTGGAGCCCAAGGTTCAGTCCTGATATGATTTAAGAAGCAATCAAAGGTGTTGGTTGCTAATAATTCAGTAAACCGTTGGGCTAGGTTTAGATGAAGGATGTTATATATATGAAATTATAATTAGTATAATATAAAATGATTTAGATTTTACCGAAATCACATAAAAGCAAAACCCTTTGCCTTGAGAGGACAATGCCGTGGGTCTCACGCGATGACAGATGTGTCCCTTCATGATCCGAATTAACCATTATCTACGTGCTTGATTGTCAAGAAGAGAATCTTATAAAAAGAAGCATAGCTCCTGCGGTAGAACTTTTATTTCAAGTTACAAGTTGTTGGCTACATAAAAAGAAAAAAATGGGACGTGGGGATGGGGGAAGGGGGTTAGTTACCGCTTTTGTTTCAAAACTCTTGATCTCTGTTATTATAATACAATCCAAATTGTTTAATGACTTAGATTTTTCTCTCTTGTACCGGAGGTAAAGAAATAAAAGTAGAAAATTTCATGTCAAGGTCAACTCGCTAACCATTTCTTTCTATTCCAATACTCCGCACCGCACATGCTTAAAATCTAGTTTGTGGTGGGTGTAGGAAATGGAGGAGAACATCAAGATCGTCGAAATGGACCTCGGCAAACAGAAAGGAAGTTCAAAGAGCAGGAATAACAACCATTCATACATCCAACCCGGACGAAGAGACCACAACCTCACAACCTATTCCGAAACCAGCACACCCTATAGGCGAGACCCCTATAACCGAGACTCCTCCCCGGCTCGATCAACCTCAACTCTCCGAAGCCCCCGCGCATGCAGCGGGCACTTCGCAGAGTCCATCAACTTATCAGAGAGCATCCCATTTCAAATATCCAAATCGCCTGCAGCCGTGTCCCGCTACATGGCGAACACAGAGTCCTCAAAGGCCAAGGCTCGGTCTCACAGCGCACCGAGGCAAAGATCGGACTCGAGTGAGAGGCCGCCAATGAAACAGAGGCCGTCGGTAGACGGATCGAAAAGTGTTGCAAGAGGTGGCCGGGATCCTTGGAGTACAAAGCTTGATCGGTCGAGCGTTTCTCTACAAGAGAGCGAATGTGGATCGACAAGCAGTGTATTGATGAGTGCTAAATATGCCAGGTCTTTAATGGCATGTGAGATCTGTAGTGAACTGTCCTTGGAGACGAACACTTAGATATGATTGTGTTGATTTTGCTGCTGATGTACTTTTAACTTGACATATGCTGATTTTTATTTTATTTTCGTATATATAGTTTTCAAATATATATTGTGTTGGGTCAAAAAATGACACTTTATCACCAAAGTCAAAGTCATGTGCGCCTAAGTCCGAACCCAAGTCATGTGGGCCTAAGCCCAGCACGAGCTCAACCTTAAGGGCCGGTCCATGCCCAAAAAAAGAGAGAAAATGTAAACGATTAATATAACATGTAATTTAGTAATGAATAAAAGTTAAAGAACTAGATAAAAACAACCTAAATTTTATAAAGCCCAAGGGCCGATGTGCAAAAGGTATGCACATGTGTAAAAAATTGGGCAAAAATCCAAAATTGTAAAACCCAAGGAACAAGATATAAAAGTGTAAGTCTATAAAAGACCAAACATATGAAGAAATAATGTTGAGATTAGGTGTGCGCACGTCTTTATTTAAAAAGAATGAGTTAAGTCGGAAATCGGCGCATACGAGCTAGGTCTCGTTTTAAAATATTTATAACCGCAACTGCACGGCTCGTTGTAGGTAGCCAGCAAGTACGTGTCGATCTACAGAAAATTGGTGATTAAGTGTTGTTATGGCAAGTTAAAAAAAATATGGGCTTGGTTTATTGTGTCACGTTTTAAGAAATACGAAGTTATAAGAAAAGGTGAAAGGAGCCGTGGCTCCGGTTCAGATGCATGGATGGTGGCAATATCTTCTCCTCTCTCTTGATCAAGAGTGTTCCTCTCTCATGTTATAACCGATTATGAAGTATGGCGTATCAAAGCGGATTGCAAAGTATAAACCATCAATACAAACAGAATTACAATACGAGATAAAACGAATACTTCTTAAGAAGCCGCTTAGCATTAAATTTGCTAAGTAGGTAGATGATAGTATAGGATATATGCTTAAGGAAGGATGTCAAACAACCATCAAGCATCATATCCTATCTAAACAACTTAGCAAGCTTAAGGTATATGCTAAAAGGTTACCAAGTAACCATGGAAAACTACATACCCTATCAAACAAATACCATTATACAATCTTAAAATTACAATCAAATTTAAGCATAACAAACAATCAAAAGAGAATGGAGGAAGATTTTACCATTCATCACCATTCCTTATCATCACCATATCCAAAAATCTACTCAATCATAATAACAAAATAACAAAAGATAAATAAAAAAGCATGAACAAAGAATAAGCAAAGAAATTGAAGCAAATAAACTAAAACAAAAGAGTTCAAGTGTTATTAACAATCGGAAGGAATTGAGCTATAAGATTAGATTACAATTTCAACCTTCTAAATGGAGCTCTCAAATGAGAGCTTGAAGAGAAAAGAAGAAGAAGCAATCATACATTACACACGCCAAAATCCAACACAAAAACCAACCCCTCACACTATTCACTGATTTGTTATATATAGAAGTTTCCACAAACAAAAGGGTATATCTCAGAGGCTAAATTGGACACTAATGGAGACAGGGTGAGAGCACGAGCCAAATTGGTCAAGGTGGGGCCGACCAGGTCGACCAAGAGTAATTTTTGGTCGGACAGAGCATGGATTCTAGGCTCTAGATTCCTGCCATAATCTTTTAAACTCCTTATTTGATTTTTGTAATATTTCTTTTCTTCTAAATCCGTCTCGTTTTCACTCCGGTGTTTAAAAGTCTAAGATGATGATTTTTTCTATCTCAAAAGTGAACATCACATCATAACTTTTCCAATGATCATTGCACTAATTAGAGATATGTGTTTCCACTTATGTGCCCACTTGTGTGCCCACTTGTTATGTCATGTTGCAGATTTATTTTTGTTGCAAAAAATCTATTTGTCTGTCCGGTTGCAGTTTTGGCCCGAATTTGTCGCAACTGTGCAAAATGTACCTTGTTTTCATCTTAATTTCCCTGAATACCTGAAACCTATACTTATGTAGCATTCATGGATTAATAACACTTGTTTATTAACAAAATGATACATAATCGCCGGTATTAAATGCAATTATTCGTGATGAACAAATACCCCCAAACATAACTTTTGCTCATCCTCGAGCAAAACTTATTTTCAAAATGCTAATCTCACTTTCGCAGGAAACGCGATTGCACTGAGCATGCACAACAAGCCGTTAAAGCTCTAGGTTAATCCTGGAGGATGAGTGCTGTCTCCTAAGTGTTTTCAGCGGATTACACCCACAAAATCCTGTCAAGCTAGCTTCGTGAATTAACCGTTGACTCTAATCCTAAGGTTCAGTATCTATGTTAGAAATTCTATCATTCTAAATTAGAAATATCCAACTGTTATTTTTCACAACTCACTCTTAATTTAACTTAAGCTCATATACGTCTTTACGTGCTCGTGCAATAGAATCGGTTTGTCTCAAAATTTTCGAATTAAAGTCTTGGTCATTTCATAACAAACATTTGGCCGATGACTCGCAAACCAGATGATTTTAGAGCACTAGGTGAGAAAACACCCCGAAAGCTTCATATTCACGCAACCAAGACTTATTCACATATTTTTTTGTTGGCACCCTTTAGTAGTTTAGACGACTTACTATGCGCATTTTTTACGATTTTTTGGCACCCTTCAGTAGTTTAGACTATCTACTATGCACATCTTTTATTGTGTTTTTGAAGACATTTCAAACTTAACATCTAATTCTTAAAACTCACGACACATTTAGTGTAATGCAAAGACGTATATTTGCTACCATTAAACTAAAGGAGGGTTATTCTTCGGATTTTCAATTTCTAATCATAGAATTTAGTTGTTTTTAACATATCAATCTCAACTGTCGATTTTGAGTCTAAGTTTTCCCACTAGCTAACTTGACGACAAAGTTTTATATTTCTTGGTAAAATTTTCAAATTTTTATGGGTTTTAAGGTTTTTTGGATTTTTTTTGGAATTTTTTTTAAATATCAATGTACTGTGGAATTTAAATATGATGCATTGCGGAAATTAAACATGCAAAATAAAGGGAAAAATACAAGAATGGAAGTACTGAAATGTAGAAAATATGCAAATTCAACTACATGATATACACAAGAGACTACCTCCATTCTCACCCCTAAACTTATTCTTGATGATGTCCTCATCGGCGGGCCCGTTTCCGGTTGCTAGACTAAAACATATAGGGTGAGCTTTTATTCACAATTTAGCAAAAAGAAACCTAAGAACTAAGAAAAAACTAATTACAGTAGTAAATGGTTAGGAGATTATATTAGTCTACAAATTAGTACCGGCCATTCAAAATTTTTGTCAATGTAAAATCAGGGCTGGTAAAACAAATAGTATATGAAAATGAAAAAGAAAATGTTAGTGTTATGGTTAGATGTTAGTGTCGGGCATGTGTGTATGTATGGAGGGATCATAAAACGTTGAAAATGAAGACGAAATTTTGAAGGAGTTAAAGAAATATTGCCTGGATGAATTCTATTTTCAAGAATCATGTGTTGAGTTTTATAGTCAGGTTCGTCTAAAAACTGGAGTTCATTCTCAAAAAATTCAACAAAGAAGAGGTCCCTAGAATGTTCTCAAAGTAATCGTGATTCAAACTTATTAAGAATATCAAGCTCATCCACATAAATCTTCTCAAAACTCGGCTTGAAAGAATATTTGTCAAAATTAACTTTCTCTCAATACTTCTTGACAATCGTATTCTTAGCAATACCATCATAGCTCTCATCTCTCAATTCAAGTTCTTCCTCATCAAATTCATTTATGGGTAGATCAATGTCATAAAAAAATGTAGGTTCCCACTTTTAAAAAATTTCAAAAATTTTATCAATCGGTAAAACTAAAGTCGTAGGTTCCTTATCATAAATTTCGTCGAACAGTATATCAACATCATACCCATCAAAGTCACCAGTCTCCTACAAAAATTTCTCGCTATAATTTGTCGGTACAAGAATCTCATCGTCAGGTATTTCATCAGTTAAATCATTCTCAAGGCCACAAGTCATTGGTGGCCAAATTAATACCTGAAGGTTGGTGTTAGACTGACTCAAAGGATTTTTTGTCGCTCGTCACTATAACACTCAGTCAAATTAATCATTATATCTTCATCAGCATCTATGAAATCATCAAAAATTGTATGATCTTGTATCTCACTCAGTTGACTTTCTACCTGAAAGGTTTCTCCATTATTGGTTTCAGTTTGATTGTGTTCACTCCCGAGAATCTTACAGCTAATTGTTTCACTTGTTTGTTGATCCTAGCCAATGATTGTGATTGAGCATGAAACAATTGATCAGATTGTTGTATGAACATGGCTAGCATCGAAACCGTTTGATTCTCGACTACGATCATCACTTCTAAACTCTTCTCTAAAGTGATCAACCTAACATTTATCTCACTATCAAACGCTATAGATGTAAAAGTTATTTCGGGAAAGGAGGGTTGTGATGATGGCGACGCGTAAACAGGCATTTGTTTAACCACTTTCTCTAAATTCTCAATTAATTGCTCTAAATTTGAAGAGAGATTGGGTTCAAAAGCGTTATGTGGTGGACCAATATCAACATTCTGGCACGGTTGGTTACACCCTAAGAAAGGCAAGTTTTCAATAGTGTAGGAAGAATCTTGACAATTGGAACAAAAGAATTAGGGATGTGTATTAAGAAAAGAATATGGATCGTAAAGAATCAATTTAAAATGTGTGTTACCCATATCTATAATATTCACAAAAATCACAAAAGAAAAGAATATCATATCGCTAAAGTCAACTAGACCTGCTCAAGAACCTGATTAATGAAGTAAAATTGTACCGAGAATCAAACCCATGATTATACTAATCTAGAAACCAGGTAAGTGCAGAGATCATGGAGGTTGTCCAACGCTTTCGTGAAGTTCCTTAATTTAGAGTAATCTTCACTCTATACTTGCCTAGACACCCCTTGGAATAGTACACCATTAAGTAAGATTCTAAATACAATCAACTTGCCCTAGTAAGTGCGAATCTATAGAGGTTAAGTTCTAATTGATTTTAAAATTACTAGGTGAATGTAGCATGCAGTTTTGTGATTTGTGGGCTAAGAAAAGAGTGATGAAATCTCTTGCCTTATCTTATGGGTTAGTTGCGCTTAAGTCCCTGTTAAGATGCAAAGGCGCAAACAATTAAAAAGTTTTTCAAATCATCACACAATTCTTTCTCAATTACGCTTAGGTGCTGCAACCAAATACGGGTTAGTTCTCTTTGTTTTTGAGATGAATTTGAGAAGAATCCTACAGAAGATCGATATAGTGGAAGGCGTCGGATTCAATAGAAGAGTTAGAAAATTACGTACTGAATGTTTTGGGTTAAGAAACTGCTTTTGAGTCGATCTCGAGTGCTTTAGAATGTTCGCTTGTAAGGGCACATTTACCCCGGGTCTTTGACACTGAACTTCATTATTCTCCTTGCTCTTCAACTCCAAATCTTCTCCGCACGTTTTCCGCTTGCTAACTCGTCGAATTCCGAAAATCGAAAAATCGAAACTTTTGAGTGAGAAAACCGATATTTCTGACTAATCTGCTGTACCAAAATAATTATCAAATTTAAAATATAAATATGGATCAACAACAGAACAATAGAGCAACCATAAAAATTTTGTACCCAAATTTTGCAATAGGGTCGACCAACTCGGGCTACGGGCGGCCAGATAAATAGACTAGGTTCTATATTTCTACATTGTGCTCAAAATTCATTTCTTAACCCATTTTTATATTTTAAATTATTTTATAAATCTCTGAATAACAGCACATTAAAATAACAGAGAACTTGGCAAGTAATTTTTTTTGTTTTTTCGTTTTGTTAGTTTGTGTATATTAGTTTTGTATATACAATATGAACTTGAATAACAACCCCTAATGACTACCGCTTCCCCAGTAACAGCGTCAAAAACTTGTTGAGATTAGGCCCGCGCACGCCTTTATTTAAAAAGAATGAGTTAAGTTGGAAATCAGCGCACGCGAGCTAGATCTCGTTTTAAAATATTTATAACCGTAAATGCACTGCTCGTTGTAGCTAGCCGGTAAGTGCGGGTCAATCCACAGCGAATTGGTGATTAAGTGTTGTTATGGAAAGTTCACAAAAAAGAATATGGGTTTGGTTTGTTGTGTCATGTTTTAAGAAATACAAAGTTATAAGAAAAGGTGAAAGCGGCCGTGGCTCCGGCTTAGATGGATGAGTCGTGGCAATATCTGAAGGATCTATTGCACCCTAGAAAGGATTTTTTAAGACTTAGCAACATAGCATTTCCAAAAACTAGAGTGAAATATACCAAACTAGATGATCAAATACTAAAGATAACAACTTGAAAATAAGAAATGAGAGCATTTATTCTACAAGGTTGAAACCACAACCTTTATAGTGTCTTCAAGTACTCCCAAATTGTGATGGACTCCATTGTAGGCTCCTTGAAGCTCCATGGAACAAGCTTGCAAGCAATCTCCTCCATCAAAGATGATCCACCTTGTAGGCTCAAATGCTTTGGCTCCAAATTCAAACTAGAATTAACGTAATTAGTTAGATTGCTAAGCTAACTAGCTAGAAGTTGTAGTTTCTCCTTCACTGTCATTTTCTCTCCTTTTATTCTTTCCTTTTCTAATTTGTTTTCTCACAAAAGAGGAGGAGGGAGATGGGAGCTTCATGGCTTAAAGAGAGGAAGAAGTTGAGAGCAGAATTTTATCAACCATTTACTTTAAAAAGAAAATAGTTACAAATTCAAAATCTTTACAAAATCCTAATCATAGGATTTAATCAAGCAAACAAATGTCCACCCTCTTCTCTTCCCTCCACATGTCATCTTTTAGAGCGAGGCTTAGGATATGTTGTTCCCATGGAACAACATAAGCTGAAATGAGAAAACAAAAGAAAAAAGAATAAATTATATATATATATATATATATATATATATATATATATATATATATATGTAATAAAACATACTAAATACATATACTTGTAATTGTTATCCAAGATATTTAAAATACATAAAAGCGAAACAAATAATTAGTGACAAAATACTAGCAAATACATATATTAAATATATGTAATATTAAATCTAAACTAGATTTAATATCCGTCTTTTCCAAAAAAAAACTCTGCTAATATTACAACGTTCGATTACCGTTAGTGTATATAATACACTAGTTTTAATCGAACCCATGCGCGTACCAATGTACCGCTACTACAACATATCGCCAAAACCGGAAACACTCTGTGTGAGACTCTAAAGACTCAACAATATACTGGCGGTGGGTTTAACCACAAGCATGTCAGCGGCACTAGCAGTATGTAACGGCTACCGAGGTATTATCGAAAAGGAGATCGACAAGCAAACTCGTCTGAAACCCTACTGAGCCTATCAGCGACATGTACCAAACAGTCCGGTCTATTCGTATGAGAGTATCACATATCATGTTTAGGGGGTAGATAACGTCAGACCCCTAATAATCTGATAAGTCGTGCCGGTGTCAAGCCCTATCATCAATCAAGAAACTACTTATCCCAATCAGTAAATCCCATTTGCCTAGGCCTCGGTCTTATGGTGATGACCAACCGTACACTGCACGACATTAACTCCTAATACCGAGAGAGAATCCCCTCAATTGCTCACTGCTTCCAAGTGCTTCGTGACGGCACCCAAAAGCTACCTGTTTGCACGAATCTTTAAAGCCATGGTAAGGTAGCAATCAAAGTACAGTGGGAACACACTCGAGACAAATGACGATTTCGGGTCAACAGAATACGCTGTACTAACGTCACCTGAGAACTGCTATCTGACAATAGGTACAATACCATCTAGCATGTTCTCGGCGAGTCCGTCCAGTGTAACTCATAACCTAATGAGCATCTGTATACAATCTTTGGTGACTCACTAACACCAATGGTTGTGAGACCGGCCATCGCCCCTCGTCGGGGTCAAGAAACGTATACACTAATCTACTCTGGAATATCGATGCCCAATCTCGATATTACCGCGACTATAGACATTTAAGGATGTGCTTATAGATTACCTAGTTCTCATAAGTGTGATCGTCATCATAACCCTAGTAGTCAAGCATGGATCCTATGGACTCTATCAATATGTAATAGTGATATGCTATACCACACAAGACATGTACATAATGATAAAGTCAAATCAGACAGCATACTATCATCTTGAGTAAGACTGTTTTAACTATATAGGTCATCCCTCAATCAGCATTATCGCCTTCCTACGATTACAATAATTGCCTTGAGGGCAACATAGCCACAATCTCTCACTTGTACTTAAGGCTAATTATTGCGGTATCGCGTACCCACAGCCCGTGTACTACCGAATACCCAACTTCTCTACTAATCAGTTTCACAAACCTTGTTTATGAAACATTCGTGTTCGATAAATAGACTCAGTGAGTGGATCCGCTCCAATATTTCTATTTTTATCTCTCTATATCTCAACTTCATGAAGAGTGTCTATCTCCTGAAATGAGCGATACATGTCTTAGAATTTCTTTGGATATCTGATAGGACCAAGTTCATAATATGAACACTAAATCCAACAAACTTTTTAGACTATAGCATCCACTGAATTTAATCAGTATTCTGCAGCATGCCTACCTCAGTATCCGCTTGGATCCCTGTCCAACATATTGTCCCTCAGAAGAGGGTAAACTTATAACTTTGACAGTCACTCTGTCATCCAGGTTACCTTAGAAGCCATAATCGGTAATCACCTCCTGTAGGAGGCTGACATTACCATATACCAAGAACATTCTCTTACGTTCATAATCGCTTCTCTTTGTTTCTCCAAAATTGGATTAATATCTACTTACTGCAGCTAGTGCAAAAGAAACATTATCCATGTCCTGTGGGGAGAAACTCCCGTGACAACCACAATTTAATCGATTATAGTATAGGAACCTCACTTCCTATCCAGAGTATGTTATCCAAATCTCTAGACAATACTCCCTACTACTTTCTTACCAGGTTCATCTGTTGTTTTGATGAAGTCAAACACTGCGACTGTCACATCAAAACAGATGATCCATCTCCGCTATATTTGCTTTAGTCTATAAATAGACATAAACAAACTGCCCACCACGTTTGCGCTGCTCCCACTGACTATAACAACCCTCTGGCAGATTAATATACATGTGCCCTTCTAAAAGTCCATTTAGAACGACGTTATAGTCATCTACCTCCCAGATCTCATAGTCAAGGGCAGCGGTAGTGGCAAGTTTGGATCATCATACCATGATGCAAACCTTCCTGTCGCCGTCTATGAGAAAACCGAAGCACCTCTCAGGTGGCTGAGATTACCTACTAAATCTGCGGAGTGACTTACGGATCATCGAATCCAATTGAATTCTTAGATTCTACTAAATTTTTAGTAACCGTTTGTGGTTTTGGAATCACTTCCAGTTCTACCATACTCCCACCAAAGTCTTTTGAAAAGAATACATTTTACTAAAAATTATGGTGAGTCAAGATCAAAACAACGTTTGATCTTGGAAATGGTAGAATGTTAACCCTCATCTATGCCCGGGATAACCCACAAACTGCCATTACTGAAACGTGCTTTGAGTTTATCCGGATTCTGGTTTTTAGCATAAGCCGAACAACTCCATATATCTTAACATCATTAAGATATAAACCATTCTATATTCATATAGAAACTGAGGCACTAATTTAGATGGAATCTTATTCAAATAGTATGCAGCCATTTCCAGTACACAACCACTTAATGGGAGAAGGCCCTTACAATATTACTCATCAAGGAGTGCACCCACAGATGAGTAACCTGTCTGAGAGACAATACTCTCAACATTACTATAGTGGATTACCTAGCATAAGTATCGATATCTTCGATTACCTCGAAGAATCCTGATACTTTCAACGTGTAGTTCTCCACTTTATTCTTATACCTATAAATTTCTCTAACTTTTGGACTTTGTATAAATGCATGCCCAGAACAAGAGAAATTATAAGTAAATGGAATATAGTACGCGTACCAATCCCTTATCCTACTGAACACTGGACAACATACAATACTTTGTATAAGTCCCCTGAGTTTACTAAATCAAACTCTGTGTGTCGTAAGTTGAAAACTGTATTTTGGTTAAGAAGAATTACACTGTTATTGAATGCACCTTATCTAATCATCAACTCATAAAGGTAAATGTTGTAAACATAATTTCAAAAAGTTATATCTCACTTTATAAAATAAATGTACAAATATATCGGTTTGAAATTGGTACATAACAACGGATATTCAAAACCAACAAATCTCCAATAGGCAAACCCAGGTGATTTCTTCGAACATCAACAATTACAATGAACTCTGATATTGAGGATCTAATCACCCAATTCCCAATATTCTACTCACACTCATCATCTGTAATGCCATACAGATATGAGAATCTCAACTGGTATATACATACACTGTAGTCTGAATGTAATTGGGAAAGCAGTTTTCAATAACTACTGCAAAGGAAAACTGAAACATGATAATGTCTCGATAGGGTGGCTGGGTATTCTAAGTAATGCCTCTTCCATTATCTAGATCTATGACTCCGGTTGCAATTTCCATTGCCCTCACATCAATCCCTTCATTTGTTTTTACTTCTTATCTTCTGTACACATTACTTAGGCTAATTGGTTTTCTTCCTTCCTTACCTTTTGGCACATGTATAAGGTTTGGAAGATGACTATCCAATAAGCATAATAGGTGTACTCTCCTAATACAAGAATCTCTCACAACCTGAGAGAAGATAAAGAGTAGAGACAACCGAATAATCCTATTCAAATTCTCTAAAACCGGAATCCATCCTCGAATTGAAATAAATTTCAGCGAGTTCGTATGTAACTATACGAAATGGTTTTATCCATTCTATTAGGATCTTCGAAGTGATATAGAATGTTCTGGAGAAAGATAAAGGTAAAGTAGGAGGGGTATGATATACGTGACTTTGTCGTGATTCTAGACGATCCAAAATCCTGACGGTAAAAGGTTTGGTTTAACTTGGTAATGAGTTCTGGTTTAAAGCGGGTCAAAGTCACAGCCAGAGAGAGAGAAAAGAAATACTCAGCATGCACTCTAACCTAGATAAGAATAGTTAATTAATAATTTATCTAATCTGGATGGCTCCCACTGTTTTCTCGAATTCTCCTTCAAACCCTAAAAGGAGAACTAGTCAGGATAATCCGAGGAGTAATCCCTACTCATCAGTTGGAATCGGGATCCAACTATTACCGTGTAGCAACTTGATGGAATCCACTCAAGTCACTGCACTCCAGAAGGTATGCGCATACTTGGCAAGTTTCCTTTATATTTGAAACTCTCAATATGGTTTTTTCCCCTGGAACCGTAGTGACCTTGACAGAGTCAACAAATCAAAGGATCTTAATTAAGTTCAATCCGTTATTATCTTGATTGCATTAAACCCACCCGCACGAGCCCTTGACAGGGTCAACAAGGTCGTACGACTGTCCTAACCAACCGTATCTAATGCTACAAACAAGCACCAATTAGCTACCGCACACTACGCCTTGACAGAGTCAACAAATGCAGCACGAATACTAACCACTACTCATAGGAAATGACGGAAGGCTACGGCTGGTTTTTGGCAAAAAAAACGTTTAACGTAATGAACTTGATCTCGTTGAAGGAACCATGTAGTTTTGAAAAGGAGTAGTTTAGGCTCTGCATTTAAAATGCTGGTTTTGAAGAAAATCGAGTGGGTAATAGTACCACAAACTTTTGGTAAAGAGGTCATTCCCTGTGAAGGGATCTAGGCTCTTTTCTCATCGAATGAGGTGTGGGATATTCCTAAATGAATACCACTATGCAAAGCAAAATATTACGACTATTGTTTTTAAAACCGAGGTTCCGACAACATCATTTTATCAAGTTTGTTTTCTTGCATTAATAAGGATTAATGCGGACCCATCAATTAATAATATCACACCAGAAGAAATGAAAATAACCACACACATATATGCCATCCGTATTCGCCACAGGGACCCGGGTCTTCACCGTAAGATTACTTAACTTACGGCAGGGCGGGGTCAGAACTAGCGCGGATGCAAAACATATATAGCGTCTACTATATATATATATATATATATATATATATATATATATATATATAATCATTCGTCTCAGAGGCATGATATAACACAAGTATCACAGCATAAGCAATCACAATATGGAAATGCAGATAAATTAGGAAAAATACATTTCAATGGAGCCTTATATGAAATGTAATTTTCTCGGTTGTGTCGACAACCCGTATTATCAAACCCTAGACCCCTACGAGTGCAACGAGCCATCCGCCAATACTAGAAGCGAGGCAGCCCCAACCAACAAAGTGAGTGGGTCACCCAGCACTTCCAAAATCCGATGACTTGGGTATCCCTCTGCGGGTCAATCATATACCCCCTACGAGTGCGGAGAATAGCCGCCAATTCTAGAGTAAGGCACCCCAGTCTCAATGCCATGAGATGGTGGCCCGTTGCTCTCTAAAACCCTACTACTCAAGCACTCCGCCTGAGGTAATCCTAGCACCTGTAAGGAATACATGAATATACAACGGCGACTACATCCGAAACCAGGACGTGCCCCAAAGAATAATATACAAGCTGCTATGACGGCAGTCCACATGTCGGATGCTCGCCATGCAATATGAATATACATTACATAATCATAGATCATTTAATACTACATACACCGGGTTGTCCATCACGACAATCCAACACAACTATAAACTAGCAACATCATAGCATATTGCACATAATGTAAGTAAAATATGCGTACCTATATGTCTTTGACATATAGCAATAAGATTGGGGAAAGCCACCACATATCTACACTTACAAACATTACAGAACAAGCATGCATATAGTCAATACAACTCATAATCCATAAGCCATAATTTTAAAAAGTTCAAACAAAAGAATATTTCTTAAAACACCCCCGACTCAAACAAAAACCCATTTCTATTGAAATTTTCCAAATCTGCATTCACCGAAAAAACCCCGAGGCACCAAAATACGGAAAATAACTAAAGTACGATGTACACTAGGGGGCTACTGGAGGGTTGGGAGGGTGACTCCTACCCACCCCTCCCCGATCACTCCCCGCTATAATTTCACGCTTCCCGGCTCAAGTTGCAACACTTCACAAGTCCTAAATGGGATTCAATTTCAATGGAGATGAATTATAGGGTGAATTAGAAACTAGGTTTTGAAAAAATGGAAAATATGAGTTGAATTGCTAACAAAACAAGTTGTAATCTTTAATTAGACTCTGATACCAATTTAGGGTCAGCTAGCGCAGTGGAAGCTCGCCGTGGCGCCCAAAGGTCCCTCGGCAGCTACTTTTTACGTTGTCCTCTCGCGACAGACTACAACTCGCCGGACCATACCGCACGGGGTACTCTGAGGGTAAGAGCCTGCGCTTCGCCACTACTGTCATACAGTGAGAACCCCCCATGGGTCGGCATCCCTGCCTAGTAGCTCTAATACCAATTGAAGAATCTATTGCACCTTAGAAAGGATTTTTTTAAGACTTAGCAACATAACATTTTCAAAAACTAGAGAGCAATATACCAAACTAAAGGATCAAATACTAAAGACAACAACTTGAAAACAAGAAATGAGAGCATTTAGCCTACTAGATTGAAACCACAACCTTTGTAGCATCTTCAAGTGCTCCCAAATTGTGTTGGAATCCATTGTAGGATTCTTGAAGCTTCATGGAACAAGCTTGCATGCACATCTCCTCCATCAAAGATGATCCACCTTGAAGGCTTAAATGCTTTGGCTCCAAACTCAAACTAGAGTTAACCTAAGAAGTTAGGTTGCTAAGCTAACTAGATAGGAGTTGTAGTTTCTCCTTCACTATCATTTTCTCTCCTCTTTTTTTCTTTCCTTTTCTGATTTGTTTTCTCACAAAAGAGGAGGAGGGAGATGAGAACTTCTTGGCTTAAAGAAAGGAAGAAGTTGAGAATAGAATTTTATCAACCATTTACTTTAAAAAGAAAATGGTTACAAATTCAAAATCTCTACAAAATCCTATCCATAGAATTTAATCAAGCAAACAAGTGTCCATCATCTTCTCTCCCCTCTACATGCCACCTTTTAGAGTGAGGCTTAGGATATGTTGTTCCATGGGAACAACATAAGCTAAATGAGAAAACAAAAGAAAAAAGAATAAACAAAAAACAATATATATATATATATATGTGTGTGTGTGTGTGTGTGTGTGTGTGTATGTGTGTGTAATAAAACATACTAAATATATATACTTGTAATTGTTATCCAAGGTATTTAAAATACATAAAAGAGAGACAAATAATTGGTAAAAAAATACTAGCAAATACATATATTAAATATATGTAATATTAAATCTAAACTAGATTCAATATCTGTGTTTTCCAAAAGACCCTGCTAATATGACAACCGTTCAATTACCGTCAGTGTATATAATACATTAGTTTTAATCGAACACAAGCGCGTACTAATGTACCATAACTATAACATATCGCCAAAGCCGGAAACCCTCTGTGTAGGACTCTAAAGACTCGACAATACGCTGGCAGTGGGTTTAACCACAAGCATGTTAGCGGTGTTAGTGATATATGCCCCAGATGCCATTATTGTATAGTACTGGATTGTATATTACATTTTGGAAGCTTGGGATATACACAGATATAATAACAGTCTTGCTCAATATGATAGTATACTATCTGGTTTAATTCTACCTCAATATGTGTATATATTTCTTTTAACATATCGCTAATACATATTGGTAGAGCCCTTAGGATCTTTACTTGACTACCAGCGTTGTGATGGCAGTCACACTAGTAGGAGCTGGTAGTCGATAAGCACATCCTTAAATGTCCCTAGTCATGGGAGTATCGAGACTGGGCATCGATACTCCAGAGTAGACTAGTGTATATATTTCTAGACCCTGACGAGGGGCGATGGTTGGTCCCGCAGCCATTGGTGTGATGCACATAAGATTGTATACAGATGCTCACTGGGTGTGAGTACATTGGACGGACTCGCCGAGAACTAGCTAGATGGTATTATACCTATCGTCAGATAGCAGTTCTCAGATGACATGAGTACAGATAGTCTGTCGACCTGAGGTCGTCATTTATCTCGTGTGAGTTCCTACTGTGCTTTGATTACTACCCTACCACAGCTCTACTGAGTCGTGCAAACAGGTTTTAGTTGGGTACAGTCTCGAGCCACATAGAGGTAGTGAGCGATTGTTGGGGATTCGTCTCTCCCGGTATAGAGAGTCGATGTCACGATGTGTTCGGTTTGCCAACACCATAAGTCCCTGGCCAGGGCGGATTGAGAATTACTGATAGTTAGATCAGTAGATTCTCGGATGGTCTTGAACCACATCGGCACGACTTGTCAGGTTATTAGGGCTCCGACGTTTTCCACTCCCTAGACCCGGCATGCGATACTCTCAGACGAACAGACCGGGCTGTACGGAGATTGTCACAGACAGACTCAGTAGGAGTTCGGACGAGTTTGCTCGTCGGCCTTCTTTTCGACAGGTACCTGGGTAGCCGTTACGTATAGTTAGTACCACTGACATTCTTGTGGTTAAACCCACTGCTAGCATACTATTGAGTCTTTAGAGTCCCATGTACAAGTTTCTCTGGTTCAGGCGAAACGATGTAGAGGCCGTATGGTTTTACGTGCAGGGTTTCGATCATATACGTGTACTAGCTACACGTATTTTTGATCGGACGGATAATACTAGCGGGCTTAGGATTAAGCCGCATTCTAGTATTATAATATTGGATTATTTTTGTCTCTTAGTATTCATGGTACGAATACGGGTATGTATATACGGTGAGGGGTATTATTGTAATTTCACAAGAGTGCTTCTAGAAGAAGACACATCATTTGTTTTTAATCCATTTATTTAAATGGATAATGAGGTGGAGGTATGAGATGTTATTTGATCATTATTGAAGCTTGGCTACTTTGGTGACTCATTCTCATTTGGATGACTATTGAAGCATGGTTGAATTATGTTATTATTATTATTGGAAATGATATGGTTCATAGTCATCAACACTTAGCCATTCTTCATATTATTATCACTTCAACACACTCTCTCCTTCTTGGCTCTCTTCTTCTTAATCAAACCCTAAACACTCTCATGAGTTGAGAAACCTAGGATAATTGAGACAAATTAATCCATAAACATTCTTTACATCTCCTAAGCTACCTAGATTGAAAAACTAGGTACTTTAGTTACCTTATTTTAGAGGTTAGAGTTTGAACCATAGACTCCCGGGTGGATCTTCTTAGACATGAGAAGACCGATAACCAAGCTCGATCCGTACACTCGAGGAGCTTAAGAAGAGGATAAGAAGACCCGAAGGACTTTTACACGAAGGTATAAATCACTTCATAGTAGATTAGAACCTTTGTTAGATTTGCTAGCTAGGGTTTATGGTCGATCTTGTTAGTTATATGTATGCCCTAGAGGCCATTACTGTACATACGTTGTATATTGTAGTGGATGCTTGGATATATATAGGGAAGACTTTCTTGCTCAACATGATAGTATGCTAACTGGTTACACTTTATCTAAACATGTACTCTGATTGTCTCTATGTTACATGTTGATAAAGCCCTTAGGATGAGTACTTGACTACCAGGACTATAATGCAGATCATACTAGCGGGGACAGTGTAGTCGCCAAGTACATCCTTCAAATGTTCCTAATCATGGGAGTGCCGAGACAGGGTATCGATACTCCAGAGTAGACTAGCGTATGCACTTCTTGACCCATATGATAGGCGATGGATGATCCCATATCCATTGGTGTTTGACATCAGAGAAGGTATACGGGTGCTCAGTGGAAACTGGGTACACTGGACGGACTCGCCGAGAACTCCCAGATGGTATTATACCTCACGTCAGATGGCAGTTCTCTGGTGACACTGGTACAGGTTATTCTGTAGACCCGAGATCGTCATAGAATCTTGTGTGATTCCCACTGTGCTTTGATTTCCACCTTACTACGTCCATGGGGGCGTGCAAAACGGTGGCTTTTGGGTACAGTCCCGAATCACATGGAGGCAATGAACGATAGGAGGGGTTTCGTCTCTCCCGG
Organism: Agapanthus africanus; assembly: GCA_030015575.1. Taxonomy (NCBI): domain Eukaryota; kingdom Viridiplantae; phylum Streptophyta; class Magnoliopsida; order Asparagales; family Amaryllidaceae; genus Agapanthus; species Agapanthus africanus. Next base: position 548,605,713 of record JASDDO010000022.1, read on the forward strand.
TATAGGGAGTTGATGTTGCGCTGTGTTCGATTGGCTATAACTGGAAATCCCTGGCCAGGGTTGCTGAGATTTACTGGTAAGTGTTATCAGTAGTTTCTTGAACTGTTATAGAACTCATATGGACACGACTTATCAAGCTACTGGGGTCTGACGTTTACCACCCCTAGGCGAGATATGCGACATATCAGACGAAGAGACCGGACTGTACGGGAGTGTTACTGGTTAGATTCGCAGGAAAATATACAGGCTTGCTTGTTGATCTTCTGATCGCTCAATACCTGGGTGGCTGTTACGTTTAGCTGACCGCTTGCAGCTTGTGGGTGTTTGATATGATCATCACCTACTGCCGGCGTATTGACGATTCTTTAGAGTCATACACTGAGGTTTTCTGGCTCAGGCAAAACGGAGTAGGAGCACATATGTGATATGTGCGGGACCGAGAATGATACGTGTATGCGATACCGTATTAGATTCTCGCGATATGAGATATCGGCCGGGTATATGTGATACAGCCGGGTCATCAGATCAAGTGTTGATTCGATGAACTGATACAGATTATATTAGTCGGTTATTTATGAAATAGCCGGATTATCGGATCAAGTGTTGATTCGATAATTTAATGTATAATTATATATTTGATATATTAAATTATATTAACTAATATAAGCTCACTTAAAGATTCTTTTTCTCACTCGGGTAATACATTGATATATATGCGATATATGTTAATTGTATTATTTTATTTTGTTACAATAAATATTGTATATGTGATATATAATATTGTAACATGTTATGGTTATAAATGCAACATGATTTGTAGAGTTTAAATATGGTTAGGTTTTGTATTAGGGTTAAGCTTTCATGAAGCTTTCAAGAAGTTTCTTGAAGCTTTGACCTTGACCTTGACCTTGATATTTTGTGATATTTTGCAAAGATATTTCTTTAACCCAACCCAACCCTTTAACCATAGTTAAATCTCTACAAGGGTTAAGTCTTCTAACTTAACCCATGGTTGCAATTCTAACCTCACACTTGATTCATTATTCATCACAAAATGATTTGATCATCTTCTTCTTCTTTCTTGCTTGATGAAAAGCTTCACTAGCTTTTTCATATGTGATGATTTTGAGTGAGATAAAGAAAACAAATGAGAGCTAAATTCCTACTTCATCATCCTAATCTATTTTATCCACTTAGATTAGGGTGTTTTCTTTGCTAATACTTGATCAGTGAAGCAAAAGCTTGGGTTTGAGTTTCTTCAAGGTAGATCATCTTTGTTATTGAAGATCGGAAGCAAGCTTGCATCTTTCTCTTCATGGAGCCTCTCTAGAGTCCGGATACTCGATGATCGCAGCGAAGAGACCTCAACACGGAGCTTTAGAAGTGAAGGAACGGACTATAAAGGTTGTAATCCCTAACTCTTAGAAGTAAAGTTGTTTACTTGTTCTTTGTTTCTCCTAATCTCTAGTCTAAGATCTTGGTTAGGGTTGTTCGGCACGTCTAAATTTTAAATCGGGCATGGTTGATGCCTTATAGACCCTTGTGACAGTGCCTAGTAACCCTACAGATCTTAGAAAATTAGTTGATTTTTCTTGCAATAAAAATCGTTGTTTGTTAATTCTGCCTCTCTACAAACCTTGTAGAGTGTGCGACATCAACTTGCATGGTATCAGAGCCACTCCATAAATCTTAACTAGCTTGTTAACATATGATTAGAACTTCGATCTACGAAATATATCAAAAATCACATTTCCATAGCATGCTTGCTGTCGTTTTGAAAATCTGTTCAAAAAATTATTTCCGAGACCTTAAAAATACATGTAGGTTATTTTAGGACAAAAGAAAAAATTCGAGAAAATAACTCCTCAAGATGACCGTGGAACCGCGACCAAATAGGTCTATTAGCCGTGGTTCCGCGGCCAAGTTAATATAACATTTCAGAAATATAAAATATTATTTTTGGAATTTAAATAATAAAATAATATATTTCGCGAAAACGATTTGATTTGCGAATTGGGATTTTCGTAAAATGGTATAACTATATTCCGATATTTGGAAAATATTTGGAGATTAATATGTATTAATTATTTAAAATGTATTTATTGGATTTGGGCATTTTTATAATTAATTGTATGCAAGTTTAAATTAAACTTGATTAGTGAGCTACTAATCACGATTAAGTCAAATCCGTATTTTTAATTACTCATGGCTAGTGCACCATGACATGTTACATTTTGTTGCATGGTTTCATTGTTAGTGTTGTTTCATTTGCATTATGTTAGTTATGAGAAAAGAAAAGAGAGCATGATTGAGAGAGAGGGGGGAGGACAAGTTATGACTTGAGGCATGGGCTCTAGAGAGAGAGAGATGGGGATGGCTCCAACCATGACTTCCTTCATCCAATATTTGTTCACCTCATCTTTCTTCAACTCCTCCTTCATCTTCATCTTCACTTCCTCTACCTCCTATACCTCCTCCACAAACACCCCAAATCATCACCAAAACCCCACACTCCCTTCACAAAAGTTGATCCCCATCTCATTCTACACCCTATACTAAGATCAAGTTTGGATTTTAAGTACTTTGGGCAACTCAAGAATTTTCTTCAGTTGCAAAGGAGGTATAATCCTACACTTTTAGTCTAGTTTTTAGTGTTTCTTATATCCTAGTATAGTTTAAAGATATTATATTGTGGTTTAGTAGTGTTTGAATATTCCAAGAGAGGGTTAGGGATATTTTGTATTGTGAAAATGTGATTGAGGTGTAGTGAGTGTTTTGCATGATCTTAGTGATGTTTGCGGATCTAGAGCAGAGACTAGAACCCAATGCACACGAACTCAGAATTTTCCCGTATCGGTTTTCTTTGATTATTAATGCTCATATGGAATCTGAAGCAAATTGGGGTATCTATAAGAAAAACAAACAACTATATTTACCTAGTTAGATCATTAGAAGACCACCAAAGAAGAACAAGCCCTAGACTCCGCTAGAAAACTGGCGACACAAGGTATTTTTGCATTCTCGCCGGCCAAATGTTGGGCTCTCATGTTGGGTTTTGGCCTGTAGCTCTTACTCCTTATAATTTAGCTACTGTATTGTTAGTTTTGTCCTAAACTACCTGTGCAAAAATCTGGGAGCTGTTTGAGTTAGTTTTGACAATGTTTTCCGATATTTGAAACTTGAATTTATGAATTTCTTGATGTGATTTGGTCATTGGACGTTTGTATGTCAATGACGAGGGTTAATTAGTTGTTTTTGCATGCGTAAGCTATAGGTTCTAACCTATGAGCACTTCGTGTGCCGTATCGATTTTCGAACTTTGTTTTAATAACGTTATGACGTGTGTTGATATGTAGTTACCTTCGCATAGAATTCCGAGACGACGAAGGAGATCAAGAAGCACATCGACTTCGACTAAGCGAGGATTTTGCAGGTGAGTAGATTTATATCTACAGGGAAAGTCGGGTGGATGGCGTATAGCACCCCCGCAACCGTAGTGCTATATATATATATATATATATATATATATATATATATATATATATATATATATATATATATAGGGTTATTAGAATACCAAATGCGATAGTAGTAGAAAGATATATCTCTAGTCTTATTTTCTTCACCTTTAAGCTATATATACATATATATGGGAAAAGGAAATTATGATATGATGAAACGAGTTGATATGATACGATATAATGATATAAGGCGATTGTTAGTTATATGTATTCCATAGAGGCCATTATTGTACATACGATTATATTGTAGTGGATGCTTGGACATATACATAGAGGACTTTCTTACTCGACATGATAGTATGTTGTCTGGTTGCTCTTTATCTTAACATGTACTCTGATTGTCTATATGTTACATGTTGATAAAGCCCTTAGGATGAGTACTTGACTACCAGGACTATGATGCAGATCATACTAGTGGGGACAGAGTAGTCGTTAAGTACATCCTTCAAATGTTCCTAGTCGAGGGTGTATCGAGACAGGGCATCGATATACCAGAGTAGACTAGCGTATAGCTTCTCGACCCATGTAGATGGGCGATGGATGATCCTATATCCATTGGTGTTTGACATCAGAGACAGTATACGGATGCTCAGTGGAGACTGGGCACACTGAACGGACTCGCCGAGAACTCCCAGATGGTATTGTACCTAACGTCAGATGGCAGTTCTCTGGTGACACTGGTACAGGTTAGTCTGTAGACCCGAGATCGTCATAGAGTCTTGTGTGATTCCCACCGTGCTTTGATTTTCACCTTACCACGTTCAAGAGAACGTGCAAAACGGTGGCTTTTGGGTACAGTCCCGGGTCACATGGAGGCAATGAGCGATAGGAAGGGTTTCGTCTCTTCCGGTATTGGGAGTTGATGTTGCGCTGTACTCGATTGGCTATAACAGGAAGTCCTTGGCCAAGGCTGCATCAAAGATATACCGGTAAGTGTTATCAGTAGTTTATCGACCCGTTATGAGCCTCATATCGACACGACTTATCGAGTTACTGGGGTCTGAAGTTTACCACCCCTAGATGAGATATGTGACATATCAGACGAAGAGACCGGACTGTACGGTAGTGTTACTGATTGGATCCGCAGGAGTGTGAGCAGGCTTGCTTGTTGATCTTCTGATCGCTCAATACCCGGGTGGCCGTTACGTTTAGCAGACCGCTTGCGGCTTGTGGGTTTTTGATATGATCATCACCTACTGCCGGCGTATTGACGAGTCTTTAGAGTCCTACACAGGGGTTTCCTGGCTCAAGCGAAATGGAGTAGGAGCACATATGTGATATGTGCGGGACCGAGATTGATACGATATAAGATACCGTATTCTATTCTCGCGATATGAGATATCGGTCGGTTGTATATGATATACTCGGGTTATCGGATCAAGTATTGATTCGATAAGTTGATTCATATGATATTAGTCGGTTATAGGTTATATAGCCGGATTATTAAATCAAGTGTTGATTTGATAATCTAATGTATAATTATATATTTGATATATTCCATTACATTAACTAGTATTAGCTCACTTATGATTTCATTTCTCACTTTGGATACATTGATGTATATGTGATATATGTTAAATGTATCAAGCTAGGTTACAAATGCAACTAGGGTTATTGAGGGTTAAACCATGCTAGGGTTAAGATTAGGGTTTTATATTTATCATTAAGTTATTCGAAATTGTGGATTTTATCATGGTTGATATTTGTTGAAAGCTTCTAAAAGCTTGTAAGCATCTTTGACTTTGTCCACTCTTTTGTCTAGCTTAGGATATTTATTTAACCCAACTCTTTAACCCATGGCCATGGTTAACTCTCTACAAGGGTTAAGCATGACATGCTTAATCCTTGGTTGCATTTTTAAGCTCAACAATAATTCATTCTCACTTGATGAGTTCATTCTTCTTCTTCCTCCTAAAAAGCTTTCCAGCTTCAATAGAGATATGAGATAAAATGTGAGAAAATGATTTCTAATGTAAGCAAACTTCCTACTTCATCATCCTCTACTACTTTCCATTTAGTATAGGGTGTTTACTTCACTAATTCCGTAATTAGTGAAGAGATAGATTGGGTTAGTGTCTTCTCGACGTAGATCGTCTTCGGCCTCGAAGTCTTCGAAGCAATCATGTTCGTTTCTTCATCGTAGCCTCTCTAGAGTCCGGGACTTCTTGATCGCAGCGAAGGAACTACTACACGAAGCTATTGAAGTGAAGGACCGGTCTATAAAGGTTATATTCCTTGCTCACTTAGAATGTAAAGTGTTTACATATGTTATTCCGTCGATTTCTAGTATACGATTCTAGGGTTAGGGTTAGTTAGAACGGCAAAATTTGAATTTGGCATGGACGATGCCTCCCGAAACCTTGCTGCCGTGCTAGGTAACCCTGCAGTGGTATCAGAGCCATGCTAGAAATTTATACGGATTTTGTCAAGATTACGAAACCGAAATACTCAGAAACTTGAAACGCGAAAATCAAGTTTCTGTCGATTTTAAAAGTTGTTGAAATAAATTTTTAAACAAGTATAGAGTGATGTATGAGATGTATCATGAACACTGTGAAAATTTCAGGGGGTTTCAAGAATTTTTGGCCGGCCACATGTACCATGATCTCGGCCAAATCCGAGCTCCCCCCTGAAAATTTTTGTGTGTTCCAGTGACTTGGTTTTTATGTTTCAGGTGTTGTTGTTTTTGCTAATTTTGTATGTGATGTAATCTTACACTATAAACAATTCGGAGTGTTTCGTATTCGTATTTTTAACATTGTTTCGGGTTATTCACATGTTGTCTAGACGAAATTAAAAAGTTCAATCGAATGTTAAAAACCCATTTTTCCAAGTTTAACGTATTCGGAAAAATATGCAAGTGATCCTATGAACCCTCTAAAAGAATGAAACCCTAACTGGACTTTTTGGATCGCGGAACTGCGGTCAAACCCTAGGGTTTGCCGTAGTTCCGTGGCGACATGAGTGAGGCTTGGGTCTGCCCTTCTACGCCTGGTGCAAAGACAGCTGAAGTCTCTTACACCAAAAGTCAGTGACTTTGAAAGAAGTCCCGTAACAGCAATCGCTTTTTCAAGTAGGGATCTTAGGAAAGCCAGGGGAAAGATTCTTGGGACTTCAGTGTTGAGCTGTGTATTATTGAACTGTGCTCAAGTGTTGAGCTGTCGGGAAATTGTGGGACTTTGATGACTCGATCGAAAAGTTTAACTTAGTCCGGATATTATGTGATGGGATACAATATTTGGAATCCACGTGTAGTTAAGAGATAACTAATTTGAATGTTATAAATCTAGCAATTTAGTCTCATTTGATCGGTTGCCACGGGACTTTGATGAGATCAAAAGTCCGTCGCAATCACGTAGCGTACGCGAATACTCGCCGGGTAAACTTAATAGATAGCCACGCCCCATAGCCCCGATCAAGTGACTGTAGGAGAACCCCTGTTGGGGTAAAAATTTGTACCCCGGTTGACCGAGTCAAAGTCAAGGTCAACCCCCAAGCTAGGTGGGCCCAAGCCCAGGTCAAGCGGGCCCATGCCCAAGTCGAGCCCGCAGCCAACCTCCCCATGCCAACAACAAAATCATGTAATAAATAATTTTTATGTAATTTTTTTATACATGAATGTATGCAAAATGGGCATAAAGCCAATATTTTGTAAGCTCATGGCTTATGCGCAAAAATGAAATGGCACATGAGCCATGGGATGGGCAAAATGCCATTTTGCAAAGCCCAAGGGGCTATATGTAAATATGTAAGCCTATATAAGGCAACATGATGATGAATAAAAGAATACTTTTCATTCCCCCAAAAAACTAGGGTTCTTTGTGCCTCCTGCTCCTTCTCCAAGGTTCTAAACCTTCTCATTTCTTTTGAATTAAATCAAGAGTTTTACTCTTTCTTTTTCCAAAACTAAGTAGTTTTCCACCACAAAACCCACAAAGGGGAACTCAGATCTCCCATCAGATCTCAAAAAGGAGTGATTTTTAAAATCTCATACTTCTTGATCTTCAAGATCCGGCCAAACAACAGGAGGAAGAAGAAGAACCCCCTTCATCAGCTTCAAAACATCCTAGGAGTTTAACTCCATACATATATATATATATATAATAAATATTTCCTTTCTGAAGCATAGCTTCTGGTTCTGGGACTAAAAGCCCCTTTTTCTCGCCGGCGCTCAAGCGCTGAGTGCCCACGTGCCGATACGTGGCGCGCTATCTCTCGAGCGCAGAGCGCCCACGTGCCGACACGTGGCGCGCTGGCGCTTCAGCGCCCTGCGCTCAAGAGCAAAGCGCCCACGTGCCGACACGTGGCGCGCTTGCGCTTCAGCGCCCTGCGCTCAAGAGCAAAGCGCCCACGTGCCGACACGTGGCGCGCTTGCGCTCAAGCGCCCAGCGCAAGCGGAAAGCGCCCACGTGCCGACACGTGGCGCGCTTGTGCTCAAGCGCCCAGCGCTCGAGCGCAAAGCGCCCACGTGCCGACACGTGGCGCGCTTGCGCTCCAGCGCCCTGCGCTCGAGCGCAAAGCGCCCACGTGCCGACACGTGGCGCGCTAGCGTCTGAGCGCACAGCGCTCAAGGCGCTGACCCCACGCATCCTTTGGATGCCTTTCCCTTTCTTTTTTTTATATATATGTATATATAAATATACACACACACACATACTCTACAACACTCTCCCTCCCAAAAATTTTTTTGGGCCGGGGCGCTGCCCTGCACCCCGCAAGGGGGCTGCTAGCCCTCTTGTCCCCCAGCCCGCTATCCGGGTAGCGGGACCCCCGTAAAAACCCTGCGTGGCTCCCGATATATCCAAGCCCCCCTCCAAAACAAAACACACGTACACTGCACATTGAGTTCGCATGACCAGTTTAACCCGTTAATCGGAGGTTCCCTCGCCCCAAAGGCGATGGGTAATTAATGGCAGCTTAGTCCGCGGCTGCCGGAGATTCGGATCCCCACAATCAATAAACCCCGGCCTACCCTAGGCAGGGGGAATCTGTAGTACGCCTGACAAGCGCGTGCGTATTCCCATATCAATGGGGTGACGAAAAACACCCTACAACCCCGTCGCCAAAAGCATCCGTTCAGGTGCTCGCGGAAACGGTGTTCCGCCTTAGTGCACTTCGTCGACAGCATCGGGGGTGCGGCCGTCTAGTAAAGTTTCCGACGAGCATTCGATCAGGATATCGGGAATCTTATTGAATTGTCCGACTAGATATTGAAAAGTGTTTTCGATATCGAGACTAAAATGCGGGGTTTATAATTGTTAGACATGCGATGTCTAAGGAATTCATTTGGTTAGGCATGAAATCCAATATATGTGATATTTTGGGTTTATGATGTCTAAGGTGGTTGCGGATTCCAACTGTTGTGGTTTTTCACTTTCTTTTCTACGACCGTAAGTGTAATATATGGTGTATCGCCAGTTTCGGTGCTATATGTCAACGACAATTAGGATACGCATATTTACTTACGTTGATGACATGTGATGTTATGTGTTGCTGTGATATGTTATATTAGATCGTCTTGTTTTGAATAGCTGGGGGTTTTATGTGAGATGAGAGTTTTTATTTTCATTCATGTAAAATTCATTGTATGTAATATTCTTTTATTGGGGCACTTCCGGGTTGAGGATGATGTCACCATTGTATATTATTTACTTTTCCGCATTAGGATAGGCCCAAGGCGGGGAGCACAAGTAACCGGGTTCTAGGGTCCAATGGGAGACCATCTCGAGGAGTCGAGACCGGGTCTCCTAACTCTAGAATTGGTAGGGCTGCTTACCGCTCTCGTAGGGGTCTAGGGGTGTAGGATTGGCTATTCATCACGACCGTGGAATCCGTGTTTTATAAAGGCTTAATTTAAAACACGGAAATCCTAGTATATCCAATATTTTATATGTTTTATTCTGCCGCGATATTCTGTGATGTGATCATTGATTATATTTTGAGACGAATACTTATATTATATATATGATATATATTATATATTGTTGCCTTCATTTCATATGTGATGCTTGGGAAGCATAATAAATGGGATTTCATTAATGAGATTAATGAAATAAAAGAAAGCTAAAGATGTTGTAGAAACTTGTCTCGAAAACTGGTAGCTCTAGTTCTTGCTTTGCATAGCGGTATTTCTTGTAGAATATCCAGCACCTTATTTGATAAGGAAAGAGCCGAGATCCCTTCACCGGGAGTGACCTCTTTAGCGAAACTAGCAGATGCTACAAACTTGGTTTGTCTTTTGATTGCTTTTATAGTTTTTGCTTTGCATAGTGGTATTTGTGAAATATCCTGCACTTTATTCGATAAGGAAAGAGCCGAGATCCTTTCACCGGGAATGACCTCTTTAGCAAAACTAGTAAAAGCCTCAAAAACACTCCTTTTCAAAATCACTCGATTCTACGACGATAGCAAGTTCATTACGCAAAAGGTTTTCATAAAAACCTGTCGTAGCCCTCCGTCATTTCAGATAAGTACTAGTTAGTATTCGTCCTACGTTTGTTGACTATGTTAAGGCGTAGTATGCGGAAGATAATTAATGCTTATCTGCATAAGCATATGATGCGATTGGATTTGGGTAGTCGTGCGACTTTGTTGACCATGTTAAGGGTCGTGCGAGTGGGTTTAATTCAATCAGGAAATGACGGGTTGAACTTGGCTAGCGCTTATGATTTGTTGACCATGTTAAGGTCATAAGTCATTAGGGGCAAAATACTATTGGAAATTTCAAGTGTTGAAATTTGCAATGAGATTGCATACCTTCTATGAGATAGTTGGATCCTGATACCCACTGCGAGTAAGAGTTACTCCTGGGAGAGTTTTACACATTACAATTGGCCGATCAAGTAGGTGTCTAGAAAGGTGTCAACGGGGTTACGCCCCTGGGAAAATGAGGTTTATTTTAATTAGGTCCGTGCGAAAGCACGGGGAACCTCCCTCAAAGTACCGGCACTAGCCTGGCTGAAAAGATTGGCGAATTTATAGGGTGTAATTAATCCCGGCTAGTCTTTCCTTTTAGGGTTTGAAGGAAGATTTGACTAAAACAGTGGGAGCCATCCTGATTAGATAAATTAATAACCAATCTAATCTTTCAAGAGCATACGCTGAGTGTTTTCTTCTCTCTCTCTCCAGGTAGCGACCATGTCACGCCTTAATCAAGATGATAATACGGATGTATTGACCAAACCTGCTTGTTATACTGAGCTAAGGAACATTGGTCCCGCTCCAACTTATAATTGTTATAAGACCGAGTAGGAAATAGAGGATTACCAGGATTCACGTGCCGCCCAAACGAAGAAAGTGCATGCTGATGCATCATTTTCGGGTGTGTTCATTACAGAGAACTGTTTTTCAGTATCCTCTACGTCCTGTGTATGTGATACCAGATCAGGATCCCGCATACGTAATCTATTACATGGGCTATAGATAGGTAGAGAACTGAGAACGGGTGATAAGTTTCATGAGTTGGAAATGGTGCAAGTGTTGCAGCCAAACTAGTTGGCAGTTATCACCCTGTATTACCAAATACATTGATTCTGAACGAATGTTATTAGATACCGAACCTGATATACAACATCATATCAGTCTCTTTATTTACTAAAGAAGGATATAATTTTGTATTGTTGGATAATGTTTTGAACATTTCCTATATCAAAAGTTGATCGGTTCGGGCACGTTATCTGAAAGCATATACGTTCTAAATCAAACCACAATTCTTAACGTACAGAACACACACAAGGGGAAGAGTTCAGAAATGAACGAATCCTTCTTAAGGCATTGTAGACTAGGTTATATCAATGCGACCCGACTAGCTGAAGTTACATAAAAATGCATATTTAAATCAGTTTGAATTTACATCTTGTAAAACTTGCCAGTCATGTCACAAAGATAAGATAACCATAGCTCCGTTTATTGGAAACAGAGAAAGAGTTAGTGAACTCTTGGGATTGATACATGATGATTTATGTAGGTCCCCTGTCTACACATGCCAGGACCGGTTCTTTATACTTCATTACATTCACTGATGATCTTTCAAGATTCGAGCATGTGTTCCTGTTGAAACACAAGTCTGAAACTTTTGAGAAATTCAAAGAATATAAGTCAGAAGTAAAGAACCAAAATGGGTATAAGTATTATGTCCTTTGATAAGATCAGGGAAGAGAATACTTGGGCACGGAATTCCTGAACTATTCTAAAAGAGAATGAGATTCTCTCTCAGCATTACTCCTCCGTATACACCACAGAACGTTGGTACATCGGGGCGGAGCAATCGCACCCTATGTGATATGGTGTGCTCTATGATGAGTACTACTGAGTTGCCTATTTCCTTTTGGGGGTTATGCACTTGAGAAGCTGCATACCTATTGGATAGGGTTCCTATCAAATCAGGTGCCTACCACTCCATATGCGCTATGGTATGGGAAGAGCCCATCTCTTAAGGATGTTAAGATTTGGGGTTGTCCAGCCTATGTCTAAAAGCAAAATCCAGACAAGCTCGAGGCAAGGTCAATTCTATGGAAGTTTGTTGGATATCCCAAGCATATGTAAGGGAATATCTTCTACCATACTGAGGAACAAAAAGTGTTTTGTTTCTCAGCATGCCACCTTTGGGAAGGGGAATTTCTTCTGAAGAAATTAGTGGTCATGTGGCATAACTGGAAGAAGTTCCAGCTATACAAACTGTAGCTGATGATTTGGTAGAACCAGAGGATTCAATAGTTCCCAACGAACCTCAGCCACTCCGCCGATCTGGTAAGGTTCCTCACCCACCTGAGAGATACTTCGGTTTTCTCTATTACAGTGGGAGCGAGGATTGCATCATGAGATGATGACCTAACTAGTTTCGAGCAGACCATCAGGAGTGGGGGTTCTGTAAGAATGGCTGGATGCTAAGCGATCTGAGATGGAATCTATATACACCAACAAAGTATGGACTTTGGTTTCTTTATCTGAAGGGTTAAATCCCCATCAGGAGCAAGTATATCTTGAGAAGATTACTTGGTGTGCATGGAAAAGTTGAGAATTTCAAAGCTAAGACTTGTGGTAAAAGGTTCTCGTCATCGACCAGGTGTGGATAATGATGAAACCTTTTCTAGTGCCTATGCTTAAGTCCATCCGGATCCTACTTGCCATTGCTTCATACCATGACTACGATATCTGGCGGTTGGGTGTCATGACTGCTTTTCTAAATGGTGATTTAGAAGAGAGAGTCTATAAGTACACAGCCAGAGGGCTTCGTAGACAGTGGGAGTAGCGGAAACGTGTGCAAGTTGCTTTATGGGATAAAACAGGCATCGCGGAGTTGGAACATCTGTTTTGATGTGGTAGTCAAAGAGTTTGACTTCATCAAAATGGTAGATGAACCTTGTATATACAAAAGGTAATAGGGAGTATGGTGGTGATCCTCGTATAGTACGTGGATGACATACTTTTGATAGGGAAGGAGTTTCCTATGCTACACTCGGTCAATCTCCTCTTATCACAAGGATTCTCCATATAGGATCAAGGTGATACCTCCTAAATCCTGGGTTTTGGATCTATGAGATAGATCTAAGTGGATGTTAGGATTCTCACTAGGTGTAATGAGTTGGTATCAATCGATCCTGGGGAGAATCACTGGATAGCTTCCAGCGTGGTAAGGTCGACTGAATGTCAGTCACATGTATTGTCTTTACCCTCAGTGGAGGGACGGTATGTTGGAAGAGTTCCAAGCTAGATACCATGTCAAACTAGATGATAAAGGCTCGATACATTGCTACCAAGGATGCTACCAAAGAGGAAGTCTGGATGTATATAAGTTTATGAGATGAACTCCATTCCTACCATTGTGTGGCAATGGAGTTGTGGCTTAGGCCTAGGAACCCCCGTCCCATCAGTGATCAAGACATATTCTTAGACAGTATCACCTGATCATGGAGATAGTTGATCTCCAGGGAGATCGAGGTTAGGAGAGTAGACACAGAGGACAAAAGGGCGGATCCACTCACAAAGGCCTATACCCAGAAGAGAATTTTATGGGATGGTTGAGTATGAGATACTTCAACCACTGCTCATTGTTGGGTATGAGATACTACAACGGATGGCCCTAGTGCAAGTGGGAGATTGTTAGTTATATGTAAGCCCTATAGGCCATTACTGTACATACGATGTATATTGTAGTGGATGCTTGGACATATACATGGAGGACTTTCTTGCTCGACATGATAGTATGCTATCTGGTTGCTTTTTATCTTAACATGTACTCTGATTGTCTCTATGTTACATGTTGATAAAGCCCTTAGGATGAGTACTTAACTACCATGACTATGATGCAGATCATACTAGTGGAGACATAGTAGTCGTTAAGTACATCCTTCAAATGTTCCTAGTCGAGGGTGTATCGAGACAGGGTATCGATATACCAGAGTAGACTAACGTATAGCTTCTCGACCCATGTAGATAGGCGATGGATGATCCCATATCCATTGGTGTTTGACATTAGAGACAGTATACGGGTGCTCAGTGGAGACTGGGTACACTGAACGGACTCGCCGAGAACTCCTAGATGGTATTATACCTAACCTCAGATGGCAGTTCTCTGGTGACACTGGTATAGGTTAGTCTGTAGACCCGAGATCGTCATAGAGTCTTGTGTGATTCCCACTGTGCTTTGATTTCCACCTTACCACGTTTAAGAGAACGTACAAAACGGTGGCTTTTGGTTACAGTCCTGAGTCACATGGAGGCAATGAGCGATAGGAGGGGTTTCGTCTCTCTTGGTATTGGGAGTTGATGTTGCGCTGTGCTCGATTAGCCATAACAGGAAGTCCTTGGCCAAGGCTGCTTCAGAGATATAATGGTAAGTGTTTTCAGTAGTTTCTCGACCCGTTATGAGCCTTATATCGACACGACTTATCGAGTTACTGGGGTCTGACGTTTACCACCCCTAGACGAGATATGCGACATATCAGACGAAGAGACCGGACTGTACAGTAGTGTTACTGATTGGATTCGCAAGAGTGTGAGCATGCTTGCTTGTTGATCTTTTGATCGCTCAATACCCGGATGGCCGTTACATTTAGCAGACCGCTTGCAGCTTGTGGGTGTTTGATATGATCATCACCTACTGCCGGCGTATTGACGAGTCTTTAGAGTCATACACAGGGGTTTCCTGGCTCAAGCGAAACGGAGTAGGAGCACATATGTGATATATGCGGGACCGAGATTGATACGATATGAGATACCGTATTCTGTTCTCGCGATATGAAATATCGGTCGGTTATATATGATATAGCCGGGTTATCAGATCAAGTGTTGATTCGATAAGTTGATTCATATGATATTAGTCGGTTATAGGTTATATAGCCGGATTATTAAATCAAGTGTTGATTTGATAATCTAATGTATAATTATATATTTGATATATTACATTACATTAATTAGTATTAGCTCACTTATGATTTCATTTCTCACTTTGGATATATTGATGTATATGTGATATATGTTAAATGTATCAAGCTAGGTTACAAATGCAACTAGGGTTATTGAGGGTTAAACCATGCTAGGGTTAAGATTAAGGTTTTATATTTATCATTAAGTTATTCAAAATTGTGGATTTTATCATGGTTGATATTTGTTGAAAGCTTGTAGAAGCTTGTAAGCATCTTTGACTTTGTCCACTCTTTTGTCTAGCTTAAGATATTTATTTAACCCAACCCTTTAACCCATGGCCATGGTTAACTCTCTACAAAGGTTAAGCATGACATTCTTAACCCTTGGTTGCATTTTTAACCTCAACAATAATTCATTCTCCCTTGATGAGTTCATTCTTCTTCTTCCTCCTAAAAAGCTTTCTAACTTCAATGGAGATATGAGATAAAATGTGAGAAAATGATTTCTAATGCGAGCAAACTTCCTACTTCATCATCCTCTACTACTTGTCATTTAGCATAGGGTGTTTGCTTCACTAATTCCGTAATTAGTAAAGAGATAGCTTGGGTTAGTGTCTCCTCGACGCAGATCGTCTTCGGCCTCGAAGTCTTTGAAGCAAGTTCGTTTCTTCATAGGAGCCTCTCTAGAGTCCGGGACTTCTTGATCGCAGCGAACGGACTACTACACAGAGCTATTGAAGTGAAGGATCGGTCTACAATATTCCTTGCTCACTTAGAATGTAAAGTGTTTACATATGTTATTCCGTCAATTTCTAGTATACGATTCTAGGGTTAAGGTTAGCTAGAATGGAAAATTTTGAATTTGGCATGGACGATGCCTCCCGAAACCTTGCTACCGTGCTAGGTAACCCTGCAGCAATGTGATATGATATGAATACGAGATAACATGAGATGATTTATGATGATATGAGATGAGATGATGTACGTGACTATAGATCCATACTATTGACTTGATGATATCGTACGGTGGATATTCCGTATGTGAAATAATAAGGATGAATCGCCGATATTTCTTTTGACTTGAGAACATTTTACTGTATATTACGAAATGGATATTGTGATGAGTTTAGAGTCATACCTATTTCAAAACTAACGAATCGTTACACACTTTTAAATGATGATTTTAAGGAGACACTACAAACTTTTCAAATGGTATCTTTTCCAAACAATATCACAGTCCCCTATTTTCTAAAACAACGATTCGTACTATCTTAAACTATAACTGTATGACTCATACGTGGTTGCGTATTTTTATACTATTCGCGCTTATGATTCCTTTATTCTGTTTACGCTCGCATTATAATTTCTTATTTCTGTATACGCTCGCATTTCTTTCATTACGATATATATAGATATATACGACGTTTCATACCCTTTTGTTTACATGACTTCGTCTGCTAGTACACCTACACTACCGATGATGCGCATGTTACATTTACACAGATTTGCCGGCTCACAAATTGCCACTTACATAGTAGAATTGCTATATCATGATATTATTCTTATTTGTAAAGTGCATTCATTGTTCAGTACTGTCATATGACACGTTTGCATGATATATTTGATATGCTCTCATTACTGTTCTATGTTGCATATATCGTACTTTATGGTTAAATGCACTGAGATACTGTTTTCATGAGATTTCTGGATTTGAGAACCGCAGATATATTTCAAAGGAAATTATAAATTGTTTTAAAAACGCGGTTTCTCGTGATGTGATTTTGAGGATTCCGCCATGAGTTTTCTCGGTTATGAGATTGTTTTCGAGACCCGATTCAAGGAGTTAGATGAGCCGTCTGTGGATACATGATAGACCCGATAAGGTATCCCGGGGCAAGAAAGGATTTTATGGGGATGGCGATGAGCCTGGCAGGGGGAGCACTACCTACCGGTGATAGTTTGGACCCGGCTGTTATCCGGAGGATACCGACCGGAGTCGTGAGATGGATATTGGGCCAATCCGGACAGACGGAGCCCGAGATATGTGGATTTACGTGTCGATGCTAGACACGGGTTTCATGATGTTTCGAGTGTCGATGTTGGATACTCAGGTTCCATGATATTGATTGTGTCGTTGATGGACACACGTGGATGATATCCACATGCATACAGGCATATGATTTCATAATGTTTCGAGTGTTGATATTGGACACTCAGGTTCCATGATATTGATTGTGTCGTTGATGGACACACGTGGATGATATCCACATGCATACAGGAATATGAGTTCAAATGTTTATTTGTATATGTCATTTGCATTGATTCTATTGTTGACATATATACATACATGGTCACCTTAGATACCATAGTATTACCTTCATGATACAGTATGACCTAGGAATTGTTGTTTATTCGATTTCTATCTGTTGATGTTTTCTACTCACAGGTTGGCAACTCACTCCTGTTGTGCCACAGTTTCTTGCAGGTTTGACCATTTTGGATCAGTAGCGGTATCGCTGGCGCACAGCTTCATCCAGGGTGTTTTTCTATGGTAGGTGGGACACACATTGGATCGTGCCCACTCTTGTACTTATTATTTCTATTGTATCTAGATAAACTCCATCAATCAGAAACTAGAATTTGTATATTGGTAGACCTAGTCAGACTTGTGTATTTGCGAGACTTAGAGAGATGGGTTTATGTTCGCTTTCTTTTGAGGTTTTTGATGTCTTGCTTTATTTATTATTCTTTCTATGTTGAGATTCACCGTTGGGCGTCGTATATATGTTTATTGCATGGTTGTGATTCCGTCAATTGGCGAAGAGCTAGCTCCTGCTTGGGGATGCCTATATATTGTTATGTATATGGTTTTGGAGAAAATGTTTTCAAAGATAGTATACATTCATTACCTATTTATTATTATGAATTATACTTTTAAAAATGAAGGCTTGAATTTCTTACGACAATGTTTCAAAACTGCACCCCCACTATGTTCCGCAAAAAGGTTTAGATTTACTGGGCTTCGGCTTACTTGAATTACGTTACGCCTTTAGACGTTGCGTGATTTAAGTGTCGGTCACGTGCTAAATTACGGGTCGTGACAAAGTTGGTATCAGAGCGTTAGCTTTAACCTTGGTTCAAGTCTAGGTTTGACTATGCGGAGTCTAGGGCGTAATATATTTCGGAACCTAGGCTTGACCTAACGAAACTTAGACTTGACTGGGAGGTATTAGACCCGAACTTTCGTTACATAGGTTGACTTTGGTTGATGGAGTAGATACCTCAAGTAGAGTAACGTACCGTGCGTATGTTCTACGGCATACTTACGATACGATACTCCGCTTAAGCAATCTTAGGATGTACATATCATGAGATCTGTGATTCTATTCATTCTTGTGATCTATCCTCATCGATGCCTGTTGCGGTTCCTGTCACCATGGCTATGCGAGCTGAGAGAGCTGCTGCTAGAGATGCGGTCAGAGCGAGTTCGTCACGGATGAGGACTGACCATGATGTTTTCTGGTGACATAGAAATGTATCGGTGTAGTGTTTGTGTTGAGATCTCTCGTTGAGGCAAGTGTTCGGATCTGTAATGGATGATCGGGCCTTTGATAGAGGCTGCCAGATTGAGAAGACTATTGATGTACACCCTATCCCAGAGGTCACGATGTTGTCTACCGTGCAGACAGATAACCCGGCTATTGCTGAGATTGACGGGATGTTGTCTCCAGAGTTTATGAGCTGAAACCGGTGGAGCTTTCAGACAGAGATGTGACAGAAGATAGCTAGTGTATCTTGAGTTGAGAGACTGAGATGATTCATTTAATCTGATGCGCCGACGCAAGCTCAGATGAGTTAAAGAATTCCAGTTTGGAGAATCTTACTCAGATCTAGAGTAAATTAATCAAGAGAGGACGTTGTTCGTTGGATGGTCCAATGTGAAATCGGTAAGTTGACCAGCTTCGGATAGAAGGACTTCACCCAGATGCGTTGTAAGTTGATCGAGAACGGACGAATGAAACGTATTCCTCCGATAAATTGGACGAGTTCATGAAGATGTAATCGACTGGATATCTTCCACAGAGTGGTGAAGATACTTGAGTTCGTAGTTTCGAGTCCTTTAGATAGACTCCGGATTGACTGTAGCTGAGAACGAATTGTCGTATACAGACAGCAAGACGGGATTTCGAAATGGATAATAATGAAGATGGGTGGAACAATAAGTTCTTGTGAGATATCAACAAGCTGATGTTACTCCCCATTGATTCCAGAGGATTTCTATATATGCAGAGACATTGGATACAGCCAAATTCCAGAGGGAAACCGTGGTGAGGACGCAGCCATTCGGATATAAGAAAAAGGATTAAGTAAGGAGTGCCAACCTTTGTATAGTTCGGCATAGGTGAGATCGGAAGAGATCTAAGCAGGTTCTTCCAGGATACCGCAGCGATAAAGATTTGCACCCAGGATCAGTTGTATCACGCATAGTCAGAGGGCCAGATGCCGCCGTCAGTAACGTGTCATTTTGCGAGTGGTCATGCTAATTGGCCAAGAGATTATCAGAGAAGTGCCATAGTAGAACTGTTCTGCCATTATATCTAACCGGGCCGACGAGCGGAAAGATTGTGGAATTGGTGATCCACAGAGGAAAATAAGGACCCAGAGACCGAGGACGCCAGACCGTGAGCAGGAGGCAAGTGGACGTTCTTGCTCTGCTAGCTTTGGGCACACCACAATTTTTTGACATTGAAGGAGGTGTACCTCAATGTCATTTATTGCGATTTGTGTTTCGTGATCCGAGTATCACACTTTTGTCGTTTGGACTTTGAGTTTCGATGATTGGGTTTCCTGATATTTGCTTTCGTGCACCATGGCTGCACCTGCTAGATATTTTTATTTGTGCTCAGTTATTGCACTTGATTTTTGTTTTATACACCGTTGCATTGGTTTATGATTTGTGCATATCTATTGCACTTGATATCGATTTTGTGCCTTGGCTGCACATATTTATAATTCCGTGGATTTCGATATTGTCGATTGATTTCGTGCATGTCGTATGTACTTAACTTGATTTATGCACTCGGTATAACTCACATGTGCTTGCAGTACATTGTTACGTGTTTTGTGCACGCAGTTGCACACGTTTATGATTTTATACACCTTGGCATGCTCGGTGTTGTTTTTGTACGCCTTTGAGATATTGATGAGTTTTCGAGCACCTTTGTTACACCAGATTGTATTTCGTGCATTGTTGCACCAGATTTGTATTTCGTGCATTTGTTGCACCAGATTTGTATTTCGTGCATTTGATTCACCAGATTGTATTTCGTGCATTTGTTGCACCATATTTGTATTCTATGCCTTTGTTTCACCATATTGTATTTCGTGCATTATTGCACCAGATTGTATTTCGTGCATTTGTTACACCAGATTTGTATTTCGTGCATTTGTTGCACCAGATTGTATTTCGTGCCTTTGTTGCACCAGATTTGTATTTCGTGCCTTTGTTGCACCATATTGTATTTCGTGCATTGTTGCACAATATTTGTATTTCGTGCATTTGTTGCACCAGATTTGTATTCTGTGCATTTGTTGCACCAGATTGTATTTCGTGCATGTTGGATGCACTTGATTGAGATTTTTATTCGTGCATGTTGGTTGCACTCGATTGAGATTTTATTCGTGCATATTAGTTGCACTTGGTTGAGATTTTTGTGTACTCTAGATACACTTGATGTTGTTGTCGTGCACACCTGTTGCACTTGACCGATACTTTCGTGCATACCCGTTGCACTTAGTTGTTGCTTTTGTGCACATTTGTGGCACTTTTATTGGACTTGGATTTCCGTGTACACCAGACGCACATGTTTTTGGATATGTCCTTTTGAGGCTGATTTTTGCTCTTGAGCCTTATATTTTCATGATGGGTACTATATTATATAGTAACCGAGCAGGACTGATCTGAGGATAGTACCTGAGTACTTTTGCATGCATAAAAAGTTTACCAAGAGGTTTTCAAAAAGAAGCTATAGTCTCGATATTTCCTACGTGTCCGTGGATGACACGAACTTTTACGAAGGAAGACCTTCTAAGATATTTCAAAAAGGCGGGACGTATATGTTGAGCAAAACATATATAGATATATGTCTATTTCTTTATAAATGAGCGTCCGCCATTTGTACCGTGAGCTACGCATCGCACGGCGATTCGGAAAGGATTTTGCATGCGTATTATGATTTTGACTATAGTATATTTGGATTTCGAGATTCGTATTTCTATTGTAACTCCAGTGATTGCGTTATACTTGACGGAGTTCGATTTTGAGTTTCGCATTCGTTTTCGTGCGCACTCGATGCGCTATGGTATTTCTGTGTATTCCGTGATTTCGGAGCCTGTTGATTTGAACTGATTATTGAAATGTTTTAAATTCGAGGGTTTAAATTTAAATTCGCGGACTGAATTTATTGAAGGGGGAAGATTGTAACATTTCAGAAATATAAAATATTACTTTTGGAATTTAAATAATAAAATAATATATTTTGCAAAAACGATTCGATTTGCAAATTGGGATTTTCGTAAAATGGTATAACTATATACCGATATTTGGAAAATATTTGGAGATTAATATGTATTAATTATTAAAAATGTATTTATTAGATTTGGGCATTTTTATAATTAATTGTATGCAAGTTTAAATTAAACTTGATTAGTGCACTACTAATCACGATTAAGCCAAATCCGTATTTTTAATTAGCCATGATTAGTGCACCATGACATGTTACATTTTGTTGCATGGTTTCATTATTAGTGTTGTTTCATTTAGATTATGTTATTTATGAGAAAAGAAAAGAGAGCATGAATGAGAGAGAGGGGGGACAAGTTATGACTAGAAGCATGGGCTATGGAGAGAGAGAAAGATGGGGATGGCTCCAACCTTGACTTCCTTCATCCATTATTTCTTCACCTCATCTTTCATCAACTCCTCCTTCATCGTCTTCTTCACTTCCTCCACCTCCTCCACAAACACCCCCAAATCATCACCAAAACCCCACACTCCCTTCACAAAAGTTGATCCCCAACTCATCCTACACCCTATAGCAAGATCAAGTTTGGATTTTGAGTACTTTGGGCAACTTAAGAATTTTCTTCGATTGCAAAGGAGGTATAATCCTACACTTTTAGTCTAGTTTTTAGTGTTTCTTATATCCTAGTATAATTTAAAGTTATTATATTGTGGTTTAGTGGTGTTTGAATATTCTAAGAGAGGGTTAGGGATATTTTGTATTGTGAAAATGTGATTGAGGAGTAGTGAGTTTTTTGCATGACCTTAGTGATGCTTGTAGACTTAGATCAGAGACTAGAACCCAATGCACATGAACTCAGAATTTTCCCGTGTCGATTTTCTTTGATTATTGATGCTCAGATAGAATCTGAAGCAACTTGGGGTATTTATAAGAAAAACAAACAACTACATTGACCTAGTTAGATCACTAGAAGACCACCATAGAAGAACAAGCCCCAGACTCCACCAGAAAACCAGCGACGCCGGGTGTTTATGCATTCTCGCCGACCAAATGTTGGGCTCTGATGTTAGGGTTTGGCCTGTAGCTCTTACTCCTTATATGTCACGCCCCGCTTCCCGATGTACGGATAAGGAGACGTGACTAGGCCCGCGACGTATTTACTCAGAAGTAAACACGCTAAGAGTAAATAAGCAATATAATAAAAGTACACAAGAAAGACATGAGATGTAATTGAACAACAACTTTTTATTGATTAAACATTCTTTACAATACAACTGAAAAGTAAATACAATGCAGAAAGCAATGCCTAAACAATAGAATGAACTGAAAGTAAAAGCATATACAAGTGAACTAGAGCTCGAGATCCTCGATGAACTGCTCCAAGTCTTCTGAGCTGGGCTCGATCTCCAGAGAGTCGGGTCCTCCTGACAACATTCAAAAGAAAGAATAAAAAGGGAACGTCGTCAGCGAACGATCGCTCGGTAAGTCCCAAGAGGTAGAGAAGAATAGACAGAGAATAGAACATGTAAAGTATAAAAGATTATGTTCGCTATACTAACATAGTTGTTTGTAACTTGGTACAGAAGATATTAGTATTTACGAGAAGAGTCCTACTATCCCGTGGACTAAGGTAACCCGTAGTACAAGGCTCCGTTAAACCCCACGGAACAACGTCAATAGATGTTTAGTTACGTCTTTTAATGACCATATCATGTCACTTTTAACACATTCCGTACCAGTCTACCCCTTTAACCCTGTAATGTATATTGCGTTGTTTATAACTGTAAGACTTGCTGAAACCATGATATCAGTTGTTCATGTAAACGAACAAGAATGTAAACGGATAGTCATGTGATCAAGTCAATGTATATCCATGGTTCGGTCAGTTCAAGTCATGTTGATATTGTATAACATTTTGGTATTCATGTTTCAAGTTCCAGTATATGGATTCATGTTGTATTAGAGTAATATTTAGATTGTATGTAGATTAGAATTGTATTCAGATTAGACTGAGACTCTGTCTAAATCAGATACTTAAACAGAATTTGATTCCTGAATTAGGTTTTGGAGTTATCGGTAACTGCTGCATATGGACGGCAGGATTTGTGACTTTTTCCAAGCCAATTACCATTAATAACCCCGTTTTAGTTTCCTACCTTAAATAGGCAAGCACTCGCTTTCTCCGACTCCCTGAGACTCAAGAGAATTGGTCCCGCTTAAACCTATATTTACTAGGGTCCTTGTAAATTAATATAACTTGAGGGTGTTTTATGAAAAATAATTTTAGTATACTTTCAAAATAATCCTCAAGTATTTATTTATCGTATTTAGGATTTTCATGGATATAATTTTTATATGATGAGGTATTCTAGTGAATATAAACCTAGATTGAATAGTACATGGTATTTTAGTGTAAATTGGAATTGTATGGATTGTTGATGGTATTTTCATGAAATTTGTGATTCTTATGTTTAGAAAACATGGAATTTATTATAAATATAAAATAGATATTTTGATAATATTTATATATATATATAATTATAATTATTAAAAATGGAATTTATTTATTAAATAGAAAATCACATTATTCTTAAAAATTGCATTTAAAATTCCATCAAGATCGGATGCTCCGTGAGAAGGTCTGTATCTCGCTCTACTAGTTCCGAGGATATGCGATAACCCGCACCATCCAAATCGGGTTCCCCAAAAATGAATTGTAGAGACGTAATCGTAAGGAATTTAATTAAAACAATTTAAAGAATACGTTTTTTTAATAGTTTAAGGTATTTTAATGTAAAATTGTATTAGTCATAAAAATATGGTTTTCAAGAAATCGTGTTATGTCATGATGAGTGTTGTGAGAGGTAGGTCATTACTTCGTGAGGTTTTTCTAAAGGTAATATGAGCAATTATGATAAAAGAATGTCTTAGGTAAACTTTGTGGTATTTAATTGTAAAAGTGTAATACAAGTTGCATAGTATGGTATTTTAAATTGAAACTTGTTCTCAATGTTGGTTTATGGTTGCTAAACAATATATAAAGAAATGGTTGATTTGTTATTAAGAAAAGTTAGGTTTTTTTAATAAATTTAGAATCATATGTCGGATTAACTCCACTTCCGACGAGTTTAGAAAAGAGAACTTTTTAGAAGAGCAAGAGAGAGAAGGAGAGGTGACTTACGAGTTTAGGGTAGAGAGGAGAGGTGGAGGAAGGTTTTGAGAGCTTCGTGATGTCGTGGGATCGCCGAAATCTTCGCGAATCATCGCCGGAACTTGACCTTGGCTAACTCCACTTTTATTTGACTTGGAAAAATTTGAGAGTTTTGACAATGGATATCAGAATAGAGAGGGCTAGGTATGGGATGTGGTATTTATAGGATAGAATTAGGGTTTAGGAAATTAAAAATGAGAATTAAAATGCATTAAAACATTTGTTTAATTGTGATTTTTAATCCTCTGGTTAATTGCAAGAAAAACAAACAGAAGAGGAGTAGTGGAGGGAGGCCAAGGGTTTAGAGTTCAAAATTTGGAAGCATTTGCGACGGGGGGGCCGGTGCCGCCGGCCTTTTGGTGATCTTCGCCGATCGATTGGGGTAGGTTGGGGCTTGGATTGGTGACACGTGTTGGTGTCTGCTCATATATCAATTTTCACATGTTTGATTTTAGTGACTTTTCATTTTATATGTATTGCACGTGTAAACTTTTGGGTTTCAAAAAGTTTAAAAGAAAAATCATTAAAAATAATATGTGGCTTGGGGATTCGAACACAGGGGCTATGTCACAGCAGTGCAAGGCTTTACCAATGAGCTACAAGTGTTTTCTTGCTATTCTTAAACAAGAAATACTTTTAAGTTGTGCTCAGGCTAAAGTACTCCTTTCTGTACTTTACAAAAATTTTGTACAGAAAGTTTAGGGTTGTTACATTCTACCCTTCTTATAAAAATTTCGTCCTCGAAATTTATAGAAGGAAGTTGTAACAGATTCAAGAAAAATATGGTGATAGTGGTGGTGAAGGAAATACTGGTATTGCATGAAAAGCAACGAGATGATGCAAGGGTTTGAAAAGATTGAAGGGAATTACCAGTATTACCTTGGTCTATAACCTCGGCTTCTACGGCCGCTAATGTGTAAGCCTGACGCCAGGGTACGTTCCTCCTAGCTGGAGGCACATTCCTCTGTCCTTGGGGCATGTTCCTCTGCCCTTGAGGCATGTTCCTCAGTGCTTGATGAAATTGGTGAGTAAGTTTTGCAGGAGGTCCATGTGGAGATGGACCTGGGAGAGCAAGACGAAGTGCAGGTGCTTGGATAGTTGATGTGTGTTGAAACTGGGTTACGTCTATGAGGACATGTTCCAATTCCATGAGTGGATGCGTCATAAACTAAGTACAAACCGTTTGCGCGCCTGCAGTCCTTCAACAGGTGTCCATACCTCTTGCAGTAGTAGCAAAAGTCTGGACTTGACTGGTTAAATGTTACTTCCAATCCCCTGGGTATAAACAGTGGCCTGGAAGAGACTCCTCCTGCTATCTGAGTAGCAGGGCGCTTCACACCGGCAGATTGAGGTCTGCCCTTCTTCTTCACCACTGCCTCATATCTTCGGGAAGCCTTCAAAGCTAAATCATGGGTTGGGAAATCCCCGGTAACTAACGCAGCTTGGATCTCTGGGTCCAACCCCTGCTGAAATCTTCTACCCCTGATCTTAGCAGTCGGTATGAGATGGGCTGCAAACCTGCTCAACACGGTGAACTCAGCATCATACTCATCCACAGATTTGGTCAACATTGAACCTTATTGCAAGTGGATGAATTGTTGCTCCATATCAAAGCGGGCGGTCTCAGGAAAATACTTCGCGTCGAACATGTCGCGAAAAGTCTTACATTCGATCGGCTGGGTAAGACAGCTTTCTTCCGCATTCCACCATACTCGGGCGTTATTGGTAAGTTGCAGCTTCGCAGCCCTTACCCAAGCAATGTCTGGCACTTGTGCTGCTGCCAGATCATCTTCGATTGATTGAGCCCATTCCTCAGCTTCCAAAGGGTCTCTTTCCCAGAGAATTGCTTAGGATGCAATGCCCAGAATTGCTTCACTCCGGGTGCTTCTGCTTCTGGACGGTTCAGTAGGATAGCGGTCTGCTGCTGCTGTCCCTCTAGGAGGCTCTTTATGTAGGGTTCCTAGGCACACTATGGAGGTCTCACAAGGCATCAACCATGCCAATTTAAGATTTTACAAGTGCCGAGAAACCCTAATATGGATTCATTGACTAGAGTTTAGGCGAAAAGTAAAACTAGTTAACGATTTAACTAAAAGTAACAAGCTACAACCTTTGTAGATCCGGTTCTCCACTTCCTTAGCTCCACATAGACGTCCTCTCGCTGTCCATGTCGGATCTTGGACTCTAGCATCGGCTTCATCGGAGAAATGAGCGGACTAGTCGTCGGCTACGATGCCGAAGATGATCTACGTCGAGGTTACACAAGATCAAGCTCCAACTTCACCAAGTCGTGAAACTTGTGAAGAAAACACCCTATACTACTTGGCAAGAGGTAGAGGGTGAAGAAATAGGAGGTGGGTTCACTTTAGAATTGGATTTCTCACTCTTTTTACAAAGATGCCATTAATGGTGGCAAGTTTTTCTCTTTGAGGAAGAAGAAGAAGATGAAGATAGAATATGATAAAAAGTATTTCAAAATAGAAAAGAAATGAATACTTATCATATCCTAACCTTGGTTAGGTGTAGAGAATACACCATGGTTAGTGGGAATGGTTAGGGTTAAGCATGAAGACAAAATGGTCACTTTAGTCAAAGCTTCATGAAGCTTCAACAAGCTTCATGATAAAAAAAAACCATTTTGTTTTTCTTTTATCTATTTCTCAAAAAGAATGGATAAATAAATAATTGATAAAATCAAAACCCTAATCATTATCATAACCATGGTATAAGTCTTTACACAAAGCCAAGTAAACATGTATCATCAAACATGATACAATCAAGTGTACACAAAAATATATCACATATACAATGTGCACATCAAGTGAGAAAAACCTTTTAAAGTGAACCAATACTAGTTAATGCAAAGTAATATATCAAATATATAATTATACATTAAATTATTAAATCAACACTTGATTCAATGATCCGGTCATGTCGCACATAACCGACTAGTATTCAATGTATCGACTTATCGAATCAATCTTCGATTCGATAACTAGGTTATATCGCATACAACCAATCGAAACATTCATCGCGAGAATGAAATACGGTATCACATACACGCATTATTCTCGGTCCCGCACATATCTCATATGCGCTCCTATTTCGTTTCGCTTGAGCCAGGAAACCTCTGTGTAGGACTCTAAAGACTCGTCAATACGCCGGCAGCAGATGATGATCATATCAATCACCCACAAGCCGCAAGCGGTCTGCTAAACGTAACGACCACCCGGGTATTGAGCGATCAGAAGATCGACGAGTAAGCCCGCTCACACTCCTGTGAATCCAACCAGTAACACTTACCGTACAGTCCGGTCTGTTCGTCTGATATGTCGCATATCAAGTCTAGGGGTGGTAAATGTCAGACCCCAATAACCGATAAGTCATGCCGATGTGAAGCTCATAACGGGTCGAGAAACTACTGGTAACACTTACCAGCAAATCTCTGATCAGCCCTGGCCAGGGACTTCCCTGTTACGGCCAATCGAGCACAGCGCAACATCAACCCCCAATACCGGGAGAAACGAAACCCCTCCTATCGCTCATTGCCTCCATGTGACTCGGGACTGTACCCAAAAACCACCGTTTTGCACGCCCTCATGGACGTGGTAAGGTGGAGATCAAAGCACAGTGGGAATCACACAAGACTCTATGACTATCTCGGGTCTACAGACTAACCTGCACAAGTGTCACCTGAGAACTGCCATCTGACGTGAGGTATAATACCATCTGGGAGTTCTCGGCGAGTCCGTCCAGTGTACCCAGTCTCCACTGAGCACCCGTATACCATCTCTGATGTCAAACACCAACGGATATGGGATCATCCATCGCCCATCTCATGAGTCGAGAAGCGTATACGCTAGTCTACACTGGTATATCGATGCCCCGTCTCGATACACCCACGACTAGGGACCTTGAAGGATGTACTTATGGACTACCATGTCCCCACTAGTATGATCTGCATCATAGTCCAGGCAGTCAAGTACACATCCTAAGGGCTTTACCAACATGTAACTTTAAGACAGTATAAAGAGACTAGTGTACATGTTAAGATAAAGAGTAACCAGATAGCATACTATCATATCGAGCAAGAAAGTCATCTCTATATATGTCCAAGCATCCAATATAATATACATCATCTAAACAATACTGGCCTCTAGGGCATACATACAACTAACAATCTCCCACTTGCACTAGGGCCAGCTGCTGTAGTATCGCATACCGAGCATCCCGAAGAGTCTCTCAAACTGTATCTGGGGAATGGCCTTCGTGAGTGGATCCGCCGTGTTGTTCTTCGTGTCAACCCTCCTGACCTCGATCTCCCGGCGATCAACTATCTCCCGGATCAGGTGATACCGCCTCAGAATATGCCTGGATCGCTGATGGGACCTGGGTTCCTTGGCCAAAGCCACCGCTCCATTGTTATCGCAATACAAAGGTATTGGATGCTCAATGGATGGAACCACTCCAAGTTCAGTAATGAACTTCTTGATCCAGACAGCCTCTTTGGCAGCGATGTATTCAGCCTCCATCGTCGAGTCTGCCACGGTTTCCTGCTTGGAACTCTTCCAGCTAACCGCCCCTCCGTAAAGGGTAAAGACAAATCCCGACTGCGACTTAGAGTCATCCTTATCACTCTGGAAGCTCGAATCGGTAAAGGACTCCACTTGGAGTTCTCCGTTACCATACACCAAGAGCATCTCTTTAGTCTTTCGTAAGTACTTGAGAATGCTCTTCACAGCTGTCCAGTGACTCTCTCCTGGATCAGCTTGATACCTGCTCACTACACTTAGTGAGTATGCAACATCGGGTCTGGTACATAGCATCGCGTACATGATAGAGCCTACAGCCGAAGCATAGGGTATCCCTTGCATGCGAGCTCTCTCCAAATCAGTCTTGGGAGACATCTCTTTAGAGAGAGTGACTCTAGAGATCGTGGGCAAGTTCCCACGCTTGGATTCTTCCATACTAAACCTCTTTAGTATGGTGTCAATGTACCTGGATTGGGACAATCCCAATATCCATTTGGATCTATCTCTATAGATCCTAATCCCCAATATGCAGGAGGCATCACCAAGATCTTTCATTGAGAATCTTTGTGATAAGAAGAGCTTGACCGATTGCAGCATAGGAATATCATTTCCTATCAAGAGTATGTCGTCCACGTACAATACGAGGAAGACAACCTTACTCTCTACCACCTTCTTGTAGATACAAGGTTCATCTGGATTTTTGACGAAATCAAACTCTTTGATAACGACGTCAAAGCAGATGTTCCAACTCCGCGATGCTTGCTTTAATCCATAAATGGATTTAAGCAGCTTGCACACCTTCCCGCTGCTCCCACTGTCTACGAAGCCTTCTGGCTGAGTCATGTACACGCACTCTTCTAAATCACCGTTTAGAAAGGCGGTCTTAACATCCATTTGCCAGATTTCGTAATCATGATATGCAGCGATGGCAAGCATGATCCGGATGGATTTAAGCATAGCCACTGGAGAAAAGGTTTCGTCATAATCCACACCTGGTCTTTGACGAAAACCCTTTGCAACAAGTCTAGCTTTGAAAGTCTCCACTTTCCCATCTACACCAAGTTTTTTTTTGAAGATCCACTTGCTCCCAATGGGTTTTACCCCTTCAGGAGCAACATCCAAAGTCCATACTTTGTTGGTGTACATGGATTCCATCTCGGACCGCATAGCATCCAGCCATTTCACTGAGTCCCTACTCGTGATGGCCTGCTCGAAGCTAGTTGGGTCATCATCCTCCATGATGCAATCCTCGCTCCCACCATCCATGAGAAAACCGTAGTATCTCTCAGGTTGGAGAGGAACCCTACTAGATCGGCGGAGAGGCTGAGGTTCATTGGGAGCTACTGAATCTTCTGGTTCCACTAAATTTTCAGTTACGGTTTGTGTATCTGGAACTTCTTCCAGCTCTACCACTTTGCCACTAATTTCTTTTTCAAGGAATT
Organism: Agapanthus africanus; assembly: GCA_030015575.1. Lineage (NCBI taxonomy): Eukaryota > Viridiplantae > Streptophyta > Magnoliopsida > Asparagales > Amaryllidaceae > Agapanthus > Agapanthus africanus. The sequence goes on from JASDDO010000022.1 coordinate 548,636,309, forward strand.
CCTTTTCTAAAAAGGTGGCATGTTGAGCAACAAACACTTTTTGTTCCTCACTGTGGTAGAAAAAATACCCATATGAGTTCTTTGGATATCCCACAAACTTGCAAAGAACTGACCGTGCCTCAAGTTTGTCCGGATTTTGTCTTTTGACATAGGCCGGACAACCCCATATCTTAACTCGTTTAAAATATGGTCTCTTCCCACTCCATATCTCATATGGTGTGGTAGGTACAGATTTAGATGGAACTTGATTCAATAGGTAAGCTGCTGTTTCCAGTGCATATCCCCAAAAGGAAATAGGTAACTCAGCTGTGCTCATCATAGAGCGCACCATATCTAATAGGGTGCGGTTCCTCCGTTCCGATACACCGTTGTGCTGTGGTGTATATGGAGGAGTCAGTTGAGAGAGAATCCCATTCTCTTTTAGGAAGTCCAGGAATTCATTGCTCAAGTATTCACCTCCTCGATCAGATCGAAGGATTTTAATACTTTTTCCGGTTTGGTTTTTGACTTCTTGTTTATATTCTCTAAATTTCTCAAAAGCTTCTGATTTGTGTTTCATCATGAACACATATCCGAATCTAGAGAGATCGTCAGTGAATGTAATGAAGTACGAAGAACCATCCCTGGCATGTGTAGACATGGGACCGCACACATCACTATGTATCAGTCCCAAGAGTTCGGTAACTCTTTCTCCGTGTCCCGTAAATAGAGTTTTGGTCATCTTGCCTTTGAGACATGACTGGCAAGTGTCATAAGATGAAAATTCGAAAGGTTTCAAATATCCATCCTTATGCAACTTAGCCAGTCGTGTCGCATTGATGTGACCCAGTCTACAATACCACAAGAAGGATTCGTTCAGTTCTGAACTCTTCCTCTTGTGTGTGTTTGTTATGCTCAGAACTGTTGATTGATTTAGAACATAAATGCCATTGCACAACGTGCCTGATCCAACCAACTTTTGGTTACGGAAAATGTTCATAACATTGTCCTGTAATACAAAATTATATCCCTCTTTACTCAACAAAGAAACCGATATAATGTTGCATATCAGGTTCGGCATGTAATAGCATTCATTCAGAACCAATGTATTACCAGTTGGTAATGCAAGGTGATATTCCCCGACAGTCTTAGCTGCAACTATTGCACCATTTCCAACTCTAATGTCTTTATCACCTTCTCCAAGTTCTCTACCTTTCCTGAGCCCATGTAACTGATTACATATATGGGATCCTGACCCGGTATCTAATACCCAGGACATGGAGCAAATGGAGAAACAGTTCTCTGTAACGAACACACCCGAAGAAAATGCATCATCATGTACTTTCTTCATTCGGGTGGCATGGGAATCCTGGTATTCCCCTATATCCTGTTCAGTCCTATAACTCTTATAAGAAAGAACGGAACCAACGTTCCCCGGCACAGTATAACATGCGGGTTTTGGTCAATACATCCATATTATTATCTTTATTAGGGCATGACATGGTCGCTACCTGGAGAGAGAGAGAAGAAAACACTTTAGCGTATGCTCGTGCAAGATCAGATTGGTTATTATCTTATCTAATCAGGATGGCTCCCACTGGTTTTTATCAAATCTTCCTTCAAACCCTAAAAGGAAAGACTAGCCGGGATTAATTACACCCTACAACTTCGTCGATCTTTCAGCCAGGCCAGTGTCGGTACTTTGAGGGAGGTTCCCCGTGCTTTCGCACGGACCTAATTAAAGTAAACCTCATTTTCCCAGAGGCGTAACCCCGTTGACACCTTTCTAGACACCTACTTGATCGGCTAATTGTAATGTGTAAAACTCTCCCAGGAGTAACTCTTACTCGCAGTGGGTATCGGGATCCAACTATCTCATAGAAGGTATGCAATCTCATTGCAAATTTCAACACTTGAAATTCCCGATAATACTTTTGCCCCAAACGATCTATGACCTTGACAAGGTCAACAAACCATAGACCGTAAGTCAAGTTCAACCCGTCATTTCTTGATTGAATTAAACCCACCCGCACGACCCTTGACAAGGTCAACAAGGCCGTACGACTACCCTAATCCAATCTGCATCATATGCATAAGCAGATAAATACCGGTCAGCTACCGCACACTGCGCCTTGACAAGGTCAACAAACGCAACACGAATACTAAAAAGGACTTATCTGAAATGACGGAGGGCTATGACAGGTTTTTCTGAAAACCTATTGCGTAATGAACTTGATATCGTTGTAGAATTAAATGAAGTTTTGAAATGGAGTGATTTTGAGGCTTTTCTAGTTTTGCTAAAGGGGTCACTCCCGGTGAAGGGATCGTCGGCCCTTTCCTCGTCGAATGAGGTGCAGGATATATCATATATATCACTGTGCAAAGCAGAAACTATAGAAGCAATCAAAAGTCAAACTAGGTGTGTAGCATCTGCCAGTTATTGCTAAAGGGGTCACTCCCGGTGAAGGGATCTCGGCCCTTTTCTCATCGAATAAGGTGCAGGGTATATCATATATACCACTATGCAAAGCAAAACTGTAGCTACCCTTTTTTATTTAAAATTTGATTCTACAATATCTTTTAGGTTTCTTTTCTTTCATTAATCACATTAATGAAGTCCCATCATTTAAGTCACCTAAACATCACAGATAAATACAACGTACACTTATGCCATCCGCATTCGCCTCGATGTCCCCTCGTGCACCGTTAGGTTAGGTAACTAACGACAGAGCAGGGCAGGGCTAGTGCGGATGCAAAACATAAGTAACGTCTATATAATATATCATATATACTATATACTGTATCCATCAGAACATATCAAATGATCACATCACAGATATCGCAGCAGAAAATATCATATGAAATATTGGATATACTAGGACGTCCGTGTTTTTAATACGAGCCAGTATAAAACACGGATTCCACGGTTGTGATGAACAGCCAATCCCACACCCCTAGACCCCTACGAGAGCGGCAAGCAACCCTACCAATTCTAGGGTTAGGAGACCCGGACTCGACTCCTCGAGATGGTCTCCCACTGGACCCTAGAACCCGGTTACTTGTGCTCCCCTCCTTGGGTCTATCCTAATGCGGAAAAGTAAATAATATACAAAAGGTGACAGCTTCCGCTACCTGGAAGTGCCCCAATAAAAGAATATTACATACAAGTTTTTACATGAATGAAAATGAAAAACACTCATCTCACATTAAAAAAAACCCGGCAATTTAAACACGACGATCCAATATAACACATCCAGCAACACAGAACATCACATGTCATCAACGTAAGTAAGTATGCATACCCCAATTGTCGTTGACGTATAGCAACGAAACCGGCGATATTTACATACTACACTTACGGTCACAGAAAAGAAAGTGTAAAACTACAACAGTTGGAATCCGCAACCTCTTTAGACATCGCATGCCTAATCAAATGAAATACTTAGACATCACATGCCTAACAATTATAAACCCCGCATTTTAGTCTCATTATCGAAAACTCTTTTCAATATCAAGTAAGACTAAACCGCTAGATTTATAACATTCATTCAGTTATCTCATAACTGTTTGTGAATTCTAATTATTGTATCTCATTCCGGATAAATAGAAAATATTAAACTTTCCGATCGAATATTCGAACACCCAAGTTTTCCCGAAACCGATCAACACATGAAATAAGTTCAAAGACATTCAATTCATGCCTCAGTACCAACGGTCCAGCCGTAGAAGGGTCAAGCCAACGCCTCATATATGGCACGCCGTACTGCCCCAAACCCGAAGGTTCAAAGGGTAGTTCAAGACGGTCACATAATCGAGTTACGGTTTGTTGTCTTCTAGAGGGACCATCGCATTACTTGCACTACTTAGAACGTCATTAAACTACGGAAAAGTCCAACAATTGGAAATTTCCCGGCAGGGGAAAGATTGGGTATTTACATCCGGTCGAACTTTTTAACATATTCTAAAATATCCGGAAAGCCACATAGACAAAATCTGATAATCCGATCGAATCATCTAAGCCCCAAAACATCCCAGAAAACTCGACTCTTGAGTTCAGATTAAAACATCCCAGAAATCTCAGCATCTCAAATAACAAATTACTGTGCAAAGTTGGAAGGCCGACGTCATCATTTGGCCGCGGAACCGCCGCAGAAGCCAAGCTTCTGCCGCGGTTCCGCCGCACTTAGGACGTATCATGAGGTAATTTTTGCACCGTAATTCTTATAATTCCCTGCTGAATTTTTTAAGCATTTTTAATCTAGAAAAAACCCAGTTTTTGAAAAAAGTCCAGAGAGCATGAATGATTAGGGTTTCGATGTTCATTCGGATTTCAAACGTCGTCTAGACTTCGCCTAAGGCTCTAGCTAGGCTCTGATACCACTGTAGGGTTCCTAGGCACACTATGGAGGTCTCACAAGGCATCAACCATGCCAATTTAAGATTTTACAAGTGCCGAGAAACCCTAATACGGATTCATTGACTAGAGTTTAGGCTAAAAGTAAAACTAGTTAACGATTTAACTAAAAGTAACAAGCTACAACCTTTGTAGATCCAGTTCTCCACTTCCTTATCTCCACATAGACGTCCTCTCGCTGTCCATGTCGGATCTCGGACTCTAGCATCGGCTTCATCGGAGAAATGAGCGGACTAGTCGTCGGCTACGATACCGAAGATGATCTACGTCGAGGTTACACAAGATCAAGCTCCAACTTCACCAAGTCGTGAAACTTGTGAAGAAAACACCCTATACTACTTGGCAAGAGGTAGAGGGTGAAGAAATAGGAGGTGGGTTCACTTTAGAATTGGATTTCTCACTCTTTTTACAAAGATGCCATTAATGGTGGCAAGTTTTTCTCTTTGAGGAAGAAGAAGAAGATGAAGATAGAATATGATAAAAAGTATTTCAAAATAGAAAAGAAATGAATACTTATCATATCCTAACCTTGGTTAGGTGTAGAGAATAGACCATGGTTAGTGGGAATGGTTAGGGTTAAGCATGAAGACAAAATGGTCACTTTAGTCAAAGCTTCATGAAGCTTCAACAAGCTTCATGATAAAAAGAAACCATTTTGTTTTTCTTTTATCTATTTCTCAAAAAGAATGGATAAATAAATAATTGATAAAATCAAAACCCTAATCATTATCATAACCATGGTATAAGTCTTTACACAAAGCCAAGTAAACATGTATCATCAAATATGATACAATCAAGTGTACACAAAAATATATCACATATACAATGTGCACATCAAGTGAGAAAAACCTTTTAAAGTGAACCAATACTAGTTAATGCAAAGTAATATATCAAATATATAATTATACATTAAATTATTAAATCAACACTTGATTCAATGATCCGGTCATGTCGCACATAACCGACTAGTATTCAATGTATCGACTTATCGAATCAATCTTCGATTCGATAACTAGGTTATATCGCATACAACCAATCGAAACATTCATCGCGAGAATGAAATACGGTATCACATACACGCATTATTCTCGGTCCCGCACATATCTCATATGCGCTCCTATTTCGTTTCGCTTGAGCCAGGAAACCTCTGTGTAGGACTCTAAAGACTCGTCAATACGCCGGCAGCAGATGATGATCATATCAATCACCCACAAGCCGCAAGCGGTCTGCTAAACGTAACGGCCACCCGGGTATTTAGCGATCAGAAGATCGACGAGTAAGCCCGCTCACACTCCTGTGAATCCAACCAGTAACACTTACCGTACAGTCCGGTCTGTTCGTCTGATATGTCGCATATCAAGTCTAGGGGTGGTAAACGTCAGACCCCAATAACCGATAAGTCGTGCCGATGTGAGGCTCATAACGGGTCGAGAAACTACTGGTAACACTTACCAGCAAATCTCTGATCAGCCCTGGCCAGGGACTTCCCTGTTACGGCCAATCGAGCACAGCGCAACATTAACCCCCAATACCGGGAGAGATGAAACCCCTCCTATCGCTCATTGCCTCCATGTGACTCGGGACTGTACCTAAAAACCACCGTTTTGCACGCCCTCATGGACGTGGTAAGGTGGATATCAAAGCACAGTGGGAATCACACAAGACTCTATGATGATCTCGGGTCTACAGACTAACCTGCACAAGTGTCACCTGAGAACTGCCATCTGACGTGAGGTATAATACCATCTGGGAGTTCTCGGCGAGTCCGTCCAGTGTACCCAGTCTCCACTGAGCACCCGTATACCATCTCTGATGTCAAACACCAACGGATATGGGATCATCCATCGCCCATCTCATGAGTCGAGAAGCGTATACGCTAGTCTACACTGGTATATCGATGCCCCGTCTCGATACACCCACGACTAGGGACCTTGAAGGATGTACTTATGGACTACCATGTCCCCACTAATATGATCTGCATTATAGTCCAGGCAGTCAAGTACACATCCAAGGGCTTTACCAACATGTAACTTTAAGACAGTATAAAGAGACTAGTGTACATGTTAAGATAAAGAGTAACCAGATAGCATACTATCATATCGAGCAAGAAAGTCATCTCTATATATGTCTAAGCATCCAATATAATATACATCATCTGTACAATACTGGCCTCTAGGGCATACATACAACTAACACTTTATTGCCTCGAGCAGTACCGTATGCTCGTTGATCGGAGCTACAACGGTAGGCGTAAGTGGAAGAGGTGGTGGTGTGGTGTTGCCGTTCACGTTGGTGCTAGTATTGTTCGGAGAATACATAACCTTGAAAGAAAAATAGGGTTAGGATAGATTCAAGGAATATGGAATGTAAAGAATGTTTTAGTTGCTGATTCTTGTGATATATTGCTTAAGACTTCATGCAGAACCGACCTGCATGGACCATCAACAAAACCTGTCACGCCTCGCTTCCCAGTGTATGGATAAGGAGACGTGACTAGGCCCGCGACGTATTTACTTAGAAGTAAATACGCTGAGCGTAAATAAGCAATATAATAAAAGTACACAAGACGGACATGAGATGTAAATGAACAGCAACTTTTTATTGATTAAACATTCTTTACAATACAACTGAAAAGTAAATACAATGCGGAAAGCAATGCTTAAATTATGGCATGAACTGAAAGTAAAAGCATATACAAGTGAACTAGAGCTCGGGGTCCTCGATGAACTTCTCCAAGTCTTCTGAGCTGGGCTCGATCTCTAGAGAGTCGGGTCCTTCTGACAACATTCCAAAGAAGGAATAGAAAAGGAATGTCGTCAGCGAACAATCGCTCGGTAAGTCCCAAGAGGTAGAGAAGAATAAACAGAGAATAGAACATGTAAAGTATAAAAGATTATGTTTGCTATACTAACGTAGTTGTTTGTAGTTTGGTACAGAAGATATTAGTGTTTACGAGATGAGTCCAACTATCCCGTGAACTAAGGTAACCCGTAGTACAAGGCTCCGTCAAATCCCATGGAACAACGGCAATGGATGTTTAGTTACGTCTTTTAATGACCATCTCGTGCCACTTTTAACACATTCTGTACCGTAATGTATATTGTGTTGTTTATAACTGTAAGACTTGCCGAAACCATGATATCAGTTGCTCATGTAAACGAATAAGAATGTAAACGGATAGTCATGTGATCAAGTCCATGTATATCCATGGTTCGGTCAGTTAAAGTCATGTTGATATTGTATAGCATTCTGGTATTCATGTTTCAAGTTCCAGTATATGGATTCATGATGTATTGGAGTTATATTTGGATTGTATATAGATTGGAATTGTATTCAGATTATACTGAAACTCTGTCTGAATCAGACACTTAAACGGAATTTGCTTCCTGAATTACGTTTTAGAGTTATCGGTAACTGCTGCACATGGACGACGGGATTTGTGACTTTTTCCAAGCCAATTACCATTGATAACCCCGTTTTAGTTTCCTACCTTAAATAGACAAGCACTCGCTTTCTCCGGCTCCCTGAGACTCAAGAGAATTGGTCCCGCTTAAACCTATATTTACTAGGGTCCTTGTAAATTAATATAACTTGAGGGTGTTTTATGAAAAATAGTTTTAGTATACTTTCAAAATAATTCTCAAGTATTTATTTATCGTATTTAGCGTTTTCATGGATGTAATTTTTATATGATGAGGTATTCTAGTGAATATAAACCTAAATTGAATAGTACATGGTATTTTATTGTAAATTGGAATTGTATGGATTGTTAATAGTATTTTCATGAAATTTGTGATTCTTGTGTTTAGAAAACATGGAATTTATTATAAATATAAAATAGATATTTTGATAATATTTATATATATATAATTATTAAAAATGGAATTTATTTATTAAATAGAAAAACACATTATTCTTAAAAATTGCATTAAAAATTTCATCAAGATCGGATGCTCCGTGAGGAGGTCTGCATCTCGCTTTACTAGTCTCGAGGATGTGCGATAACCCGCACCATCCAAATCGGGTTCCCCAAAAGTGGGTTGTAGAGACGTAATCGTAACGAATTTAATTAAAACAATTTAAAGAATACGGTTTTTTTAATAGTTTAGGGTATTTTAATGTAAAATTGTATTAGTCACAAAAATATGGTTTTCAAGAAATCGTGCTATGTCATAATGAGTGTTGTGAGAGGTAGGTCATTACCTCGTGAGGTTTTTCTAAAGGCAATATGAGCAATTATGATAAAAGAATGTCGTACGTAAATTTTGTGGTATTTAACTGTAAAAGTGTAATATAAGTTGCATAGTATGGTATTTTAATTTGAAACTTGTTCTCAACGTTGATTTATGGTTGCTAAACAATATATAAAAAAATGGTTGATTTGTTATTAATAAAAGTTGGGTTTTTTAACAAATTTAGAATCAGATGTCAGATTAACTCCGTTTCCGGTGAGTTTTGAAAAGAGAACTTTTTAGATTAGAAAGAGAGAGAAGGAGAGGGGACTTACGAGTTTATGGTAGAGAGGAGAGGTGGAGGAAGGTTTTGAGAGCTTCGTGGAGTCGTGGGATCGCCGGAATCTTCCCGAATTGTCGCCGGAACTTGACCTTGGCTAACTCCATTTGTACAACTTATTTGACTTGGAAAAATTTGAGAGTTTTGACAATGGATTTCAAAATAGAGAGGGCTAGGTATGGGATGTGGTATTTATAAGATAGAATTAGGGTTTAAGGAATTAAAAATGAGAATTAAAATACATTAAAACATTTGTTTAATGGTGATTTTTAATCCTCTGGTTAATTACAGGAAAAACAAACAGAAGAGTAGTAGTGGAGGGAGGCCAAAGGTTTAGGTTCAAATTTTGGAAGCATTTGCGACAGGGGGGCCGGTACCGCCGGCCTTTTGGTGATCTTCTCCAGTCGATTGGGGTGGGGTGGGGCTTGGATTGGTGACACGTATTGGTGTCTGCTCATATATCAATTTCCACATATTTGATTTTAGTGACTTTTCATTTTACGTGTATTGTACATGTAAATTTTTGGGCTTCAAAAGTTTAAAAGAAAAATCATTAAAAATAATATGTGGCTGGGGGGATTCGAACACAGAGGCTATATCACAGCAGTCCAAGGCTTTACCAATGAGTTATAAGTGCTTTCTTGCTGTTCTTAAACAAGAAATACTTTTAAGTTATGCTCAAGTTAAGGTACTCCTTTCTGTACTTTACAAAAATTTTGTACAGAAAGTTTAGGATTGTTACATTATAACTTAGCTACTGTATTGTTATTTTTGTCCTAAACTACCTGTGCAAAAATCTGGGAGCTGTTTGAGTTGGTCTTGACAATGTTTTCCGATATTTGAAACTTGAATTTATGAATTTTTTGATGTGATTTGGTCGTTGGACGTTTGTACGTCAACAACGAGGGTTAATTGGTTATTTTTGCATGCGTAAACTATAGGTTATAACCTATAAGCACTTCGTGTGCCATATCAGTTTTCGGACTTGGTTTTAATAACATTACGACGTGTGTTAATATGTAAGTACCTTCGTGTAGACTTCCGAGACAACGAAGGAGATAAAGAAGAACATAAACTTCGACTAAGCGAGGATTTTGCAGGTGAGTGGATTTATATCTATGGAGGAAATCGGATGAATGGCGTATAGCACCCCCGTAACCGTAATGCTATATATATATATATATATATATATATATATATATATAGGGTTATTAGAATACCATATGCGATAGTAGTAGAAATATATATTTCTAGTCCTATTTTCTTCACCTTTGAGCTATATATACACATATATGGGAAAAGGAAATTATGATATGATGATATGAGTTGTTATGATACGATATAATGATATAAGGCGATATGATATGATATGAATACGAGATGACATGAGATGATTTATAATAATATGAGATAAGATGATGTACGTGACTATAAATCCGTACTATTGACTTGATGATATCGTATGGTGGATATTCCGTACGTGAGATAATAAGGATGAATCGCCGATATTTATTTCGACTTGAGAACATTTTACTGTATATCACAAAGTGGATATTATGATGTGTTTGGAGTCATACCTATTTCAAACTAACAAATCGTTACACACTTTTAAATGATGATTTCAAGGAGACTCTACAAACTTTTCAAATGGTATCTTTTCCAAACAATATCATAGTCCCCTATTTTTTAAAACAACGATTCGTACTATTTTAAACTATAACTTTATGACTCATACGTGGTTGCGTATTTTTATATTGTTCGTGCTTACGATTCCTTTATTCTGTTTACACTCGGTTACGATTTCTTATTTCTGTATACGCTCTCATTTGTTTCATTACGATATATATATACGACGTTTCATACCCTTTTATTTACATGACTTCGTTTGCTAGTACACCTGCACTATTACCGATGATGCGCATGTTACACTTACACAGATTTACCGGCTCACAAATTCATCATTGGTAATTAATATGCCACTTACACAGTAGAATTGCTATATCATGAAATTATTCTTATTTGTAAAGTACATTCATTGTTCAGTACTATCATATGACACGTTTGCATGATATATTTGATATGCTCACATTACTGCTCTATGTTGCATACATCGTACTTTATGGTTGCATGCATTGAGATGTTGTTTTTATGAGATTTCTGGATTTGAGAACCGCAGATATATTTCAAAGGAAATTATAAATTGTTTTAAAAATACGGTTTCTCGTGATGTGATTTCAAGGCGTCCACCGTGAGTTTTCTCGGTTCTGAGATTGTTTTTGAGACCTGATTCGAGGAGTTAGATGAGCCGTCTGCGGGTACATGGTGGACCTGGTAAGGTACCCCGGGGCAAGAAAGGATTTTGTGGGGATGACAATGAGCCTGGCAGAGAGAGCACTACCTACCGGTGATAGTTTGGATACGGCAGTTATCCGGAAGATACCGACCGGAGTCGTGAGATGGATATTGGGCCGATCCGGACATACGGAGCCCGAGATATGTGGATTTACGTGTCGATGCTGGACACAGGTTTCATGATGTTTCGAGTGTCGATGTTGGACACTCAGGTTCTATGATATTGAATGTGTCGTTGATGGACACACGCGGATGATATCCACATGCATACAGGCATATGAGTTCAGATGTTTATTTGTATATGTCATTTGCATTGACTCTATTGTTGACATATATGCATACATGGTCAACTTAGATACCATAGTATTACCTTCATGATACAGTATAACCTAGGAATCGCTGTTTATTCGATTTATTCCTTCTGATGTTTTCTACTTACGAGTTGGCAACTCACCCGCGTTGTGCCATAGTTTCTTGCAGGTTTGACCGCTTTGGATCAGTAACGGTATCGCTGGCACACAACTTCATCCAGGGTGTTTTGCTATGGTAGGTGGGACACACATTGGATCATGCTCACTCTTGTACTTATTATTTCTATTGTATCAAGATAAACTCCATCAATCAGAAACTAGAATTTGTATATTGGTAGACCTAGTCAGACTTGTGTATTTGCGAGACATAGAGCGATGGGTGTATGCTCGCTTTCTTTTGTGGTTTTTGATGTCTTGCTTTATTTATTATTCTTTCTGTGTTGAGCTTCGCCGTTGGGCGTCGTATATATGTTTATTGCATGGTTGTGATTCCGCCAATTGGCGAAGAGCTAGCTACCGCTTGGGGATGCCAATATATTGTTATGTTATGGTTTTGGATCAAAATATATAAGGGAGGTGTTGCCCAAAATTTTAAGGACGAAAATATTTTCAAAGATAGTATACATTCATTGCCTTTTTATTATTATGACTTATACTTTTAAAAATGAAGGCTTGAATTTCTTACGACGATGTTTCAAAACTGCACCCCCCACTATTTTCCGCAAAAAGATTTAAATTTACTGGGTTTTGGCTCACTTGAATTACGTTACACCTTTAGACGTTGCGTGATTTAAGTGTCGGTTACGTGCTAAATTACAGGTCGTGACCGTTAAGGGGAATATTTTCCCAATTTTTTTTGTAGTTCTAATTATTGGAAATATAATTTTTGGTATAATTGGTTTTTATCCAGATTGGTTTGTGTACTGGTTTGTGCATGGGGTAAATACGGATAGTGATTATCGATCGAAATTTTAAGTTCTTGGATAATCTGTGTTTTTGTGATTGTATATGTGTTGCTAAATGTCTTATAATCGCTATACACCGATTAGAAGGGGTTGCATATACCTTGTGATGTTCGGATGCGAATGGTTTCATGGATCGTCGTGTGAATGGCCCTGTGTGAATCTAGATGTGAGATGTGAGTTAATTTTTGTAATTTATGTAATAATTCATATATATTCTTTTATTGGGGCGCATCCGGGTTGAGGATGTAGTCACCGGCTGTATATTATTTTTCATTTCCGCATCTAGATTTGACCTACGGAGGAGTGCACAAACTCAGTGGGTGGCCATCTTGAGGAGTCGAGACCCGGGTCACCCAATTCTAGGATTGGCGGGTAGCTATCCACACTCGTAGGGGTCTAAGATGATTCACACTCGGCTATTCACACAACCGTGGAGGACTGTATTTCATAGGTGGCTCATTGAAATGCAATGGATATATATATATATATGTGTGTGTGTGTGTGTGTGTGTGTGTATGTATGTATGTATGTATGTATAAATAAATGTTGTATATGTTTTGTATCCACACTAGTCCTGCTTCCACTCTACCGTTAGTTAAGTAACCTAACGGTGTATGATGGGGTCCCGTGGCGAATGCGGGTGCATATACGTACATTCTATTTTCGTTCTTTTTGTGATGTGACAAGGTTAATTGATGGGACCGCATTAATCTCTATTAATGCAAAGTAATAAACCTAAAATCCGACGCTGTTGGAACAATTGCAAAACCACTCGATTTTCTTCAAAAAAAACTTTTAAAAGCAGAGCTTAAACCACTCCTTTTCAAAATCTATCCGGTTCCTTCAACTATATCAAGTTCATTACGTTAACAGTTTTCACCAAAACCAGCCATAGCCTTCCGTCATTTCAGATAGATATCTAGTAGTATTCATGTTATGTGTTTTGACCTTCGCCAAGACATAATGTTTGGTAGCTAGTTGGTGCTTATCTGGAGCATAGATAGATGCATTAATTTAGGACAGGCGTACAGCTTTTTTGGCCTTCATCAAGGGCTTGTACGAATAGGTCTAGATTAATATGGATAATGAAGGGTTGAACTTGACTTGCGACTTATGATGTTTTGACCTTCGTCAAGATTATAAGCGCTTGAGGCAAATACCACATTGGGAGTTTCAAACATACAGGAAAGTTGTTAGTGCTGCATACTTTCTGGAGAGTGGTAGTTTTGGTAGGCTTCCTTCAAAATTATTACACAATGATAGTTGGGTCCCGATCCTACTGTGAGTATCCGCTACTGTTCGGGAGAATTTTTCACTTTGCAATTAGCTAATCAAGTAGGTGTCTAGAAAGGTGTTAACGAGGCTACGCCTCTGGGAAAATGAGATTATTTAATTGGGTCCGTGCGAAAGCACGGGGGCCTCCCTCCGAAGTACCAACACTGGCCTGGCCGAAAGATAAGCGAACTTGTAGGGTGCGATTAATCCTGACTAATTCTTCTTTTAGGGTTTGAAGAAGAATTCGAGAAAACAGTGGGGGCCATTCTTTTTAGATAAACTAATAACCAATCTAAACTTGCAAGAGCATATGCTGAGTGTTTCTTTTCTCTCTCTCCTAATTGCAGCGACCTTGACGGGACTTAAGCTTATACTAGATAAAAACAAACTGACGGGACCAAACTATAAAGACTGACTGAGGAACGTCCAAATGGCCCTTACTTATGATAAGGTTGCATACGTCCTCACGGCTAAAGCCCCCTATTCCAGGTCCGACATCCTCGATCGCGGACATTGAGGTCTGTAAGACTTAGGATCTGGATACCGCAAAAGCCAAGTGCCTCGTGCTGGCCTCCATGGATAACGAACTTTAGAGGCAGCACGAGAAGATGGACCTTGCTTCCATCTTCCTCCATACCAAAGAATTATATGGAGAGCAATCTCGTATCGCAAGATACGAGACCTCGAAAAAACTATTTCAAACGAGATTGGCTGTCGGATCATCTGTTGGGGACCACGTCCTGAAGATGATTACTCTCATTGAAAAGCATATGGACCTAGGAACTACGTTGGAGAATGAGCTGTATACCGACTTAATTCTACAGTCCCTTCCCTCCACCTATGCCCAATTCATATTGAATTTCAATATTCAAAAACTTGAAGTTTCACTTCCTGAGCTTCTCAACATGTTGAGGGTGGCAAAGGGCACCTTGAAGAAATCCAAGGAAACACCCTCTCTGTTTGTCAGGGAATCTTCTTCCACTAAATCCAAGGCTAAGGTCAAGGGGAAAAAGAACAAGGCCCCTACCAAACCGAGAGAAGGTGTGCAGTAGGTGCAGGGTAAGGGAAAGGAAAAAATCGGGAGATCAGCAACAAAGGAAGAGTGCTTGTACTGTCACAAGAAAGGACATTGGAAGAAAGATTGTCGGGCTTTAAAAGCCAAGAATCAGGACACGAAGCAAGTTAGGGCTTCGGCTTCAGGTCTGTTCATGATTGAAAACTGTTTTTCTATTAACTCTACTTTCTGGGTATTGGATACCGGATCAGGATCTCACATCTGTAATTCTTTGCAAGCGCTAAGAGACCGTAGAGTTTTGAGAAAAGGTGATATGATCCTCAGAGTTGGCAATGGAACCAGTGTGAATGCTGTTGCAGTAGGAGAATATCATCTTGGATTGACGAGTGGACATATTTTGTTGTTACATAACTGCTTTTGTGTACCCAGTATGATGTGTAATATTATATCTGTATCTTTGTTATCTAATGAAGGATATAATTTTGCACTTGAAAGTAATGTCATAAACATTCACCTAAATCAAGAAATGATTGAGTTGGGTACACTAAATAACGGAATTACGTTCTCAATCAACATCAAGTTTTCAACGTCCAAAACACGCTAAAAAGAAAAGCTCCAGAATCAAATCAAGCTTTCTTATGGTATTGTAGACTTGGTCATATCAATGAAATGTGATTAACTAAGTTATATAAAGATGGATATTTAGATCCGTTTGAGTATCAATCATATGCAACCTGTCAATCATGTATTATAGGAAAGATGACCAAAACTCTGTTCATTGGACACGGAGAAAGAGCCACTGAGCTCCTGGGACTCATACACAACGACGTGTGTGGGCCAATATATACGCATGCAAGAAGTGGCTATTCCTACTTCATTACTTTTACCGATGATTTCTCAAGATATGGACATATATTCTTGATGAAGCATAAATCCGAGGCCTTTGAGAAATTCCAGGAGTATAAGAATGAAGCGGAAAAGCAAACCGGCAAAAGTATCAAGATGCTCCGATCTGATTGGGGTGGTGAATACTTAAGTGCCGAGTTCCTGAAATATCTAAAAGAGAATGCAATTCTCTCTCAGTTTACTCCTCCATACACACCATAACACAACGGTGTATCAAAAAGACGAAATCGCACCCTGCTTGATATGGTGCGTTCCATGATGAGTAATGCTGAGTTACCGCCATCCTTCTGGGGTTATGCACTAGAATCTGCTGCATACCTATTGAATAAGGTTCCAACTAAGTCCGTGCCTACCACTCCATATGAAATGTGAAGTGGGAAGAAACCCTGTCTTAAGTATCTTAAGATTTGGGGTTGTCCTGCTTTTGTCAAAAAGGTTCATCCGGACAAGCTCGAGGCACATTCAGTATTGTGTAAGTTTATGGGATACCCCAAGAACTCTAGGGGGTATTATTTCTATTACGCTGAGGAACAAAAGGTCTTTATTTCTCATTATGCCCACTTTATGGAAACTCAATTTCTTGAAAAAGAGATTAGTGGAGCGCAATAGAGCTGGAAGAAATTCCAGAACCACAAACTATTAGTGAAGACTTAGTAGAACCTGAGATTTCAATGGAACCGGACGTACTTACGCCACTCCGCAAATTTAGTAGGCAGTCTCATCCGCCTGAGAGATATTACGGTTTTCTCGTAGACGGGGATTGAGAGGATTGCATCATTGATGATGATGAGCCGACTAGTTTTCAGCAAGCTATCACGGGTAGAGACTCGGTGAAGTGGCTGGATACTATGCGATCCGAGATGGAATCCATGTACACAAACCAAGTATGGACTTTAGATTTTTCTCCTGCTGGGGTAAAACCCGTAGGATGGAAATGGATCTTCAAAAAGAAGATTGGTGTAGATGGTCAGGTTGAAACCTACAAAGCTAGACTTGTTGCTAAAGGTTTTCATCAAAGACCAAGATTGGACTATGACCGAACTTTTTCACCAGTGGCTATGCTTAAATCCATTCAGATCCTATTTGTCATTGCTGCCTTCCATGACTATGACATCTGGCAGATGGATGTTAAAATCGCTTTTCTAAATGGAAGTTTAGAAGAGTGTGTTTACATGGATCAAGCAGAGGGTTTCATAGACAGTG